>OW026452.1:66320930-67520930 GCA_932274525.1 Podabrus alpinus | reverse complement strand
GCTGGTAATTGTCAAGAACTAGAAGAACTCCTGGCAAAATATGGTAAACGAGGTCGACGGCGACGTTTGGGGAGGGGCTATCGGGTCGTAACAAAGAAGATGTACCGACAGTTCATTACGGGCTTTACTAAATAAAGATTGAAAAGTATTGTTCATAAGTTTTTTCCCAAAGACGAGTAGACAAAGTTAAAAATACCATCAGGGCCACTCACGAATAAAACTAGAAGGCTTCGCTTTCTGCGTGAGTCGTTGTCTTTTCTGGGCTGTTCTCTCATTAGGAACAGGGAGAAAGGATTGCGTTATCAAGATAAAAGACTCGAGCTTGTGCCGCACAAGACCTTCACTTCACGATGGGCACAACCACCATCTTACCCAAAGGCAGTTAAGAATTATGATAGACAAAAACTTGAGCTTCTCAACGCTAAATTTCCAGGTCGAGAAAACCTACATTAAGTCGATTGATGGCAAATTTGTAAGGCCCGAAAACATCGAAACGGAAAGTATTGGAATGGGTGGTGTACTCGGTTATGCTCTATGGGGCCAAGGTGTGGGTAAAAGCTATGACGGTTCAACACCACAGAAAAAAGTTGTCAATAGTCCAATGGAAGATGACACTTTGTTTAACTACTTCTAATGCTAAAATTAAGAAAATTTATTCAAAAAATAATATTAAAATGATATATTTATTTATAAATTTAAAAATGATGGAACACTTTTTGGATATCACGCAGATCAGTCATCAGCTCCTGCAACGTTGTTCCTATATTATCCGAAATTTCCATTTTTTCGTTGACGGCAAGGTGTAAAAACTTCGACACAAGCTCACCATCTATTATCGATCTACATGGATTGGAACCATTTTTACGATAATTTTTTACCGTTCTATATTCTTTGGGATTTAGACCACAGGTGTGACCGTGGTAAGTTAGCAAAATATTTTCCAACATACATAATTGTCTATACATCTTTTCCGATATCGGAAGGACATAACCTAAACCACCATCGAGTGTAGCAAACATAGTAATGTGAAGGTTATCCGATATAAAATTTCTAGCAACGCCAAACCGACTTGCTTCACATTTCAATCTAAAGAACGCATTGACGTTTTGTCCCAAATGAAAATCAGCTTTACGCAACAATTTTTGTCCACCACACGATTCTCGATGTTCAGGTTGATACGCGTACAAAATCAAATTTTTTTCGCTGTCTGAGCATAAGAAACCTAAATCTTTGTTGTCAACTAAATAATCTGCCGCGTAAACTTCAGATGGTCGAAAATCACTCGAAACTAAAGACAATGTGCGACATTTTTCTTGAAATCTTAACAAAGATATGGATTTGTAAACGTCCGCAATTAATATTAAATTTTTTATCGTTACGATTTGATGTGTATAGAATTGTGCTTCGATGCAAGACACGATCTCGAATGTTCTGCCGTTTAGTTTCAAAACATAAATTTTAGATCCAACAGCCGCTACCAAAGAACCAACGACTTGGGAAATTGCTGTAACCGGTTTGTTGTACTTTAGGATACAAATCTCTTTAAACTTATTCCTCGTTAAAGGTTTTCCGGGTTCGGGAACAACTTCAATTACGTCATATAATAATATTCGACCTTTTGGAAGGACATCTTCCCCGTAATTGTAGCTCGTTCCGATCGCGAGATATCCTTTTAATCCTGTTTTGGTTCCTGCGCCAGACAGGGTTACGTATTTCAAACAGGTTACGTTTTCGCAATCCTCCAGTTCGATTTTAGTATTGGGGATTATTTCCCAAGAAACTGGTGAAAGTAAGGTTATGGTGAAGGTATCGCGTAAGGGATACGGAAAGTTTTCACCCTTATCTTCTATACATAATTCTGGATCTTCTCCGTTGAGCTTATAATAAGTTAACGATGGCTCCTGAGTGCTTGTCACAACGCAATACGTTTTTGATTCCAAGTGGTATTGGATAAAATGGGGTGTGCATTGTAAAGGTACTTTTCGTACAGGCCACGGCGAATCATACGTTAAATGGGTAGGTAAAACACTAACACGAAGTTCATCCTTTTGGTTAAAATGAAGAAAACCGTTCGGGCAGTTGACATTATTAAAGGAAGCGAAACACGAAACTTCACCGTCCATGGACATCGCGTGCGTCCTTAATTCACCTCGAGATGTCAAAAATAACCAATACGGAATACCGCCCGAGACGAACACGCCACTATAACCTGCAACATTACTGAAGTACCTCATTCTAGGTACTTTCTCTTGCACGGTGAGGAATTTTGAATTTTGCGTTTCTTTCCAATTATTAGGAGAGTACATCAGATTATGCTTCACTTTCTTAAATCTTAATTTTAAAGTGCCACATCCAAACCGAAACACTTCGTAAATATACAGGTCGTTTTTCAAACGAACCAGCAACATGGGCCTGGATCCTTGATTGCCCAACCCTACCATCAAAATTTCTTCCACTTTAAAATTCTCGCCGATTTCGCCAATGTCTCCCATCGTGTTGGTTTGTAACCCCGGTAGCGATTCCAATTCGTTTACCAAAACGTCAAACCCGAAACATAAATTTTTCACGTTGAAACAAAGCTTAAATTCAGGGACTGAATAAATTTCCAGACTTGAATCATCGCGCACCAAGAACATCCAAGTGGACGGTTCCATACTTTTGTAGCACTTGGAAGATGGCGGGTTATCGGATTTTGAAGCAGTTGGAATATCTTTGTTTTCCACGCCGTACAAAAACTCTTCTTCGCTTTCTATGTCCATTTTGGCACTTTTTACTCGCACATCCGTTAAGCTGTTGCTTATATTATTGCTAAATAAACCAGAAATGTCCCGATACATGCAAAAAGTCGTCACAGGCGAATTGCATGAGAACTCCGATTTAATGATCCTCAAACGCGCGCTGTCTTTATCTTCGTGAAGTATCAGTGTTATCACTCTTTTATCGGCGGATAACAAGGAGATGTAAGGATCTGCGCTAGAAGCATGAATTATGGGAGATCCTAGGTCTAACGGGAGGTGCTGTAACTGTGTTGAACCGCACAGCAATCGAATCCCGTCAGCCAAAACCTGCACTATATACTTTAAGCCACCTAAATTTGTTGCGTATACGGTTGATACTTCGGTAGAAAATCCCGTACCGTTCACTTCATTCATTTCTTCTCCCGTTTCAATTACGATGCTTCCATCTTCTTTGCTCAAAATTAGAAACGCGTGTTTGTCATCATTGTGACACACTGTCCACATGTTTACATATCCCGGCAAAGTAATCGAAGTCACTATCTGGGGTTTAATTGACCTTTGCAGGACGCTTATAGCTCCATCTCTTCCATGACCACTCGTTGTCACTAATTCCAAATCTTTGCTTTCACTTTCACCAATACTTACGTTGCCACACGGTCCAATATTTATTAAACTATCGCACACTTCGAAAATGTAACGCGTAACGTTTTCGTATTTTACCACTTCTTCCTCATCGACTATAAACTCCCGCTTACATCTTTTCATAAGAGGTTCGTTGTCTTCCGCAAAGCTCGCTAAAACGGAATTTCCTAATCGGGATCCAAAAAATAAAAACTTATCTTCGCAAACGCACAAAGAAGTTGCCAATACACTGATGGTGTCAACTTTCATGAAATTAAAACTACGGACACAACCCACACCTACCAATGTCAATACGTACAATTCGCCGTTATTCAACGACAATACCAACCGGTCGTTAGTTAAAACTGCAACTTGGGCACAATCTAAACTGATTGTGACGTCGGTCTGCGATTGAAGAGGAAAATTTGTGGTGCTTTCTGTAATGCTGTTCAACGACACACCAAGAGGTGGAGTATGTTGTTCCAAATAAATTAAGGCATTGACTGAAAATATTAAGGCACCACCTAACGGTTTTGGAATAGGTACAGCTCGGGTACAGTCGAAAGGTAACTTACAAACTTGCCAAATTACGGAATTAATTTTCTGTTGAAGATGAAGAGAAACTACTGCGATAGCACAGGTATCCCTACACACGGCAAGACGTCCCGAGAAGGTCTTGATTGGATCGTACAAAATTAACAAGGTAGGTTCGGAATAACCGTGTAAAAATTGGATGTCGATGACGTTGTTTATCTTTTCGTGGATATCGTTTAAGGTAATAGTGTAAGAAGCTAAAACCGGCTTTTTTGAATTAAAATTCCCGTATCTCGTGTCAGCGTCACTCGTTTGCTTAAAAGGTAAAACCACAAGTTTTCTCCCATAAATAGCCATCACCGCACATCGATTTTCTGGATCTGTGCGCACAATTGGAGCGTGATGATTTCGTGTCCAACCATCTTTCATGTCATCTTCCTCGAAATGATGTAAACTTCTGATTTTCAAATCGTGATTTTCGGGGTCATATTCCACTACTGACAGTTTGGCATCGGAGAATGCAACAAGTAAGGCGTCTCTCGGTGAATTAGAAAAATTAACTTTCTGCAAAGATGCGACGTTTCCGAACAAAGGGTACTCTCCTACACATTCTAACTTGGATTTCGGTCGATTCGAATGTAAGTTGCGTTTTCTTCCTAGTTGGGGTTCGATATCCTGAATTAATTTATAGACTTTCAGTATGTTTGCTGCAGCTGTTACCAAATTTTGTTCACATGTATCGAAGAAATTGCAATTTATTGCGTGTTCTATTCCAGTGGCTGGATGAGTTTGCTTGCACAACGAGAACATTTTCAGAATGTGAATTATTTTCTCTAAACGCTTCTAATCTTGATTTGAAATATGATTAGAATTTTTCAAACCTATATAGTAAATGTTAGACGATGATACGTTGATCCGATGATACGTTGATACGATGATACGATGATACGTTGATACGATGATACGTTGATACGATGATACGATGATACGATGATACGTTGATACGATGATACGTTGATACGATGATACGTTGATACGATGATACGTTGATACGATGATACGTTGATCCGATGATACGTTGATACGATGATACGTTGATACGATGACACGTTGATACGATGATACCTTGATACGTTGATACGTTGATACGATGATACGTTGATACGATGTTATGTTGATCCGATGATACGTAGATCCGATGATATGTTGATCCGATGAGATGATGATCTGATGAGACGAGATTCCAAATCTATCTACAAATCTCTTATTATAAAAGGCCAAGTCTTTCTTTCTGTCTGTCCCATGGAAATACCCGAAGCAAACCGAACCGAACGCACAACGTATCATCGGATCAACGTATCATCGGATCAACGTATCATCGTATCAACGTATCATCGGATCAACGTATCATCGTATCATTTTGTCAATATAGGACAGCTATTTCCAAAAAAGCATTATGTGAACTTCCATAATGGATAATGAAAATTTTGAAAATCCTGCTGCAAAGCGACGGCGATTGAATCGTGAGAGAAAAGCACGTACAAGAGCTAATAACACAGAAGAACAGCTTCGATCACAGCGACAAGCTGACGCTCGGTCTCATGCGATACGTCGACAACGTGAAACTTTGGAACAAACTCAAGCGCGGCAAGCTGCTGACGCTCGGTCCCATGCGATACGTCAACAACGTGAAACTTTAGAAGAAACTCAAGCGCGGCAAGCTGTTGACGCTCGGTCCCATGCGATACGTCAACAACGTGAAACTTTAGAAGAAACTCAAGCGCGGCAAGCTGCTGACGCTCGGTCCCATGCGATACATCGACAGAAAGAAAATCGATACCAAAGTCAAGCAATTCAACTCCAAATAAGAGCATTGAGATTTGATGAATCTCACGTTACTCGACACGATTGTGGAGAAATGAATTCCATCTGTCAGTTCTGCGGCTCCAAGAATTTCGCCAAGGAGCGTCCAGTTGATAAACAATTTAACAACTGCTGTCATAAAGGAAAAGTGAAGATTCCGCAACCGCTCGATCAACATGGGAATCTATTGTTATATCCCGAATTTCTTCGCTCTATGCTTTCAGATTCAGATAATCCTTACTACAAGAACTTTCGTCAGCATATCCGCTCTTACAATTCCTCGGTTTCTTTCGCTTCAATGGGAGCAGAGATTGTTTCAATGCCGGGTAACGGACCATACGTTTTCAAAATTCATGGACAGACGTACCACAGAACCACAAACCTGTATCCACCTGAAGGACAAACAAGAAAGTTTGCACAACTGTATGTAATGGACACGACAGAAGCGGTCAATGAACGAGTAAATCTGCCTGAGAATAGAGGTTGTCTACCTGAAGTGATTGAGAAAATCGATCGTTTCTTCCGCGTCAACAATCGTATCGCAGCTTCATATTGCCTGATGAAAGAAATTGAGCAACAAGAGCGTGTACGAGCCGAAGGAGAAGGACAACCAGTTCCAGTCGTCAATATGGTGATGCGGCGCGATCGGCAGTCTGATCAAAGACGTTACAATGCTCCAACGTCCAATGAAATTGCAATGGTGTTCGTAAATGATGACGGCGAACCTCCATTTGAACGTGATATCCGTATCTATCCTCGAAATCCCGTCGACAATGCACAACAATTCATTCGTATCAATATTCTCAGTCCAAATCTTGACCCTATGACTTATGGCATTCTTTATCCGTTTGGCGAACCGGGGTGGCAACCCAATTGGAGTTGAGAAGGATATCGGCAATCCCGTAATAAAATCAGCATGTTACAATTTAAAGTTGCGCAAACAGCAATTAGATACGATTTCAATCCGATCATGAGTGCGGGAAAACTTACGCAACAGTGGATTGTCGACTCATATTTGCAAGTGGATGCCAATAATTTGAACTACATACGATATCAACAAAGTAAATTGCGTACTGAATTGTATCAAGGTCTATCCGATCATATTCAAAACTAGATGATACCCCGTCCGAGGACGGGCAGCTAGAAGGACGGGCAGCTACCCAAGGTAACTTAAGTTGAATGAAGATTAAGGAAAGCTCTCAGTGCAATCCAAAAGCCATATGACTTTGGCTGCCTGCCCGTCCTTCTAGCTGCCCGTCCTCGGACGTGGTATCATCTAGTACTATTATACTATCTGAAAGTGTATGTCACGCTCGATTGGAATGAATATAGGAATAGTATATAGGTCGATGTTGATAAAGTAAAGTAATGTTTAATAAAGCCATCAAATGGATCTCAAAGAGAGAATCCGTATCCAAAACAGAGAAAGACAAAGAAAACGACGATCACAGGAGACTTCTGAAAAAACCGCCCGAAAATGAACTCAAGACAGACAACGATACCAACGTTGTACACTGAGAATAAAATTGAAGTAGGAATTCGTTTCGCAGCAATTTGAAATATAAAATCAAATTGATGCGAAACGAATTTGTACTACAATTTGAAGTAAAAAATACTTAACATCAAAAGATTTTTTTTTTCTGTGTAGGACTCCGAGAAACAGTAAATACACCGTAGCTGTTGTCAGTCAGAATAATACAAGTATCCATTGATAGCCAATTTTTCTGAAGAACTCAAATCATTATTATGACTCAACACATTTTCTGCCAAAGAGTTCCAGAACAACATAAGGCGATACATTGGGTCTATGACCTTCTGCGGTGCCAAACTGGATCCCATCACTGAACGATCTCATGGTGTCTACGCGTATAAATAACAAACAGCGACATCGTTTCACGTGAAGGATGTCCAAAACCTGAATCAACATCAGAAATTGTCTCAAAAATATAGGATATGGTTTTGGAAGATCGTCGATTGACTGAGAGACATTTTGTAGAAGCTCTAGGCATTTCATTAGGCACAGTAAGCAGTATTTTATGTCAACCTTTGGGTTTCAAAACGCTTTGTGCACAATGGATGCCGTCTTCGCTAACAATGCAACAAAAACACATTCGAATGCGACTTTTTCGGCAACATCTGGAGCGTTTTAGAAAGGATAAAAAGGATTTTGTGCGTCGATTCGTTACTATGGATGAGACTTGGGTCTACCACCATGATCCTGAATCAAAACAATAGGTTAAGGAGTGTCAAAGACCTAAATCATACATGCACATGGCATTCATTTTACATAAATAAGGAAAGGAATTTCTTCCTCGACCTATTTTTTGTTATAGGTTTTTAATATCGTAGCTTACCGTCGTTGCATCTTGTTGCGCTACTGTTTTCTAAACAATATATCACACTTTAAATTTTAATTTACAGTTGCATATTTATTTTGCTCCGCCCTATACATATTATTTATTTCCAAAACCGAAGGTTACTGATAGTGGCATGAAAAATGTGCGACATTATCTGATAGCCGTTGCCCATTTTTGTGTAAAGTTTCAAATTTTTAATTTTCGTTTAATGTTTTTAAAAAACTGCAAGTTAATTATGGTTCCTGGTTTTTCTTTGTTATAAGGACCTAAGGAGTTATGATTTGCAGGTAAATATCGTTTTTTGTCATTGTATAACATCTTACAATGCAGTGGCGGCTCGTTATAATGAGCCCAGGAGCCATGGCACTAGTATAACAAACCGGCCTTAACTTTTTTTTTAATTTTCAAAAAATATTTAATTTTGTTTAAAAAATGTTTAATCTTAAATACGAATCAAGCCCGCGTTTAAGATTGTAGTGTGGCTACCTCCACAATAAATCTGATTTCATGCAGTGTAATTATTCATACTGCGTTATGTGTTATAAAAAAGAATTCTTCTAATAATTTATTAATAGTGAAGTAAATAAACTCGTCAATAGTAATTAAATAATGAATAAAAAAATAACTTTTTATGCAAATCTTTTTGCACATGTTCGGCGTAAGAAAAGAATGAAATTAAAAAAATGAGTAGACCCTTGCCTGATTTGATTATTTCAAAACCTCAGTACTATAATAATAGCTTAGAGTAAGAACGACATAATTCAATCGTAGTATTTATTTAAAAAATGAGTGGATTTACGGGTGTGATGAAAAAATTTGTCGATGGACAATTTCACGCCTGATTATAAAAGTATCACTTTTACCTCGTGTTGCATAAAAAGCTATTATCAAATCGTCAGTCTTTAAAGAGACCTCTAATATAGCACATAATGAATTGGTTACCATGTATGCCTAACGTTTATCATGAAGAAGTACCTAAAGCAGCAAACCACAGACGTATCTAACGAATTTCAGCTTGTTATCATTTTCCGTTACATTCTTGGTGGTAAACCAATTCAAAAGGTTCAAAAAAACCGAAAGAATAATTTTTCTTTAGCCAACTATGTATGCTCATTGTTAAGTTCATCAAATTAACCTGATCATGAACGGTGCAGCGTCAATAAATCGATTGGTTAGAATATTTTTTGCATACTTATCTGGAATTTGTTCTTTTTTTAATTTCCTCTCAAATAACGAGAGCACTGAACAAAATTGTACAGGGACAATGTCGATTATGTTGGAATTACAGTACGAAATAATTATAAATTGCAAATTAAGTCCCGGAAAAGTATAAAATAATGTATACACTATTATACAGTTCTTTTGGATTCGGAAGAAATCTTTTTCGGCCTGAACTTGAATTTACAAACTTATCAAAAAAAAAATCTGGCACCACCACTATAGAACCCCACGAGCCGCCACTGTTACAATGTCGTTTTTCAGTTTTTTGTATATGATTAATTTTGGGATATAAAAAAATTAATTATGGAGAGTAATAATAGTTGAACTTTTACACTTAATAAATAAAAAAAAACACTTAAAATTTTCTTGAATATTATTTAATTTCCACACAATAATTTTTACTTGCATAATTTCTGCTTGACTTTTAGGCTTCTATACAAAGTATAACAAGAAGCCTTTTATAATTACATAATTACACTTAACAAATACTTATTGAATAATGATTTAACGTTACATTATGACGACTAAGAATACTTTAATAATACTGACTTGAAATCTTCTTGACATGAGGTTTTTATGTGTTATGCAAAAATTTGATTATTGAGCGGATTTTACAATTCTAGAACGTTCGAGTACATTCTTTTGCTTAAACCAGCAATGGAAAATAATTATAACATTGGCATTTCCTGATTACATCATCTATGGAAAATTACTAAATTATATAACACTAGATGATACCCCGTCCGAGGACGGGCAGCTAGAAGGACGGGCAGCTACCCAAGGTAACTTAAGTTGAATGAAGATTAAGGAAAGCTCTCAGTGCAATCCAAAAGCCATATGACCTTGGCTGCCTGCCCGTCCTTCTAGCTGCCCGTCCTCGGACGGGGTATCATCTAGTTTTGAATATGATCGGATAGACCTTGATACAATTCAGTACGCAATTTACTTTGTTGATATCGTATGTAGTTCAAATTATTGGCTTCCACTTGCAAATATGAGTCGACAATCCACTGTTGCGTAAGTTTTCCCGCACTCATGATCGGATTGAAATCGTTTCTAATTGCTGTTTGCGCAACTTTAAATTGTAACATGCTGATTTTATTACGGGATTGCCGATATCCTTCGCAACTCCAATTGGGTTGCCACCCCGGTTCGCCAAACGGATAAAGAATGCCATAAGTCATAGGGGTCAAGATTTGGACTGAGAATATTGATACGAATGAATTGTTGTGCATTGTCGACGGGATTTCGAGGATAGATACGGATATCACGTTCAAAAGGAGGTTCGCCGTCATCATTTACGAACACCATTGCAATTTCATTGGACGTTGGAGCATTGTAACGTCTTTGATCAGACTGCCGATCGCGCCGCATCACCATATTGACGACCGGAACTGGTTGTCCTTCTTCTTCGGCTCGTACACGCTCTTGTTGCTCAATTTCTTTCATCAGCCAATATGAAGCTGCGATACGATTGTTGACGCGGAAGAAACGATCGATTTTCTCAATCACTTCAGGTAGACAACCTCTATTCTCAGGCAGATTTACTCGTTCATTGACCGCTTCTGTCGTGTCCATTACATACAGTTGTGCAAACTTTCTTGTTTGTCCTTCAGGTGGATACAGGTTTGTGGTTCTGTGGTACGTCTGTCTATGAATTTTGATAACGTATGGTCCGTTACCCGGCATTGAAACAATCTCTGCTCCCATTGAAGCGAAAGAAACCGAGGAATTGTAAGAGCGGATGTGCTGACGAAAGTTCTTGTAGTAAGGATTATCTGAATCTGAAAGCATAGAGCGAAGAAATTCGGGATATAACAATAGATTCCTATGTTGATCGAGCGGTTGCGGAATCTTCACTTTTCCTTTATGACAGCAGTTGTTAAATTGTTTATCAACTGGACGCTCCTTGGCGAAATTCTTGGAGCCGCAGAACTGACAGATGGAATTCATTTCTCCACAATCGTGTCGAGTAACGTGAGATTCATTAAATCTCAATGCTCTTATTTGGAGTTGAATTGCTTGACTTTGGTATCGATTTTCTTTCTGTCGATGTATCGCATGGGACCGAGCGTCAGCAGCTTGCCGCGCTTGAGTTTCTTCTAAAGTTTCACGTTGTTGACGTATCGCATGGGACCGAGCGTCAGCAGCTTGCCGCGCTTGAGTTTGTTCCAAAGTTTCACGTTGTCGACGTATCGCATGAGACCGAGCGTCAGCTTGTCGCTGTGATCGAAGCTGTTCTTCTGTGTTATTAGCTCTTGTACGTGCTTTTCTGTCACGATTCAATCGCCGTCGCTTTGCAGCAGGATTTTCAAAATTTTCATTATCCATTATGGAAGTTCACATAATGCTTTTTTGGAAATAGCTGTCCTATATAGACAAAATGATACGATGATACGTTGATCCGATGATACGTTGATACGATGATACGTTGATACGATGATACGTTGATACGATGATACGTTGATCCGATGATACGTTGATCCGATGATACGTTGTGCGTTCGGTTCGGTTCGGTTTGCTTCGGGTATTTCCGTGGGACATACAGAAAGAAAGACTTGGCCTTTTATAATAAGAGATTTAATGATAATATAACTTGGAGAACAATTTCGTTGGTAAATGATTTTGTGAAGGGAAAACCGATAGGAATTCCACTGGTTATGGCATCCGCTAGTTTGTTCATTACTCGACTTACTCTGACCTGTGTGAAGTTAGCAGCCAAAATCTAGCAGCCAATTTACCGGAAACACCCGAAGCATTTACATTCGATTTTCTCATAAACCGCTGACCGTCCCAGGCTAGGATTTTCAGCATACATCAACGTGGGTACAAACATCTACCCTGCAAAAATGGCTGGGAGTTCATTACTTTCAGAGCCATTTTCGCGGTTTTATCGCGTTTCTGTTAACCGTGGGTGCATGTGAATCCGATTTTCTCGTAAACCGCTGGCCGTCCCAGGCTAGGATTTTCAGCATACATCAACGTGGGTACCATCCACCTACCCTGCAAAAATGGCTCGGAGTTCATTACTTTCAGAGCCATTTTCGCGGTTTTATCGCGTTTCTGTTAACCGTGATTGCATTTGAATCCGACTTTCTCATAAACCGCTGGCCGTCCCAGGCTAGGATTTTATTATTTTACCTATTTTATTTTCGAAATTCAAATGTATTACTTTCAAAATATCCTTTAGTAAAGGATACTTTCAAAATAGGTAAAGTACGGTTTGCGATGTAAACAATAGAATTACAAACGATACTTTAAGTGGAAACCAAACTTTACCTAATTTTAAAGGACTCTTTAATAAAAGAGGAGTTACAGAATAACCGCCTAAGGCTCAGTTGTTCAGTTTCGGGTTTTCTTTTACCTGGGTTATTTTCCATAGAAATGATCGTTTCAAGAATTGTTTCCATGGAAAATAATTCAGGTTAAAAGTTAACCTCATACTGAACAAGTAGGCCTAAGGCGGTAATTCTGTAACTCGTCTTTTACTATTAAATCCTTCTAAAATTAGGTAAAGTTCGGTTTCCACTTAAAATATCATTTGTAATTCAATTGTTTACATTGTAAACCGTGCTTTACCTATTTTTAAAGGATCTTTTAATGAAGGACGAGTTAAGGCCCGTAGCCAGGAGTTTTCGTTTTCCTAAGTTCGGTTTCCACTTAAAATATCATTTGTAATTCAATTGTTTACATTGTAAACCGTACTTTACCTATTTTTAAAGGATCTTTTAATAAAGGACGAGTTCAGGCCCGTAGCCAGGAGGGCGCACCTGGGGGCACGTGTCCCCCCCCGAAATGTTCAAAAGAAACAAAAATTTTGAACGTAATACATTTGAATTTCGAAAATAAAACAGGTAAAATAATAAAATCCTAGCCTGGGACGGCCATTGGAACTCCCAGCCATTTTGCAGGGTAGGTGGATGGCACCCACCTTGATGTATGCTGAAAATCCTAGCCTGGGTCGGCCAGCGGTTTATGAGAAAATCGGATTCAAATGCACTCACGGTTAACAGAAACGCGATGAAACCGCGAAAATGGCTCTGAAAGTAATGAACTCCCAGCCATTTTTACAGGGTAGGTGCATGGTACCCACGTTGATGTATGCTGAAAATCCTAGTCTGGGACGGCCAGCGGTTTATGAGAAAATCGCATTCAAATGCACTCACGGTTAACAGAAACGCGATAAAACCGCTAAAATGGCTCTGAAAGTAATGAACTCTCAGCCATTTTTGCAGGGTAGGTGGATGGTACCCACGTTGATGTATGCTGAAAATCCTAGCCTGAGACGGTCAGCGGTTTATGAGAAAATCGGATTCACATGCACTCACGGTTAACAGAAACGCGATAAAACTGCGAAAATGGCTCTGAAAGTAATGAACTCTCAGCCATTTTTGCAGGGTAGGTGGATGGTACCCACTTTGATGTATGCTGAAAATCCTAGCCTGGGACGGTCAGCGGTTTATGAGAAAATCGGATTCACATGCACTCACGGTTAACAGAAACGCGATAAAACCGCGAAAATGGCTCTGAAAGTAATGAACTCCCAGCCATGTTTGCAGGCTAGGTAGAGGGTACCCACGTTGATGTATGCTGAAAATCCTAGCCTGGGACGGCCAGCGGTTTACGAGAAAATGGGATTCACATGCACCCACGGTTAACAGAAACGCGATGAAACCGCGAAAACGACTCTGAAAGTAATGAACTCCCAGCCATTGTTGCAGGATAGGTGGTTGGTACCCACGTTGATGTAAGCTGAAAATCCTAGCCTGGGACGGTCAGCGGTTTATGAGAAAATCGAATGTAAATGCTTCGGGTGTTTCCGGTAAATTGGCTGCTAGATTTTGGCTGCTAACTTCACACAGGTCTTATACTCTGGAGTATTTGTATTTATTTGAAAAGCCTTCTTGTCTTGAATTATCCATATTGGTTGGAAGATTGTGATCGATTGGGGATGTCAGAAGCCAAATGACTTGTGTGAACCATCTGTTTCGAGTTTTGACGAGTAACGTTCGTTTTATGGATTTAGTTTGGATGACAAAGACGATGTTCGAATTCGATTTGGTTTCCTAGTGGAATTTTGCAATCAAACGGATTGGACTTCAATATATTTAAAACATGTGACGGAGTATTTAAATAACTTTTGCTATCACTTTTGTACATCTTTAAAGTTAAAGATGGAGTGTTACAGGTGATGGACTTGGTTAGGGTGTAATCAATTTTGTATTTTGTAGCTTGGTTTCGCATGCCTACGGATACGAAGGACCACAAATCATAATGAGGACTCTGTTGAGATGTAGGTAAATCGGAACCCGTTTGATCATTGTGGGTAAGTTACATTTACAATTTTAAACAAATGAAATAATACATAAAGTATTTCCAAAGCGTTCCGGTTGATAGAAACGACTTTTATTATAGTCGGTTGTATTCGACTATAAATAATACATGAAACTGCTTTGCAATAAAAACTCTCACATGTTGAACTGAATTTTGCAGATTTCGCAGATAATTTGATATACCTTTTTCTCATATCTTTTCCTCTCCCTATTGTGTACGGCAATCCAGAATTAAGTTTCCGCTTCCATTTATTCATTGGCCAATGCTGTGTGTTCTTTGGTCTTTTTCTCGAATTCGTAGGGACTCTAATCGAATTATCAAACGCTTCTTCTTCTTGTTCGGCGTTTTCTACATCGCCAGCTTCTTCCAAATCATTATCGTACTCAATATCGTACTCGTATTACACAATGTTAGGATGATAATAAACTACCTGAAAGCAAATATATACCAGCTGTAAAGATTGGAAACGCAATACAAATTTATATGTACCTTATTTCTCCCCCATAAGTAGATGGCGTTAGTCAATTCTTGGGGTTCAAAACCATTTCTTAATTTACCCGATTTCTTATTTATGATCGATATCGATTGCAACTGTGATTGCAAAGAGATGGTCATAGCTTTGGCAGTTAAGTGCGTCTACTGCTAATGCGAAACGCTCGGATCGAATCCGGGCAGGGTAAGAACTTTATTCTGGCCGTCTCTCCTCGGAAGGCAATGGCAAACTACCGAGGTAATTTGCCAAGAGCGCCCATCTCAACATGAAGTGTGTTACACTTCCCGTGGTTCGGAGCCCACGTTAAACAAGTAGGTCCTCTATGTATGTGAAAACACTTGGAACGCACATCACATACATAGAAAGAGATGGGTCACGACGTTCGGAAACGAACAATACGATTAAGAAGAAGAATCGATTGCAACTACAAAATTCTTTGACTCATTGTTTCTTCTGCAACTCTTCTTCTACATATTTGAAAGACCCCACCGTAATGGATTTGAATCATAGCTAATTTTATAAATAAGGCAATCAAATAGGTCGTTAATTTTTTTAAAAAATTCTGCTGTTTCGGATGCTTTAGTGCTTTTCATTCCCCCTGTTCCAATACCTGTAGACACTTTATTTGAAAATACTTGTGTAGTAAATTTCACGCTCATTTATCAAAAGTATTTGGCCGTACATGTTTTTCACAGAGATTACAATAACTTCAAACTTTATTCGACTTGTTCAATTCCTAAAATTTTACAATTCTAAACTATAATTTATTATTTAATAAATTATTGGGAATACTTTTGATTAAATGTGGAACATCATGAATCGAATTAATATTTGCAAATGTAGAGTGCTGACGCAATCTTTTAAAAATATTCCTATTTACGCTACGCACTTTAAAACGAGCTTCAGTCGGTATTATCACTTTAATTAGTTTGGTAATATCATACACTTCCTTGTTGAATTTGTCAGTTGGATCTTTTGGTATTTTTTTGAAAATCGTGGGATCACTAACCAATTCATTCATTTTGGACCTATAACCTTGACCGTTTAAAATCGTCACTGTATTGCCTTTATCAGCTTTACAAATCGCCAAATCTTCATCCTTACATTTTATATTTAGTGTATTGATGATCTTCGTTTCGTTAATGGCATGTTTCCTTAATTGACAATTATTCGAAATAATCATGTGTGCACAAGTTTCTTTCTCATAATTGGAAGGATTGTCTAATTTCGAGATGTTAAACTCCGTGCAGAAAAAAGTTTTTCTATGAACATTACTTTGTAGGGGAGAGACATTTCGTTCCTTGCAAAAATCCAAATATAATGAATACATCTTAAGAATGGATAGTTGTGAATCTAAGTATTGTCTGATGCTGGTTTTTCTTACATAATGGGGAAGCATTCGGGGAACAAGATTCTATATGGTTTTTGATCAATTCGATATTCTCTGCACTAGTAGCGTTCCCTGGAGTTTTGTGTGCCCTGTTATCTACACCTGAGAATGTACCATTTTCATTTGCGTGTGCTAGAGCGGTATTTATAGGTCCATTAGATATGCACAGAGTATTTCCAAAAGACTGTGCACATACTCGGCAAGTCATGTTCATTTTCTTGAAAGAATATTGCTAGGCTCTTAATCGTTGTTTCTTCGCTTCTATTCGACATCGTTTAGGTGCATCTGTTTTCACATTTTGAATAATGTAATCCTTTTGACGTTGGAAATCTTCAAAAAGTTGGAAAAGTTTGTCTCTAAACTGATGATGATTTAATGCATAAATACTCATCATTGAATAAAATGCATACTATAAAAGAAATTAAATAGCTTACAAGATAAAATTAAAATTACATCGTTGCTATATCTCATGAAAATATTCACTTAGTACCAGGTAGTGATAAGCTATACAAGAGAAAAACTCATTAAGTAACTTAAGGAGTTTTACTGTTACCAGATAAAAGTGATAATTGTACATAATGAAATTTACTTCTCCCTAAAATCCTTTAGAAACTATAAAACTACTTAATGATTTTTTATATGATAGAACATAAAATAATTATTGCTTAGGTATATTTAACTCATATTTCATCAAAACTGTACTTAGTGAGTTTTACCTCTAAACCGACGATATTTTTTTGTCATGGAGTTGGATAAATCCACCACCCAGCTGCCCCTCGCCCTACGCTGCAGGCTTCTGATCAGGGTGATAGCATTGTCACGTGCGTAATTGGCGTATCGTAGCATCGATATTCGGTTGTCCAAAATCAGTTCCAAGTATTTAATTTAATTTACCAATTTAATATTTTTCCCGTTCAGTTTTATTCTTACATCGTAATTGTTAACCCGTTCCGGGAAGTTTACAGCCCGACGCCGACGTTGGTTTTTGTTTTATTTTTCTTAATCTCTTTTAAATTTACAATTTCAAAATATTTATTTAGTGCATCCAAAGTGATGCACTAACTGATATCGATAACAACCTCCAGGTGTTATCGGAGTATAAACTGCGAGCTGACTGATAAATGCAATCTGTGGAGTAACCAACGAAAGATTCGGGTTGAGTAACCTAATGTTAACCACTCCAAATAAATTGAAAATTTCCTATTGCAAAGAGGAAGGTTTATATAGTATACTGTTAAAATATTATGTGTGAAAGTATTATCAAAATTTTGAATAAATCAATTTTGAAGTTAGCAAAATTTAGCCAATTTTACATGTGAGATTCCGCGCGTTGTCATTTTGTTGACGATACGTGTGCTATCATATACCCTAACACTTAGAAAAATTCGCACCGGCAGAAGCAGCTCGTCTCTCGTACCAGTTTCATCGACGAAAGGTTACTGTTTTTTTCATTATTTTTTTTAACGCGATTTTTTGGGGGTTAAACGTAAAAGAGAACTGCGGACCGGGAACTCCGGGCGGTTTTGACAATGGAATTACCTCCAAATCGAATGCACACCTCAAAAATCTAAAAAATTTTTTTTATTTCTTCACTTTTTCGTTAATACACGGGTAATTTTCGATTTTTTTGCTAATATTTTTTACTAAATCTACTAATCACACCCCCAGCTATCCGAATCTCAAAGAAAAAAACCAATTTCCGAGGGAAAAAATTTCACTCATTCCGACAGGGGGCGAGTAGGCGAGCCTTCCGCTACGCGACTTGTAGCCCCTGGTATGAATGTTTCCGATTTTCGCACTTTGTTCGGATTTTTTTAAATCTTCACGTCCGCAACGGCGTCAGAGGCACATTCGGACCGAAACATACCCAAAAAGTCAGGAAATTACCCCAATATTCGTGAAAATGTATGGGGGGCGTGGCCTGTTCATGCAATTTACATGTAAAATTTAGCAATTTCAAAATGGTTTTCCTCAAAATTTTGACTATACTTTCACACATAAAATTTTTACAGTATACGATACTATATTAACCTTCCTCTTTGCAATAGAAAAATTTTCACTTGATTTGGGGTGGTCAACAATAGGTAACTCCCACCAAAGATTCAATAAAAAAATGGTACAATACAAAAAAAATCCATCATTATTTGTTACAACAGATGTCGGTAAACGCCTACAGATGTTGTCGCAGTATAATGGCTGAGTTGATTGACGAATGCAATCTGTGAAGCAATTTACGATAGATTACAATTACTTACCCATTTATAGGAATAAAATGCTTCAAAAGAAGTCGTTCCAAAAAGAAAGCAACCGTAATTCTCCCCAAAAATCTCATCCACACTTCGAAAAACTCAAAAGCCAACTCCAAAATCACGACCACAGCTCAATTGTGGTAAGGGTCATCGCTGCGGTGAGGGAGTCCATCCTTGGTTCCCGAAATCTCCGGTGGGTCGGGAACAGGATTGCCGTTATATCGCTGATATTTTTCGGCGAAAGCCCAGTCTTTCTGTTTGCCCTCCTCAGCTTTCCTCGCACTACCTTGTAAGCGAGGCCCCAGGGGCCTTCCTCTAAGGTGGTCAGAAAGTCCCTCCAGCACCTGCTCTTGATATCAACAATGATAGATAGATAGATAAAATGGAGATTCTAAGGAACGCCCCTTATCCGCGCTCTTCTGATATCAGCGAAGGCATGCGTGGTAAATTATTCCTTTTCGCCAAGCATTGTTTTAATGTCGGAAAAAATATTTATTCCTGTGATTCCACCTTGCCAACGGAAGACCTAACTTAAAGCTAAAGTTTGGGGACCGAAATCCTACTCACACCTCCTCTGGGTGGTCCCTGGTAACTTGAGGAGGAGCCTCAGAGATCGGGCGCGAACCCCGGTGGATGGGGGAAATCTGCAAGGCTGACGTGAGAGGTAGCAACAAGGGGACGAACACCAGTCTCCCCCAACGCCAAGCTGAGGGAAGTCAACCCGACAGCGGTGCAGACCGGACAGACCGGGTCAAGACTCTGCACACCAGGTTGCAGAGTGACGAGCCTCGCGGGCCACTACCTAGTGGCTCCCAACACGCATCAGACCAAAGCGATTCGGGTGATGCCGGGGGGTCAATGCGATCAGTCCGGGCCACGTACTCCGTTGGTGCCCAGCGGGAGCCAGCTAATCCGGTGATGACGGGAGGCCGTAGAAAAACGACCAAGCCGCAGACCATCGCAGACGACAGCGGAAGTAATGCCGAGAAGGTCAATCCCGCTGTCGTCGGGGAGGGGGTTTTAGTCGGTAAGAATCCGACACTACCACCCCAGATCATCGGGGTGGTGTCTTTTGAAGATTTCCCCCTTCCCTGCATTAAAAAAAAAAAAAGCTAAAGTTTAACTTGCCAGTCGTTACAAGCAAACAAGTTGGAAAGAAAACTACACTTTGTATTATACCGTACAAACATACAAGAAATATCAAAAACACAATAAATTAATAGAATTTAGTTTTACTTTTTTTAAAATTTATTTGCCAAATTTACAATGACCGCTCAATCATGAACGGCCCTTTACAATATTTTATTAACAGGTAATATGGAACTATGGGTTACGCGTGCGTGATCGTTATATGTCTTCAGAAACGTAAAAGTTTCACCACAATCTTTACATCGGTAAGAGATGTTAATAACTTCTAACTGAAGATGATGTTCTTTCGCAACATGATCCACTAATCCGGAATCATAATGATTTCCGCACAAAGGACAATAACCACCATCTTCACTCTTATGGAAAGCTCTCTCCAACTTCTTTGTTACCAAACCATGCGAACCAAGGTAGTGCCTTTCCAGACCAATTTCTGTGTAAAAACTAAGTTCGCATTTTTTGCACGAATAGGTTGTTTTCTTCTTCAGAATTTTTTCTTTCGAAACTTTAGCTGTATGCGCAACTTTAATGTGTTTATACAAAGAATCCATATTCCTGACATAGCCATCACATATTTCACATTCCACTATCGATGATTCAAGCTCTTGTTCTAAACTCGTTGGCGATGATTTGGTTCCAGAGCACTTCATTACGTTTAATTGCTCATCAGTGGATGCTTTCTTAGTATCATCTTCTTTTGGGGCCAATCTTTTATTTTTCTGGCTGAAATGACTTGGTAAATACGCAGGTAAATCAAACTTGGCAGGTGGTGCTAAATTTTGTTCCAACTTAAATTTTGCCTCACATTGCACCAGATGCCGTCTTAGTTGTCCTTTTTGCGTTCCTGAAAAGGTACAATTTTCACATTGGTATTGCTTCATAGGTTGTTCCACATGGGCATCGACTCCGTGTACCACTTGCATATGTTCTACTACATCTTGTGCATTGACTGATTTTTCGGAACAAAAATTGCATCGATACTTGGACCGTTTGAAATGCGGAGTTTCGTAATGATAATTTAGTACACATAGAGAATCTGCCGTGAATTTACACATTTTGCATTGGATCACGGGAAGCTTTGTTGCTTCCATGTATTTGCCCATTTCTCCGACTGACTCGTTTAAAAGACTTTTTACCGAATCTAAGCCAATACCGATCAAGGTTGATCCACATGGACCTGCAAAATATGAATCGGGAAGAGTTTTTGCCTTTCCATTCTTGGAGAGCGATTTGATGCCGATCGAGGCGGATGATTCCAATAAATTTGATGATCCATCTACGCTATCATTTAGTGGCACGTCGTCGGATTTCATTGTTATTTTGATATCAAATTACCCAAATTATCTAGAACCCGCATAAATGATTTTTTAAGTTATATACTTTGCTTTATATAGAGAATGTATTGTTGTTGGTACTAAAAAAACATTTTTTGGATTATTAAATTTTTAGTAAACCTGTATTACTGGCATAGAAACCAGCCCTAGATGGCATCGGAGCTGAAGTTAAAGTTGCACAAGGCAATTATTGAAACCCTTACCTACGTAACCACGGCGTGGACTATCGTTTCTAATCACCAGATGAACAGGCTCCAGGTCATCCAAAACAACTGCATCCAAAAGGTTTGGAGGCCCTCTGGTTTGTGACAAATCGTCAACTCTACCAGGATGCCAAATTGGAACACTTGAACGACTTCATCCGAAGGATTACCAAAAATGTACGATCGTAACCATAATAGCGGAAACCCATTGTAAACCTTGTATTTGGGATTGTATTTCCTTGTATTTGGGAAATACGAAATCTTCGACTCGCACCGGTTCCAAAAAGCCTGTAGCGGTCCAAGAATTAGTTCACGATAAATAGAAATTACGCGCTACATAAACTAATCGCCTCAGCAGCGCAGTTGTTTAAGCGCACGTATTCACAGCTAATACGTCTGGGTTCGAATCCAAGTGCGGCCCGCCTACTTATCCTAAGTACCGGTCGACAAAACTGGCCTCCTATCATACGCTGACCTTACCTGCGCTTCTGGGCCTTATCTAGCGACGCTAAACTAGCTCAACGGAAGAGCAATTTATGGGGGGGGGGGGGTCAGGCGAGCCAGGAATGAATACCTGCTCCCTCGAACTGAATTCAAATAAAATGAGCGCCACGCCCTATATGTCGCTAAAGTAAATGATGTTATCCTGAAAGGGCAAAAGCAAGTCAAAATAAAACACCAAAGCAACAAGTAAACGTATTATAGAGCTATTGGTGAATTCAGAAAAATAATATTTATAAAGCTCTCGCACTGTACAAGTGGTTACCTGGTTGTCGTAGATAACCAAAATTATCATACACAAATTGAACAAAATATTGCGTCCAAACTAATCAAATCTATTTGTACAAAAATAATTTGATATCAAAACAATTTAAATAGAAACCCCAAATTTACATGGAGGATTTACCTCTCTATTTTACAAACAATATAAGTTAGGTTGAACTTCGCTTCTTCAGAAGCCAAAACAATATCGCCAGCGCACTATAGGTACACCACGAAACAAACGAATAATTTCGGCGGTATCACCAACCCCAAAAAAAAACAATGATAAAAACAAAAGTTTTGGCTCACCCTACAATCTTGTTATCGGCACACCCCTGGTATGTTTGTCGATTGCAGATTAATTGAAAAATTGATATTGTGCTATCAGGAATCCGAACGTTGACAATTTACAGGTGTTTTAGTTGACAAATGCGGTAAACCAAAAATAACAAGTCGTGCTACTTGAGAATCACGCAGTAAGTAACTTTCCCAAATCGAATAATTGATTATTAATCTCTGACCGTTTTTAGCTTCCCTACGGAAAATTTGTAATCGGGACTTTGAAACACACACGTTTTTCCAAATCACAAAAAAAAACAGCTTCTAATACTTAATACCGGCAATCCGACTTTTCGATAAATTACTACGATAATTTATATCTCGAAAAAAACGGTAATTAGATGCTTCGGTTTGATTTTAAAATCAAATAAACTACCAAGAAAAACTCACAATTTACTTGCGTAAAAATATCCACCCGTTCAGCTGTTCGCTTGCTTTCTGATTACGTCCGACCTTCCCAAGCATTATCAAAATTTAACAAATTTTGAAAATGTAAACCTATCTACAGGGTATTCTAAAAATAGGTATGTAATTCAAAACTTGAATTATTAATTTTAAAAAGAATCGCAATATTTAGGTCGTACTAAATTAAAAGAAAACGTTCTGTAGCGCCAAATGTCACAAGAAATAATTTGAAGGTACACAAGTCGAGGAACATATTTTTCAGCATACCATCTTACTAAAAGCCGAAAGGCATCTTGGCTCCGAAATCGAGAAGTTAAGAAGAATGACGTTTTTGCGGTAACCTCTTCTTAACCCGTGCCCGAGTTTTTGTTTCTTTGCTTTTTTGGGAGCAGCTCCTTTTGGCTCCCAGAAGTTATTAAGTTTGGCTTTTCTTTTCTTTGAGATAACCTTTCGCTTTGAAGCAGCTGCTTCTGGTTCTAAACTTTTGACAAGTTCATCAAGACGCGAAGCATTTCATGCAAATCCTGTACGTTCTTCGCAAAACTCGAAATCCGTTTGATGTCTTTGGTTCTACGCGATTGACTACCTTCACCTGGGATTTACGACCAATGAGATTCTTTCGTCTCTTTCTATCCCAATTCTTTTACTCCTTATCAAATCTCCCGCCCCCTATTTTAATTTCAACTACAATAATCCGCTCAAATTCCACTTTCGGGTTTCCGATACTACTAAAATAGGTGGGATTTTGTATAACGTGCGCTTGTTTTCCGAACTTATCTTGCGGGGGGGCCCACCAGGGAGTAGATTTTGCGATTTGTTGCGTACGCCAGTTGGAGTCTAAGCTTAAGGTGCCTGTCGAAATTTTACCGATAGTCCACAGTGACTCCCAAGTATTTTAATTTAGGCTGGGGTGTTATCGTTTGTCCTTCTAATATCAGCTTTTGACAGACTCGAAGATTGGTACGCTTTCTGGGGCAGCAGTAAAAACGTTAGAATATAATGCATAATTCTTCACTCATCAGATGTGAAAAATAATTCAAATTATTTGCCTCACACTGTATATCATAAATAAAATATGAGTTGCGCTTCTCTTCTAATCCCTGCTATTAAAGGTGATGAATTACATTATATTACACAGCACTACGAGCCTAGTAGGCTCATGGCTTGAATGGCTATTCTAGCCCATTTCTTTCTATTTATTGCCAAACTTTCCCATCTTTCAATATTCATCTGTCTCAAATCTTCTTTCATTTCGGTTTTCCATTGGTTCATTGGTCTTCCTCTTCTTCTCAATCCTCCCACCTCAGCTTTCCATACCTTATAGGGAGTTCTCTTAACATCCATTCTTACTAAATGTCCCAACCATCTAAGTCTCTGTGCCTTTATCACTCCAACAATGTTTGGTTGACCATACAACTCATAATTCTCTTGATTGGTTCTTCTCTCCCAGATTTCATCTATAAGCTTCCCTCCAAAAATCCTTCTCAAAATCTTTCTTTCCCACACATGTAACATTTCTTGGTCCTTCTTTCTTAATACCCACACCTCGCACCCATATGTCACTGTCGGTCTTATTATTGTTCGATACACTTTCACTTTCACTGTTCTTGATAAGTTCTTGCTGGATAACACTGATTTCAATGAAAATGCGCTTCTGGTACCCGCTGATATTCTAGCCTTTATTTCATGATTGCTTCCTGGACTTTTTGTTATCATAGTCCCAAGATACGTAAATTCTTTGACTTCCTCAAATCTCAACACTGCGTCTTCTGTCAGCTGCAAACTCACAAAGTTATTATCTATCATGTTTCTATCTTCCCACACCATATACTTTGTCTTCGCTTCATTGACTACTAGCCCTATCTCTAGTGCTGTGTTTAACAATCTCTTTGTAACATCCAGAATTTCTTTCCTTGTTCTCGTTAGTATCACCAAGTCATCAGAAAAACGCTAAGCACTGGTGTAGTCGGTTGTAAATTGTACCTTCTCTATTGATCTTAGCTTTGCGTACAGTTACTTCTAGGGCCCAATTGAACAAAAGTGCCGACAGTGGGTCTCCCTGTCTCAGACCTGTACGCACCTCAAACCCATCAGACAGCATTCCATTAACTCTCACTTTATTTTCTGTTTTATTCAGCGTCATCTTTGTAAGTCTTATCAATTTTGGTGATATTTTGAGTTCATACATAGCTTGATACAGTTTCTCTCTCTGTATACTGTCATATGCCTGCTTAAAATCCAAAAATAATAGATGCATATTCAGTTTGAATTCGTGACTTGTCATCTGTATCTCTCGCAGCGTATATATTTGGTCTGTTACCTGTCTATCTTTCCTGAAGCCACTTTGATATTCTCCTATGAGCGACTCTGATTGCTCTCTTAATCTATTCTTGATACATCCTGCGAGTATCTTATACATGACATTCAATAGGGCGATACCTCGATAGTTGTCGCAGATTGTTTTTTCACCTTTCTTGTAGATTGGAAATATCAGTGCTTGGCTCCATGATCTTGGCATTTTCTCCTTGATCCATATTTCTTGTATTAATTGGACTATCATTTCCAGCAACTTCTCTCCTCCATACTTAATCATTTCCACCTGTATCCCATCCTCTCCTGGACTTCTGTTGTTTTTCATGTTCTTTATTATTAGGTGGACTTCTTCTTTGTTTGGTATATCATTAATCGTGTTTTCTACCCCTTCGCTTCGCTCTTCATGCTGTTCTGTTGTGACCTCACTCTGCTGTCTATTCAATAGTTGCTGAAAATATTTAGCCCATCTTTCAGTTACTCTCTCTTTAGTTCCGATCAGGTTTCCTTTTTCATCTTTACATAACACCGTTTTTGCTTGGTAACCCAGTGCTGTTCTTTTTATTCCTTGACAAAAATTTCTTATTTCCCTGTTTGAATATTTCTCTTCAATCTCTTCCAGTTTATTTATACGGTATTTCCTTTTCTTTTCTCTACATATTCTTAGACATTTTTTACGTTGTTGTTCGTGTCTTTGTTTATCTTCGGATGTTTTGTTTCTCAACATCTTCATTCTAGTCTCTTCTCTTTTCTTCACCTCTTCTCTGCAATCCGAGTCAAACCATTCTTGATCTCTTTTTTGCTGTACCATACGTTGTCTTCCTACTACTTTTTTTATACACTCTTCTACTGTTGTCGCGGTCTCTTCTATAGTTTGGTACATATTACTCGCAGTCCTGTTTAGTTCTTCTTCTCTTCCTGTACGATATTTTATCATCTCGTCTTCATTTGTAAACTGGATCTTCTTGACTCTATTTTTATCGTTCTTCTTTACCATCGTAGAGGCAGGACTTGATGTATCTTTATTCCTACCATAAAATGGTCTGAGTCTATATCTGCACCTCTATACGTTCTTATATCTTTTACTAGATGATAGCCCGTCCGAGGACGGGCAATTTAAATCCACTATGGATTGTGCGTCCACCTTTCATTAGTGTTGCAGCAATTCCTGTTGAGGCAAAAGCGACCACCGTTTGACCACGCCCTCTTAAGAAGGTTATTAAAGTATTATAGAGGTACGTTTTCCCCAAACCACCTGTACCGTTAAGGTAATGCAGTCGGTGATTGTCCCCTAAATCAATTCCATCTATTATGCTCTGGAACGCAATAAGTTGTTGAGGATTCAATGTCGCGATCAGCAATTGAGCTTGTACTGCTTCTTCTTCCCGATTGAATTCTTCTTGTTGAGTTATTGCTTGTTCAGGTAATGCAGTCGGTTGTGGTAGTCCAAAAAAAGAGCAAGACACTCCGTGTTGCTGAAAAACATGTTCGATATCATTTACATAGAGCCAGGTTAAAAGATATTCCTTCATCATGGTTACTGAGGAAATCGACAGCCATGTGTCCTCTAAATTTTTCCCACAGCAGTAAAGGTCTTGCTGGCAAACAATAAATGCAGATAAATGCAAAAGTTTGCCGCATTTGTGGTGGCAGCTGGAAAATAACAACTTCGTCCAGACATCTCTCCCATTCATCATCTGAGGAAAGAAGATTTCGATGAAAAGCAGCTTCTTGGAACGTTGCATATTGGACATCGTCAACTGTTGGAAGAAATTCATAGCTTGTTGAACCCGGAACATGAAGCAACAATAATCGGAGATGGAATCGTTCCAAATGATTTATTCCCACCGTGTACATGCGAGTTACTATTTTTTCGCCTCCACGCTGCCGCGCTGTCCATGTACTTCTATTGAATACATAATGGTACGGAATTTCTGTATATAGAAACTGATTAGCTGTCACATCGTTTCGATTTAGTTGAAACCATGCCGTGAGCTTAGTGTTTCCACCAGACGCTTGATCAATAGCTTCTTGCTCATGACCGGCTTCAAAATAAATTCTCTGTTGGCGATATAAATGAACGGGTAGTCGATAAACCACATGCGATCGGTCGTGCATTTTAGATTCAAGCAAACGCCACATAGCTTCTGGCGCACTTACGTATCTGGTGTCAATAAAAGATGCAACTTCATCATGAATCAATTGTTGATCGTCTCCAGTACCAATAACGACGTTCGCGCAATCATGTCCTTTGTAAATGTATTTGTAAATGTACTTAATGGCCCTTAGTGATGCGCAAACTTCTACATTGATATGAGCGTCATACTTAAGTACCAAAAACTTGTTGTATGGAACAACAAACCGATTATCCATCATCTTTCCTCTAACTTCCGTCGTAGGTTCCACTCGTCGACGATAGCGCGGATAGCCGTTAATGTTAGTTGTTGTCTCGAGTTGAAAATCTTTAGGAAATTCTTTTTTGCATTTACCATTCTCCGTGCATGGCGCAAATGGATGTGAAGCACCGTAAGGACCGTGCATCATACATCGAGTAACAATTTCGAATAATCGTGGTTTTAGTGCGATGTCTGGTATCTCGGCACTAACTACATCGTCGATACGTTCAGATGTTTTGAATTTATCATCATCATGGAGCACAATCAGGATATGAGCATGAGGAAGACCTCGTTTTTGGAATTCAATGGTATAGGCAAATGCTTTGCATCGCCCTAAAACATGAAGAATAGTTAAATCTTCCATTAAGGCCTTCAACTTTAGCTTAAAGACCGTGGCAACTAAGTCAGGACGATCTGATGCCGATTCTCCCCGTCTTAAATTAGTTGTTATTTCTGGCCACTTTGGTTTTGCAGTGAATGTGATGAAAAGGTCAGGTGGGCCGTATTTTCCAAAAATTTACATTGCATCTTGAAGTCTTTGCCGCATGTTTCTCGGAGAGCCTTCGAAAGAGGAAGGAAGAATAACCGACAAACCAGCTTGCACTCCAGCATCGTGTGCTGCATTTTGAATATGATCGGATAGACCTTGATACAATTCAGTATGCAATTTACTTTGTTGATATCGTATGTAGTTCAAATTATTGGCTTCCACTTGCAAATATGAGTCGACAATCCACTGTTGCGTAAGTTTTCCCGCACTCATGATCGGATTGAAATCGTTTCTAATTGCTGTTTGCGCAACTTTAAATTGTAACATGCTGATTTTATTACGGGATTGCCGATATCCTTCGCAACTCCAATTGGGTTGCCACCCCGGTTCGCCAAACGGATAAAGAATGCCATAAGTCATAGGGTCAAGATTTGGACTGAGAATATTGATACGAATGAATTTTTGTGCATTGTCGACGGGATTTCGAGGATAGATACGGATATCACGTTCAAAAGGAGGTTCGCCGTCATCATTTACGAACACCATTGCAATTTCATTGGACGTTGGAGCATGGTAACGTCTTTGATCAGACTGCCCATCGCGCCGCATCACCATATTGACGACCGGAACTGGTTGTCCTTCTTCTTCGGCTCGTACACGCTCTTGTTGCTCAATTTCTTTCATCAGGCAATATGAAGCTGCGATACGATTGTTGACGCGGAAGAAACGATCGATTTTCTCAATCACTTCAGGTAGACAACCTCTATTCTCAGGCAGATTTACTCGTTCATTGACCGCTTCTGTCGTGTCCATTACATACAGTTGTGCAAACTTTCTTGTTTGTCCTTCAGGTGGATACAGGTTTGTGGTTCTGTGGTACGTCTGTCCATGAATTTTGAAAACGTATGGTCCGTTACCCGGCATTGAAACAATCTCTGCTCCCATTGAAGCGAAAGAAACCGAGGAATTGTAAGAGCGGATGTGCTGACGAAAGTTCTTGTAGTAAGGATTTTCTGAATCTGAAAGCATAGAGCGAAGAAATTCGGGATATAACAATAGATTCCCATGTTGATCGAGCGGTTGCGGAATCTTCACTTTTCCTTTATGACAGCAGTTGTTAAATTGTTTATCAACTGGACGCTCCTTGGCGAAATTCTTGGAGCCGCAGAACTGACAGATGGAATTCAGTTCTCCACAATCGTGTCGAGTAACGTGAGATTCATCAAATCTCAATGCTCTTATTTGGAGTTGAATTGCTTGACTTTGGTATCGATTTTCTTTCTGTCGATGTATCGCATGGGATCGAGCGTTAGCAGCTTGCCGCGCTTGAGTTTCTTCTAATGTTTCACGTTGTTGACGTGTCGCATGGGATAGAGCGTTAGCAGCTTGCCGCGCTTGAGTTTGTTCCAAAGTTTCACGTTGTCGACGTATCGCATGAGACCGAGCGTCAGCTGGTCGCTGTGATCGAAGCTGTTCTTCTGTGTTATTAGCTCTTGTACGTGCTTTTCTCTCACGATTCAATCGCCGTCGCTTTGCAGCAGGATTTTCAAAATTTTCATTATCCATTATGGAAGTTCACATAATGCTTTTTTGGAAATAGCTGTCCTATATAGACAAAATGATACGATGATACGTTGATACGATGATACGTTGATACGATGATACATACTGCTGTGTAATTCCCTTCGTAAACTGCACCACCCTGGTTTGTGTTAGGCGCCAGCTTTCAGAGTGAAAGCAAAATTTATAATATAAAATGAAATCTTTAGAGGGTGCAAATTTACTCAGAAACCCACTACACTTGTCCCTCTTATATAGCTCAAACTATAATTATTCTAGTCGGTCACCCATCTGAGTGCTTTCCCAAACTAGTGTTGCTTGCATGCCACAATCGCACGTCTTACTTTGCAACCATTTAACCACAATGTTAGGTTATGTAGTTTGTGATAACAATTCACAGTAAATTTACCATTTTTGACCTAAACAATCTTTTTTATCAAATTTTGAGGTGGCAAAAACCTTTATGAATTTATTTTACAGCTATATGTATCATTTACTAATGCTTAAAGATCTTTGTCTGTTCATAATATTGAGAAATTGCGAAATTTGTTTATCTTTCTTATCGGTAATGTTTTAATGAGGTCAAATTTTATGTGAAATTTAAATATGAGTAAGAAATTCAGTAATTTGCATAGCCCTGATAGCTTGGGACACAGCATCAAATCCTCCAAAGATTAAATCTTCAACTTATGACAATAAAATGTTTAAGATTAAATCTTTCTAAACATTGCTGTTTCTGATGATATGTTTGTCAGGTTTTTCACCCATGTGAATTCATTTTTGTCGTAATTTTTGAAGCTATAAATTGAGTCATGCATTTATCTTCGTTTGGCTTCTCCAGTCTGACTGATTGAGTTCATTGACCTTTCTTGAATGTTTTGAAATTGGTTAAATTAAATTTTTATGCTTTGAATAAAAGTAAATTATTTATAAAATTAAAATCAAATTGAATTTTAGGTTCCCCTTTTAATGTTTAAAATTAAATTGTTCGAAAAAATTGTAATATGATAAAATTAATTGTTAAATTTTTGGACTAAATCTCTCATTCTTATTCATCAGAATCGTTACAATCATCAACTTCATTCAATGCTTCGGATGCATTGTGTTCATCATCATTATTGTGGCAAGCGTATAGCATTTCTATATGAAACTTTCCACGAGTGTTGCCTGTATCTGGATGTGTTAGCAGATATGTAGATTCATCAACTTTGCGATTAATTAAGTAGGGTCCTTCAAAAGGTAGCTGTAGCTTCATGCACTGATCTAAATTTCGGCGACCAGTTCTGGAACTCTTTATTATCACGAAGTCACCAGGATTAAAATTGGTTCTCTTTTTGATCTTGGCGTTCATCATATTTGTGTAAGTATCACTTCTTTTCTTTAGGCGTTCTTTAACTTTTTCTAAGATTTGTGCATGTTGTATTTCGGGTTGGTTTATCAACCAAGGTCTCTCAGGATGTGTGCCTGTCATTAGAAAATATGGTGTGTGCTCAGTAGCGGTGCTGGGCGTGTGGTTTATGAAATTTTCAACCATTTCCAATTTATTATACCAGGAACGATGATTTTGGTGCACAAGTATTCTTAAGAATTTAATGGTTTCCTGTATGTAACGTTCACATATATTGCCTTGTGGATGACGAATAGAACAGAAGATAACTTCGATACCTTGTTCTTGCCAATGTTGTTTAAAACGTTCATTCATAAAATAAGTGGCATTATCAGCTAGTATTTTTGTTGGTTTGATGACTTGGTCACTAAATAATTCTAATTTATTGATTGAAATTTCTGTTGTGTAGGCGTACGTGGGATAAAGTTTAATATATTTTGTGAATGCGTCTACTATTACGAAAATGTTTTTGAATCTGTTGCTTGGTATCAAATTGCCTATATAATCAATAGCTATTAATTGTCCTGGATATTCTAGTTTAACACTTTTGACGATATTCTCATTATGATAATTTTTGTACTTTGCGAGTAGACATAAATTGCATTTGTTAATTGTTCTTTTTATGATTTTGAGATCTTTTGCACAGAAGTAATTTTCACGAAATAAAAGCCATGTTTTCCGTATTCCAAGATGTGCATATATGTTGTGTAGCGCTTCAGTAATTAATATAGTCGTAGCTTCATCGACGAGATATAACTCAATTCCTCTAATTATTTTAATGATCACACCATTTTTATACTTGAATGATTGTATCGTTCTAGCATCTTTAGAATTTATTTTTAGTTTTAATGTATCAAAAATTGGATTTTGTTGAGCTAAATTCACTTCTTGATCCGTAAATGGGTTTTCGTCGGTATGCAATCTATTGAGAGCAATTAGAAATTCTTTAGTGTCAGACCTAGGATTATCTTTACGACTTAGAGCATCAGCTATTATATTGTCCTTGCCTTTTATGTGAATAATGTCAAAGGAATATTCTTGTACAAGTAATGCCCATCTGTAAATTCTGTTGTTTGAGAATTTTGTTCCCATCAGGAAAGTTAGTGCGGAATGATCGGTGTGGATTTCAAATCGATTTCCTATTAAGTAGAATTTTAATTTAGTTAAACAATTGCGAGCATTTCTTTTTCAGAAGTAGAGTAGTTTATTTCCGATTTTCTTAAAGTTCCCGATATGAAATTAATTGGCACTTCTATGTCATTATGGATCTGTACAAGTGCTGCTGCCACTGCATAATTACTTGCATCTGTCTTTAGGATGAATTTCTTGTTAAAGTCAGGATGTATTAGCTTCACATTATCATAAAGTGCTTCTTTCATTTGTATGAAGGCGTTTTCGCGATCAGTAGACCATTCCCATTTTGTATTTTTCTTTAAAAGTTCAAATAGTATGATTGTGAGATAAAAATAATTTGGTACAAATCTTTTGTAATAATTCATCAGACCTAAATATGCTCTTAAGCTTTTTATGTTATGTGGTCTTGGATAATTTTTTATTTGTAGTAATTTTTCTTGATCTATTTGTATGCCTTGTTCAGAGATGATGTATCCTAGATAATTAACAGTTTTTTGAAAAAATTCGCATTTTGAAATGTTTAATTTTAAACCAGCTTCATCCAAAGCTTTTAATATAATATTTATGTGTGCATAATGTTGCTCTTCAGAATTACTAAAAATGATGATGTCATCTACATAATGTCCAGAAAAATTATTATATTTATTCAAAATTGCTTGTATGGCGTGTACTAACGCTGAGGTGGATGTAGACAGTCCAAAAGGTACAACTTGAAAAGTGTATGTGTTTCCATCAATGGAGAAACCAGTGTATTTCTGTGAATTCGGGTGCAATTTTATCAGCCAAAAGGAGATTTTTAGATCAAGTTTTGTAAATATTCGGGCATTGCCTATTCTTGCTAAAAGTGATTCAATATTTTCCGGCATTTCAAACTGTGGTTTGGTAATTGCATTTAAATTTCTTGTATCCAAACAAAGACGTAGACTGTTGTCTTTTTTCTTAACAATAACCAAGGGATTTAAATATGAGGTAGGAGTTTTCTTGATGATTCCATTTTTTCTCATTTGTTCAATTTCTTCATTCACCTGCTTTTTGTATGCAAAAGGTATAGGATAAGTCTTGCATCGGAACAATTTATTTTCCATTATTTGGAGTTCATGTATATAGTTTTTGGCGAAACTTGCTTGATTATTTATTAAATTCAAATGTTCATTTAAAATTTTCAGAACTTTATTTCGGTTAGTGATCGGACAGTTAATTTCTTCAATATTTAATTTAAAACTTTCTTTAATATTTTCATTATTTAAATCATTTTGAAATTTTTCTACATAATTTATGTTGTTAACGCGTTCATCGCTTATTAACAAATTTTCATTATTTTCAACTAACATCTCCTTCTCTGCATTTGTCCATGGGATCACTTCATTAGAAATAGTAACTGTTCTGTTTTTTGCATTAATTATCATTTTAAATTTTTCAATTAAATCAAACCCTATTATTGTAATATCTTTTAGAATTAAAATTGTATCATTTATTATGGAATCTCCTATCTTTATTTCTGTTAATATGCTTTGGTTTGCCGTTGAGAATTTCTTTTTATTTGCCGCAATTAAATTTACTCCTTTGGTTTTTATAATTTTGTTCTCGAATAATTTTTTGTTTTTGTCAATTACACTTTGGTTAATTATTGATACTTCAGCACCTGTATCGATTAAACTTATGACTTTGATATTGTTAATTAATACTTCAATGTAAGGCAAGTCATTTTCATAAGTGGAATCAACCTTTTCGTTGTTTTCTGTCAGGATGAATTCTTTTGGATGTTGATATGAATTCACCTGCAGATCAATTTGGCTGTCTATTGCTGAAAATTTAACGTATTTGGCTGAATCGTTGATTCTTGTTCCAATGTCGTCGTAGAAGCGATATTGTTGACCTGTGATGGGAGTCTGTTGTTCGGAGAGTTACTTCGGTTTCGTGTCTCTCTTTCGAAGTGACTGTCATCATTTGGACCATAGTTTCCATGATTTCGCCCATTACGTTGCTGTCTTGTATCATAATCATTATAATGTTGACGATCTCTGCGTGCGTCATTATTGTTAAAATGATGTCGATTATTACCACGACTGCGATTATTGTTTTGACGATTTTGGCCATTTCGTTGATCACTTCTATTATTTTGGTTCACTTGATTTATGTAACTTGAACGATTGCGATCACCATAATTGTTTCTATTATTATAAAAATTGTTATTGTTCCTGTTGTTATCACTAAAATTGTTTCTGTTATTATTAAAATTGTTTCTGTTATTATTATTGTTATCACTAAAATTGTTTCTGTTATTATTATTGAAATTATTTCTTTGCGCGTTATCACTATTATTTTTATTTTCATAATTGTAATTATTGAAGCGATTGTTGTAAAAATTTTGGTTATTATTATTACCATATGATTTTGAATTTACATAATAACTATCGAATCTTCTTAGCAAGTTGGAGAGATCACTTAGTATATTGTTAATGTTCTCTAAAGTGACGCGATTTCTAATATCAATGTTCTAAATATCTGACAATATCAGTTTCTTGAATCGCAGGTTCTAGTTGTGATACTTTATTGAGTATCCTTTCCGCATATTCATTCCTATTTTCCATGCCATTGAATTTTCCTGTCATTAATTGACGTCTTACCTTCTCTTGAGCTTGTTGATCCCAAAATCTCTTTAAGAATAAACTCTCGAATTGCTCAAAATTGTTGAATGAGTCCTGAATTATTCCAAACCATTCTTTTGCATTTCCACCCATGATTGTACAGATATAATTTTTTAACTTATCCAAATCTTTTATATGTGTGGTAGCTCTTCTAGCATACTTAATAAATTGCCTTGGATTTATGTTGCCTTCCGTATAAAATTTTATTGGTGATGCATTATTTAATTGCCATGGTATTTCATGAAAATTCAGTGTATTATTGGCATGATTAACCAGGGATTCGTTGTTAATTTTTATATCCTCCATATTTTTCTGCATTTCTTTTACTTCTTTGTCTACTGATATTATTTTATTCTTTTGCGTATATAATTCAATGCTAACCTGATATTCGATTTCTTCAGATTTCTTTTTACAATCTTCGCTTTTCTTTTCTATTGCTAACTGAATGTTTTCTTCTTTTGTTTTTATGATTTCTTCCAAGTGATATCTTGTTATGTTGTTGGAATTTTCAATCTTTTTATCAATGACTATTCCATTGACAATATCATGCCTGATGTGAATGATGTCTTCTTTGACTTCTTCAATGTTAGTCTCAAGCAAAGTGATCCTTCCATCATGTGAATCAATTTCAATTTTTAACTTGGTTTCTAGATTTTTGAATCCAGCATCCATTTTAGTGTTTAGATCAGCAATTTCATTTTTTAGTTCTGTTCTCCCCGATTCAATTCTTTCATTGGTTAGATCGATTCTTTTATTTGTAGCATCCACCTTTTTAGATACGTCTTTCAATTCACCAGCTAATTCTTCTCTTGATTTTATTGTTTCTTCTTTTGACGAAGCTATTTCATTTTGTAAATTTCTGGACATTTCCTTCATCATGTTGAACATTGCATAAAATAAATTTTTGTTCGCTTTTTCTTCCTTTTCTTCTTTTTGTGTATCTGAAATAGCTTGTTTACTAGATTCAGTAGAAACATTGAGCTCCTGGTCTTGTGATGTTGTAATGTCTTCAATCACTGTTTCCAAAATTTCTTCTGCTTGTTTTTGAGAATCCATTTTTGTTTGTTTTGCAGATTTTGTGCGTTAAGAAATGTTGTTGATTTGAATTAAATTGAAATATTTTGAATCTTGAGGATGATCTCGGATGAATATTTAAATGTCAAAGATTTAGAACATAAAAGAATGATAATAAAAAAAAATTTTGTTTTTCAACCCTTAATTTTTCAATGCACCCCTAATTCAACTCGATGCTCTACGCAATTTTAGCGATATAAGTTGCTAATCTTTTTGAGCGACAAATGCGTTTCAAATTTTTAAATTATGCTCACAACCCTTAATTTTGTCAATACACCCCTTAATTCAACTCGATGCCCCACGGAATTGGAGCGCCATAAGTTGCTGTGTAATTCCCTTCGTAAACTGCACCACCCTGGTTTGTGTTAGGCGCCAGCTTTCAGAGTGAAAGCAAAATTTATAATATAAAATGAAATCTTTAGAGGGTGCAAATTTACTCAGAAACCCACTACACTTGTCCCTCTTATATAGCTCAAACTATAATTATTCTAGTCGGTCACCCATCTGAGTGCTTTCCCAAACTAGTGTTGCTTGCATGCCACAATCGCACGTCTTACTTTGCAACCATTTAACCACAATGTTAGGTTATGTAGTTTGTGATAACAATTCACAGTAAATTTACCATTTTTGACCTAAACAATCTTTTTTATCAAATTTTGAGGTGGCAAAAACCTTTATGAATCCAATTTGGATCCTGGCGATAATTTGGACAGTTTAACTTTTCCATTATGACAAAAACTTTTTTTGCAAAATTCATTTTTCCAAACAATAGCATCACAATTTGAACATTTCTCGGTCATTTCACCCGCATCATGAGGAGTTACGATTCCAAAACAGTGACCAGATCTGTCGATGATCGCTGTAGCGCTCTTCTTTTTGTGCTTCTTTCAGTTGAAGGTTTTGTTGGTGGTTTTAATGTTGAAGGTTCTTGTTCCTCTTGTAGTTGTACCGATTCTAAAACAGTGGCCAGATCTGTCGATGGTTGCTGTAGCGCTCTTCGTTTTCTGTTTCTTTCGGTTGAAGTTTTTGCTGGTGGGTTTGATGTTGAAGGTTCTTGTTCCTCCTGTAATTGTACATATTCTAAAACAGTAGCCAGATCTGTCGATGGTTGCTGTAGCGCTCTTCTTTTTCTGCTTCTTTCAGTTTGTTGAAGTTGTTGCTGGAGGTCTTGATGTTGAAGGTTCTTATTTCTCTTGTAGTTGTTGCTGTCGAGTTTTGTGTTTTCTCGAACGTTCAGTAGATGTTTTTCGTCTTTTTTTTCTTTCTGTGTACTTTCAGTATCTGAGGATGTATCCCGTTGTGGTCGCACTCCTTTGTTTGCTTTTATTCCATCTGTTCTTAGAATTAAAGAAGCTCCGCTAATTATAACAGTCGGAAAACGTAAAATCCTTTTTTGGTTAAAGATAACTTTTAAATGAGTCCGCATCTCTAGCCGAAACTATGTATTAACCGTCAGGATCTCATTAAATTTTGTGATATGATCAAAGTTGAAAGGTAGCGATTAGATGTTAACTCTCGAACAGCTATTGAATTTAAAGGCAGAATGGTAGTAATTTTTGGACAATAGCATTAAATTATTTTTTACTTCAATTACTTTTATAGTACTTAATTCTCCAAATTGTGATCGTGATAGTACAACTTCTTTAACTTACTTAATATATTGTGGTGTTTCGTTTGCTTAATTCGAATCCACGACAGATATTTCTTTTATGAAAATTTATTTTTATAAACTTTTGTTTTCTCGTTATACTCAAAATTCTGTTTTTCTTATATCCGATTATCGAAAACGTTGCATAAAATCGTTGCATAAAAGCGTTGCATAAAAACGTTGCATAAAAACCCTTATCTTTTTATATATATAGAGTAGATAGAGTAGATAAGGGATTACCAACCTTATATTTTGAAACGAAGAAAATCTTGGAGAACTACCTTGTTAAATTGATAAATCGATGTTTTCCAATTTTGGTTTTTAATTTATATTGCAGTCCCTTTGACTTATATAATAGAATTTTTTGTTGGTTGTCAGATTATCCGATTATCGAAAACGTTGCATAAAATCGTTACATAAAAGCGTTGCATAAAAACGTTGCATAAAAACCCTTATCTTTTTATATATATAGAGTAGATTATTGCGATAATAATTGATGATTGTTAATCAACCATATTTATCAACAGCGGAAGAGATAAGTTTTATAACGCGAACGAGAATTGATAATGTATTTTATCAATACTCGTCTGCATGCGAACTTCCTGCGTCGAAAGATGACTTTTACACTGTTCTTTGTTCAGGTGAACTGTTTAATTTCAGACAACAGTGGAGTATCGCCAATTTGACCGGATATTTCATTGATGAAGCAATCAAGATTTGATTGCATTGAAGCAATCAGTAGACATTTGCTTCTCGTTAAAAAAGCGATAGGGATGTATCTGTCTATAGGTGAAATTTGTCAGTGGTGCAAATTCTCACGCTATGGAAGGTCAACCCTCGTGATTTCTGAAAGGTATAAATATGGTTGAATAACAAAACAGAGGGGAGTCCTTCCAGTGAGTCCGTCGGCGACTATTGTAAATTCTCGCGTGCGGGACGGTTTGACGGATTGGCAGTTTTGAGTTTGGTTTTGGGCAAATAAGACAAGGGAGTGTCTTGCCGAGTTGTCTTGATTGCGTATTTTAAGTGCTTTAAAAGGTCAAATAGTTTGTTTATTGAATCCGTAAATAGATTGTGTATTCTCTGGTGTGAGACATTTGTGACGAATTTATCGTTGTTTTGGGCAATAGACAAGGCATTGTCTTGGCCGCATTGGATTGTCTGGAGATCCAAGGTAAAAGGAAAAATATATCACCTATGTAAGTACAATTTTGAATTATTTACTAACATAAGGATGGTATTTTTTTTCTGATAGTTATTTTAGATTGTATACCTATGTGTATAAAAGGGCCACCCTAAATTGTAAGGGAGATTTAAAGTGTATATGTATTTGTTTTAAATTTATCCATAGTAATAAATATTGTTTTTTAAAATTCAGTGTTTTCGTTTTTCCTATTGAGGAAAAGAACGTTTTGTTTTCAGTGTCGAGCTTAGTGTCGTTTTGCCCGCACCGAAGTTTCAACTTCAACATTTAGCCGGGGGACGTAACGCCAAAGCGGGGATTGTCTGGGGCTTATTACCAGAAAGTCGCGTACCAAATTGATAGTGTGTTTTTTTTTAGAACAGAATTCTGCGGTGGGCGTAATCGGTTGAACGGTGGTGGCAGCATAATCTATAAATATTCTCAGTAGATCGATAAGTGCCTAAGTGGGATTTTGTGTTCGATCAGCAAATTTGCTTATTTTTTAATAACTCCAGCCGTTCCTAGGAAAAGTAGTTCCAAAGAACGGTCGGCGGTTACATTTCCAGGCTTCAAGCATCTTCTCGTTTCCAGACTTGATCTCTTCTCTGATTTCCCTCGTCATCTTCGTTATTTTTTCCAATATTTCTTCCATTTTGCCGTCTTTAATATCCGGTACTATTTGTTTTTCCAGTGGGGATCTTGCTGTTAACTTACTTTGTTTGAACAAAAGATTTTTTCCTGTTGGTGATTCTTCTTCCCTATTTCGTTTCTTATAATTTTCTCTACCACTCATTTATGTAATATGCACCTTTTCTACTTTTGATACGCCACTGGTATTGTCTTTGTTTGCAACTGATAACTGTTTATATTTTCCAATTTGGTTTGAAAACTATTAGTGCTAATGCAAACCCCGCTCACGTAAGCCGGTTGGAACTGTACAGATTGTCAATCGCGGTATAAGTCTACCATCCAGGTCAACCCTTCGGAAATGATAAACCTATTCTTCCCTTTTCCAAGTTGTTGTAAAATTACTCAATTATTCACTTTATGAAGCCTCAAATATATGCAACCCAATCTACTTTTTCTTATCTCTTCTAACCTTTCAAATTTGAAACGAAGCAAATCAAAGTTTTACCTGTTTTCCAATTCAAAATCAAGAATTTTCTCTGGATCGCCTTTACACACCTTATCCTTTCACTCCTCAACACTTTAATCAAAAAATTTCGATGATTTCACTACTTAAAAACGCAATCAAAACTCGCTATGTGACAGAGCCGTATTAACGGTTATCGTGTCAACACAATACCGATTAATTATATTAACGAACGACTTCATCCGAAGGATTAACAAAAATGTACGATTGTAACCATAATAGCGGAAACCCCTTGTAAACCTTGTATTTAGGATTGTATTTCCTTGTATTTGGGAAATACGAAATCTTCGACTCCCACCGGTTCCAAAAAGCCTGTAGCGGTCCAAGAATTAGTTCACGATAAATAGAAATTACGCGCTACATAAACTAATCGCCTCAGCAGCGCAGTTGTTTAAGCGCACGTATTCACAGCTAATACGTCTGGGTGCGAATCCAAGTTGAGGAACATATTTTTCAGCATACCATCTTACTAAAAGCCGAAAGGCATCTTGGCTCCGAAATCGAGAAGTTAAGAAGAATGACGTTTTTGCGGTAACCTCTTCTTAACCAGTGCCCGAGTTTTTGTTTCTTTGCATTTTTGGGAGCAGCTCTTCTTGGCTCCCAGAAGTTATTAAGTTTGACTTTTCTTTTCTTTGAGATAACCTTTCGCTTTGAAGCAGCTGCTTTTGGTTCTAAACTTTTGACAAGTTCATCAAGACGCGAAGCTTTTCATGCAAATCCTGTACGTTCTTCGCAACACTCGAAATCCGTTTGATGTCTTTGGTTCGACGCGATTGACTACCTTTACCTGGGATTTACGACCAATGAGATTCTTTCGTCCCTTTCTATAGCAATTCTTTTACTCCTTATCAAATCTCCCGCCCCCTATTTTAATTTCAACTACAATAATCCTCTCAAAATCCACTTTCGGGTTTCCGATACCACTAAAATAGGCGGTATTTTGTATAACGTGCGCTTGTTTTCCGAACTTATCTTGCCCCCCCCCATGAGGGAGTAGATTTTGCGATTTGTTGCGTACGCCAGTTGGAGTCTAAGCTTAAGGTGTGTGTCGAAATTTTACCGATAGTCCACAGTGACTCCCAAGTATTTTAATTTAGGCTGGGGTGTTATCGTTTGTCCTTCTAATATCAGCTTTTGACAGACTCGAAGATTGGTACGCTTTCTGGGGCAGCAGTAAAAACGATAGAATATAATGCATAATTCTTCACTCATCAGATGTGAAAAATAATTCAAATTATTTGCCTCACACTGTATATCATAAATAAAATATGAGTTGCGCTTCTCTTCTAATCCCTGCTATTATAGGTGATGAATTATATTAAAGATGTTTAATTATTATGAGATTTAAATTAATAACATCGCGCAATTAAATTTATTACAAAATATACGATTTCTCAAATCTTTCAACTACGTTCCTGACCGTATTGAAGGTTGTTGGTAATGTAGTAATCTGTAATTAAGAAATTATTAATGTACGGTGTAAGTGTTGACCTGTTGACATGTGCTTGTTGGAAATTGAAATTATTTGGGTAAAATAACGAAGATAATTGGAAAAAGAATACATGGAACGAATCTTCGAAGAATAAAGAATGTATTCGTTAATGTGTGCTGTGTAAACAAAAAACAACAAAGAAGTGTCGATCGATGGAACCATCTGCGTTTGGAATGTTAAAAATGTTGGTAAGTGATTTTTTTATTTAATATTTAATTTGATTGAGAGGTACTGTTTACATTTTATATCATATCGATGATGTATTGAACAAAATTTTGAAAAGTAACTAATTTATAACCAGTTATTTTATTAATCAATTTAAAATAATTTTAGTATTTTGTCGAAGACTGTCATTACCGAGTTAAGCACATGGCAGAATAAATGGTTTTATGTTATCAGGAGGTTGAAAGTACTTATTTTAAGTAACACGTTTACTACTTGAGTTCCCTTATCCTTTTTAGTATACGAATTGTTTCAACGTAATCACAGTGGAAGCAAAAAATATTAATTTAACCTTAAATTTTAATTTTAAAATTAATTTCAGTGGTTAATATTTTATCATCAGGTCCGTCATGTAATTTTAGGTAAACTAGGTACAGTTGTTTTGGAATAAAATCTAAATATAGCATTTTCTCTACTTTCGATATGCGCATGGTGATTCCATCGATACTCAGTCATCACGGCTTCCTTTGTATTGGCAAGTGAGGTTGACATTTGAGTAGGAGAGGCTATAGTACAAGTTTTAATATTGTGAAACTGAAATTTTTTTTATGTTCATTAGCATAATAATAATTCCTCAAATGACAAATTCTGGGGATAATCCAGGCAACGAAGCCAAAAAATTGGCTCAAGCTTGCAAAAAATCCGGGCAACCTGAATTTTGGCAGAGATTGTAGTGTACTAATCAACCCCCCCCCCCCCAAAAGTCCCATGAAATCCAACGCCGGCGTCCCACACAATCGAGGGTTTTAGCTCCCCCAACGCGATTTTTTGCCGATAACTCGCTTATTTATGCTTGTATGAAAAATTATGATCAGACCATAATTGAAGAGCATAAAATTCTCTATCAAATAGTTTTTTTTTCATATTTTTCTATGGCACACTAATACTTAAATTATTGACGGAAAAAATGACCCACCCTTAAAATGGTACAATATTGATTCCTTGCTGAGAGAGAAATGTTTTCAGTCACGGGAAATGCTTTTAATAATAAATTAATTGAAATTGTGGAAAAGGTTGGAAAATGAAGAGAAAAATAAATTTTTTCAAAATTTGCCCAAGTTATAGTGTCTTCCAAATAACGAAACCGAAATTTTGGTTTGAGCTTACAGAAGGTCCGGGCGAGCTGAAATTTGGCAAATATGTATGTTGAAGTATTCTAATAAACCCCCAAAATGTCTCTAAAAAATCCCAAGCCGGCGTTTTCCCCAAATGAGGATTTTAGCCCCCTAAGTGCGGTGATGTTTCGCAAAGAACATAAAATTTGCCTATTACAGTATGTATCTACCTTACATGAAGCGCCACAAGTTATAGAGAATTTTATGTTGTTGAACTTTGTTAAGTGTGTTAAAAATTAAAAAATTGGTATCAAATAATAAAACAAATATCTTTATTAGCATCCCAACCTTGTTCGTGAATTAAAACCTATTTTTCCCGTAATTGAATCGCCAATGAGAGACTTCATCACATCACAAGAACCATCACATTTTCTATTCCGAATTATAAACGTTTCTTCATTGGCGGATGAAGAAGGAGACAACAAGACTAACCGCGTTAAAATTGTGCAACAAAATCAAGACTCTTTGACGTGCCAAGCCAACAATACCATCCCTCACATTAGGAAAGTTTTGACGCCCAATAGTTGCGGTCAGCTCGATAAGTAATTGCAGGAAATCGCGGTCAACGAAATTTCACAACACAATCAATATACATCTTTGCCAAATTTCAGCTTGTCCGCACTTTCTGTAAGCTCAAACCAAAATTTCGGTTTCGTTACTTGGAAGATACTATAACTTGGGCAAATTTTGAAAAAATCTATTTTTCTCTTCAGTTTCCAACCTTGGCCACAATTTCAATTAATTTATTATTAAAAGCATTTCCCGTGCCGGAAAACATTTCTCTCCCTGCAACGAATCAATATTGTGCCATTTTAAAGGTGGGTCGTGGTTTCGGTCAATAATTTAAGTATTAGTGTGCCATGGAAAAATATGAAAAAAAAACTCAATTTGATAGAGAATTTTATGCTCTTCAATTATGGTCTGATCATAATTTTTCATACCAGCATAAATAAGGGAGTTATCGGCAAGAAATCGCGTTGGGGGAGCTAAAACCCCCGATTGTTTTGGGGGTTCATTAGAACACTCCAATGTACTACATCTCTGTCAAAATTCAGCTTGCCCGCACTAGGAATAGAAAATTAAAAATATTGTAAATTTTAGTTAAGTATGGTAGAGGCGGGCAAAATGGGGTACTTAAGCTTTAAGAGGGTCTAGATCAAAATTTTTAAGACTTTAAATATTGAAAATGAAATTACGCATGCTATAAAAAATAAACGTAGGACATAGTATAAAATAAGTCAAACCAAAAATATGCACTTTACACCGTTTTACCTGTCACGTAGGGCATTGCTAGTAGAATTTTTAAACCTTAAGGCTTAAAAATTCTACATACAATGCTCACAAAGGCAGCCAGAGCAACAGATTCAGCCCTCTGTCGGAGTTGAATACAAGTCTCCACAGTACAAAATAGCTGGTATCATCACTGTCAGTATCACATTCCACTTTTTTCTGGAGTTCAGTTTTGCATAATTTGCTTTTATTGGTTACCTTTGATTTGCCTTGAACATCTGCTATTTTTATTTTCACCGCTTACACTTGAGCCGATTTACTTTTTTCATGAGATTCTTCTAGATTTCCTTGGCGAAATTCGTTTCTTGGTGTGATTAACTTGCGGAATCGATACGATAGCTTTGGGGCTTAAAGCCTGTTTACATTATAAAATTTTGTTTAAAATTTTGCTTAAAATTTTCGTTAAAATTTCTTTAAAATTCCTTTAAATTTGTAGATTTGCAGATTTGTGTTTACACACTAAAAAAAAGCGGTGTGTATTTAACGAATTTTGTCGTTAATATTACAACAATTTGGGCCAACGCAACTTTCGTTAATATTACTACAGATACTTCGTTAATATTACTAAGGTAATATTCGTAACAAGGTAATATTCGTAACATTTACGAATATTCTGTAATATTTACGAATAATATATTTGTATTATTAATTACCCAAACGTAGTAATATTTACGAACATTACTGTAATATTAACGATTATTCCACTCAGGGTCAAATTTTGGCGTTTCGACCAATCAGCGTGCGTTTATTTTACATGATATTTATACAGATACAATTCGTGCACCGTGGATTTTACCCGCAAATACTGTAAAATATCCAGGTTTTATGCAACAATATTCGACAATATTCAAAAACCCCTAACTAAAATTTAAAAATTTGAATATTGTGAATATTTTTTATTGTTTTGTGGTGGATATTGCACTTTTGAAGTGGAAATATTCGAATATAATTTATGAGTGTGATGACGTGTGACTAGCACATGCGATGCAGGTATAAGACCGAAGAGGCGGTCATAGCTTGGCAGTTAAGTGCGTCTACTGCTAATGCGAAACGCTCGGATCGAATCCGGGCAGGGTAAGAACTTTATTCTGACCGTCTCTCCTCGGCAGGCAATGGCAAACCACCGAGGTAATCTGCCAAGAAAATCCATCTCTAAATGAAGTGTAGTACACTTCCCGTGGTTCGGAGCCCACGTTAAACAAGTAGGTCCTCTATGTATGTGAAAACAATTTGAACGCACATCATATGCATAGAAAGAGATAGAACGAGATGGGTCACCAAACCCTCATTAGGGTAAAAGGACTGAGAAGAAGGACTGTAAAATATCCAGGTTTTATGCAACAATATTCGACAATATTCAAAAACCCCTAACTAAAATTTAAAAATTTGAATATTGTGAATATTTTTTATTGTTTTGTGGTGGATATTGCACTTTTGAAGTGGAAATATTCGAATATAATTTATGAGTGTGATGACGTGTGACTAGCACATGCGATGCAGGTACCGGTTCAAACGCATTAGTCAACCCTAATAACTAATAAGTGTCAACCCGACTTCACTTAAAGCAAAATGTACTTCTATTTTAGAAATAAATTTTATAGTAACGAATTTTATATTAAAAATTTAGTGCGATTATATGCTTCCATTTTTTCGGTACTTACGAAATTTTCTGTTTGATTTTTTTTTGCAATGATTGTGATGCGATATGGCCAATTTGTTTCACAATTTTCGACATTAAAAATGGCGTTTGAAATGTCGGTTTTTGTATGTGATGTGCTTTTAAGTCGTGGCGTTTCTTCACGGAATAATCACCGCAACAGCAACGCGGATAAGGACGATACTCAAAGATTCAGCGAGTACAGGTTTTAGCAAGGAGATTGCACGAGTGAAGCGCAGCGCAGCGAGTGTCAATCTTGTGGATCCAAGATCTACAATCTTGTGCTGTATCGTGCGAATATATTTGTACTATTAATAACCACAACGTGGTAATATTAACGAATAAATCTGTACTATTCATAACCAAAACGTGGTAATATTAACGAATATATTTGTACTATTATAAACCAATACGTGGTAATAGGGGTATTCACACTCCCTAGTATTATATCGTTGTATTTCTACACTAGTAAATATACACAAATTTACTAGAGTGTATTTGGTTGCATACAAATTTCCCATAAGACCAAATACACCGAGGTCTAGTATATTTAAGTAGCCCGTGAACGTGTTTTTCTACCTTAGTATATTGGAATTCAATATGGCCGACTACAGCTGATCAAATATGTTTACATTTACATTTCATTAACGTGCATTGTAAGGTTATATTTAAATTTATATTAAATTTATATTATTTTAAAAATGGAAATCGATAATTTAGATGAAGTAGAGAATCAAGGAGAATAAGAATAATAGTTGTGAGGTTATGAAGTTTTGACAGGTTGCTAGTTTACTAAATTAATATCATAGGTGTGTTCACAGCTATGGTATTTGAGTGTTGTAAATATACAACTATGGTAAATATACTAGGGAGTGTGAATACCCTAAATATGAACGAATAAATCTGTACTATTAACAACAAAAACGCGGTAATATTAACGAATATATTTGTACTATTAATAACCCAAACGTGGTAATATTAATGAATATATTAGTACTACATTAATAACCCAAAAGCGGTAATATTTACGAAAATGTTTGTATTATTAACAAATATATTTCGATGGCTAAAGTGCAAAACCTCATAAGTCGATTTCTTTCCCATTGGGTTTTTATTGCGTTAAATGTTTATAAATATTCAAATTCAAATATATTCAAATATTCAAATATTTCTTACGTATCACCTGCGTCGCAACCCCAAGTCATTCATAAACTTAGGACAATAGCAACTTCTTTGAAGGCGACTGCTACGAGACCCGCAATGACTTCAATAAGTTAGTAATTGTTTTTGAAAGATTTTAACATCTCTTTCTAAATTAAAACCGTTTGAGCTCAAATGAGAAAACCACAATGTATCGCGGGAACTCCCATTCAAACTAAAAACGTTGTATCGGTAGCCAGATTCAGTCCTGCACAATTGCAGTCACCAACGCAAAGGGTTTTCAGTATACCGGAAGATCTAAAAAAGCTTGTAGGGGGTGCCGAAGCTTTTAACGTGTTGCGAATTAAGCAAGGAATTGTGCAACACGTAGGCGAACAATTTCAACAAAAGAAAGTTTTAAGTGCTGCTGCGGGCACACCCCAAACCACCAGAATTCAAAGTTTATCACCTCGAGTGTTTCATCAAGCTATAGAACAAGCTAGCACATCGGTAGGTCAAGTGGACACGCTAGTCAAGACTGTACCAAATGAAAGAGGTGAATTGTTTGCCAAATTTCTTTTTAAAGCTTAAGATTACGTTTTTATTTATGACTTAGGAACTCAAACTGGAACGATACCAGTCTCAGGTGTTACAATTGGAGGCATTCCGGTTAAAGCTAGTCGGACACATGGAGTTAAGACCGGGGCCGGGGTGAACGGCCCAACTGACAAGGAATATAAAAAAAAAATCCCTTGATAATTAGGTCAAAAAAGGGATTAGTTACAATGTAAAACCAGGATATTTGAGGATATTTAAGAATTAATACCGAAATTTGAGTAAAAACCCTATGCGGTGGCCGGGATAGGTTGTCGGCCTATTTTTTGCGTGGTTTCGAGAACTACGGACACGCCCCTAACATGTAATTTAGCAAAATTTTGGGTAATTAACGGCCTTTTTGGCTATGTTTTGATCCGAATGTATAACTGTTGTCGTCGCGGAGGTGATCATAAAAAAAAATCCGAAAAAAGTGTGAAAATAAGGAAGTTGCATTTGTACGGGGCCACTGATACACCACGGGTCGATGTAACATCGTTCGCCCGTGGTCCCTTGAAATCGAGTGCAATTTTTTCGCTCCGATTTGAAATTTTCTTTGAAATTCGGGAAGGTGGGGGTGTGATTAGTAGATATTAGTAATAAATATTCGCAAAAAAATGGAAAATAACACGTGTATTGCCGAAAAAGTGACAAAATAAAATTTTTTTTCCTTCGACTTTTGGGGTGTGCATTTGATAGGGAGGGTAATCCATCGTCAAAACCTACTCTTCCGGGGCGCCGCTCCGCTCCGCTACACGTTGCACCTCTACAGAGCGGTTTTGACTCTGGTTACTAGGCTAAACATACGAGAAGGGCCTCCGATCAAGAAAACTGGGATATAAAAAACCGGGATGTTAGGGACCCTTGAAAAAGCATTAAAAAGTATAGTCGCGGTATGAGGCAGTTATCTATTACGTTTAACCCCAAAAAAAAGCACGTAAAACAAAAAAGAATGGAAAAATAGTAAAATTTCATCGAAGTTACAAGCACGGGAGACGTGTTGCATGTGGCCGGTGTGCACACCGGCTCGTATAAGAGTAGTTCAAACCGCACGGACCGACGACAAAAAGAACGAGATTCCACCTAAATCCCGCCCCGCGCGTCAGTGAATCGTGAAATTTTGCAAACTTCAAAGTGGATTTTCACTATCAGAAGTTGGTTTATCCTGCTATAGGAGTGTTATCATTGACTTTTAAAAACATTAAACTATCCGAAAATCGATAGCTAAAATTGAAACTCGATGTTGGAACATTCGTACTCTTCCCGTTAAGACCACCACACATGTGACGATGCGTCAGTTACAGATGCAAATTTATTAAACATTTAATAGATTTGAATATTTATAAACATTTAACGCAATAAAAACCCAATGGTAAAGCTTATGAGGTTTTGCACTTTAACCATCGATTTGTACTATTTAACCCAAAATGAATAATTATTCGGAAAAATAATAAAAAAAATTTCCTTTATAACTCATTTATTGAACATTCAACAAAACAAATACGACATAATAATTATAACAACATTCAACAACAATGTAACATTCCAATTGTTACAATATTTCGCCCAGCGAAATAGTTTATTTTTCAATCCTAAATTTTAATACCATCGTAGGTCGATTTATTTTCAACACCTTAGAGTCGACCGAATTTAATTGAGAATTTATATATTTCTATGCCTGTGGGTTAGGCAACCAAAATGACGGTCAGAGTTTTTCAAAATAAAAATCAAAGAGGCCGTTAAGACAGTTTTGAAAAGATAAAGGGGTCGATAAAATTCTGTGCTACAAGCAAGACGTGCTAATTTTTGCTCTCCATGGTTTCTACAATTTTACGAATGTTTTAAAATGGTAAAATTAGATTTTAAGTGCGGAAGCACCAGTGTATCTTTTTTAGCGCAAGCCCGATTTTTTTTTACGCTTCCGGACCGATTTTTTTGGAAGCTGATGTCCACATGAGGGACCGCTATCATTCCACCATATCAGGAAAATTCTGACCGCATTTCTACTGTGACGACCTAGCCAGATGATCACAGGTATTTCGTATCATTTTACGCTTTATAATTTTTTGCTTTAATGTTTTATTGTTTTTTTGCTTTTTGCTTATGTCTTATTATTTTTTATTTGTCCAACATCTTGGATTACTATGCCACGCACTTTGGCTATGAACGTTTTTTTGGCCAAAGTAATCGTCTGTTTGCAGATAAGCACTTTTGTTCGACGTGATTACAGGCTGATTAAAGTTTTACGTTCGCAAGGCGTTGATATTATAAATGCGATGTGTTCAAATCTTTATATTTTAGAATTATTAATGAATTTTGAATTTTAAATTAATAATTATTTTGTTTGAATTTGAACAGAGCTTATTTTCGATAATTAGTATCGAACGGCGCTGGTTGAATGCAATTGGCATTGGAAGTCCAAACTGATCGTCGTACGTTCAAGTCTCGTACTTGAAATTTTTACTTTCGACATTTTTTTATGTGTTTATTTTTATTTATGAGTTTTTTTTGAAAATAAGTAGCGTTATAAACCAACGTACAGGATGTTTGATTTTTGTCGTCGACGCTATCGCTTGTTCGGCCCTGGAGTTCGATAGTGGTTCCGCTTGGCGGGATTTGTATTACCACTTGAACTTCTGGCTGATTGATTTTTAGGGAGTAGTTTTCGGCGATAGCATCCAGGCCTCCGTACGGGTTTTGGTCTGCAAACACTGCAAATTTCCACCACGTTAAGGCAACGACCATCTGATTGCCGAATTTATGTTTATTTTAATAAATTGTGATGTGTTGTTATTTTGATTTTTATGTGATTATTCCCAAGCTAAAATACGTTTTAGCTTGCTGTGGATCTTATGGGAGGTTGGTTGGGTAATGTTTGTCTGCTTACTGGTTCAATAACATCATGAATCAGGTAAATCTGCTAAGGTTCGCTCACCTACTGGTTACCTAACATCACAAACCATATTACCATTTTATAACTTTATAACTAAGTACCATAACATCTGGGTACTAGTTATTCCATCTTTACAACAGACAATGGCTCTACTTTAGCCAGGGTAGCGATTTTTGTTAGTTAATTGTTTAACTAAATTTTGGAATTTGTTCTGTTTTGTAAGAAGCATTCCGCTTAGCTACCACGAGCTGTAGTAGAGTCTATTTCGCAACTGTGTGTGCTCAATTATTTTTCGTTCAATTATTATTTTCTTTTAGTGTTGATTTAATGGACTAAGAGATTTCTGAAATCTGTTATTTCTTCGCTTGGCGCCCGGGCACAGTTATTTTCGCAAAGCAGATCGATTAATTTTATACGAACCCACGAACGCTTTCGAGCGACCCAGCGAGCTCCGACACTGGGTAATTCCTATGGGCTAGCTGTCTTGTACCTTCCACCCACAGACATGACAAGCGGCGGATGAAGCAGGAAAAGCGGCAGGTGAAGCCGAAAGCTTATGCTTTTTATAACCATTTGCCGGGTTATGGCTTTTTCTACGTTTCAACAAGAATAATATAACAATATTCATCAACAAATTTAATTATTAGTTTTTAATAAATCAACCACTTCTTCCAGCCGTGGAGAGCTATCGTATTCTGTTTTATAGTAGAAATGTGCTAAAAAATTCCAAACTACTTTAGATGCACTCGGAAATTCTACCTCTATTCTATTTTGCCTCTGGTATTCCCATTCCCACTATAAAGGCTCTAGAAAAAAACGTTACAAAAAACACAACATAATTTGTTTTAAATCCTTACCAATCTTTCTGTGGGAAACATTTCTACAATTTTGAACAATTTTGTCATTTTGTTTGATTGACAAACGTAAATTCATTGTCGAGTAATAGTTGGCAATAGTTTCGATCAACATCGATCTTTATTGGTCGGTAAATCGCTGCACCAACTCATGCACCCTTAAGTGCCTTCCCATTTTCTGTTTCTGATAAAATTGTCCTTAAACTAACATCATCTTCATATGCATCACCGCGTTTAGGTGTCTCAACATTTGAAGGCCATTCAATTTCTTTTTGTTTTTCTATTTGTATTAGTGATCAACGAGGTTGTTGATGCCTTCCGAAATGTTAGGCATGGCATTCCAATATACATTCTCCATTCCTTGAATTTATTCTGAAACACAATTTATGCTCCAACATTTAATTTTACCAACAGCTCGAAGTGGTAAAATTCCATCATTTCTAAGGTTTTAATGGTAATGTCATTATCTAAAAAAATTTACTTATACATTTACCATTATGTGTCTAAACTCAAACTTACCATCATAAAGGTAATCAATGTATTTTACCAAACTATCAGACCATGTAGATAACAAATTTCTAAGGTCTGCTTTGTCCGAATCTTCAATAGTATCCATTACCATTTTTAATTAATTTACGATAATTTAAGATATAACTTAGTATACACTAATTACAATGATTACACGAATCGCATTCAAAAACTAACTGCTTGATGCTCCACGTGATTTTTGCTATATTAACTTTTTTAGACCCTTTAGGTTGGTAGTAAATAAAATAAAAGTCACTAAAAGCTGTTTTACATTACACAATATTTTATACAAGAAGTCATTGGACCAAATTTTAGGTCAATACAAAACGAATAAATAAAACCAGTAAAAATTAAGAAACACAATAATGAATATTTTATACAAGAAATGAATTGTCCTTGGACCAAATTTTAGGCCAATAAAAAAAATAATAAATAAAACTATGTTATTTTGATATTTTATACAAAATTTAAAAAACATAAACGTTTAAAAATTTATTGTAAACTTAATAATAGTTAAGAATGTGTCGTTAATACAACGAATTTGCGTTTAACGAATGTCTTTCGTTAATATTACGACCTGCTTTAGTAAATTTTGAGTTGTAATATTAACGAATAGAGTGTAGTAATATTAACGAAGTAAAATTTTACTACAACAGTCACAATTAGTAATAGTTACAAAACTTTCATTAATACAACGAATTTGAGTTTAACGAACGTCATTCCTAAATATTACGACCTAATTTAGTAAATTTTGGATTGTAATATTAACGAATAGAGTGTAGTAACATTAATGAAGTAAAATTTTACTACAACAGTCACAATTAGTAATAATTACAAAACTTTCATTAATACAACGAATTTGAATTTAACGAACGTCATTCGTAAATATTACGACGTACTTTCTTTTTAGTGCACCTAAAAATTAACCTTAAAATTATTTTACGGAAATATTTACCACGTTGGTACAAATGATTGTTTATAAAATACGCGAAAGTAAAATGCCGATGCAAAAACATTAAGTGATAAGTTGTGCAATTTTAACAACTGTATTGTTGTTAAATCTATATAGAAAAAAAAAGTCCATTAGAAAACAAAGAATTAGAAAAATTTGGGCCCGAAAGTGGCTTCAAAGTCGTGATTGTGGTCGAGGTTGTGAACCTGTTTTCGTTCTTCATTTAGTTCCTTGTTTCCTACACTTTCTTGACTATCCATCTTTTCAACAACAATAATAATATAAAATATTAGAATACATAATAAAACAAGGTGAAACTCGCTTTAGCGGCAGTTCCTAGGCTTCTATACAGCTACCTTTCTGGTGTGAAAAGTTGTTGTTGCTAGTTATTTTTGGTCGACATAATATTTATAATGTAACATCAGATAATTCGATAATCTGCATCAATTAAATTTTTCGAGATAACTTCTTATTAGGGTATCAACGCAACGTCTTAAAAGGTATCAACGTCTTAACGGATCAAAAGATCAACGAATCAAAGGATCAACGTATCAACAGATCAACGTATCAATAGATCAACGTATTTAAATTTCCTATATAGGTGAAAAATTATGTAACTAAAATATAACTTATATTTGGTCTGCATTGAAAAAAAAGTTGTTATTTTTGGTCGCCATATTATTATAATGTAATATCAGATAATCTGCACTAATTAAATTTTTGCGGTTACAATCACAATTTCGAAGGTTCTGATTAGATTTGAATTATGCGGACAGACAGACGGACAGACAGATGGACAGACAGACCACATAAGACAAACAAACTACAGACAGTCTTAAAGGGTCAAATAAATTTGTGTACAAAATCTGTCTACATTTCCCATATCAATTGTTTTCCAGCATTTCAAATTTGTTGATAAAAACCCGGACAAAAAAGTTTACTAAACTGCTTAATAGTTCACAAGAAATTCGAGTAGTTGAAGTAAACAATCTATGTTATTTCTATTTATTTGCACTTTACAAGCACGTTAAAAGTAATACCGAGTAACTAAAGAAATTACCAACCTGTATAAGTTGGATAGAGACGTTTCCTTTAATGCCCCTTTGCGCAATTATGGCGTTCTTCGGATTACTAATTGTCTTTTGCATCAACAACCGTTGCTGCATCTGTAACTGACGCATCGTCACATGTGTGGTGGTCTTAACGGGAAGAGTACGAATGTTCCAACATCGAGTTTCAATTTTAGCTATCGATTTTCGGATAGTTTAATGTTTTTAAAAGTCAATGATAACACTCCTATAGCAGGATAAACCAACTTCTGATAGAGAAAATCCACTTTGAAGTTTGCAAAATTTCACGATTCACTGACGCGCGGGGCGGGATTTAGGTGGAATCTCGTTCTTTTTGTCGTCGGTCCGTGCGGTTTGAACTACTCTTATACGAGCCGGTGTGCACACCGGCCACATGCAACACGTCTCCCGTGCTTGTAACTTCGATGAAATTTTACTATTTTTCTATTATTTTTTGTTTTACGCGCTTTTTTGGGGGTTAAACGTAATAGATAACTGCCGCATACCGCGACTATACTTTTTAATGCTTTTTCAAGGGTCCCTAACATCCCGGTTTTTTAATATCCCGGTTTTCTTGATCGGAGGCCCTTCTCGTATGTTTAGCCTAGTAACCAGAGTCAAAACCGCTCTGTAGGGGTGCAACGCGGAGCAGAGCGGCGCGGCGCCCCGGAAGAGTAGGTTTTGACGATGGATTACCCTCCCTATCGAATGCACACCCCAAAAATCGAAGGAATTTTTTTTTTCACTTTTTCGGCAATACACGTGTTATTTTCCATTTTTTTGCGAATATTTATTACTAATATCTACTAATCACACCCCCACCTTCCCGAATTTCAAAGAAAATTTCAAATTGGAGCGAAAAAATGTCACTCGATTTCAAGGCACCACGGGCGAACGATGTTACATCGACCCGTGGTGTATCAGTGGCCCGTACAAATGCAACTTCCTTATTTTCACACTTTTTTCGGATTTTATTTTATGATCACCTCCGCGACGACAACAGTTATACATTCGGATCAAAACATAGCCAAAAAGGCCGTTAATTACCCAAAATTTTGCTAAATTACATGTTAGGGGCGTGTCCGTAGTTCTCGAAACCACGCAAAAAATAGGCCGACAACCTATCCCGGCCACCGCATAGGGTTTTTACTCAAATTTCGGTATTCTTAAATATCCTCAAATATCCTGGTTTTACATTGTAACTAATCCCTTTTTTGACCTAATTATCAAGGGATTTTTTTTTGGATATTCCTTGTCAGTTGGGTCGTTCACCCCGGCCCCGGTCTTAACTCCATGTGTCAGACTAGCTTTAACCGGAATGCCTCCAATTGTAACACCTGAGACTGGTATCGTTACAGTTTGAGTTCCTAAGTCATAAATAAAAACGTAATCTTAAGCTTTAAAAAGAAATATGGCAAACAATTCACCTCTTTCATTTAGTACAGTCTTGACTAGCGTGTCCACTTGACCTACCGAGGTGCTAGCTTGTTCTATAGCTTAATGAAACACTCGAGGTGATAAACTTTGAATCCTGGTGGTTTGGGGTGTGCCCGCAGCAGCACTTAAAACTTTCTTTTGTTGAAGTTGTTCGCCTACGTGTTGCACAATTCCTTGCTGAATACGGAAAACGTTAAAAGCTTCGGCACCCCCTACAAACTTTTTTAGATCTTCCGGTATACTGAAAACCCTTTGCGTTGGTGACTGCAATTGTGCAGGACTGAATCCGGCTACCGATACAACGTTTTTAGTTTGAATGGGAGTTCCCGCGATACATTGCGGTTTTCTCATTTGAGCTCAAACGGTTTTAATTTAGAAAGAGATGTTAAAATCTTTCAAAAACAATTACTAACTTATTGAAGTCATTGCGGGTCTCGTAGCAGTCGCCTTCAAAGAAGTTGCTATTGTCCTAAGTTTATGAATGACTTGGGGTTGCGACGCAGGTGATACGTAAGAAATAACATTTGTTGTTGTGGTAGCTACAATGTTGCTGGTAACCACTTGAGTTTCAGCAATGTGTGTACCGGTATACTGAAAACCCTTTGCGTTGGTGACTGCAATTGTGCAGGACTGAATCCGGCTACCGATACAACGTTTTTAGTTTGAATGGGAGTTCCCGCGATACATTGTGGTTTTCTTATATGAGCTCGAACGGTTTTAATTTAGAAAGAGATGTTAAAATCTTTCAAAAACAATTACTAACTTATTGAAGTCATTGCGGTTCTCGTAGCAGTCGCCTTCAAAGAAGTTGCTATTGTCCTAAGTTTATGAATGACTTGGGGTTGCGACGCAGGTGATACGTAAGAAATAACATTTGTTGTTGTGGTAGCTACAATGTTGCTGGTAACCACTTGAGTTTCAGCAATGTGTGTACCTGTATACTGAAAACCCTTTGCGTTGGTGACTGCAATTATGCAGGACTGAATCCGGCTACCGATACAACGTTTTTAGTTTGAATGGGAGTTCCCGCGATACATTGTGGTTTTCTCATTTGAGCTCTAACGGTTTTAATTTAGAAAGAGATGTTAAAATCTTTCAAAAACAATTACTAACTTATTGAAGTCATTGCGGTTCTCGTAGCAGTCGCCTTCAAAGAAGTTGCTATTGTCCTAAGTTTATGAATGACTTGGGGTTGCGACGCAGGTGATACGTAAGAAATAACATTTGTTCTTGTGGTAGCTACAATGTTGCTGGTAACCACTTGAGTTTCAGCAATGTGTGTAGCTTTCGAAAGTTGCATTCTATAAACACTTATTAACGCGTAACAAAATAGAATACAAAAATTGTTTTCAACTCACCTCGGTGCAAACTGTTGTTGCTCGGCCATGTTATTTGATCATGTTATTTGATTATTTGATCATATGATCATCAACGTTATTAATGAACAACAAGAATTCGACACCAATACAATTGCACGAAATTTGTTAGGTACAACCGTTCATGCCGGATGGCCGCATTTAATGGAAGCCCTTGTTGTGCGTGTAACTGATAGAGAGCATGTCATAAAAAGTGTAGGAAAGGAAGGACAATACAACGTGGAACCAAATAGAGGCGAATTACAAGGCAAATGGAATGCTGATAAAAGTGCAATAGACGAATTTTACAAAAATCGATTAGGAATAAATGTCGGCTCAATTGATATTTTAGTCAATGTGGAGTTATTGACTGGACGAAAATATATTTACACCAACTTAGGCGACGTCACTTTAGAGAAACAATGGGCAGATGTGGATTCATCATATCCATTACAAACAGTAATAAGCAAACTTAAAGTTTACGAAGAAACTTACACGTCTTATAAAGACATTTCTAGCGTATTTACAATAGGTTCAACATGCTTCATGCTTGGTCAGCCATTTTATGGATCGTTAGCAGAAGTATTGGATAGTCAAGATTCTTTAAGAAACGGACGCTTAAAATTAGCAATCAAGAAAACTGATGAACCCAATTTAACGTCAGTTATTGAAAGGGAAATGTCGTGTAGCCATAATTACATGAATTTACATGTGGCTTCAATTAAAAGCGGTGTCTCCAAGTACATGTTTTCAAGGATTACCGGGACTATGTTGGTTCTACCATTACGAAATCCAACTCGTAGAGACGATTCACCTAGAACCAACATAGGTCTTAATTTAAAGTTTACTAAAAAAAATGAAGCACTACCTGGTTATACAAAAAAAGAAGGTAATATGTGGAAGTATTCATACTAGGCTATCGACTTGGTTAGATCATACATGGAACAGTTTCAAGATATTTTTGAGAAATTAAAGGCAGCCGAAAGTGCTGACAATTACTTTGAAGAGGATTTGTTTCCTGATGGAAATGCTAAAGAGAAGCTAAATGAAAAGATCAATTGGATGAAAAAACAGCCCTATTATTCTGTAGAACGTCAAAGTTGTGGAAGTGAAGTAATTGAACCTGAAGCAGTACAAATGTTGGAGAACCTCATTGATGAGTATAAAAAGAATAAGAAACCGTCTGCCCTTGTGTCGGTACAAGTGAATCCATGTTTATTGTTTAAGCCAAATTTACAAATAGGTAACTTGATGCCAGATCCTACTACAACGTTTCAATTGTACGATCGTGTGGTTAACGTACGTGAAGGTTATTCGGTATCATTAGGTCTAAAAGGTACAATTATTGGAATACATAGATTAAATATAGTCGATGTATATCTTTCGTCGATCTATAACCTTGATATAGTCGATGACAAAACGTACGAATTTTTAATCCCTCTTAACCGCCCCAGTACAGGTACGACAGAACTTCACACATGTTTCATGAAGAAAAGTTGACATCTTGAACAATGCAACCTAGGCCATAAGATCTGGTCTCGATTTTTGTGGTCTATATCCGCGCATTTCTTATATCAGAGGAGGTACTTTTTAATGTCGGAATAAAAATCTTTATTTTCGTGATCCCATCTTCCCAATGGAGGATCTAAGTCTAACTTAGCAAATAAGTTGAAATCAAAACTACACATTTTATAATACGTATAGTACAAACATACAAGAAGTATCAAAAACATAATAAATTAATAGAATTTAGTTTTACTTTTTTTTATTTATATGCCGAATTTACAATGACCGCTCAATCATGAACGGCCGTTTAAATATTTTATTAACAGGTAATATGGAACCATGGGTTACACGTGCGTGATCGTTATATGTCTTCAGAAACGTAAAAGTTTCACCACAATCTACATCGGTAAGAGATGTTAATAACTTCTAACTGAAGATGATGTTCTTTCGCAACGTGATCCAGTAATCCGGAATCATAATGATTTCCGCACAAAGGACAATAACCACCATCTTCACTCTTATGGAAAGCTCTCTCCAACTTCTTTGTTACCAAACCATGCGAACCAAGGTAGTGCCTTTCCAGACCAATTTCTGTGTAACAACTAAGTTTGCATTTTTTGCACGAATAGGTTGTTTTCTTCTTCAGAATTTTTTCGTTCGAAACTTTAAGTGTATGCGCAACTGTAATGTGTTTATACAAAGAATCCATATTCCTGACATAGCCATCACATATTTCACATTCCACTATCGATGATTCAAGCTCTGTTTCAACACCTACCATATCTGATGATTGATCGTGTTTGTTTAAATTCTGAACTTGTTCTAAACTCGTTGGTGATGATTTAGTTCCAGAGCACTTCATTACGTTTACTTTCACATCAGTGGATGCTTTCTTAGTATCATCTTCTTTTGGGGCCGATCTTTTATTTTTCTGGGTGAAATGAGTTGGTAAATACGCAGGTAAATCAAACTTAGAAGGTGGTGCTAATTTCTGTTCCAACTTAAATTTTGCCTCACATTGCACCAGGTGCCGTCTTAGTTGTCCTTTTTGCGTTCCGGAAAAGGTACAATTTTCACATTGGTATTGCTTTATAGGTTTTTCCACATAAGCATCGACTCCGTGTACCACTTAAATATGAATCCTCTAGTATCAAAACTCCTTCAGAATAATGACCAAGATAACATGGTATACTGTCGATCACATGTTCACGTTAGCATTGTTCCATTGGTTAATACGGATTTAGTGGACTTTGAAAATTAACTTAAATGGATTTAGTGGCGTTTGAATCTCAACGCACTTTTTAAAGTACGTTTTAGGTGAATTTTAGGTAGTTTTTTAAACATATGAATATACAAATAGGTAGAGAATTTTATAAAGAACATTTTGGTCTATGCAACTTAATTTACATTAAAATGGATTTAGTGGGTTTTGATACTAGAGGATTCATATGTTCTATTATAATCTTGTGCATTGACGGATTTTTCGGAATAAAAATTGCATCGATATTTGGACCGTTTGAAATGCGGCGTTTCGTAATGATAATTTAGTACACATAGAGAATCTGCCGTGAATTTACACATGTTTCATTAGATCACTGGTATCTTTGTTGCTTCCATGTATTTGCCCATTTCTCCGACCGACTCGTTTAAAAGACTTTTTACCGAATCTAAGCCAATAGCGATCAAGGTTGATCCACATGGACCTGCAAAATATGAATCGGGAAGAGTTTCCACTCTTCAATTTGGATAGCGATTTGATGCCGATCGAGGCGGACGTTTCCAATAAATTTGATGATTCATCTACGCTATGATTTTGTGGTACATCATCTGTTTCATTGTTATTTAAGAATTGCTTATATAGAGAATGTATTGTTGTTGGTACTAAAAAAACATTCTGAGTTTTATTAAATTTTTAATAAACCTGTACTACTAGTGTAGAAACCAGCTCTAATTTCCCTACATATCCAATCGTGTTATTCATGTCTAATAGACCTCGTTATTGATCTAGCCTATGCCATATTTAAGGTATCACGTCTAATTATGCAGAATCATAATCAACCTTTGAAAATATCTGATGAAGTTCAGAACGTCATCGACAGATGGCGCTACTAAATTATAAGGCGTAATAAACGGTTGTGAGACCCAATAAAAATTAAGAGTGGCCCCTCTGATTGGACAACGATAAAAGATGTCACCGAAGCTGAAGTTGTACAAGGCAATTATCAAAACATTTTGTTTGTAAAGAGACTTTATATTATGTGAATATGACTGTAAATATGATAATACGATTTTCTTACCAAATAGGGACTTATTGTTTTCCCTTATGTGCGCAGCAATTCTCGTTTTGAGTTTTCTGCCCGTCTCTTCAATATTCGTAGCATTGCAATATCCACAGTTTAGTTGGTATACTCCACTTATTTCCATAATGTTTTTTTATTATAAATTGTGGATAAGGTCATGATTATTCCACTATTGGCAAACAGTCTTGATTTTGTTGCACAACTTTAACGCGGTTAGTCTTGTTGTCTTCTTCTTCATCCGCCAATGAAGAAACGTTCATAATTCGGAATGGAAAATGTGATGGTTATTGTGATTTGATGAAGTCTCTCATTGGCGACTCAATTACGGGAAAAATAGGTTTTAATTCACGAACAATGTTGGGATTCTAATAAAGATATTTGTTTTATTATTTGATAGCAATTTTTTAATTTTTAACACACTTACCGCTTTTTGTAACAATTGAAAAATTATTTCTTCGCATCTTACTGAAGTATCGAATTTTATTCTAAAAAACATTAATGTTTAATTGTCTTTCTTTAATATTGGGAATAGGACAAAATAAAACACACGCTTAGTTCTTTGTCGACGTTTCGCTGACAATTTCAGCTTCTTCAGGACCTGCCATTTATTTACAATTACAAACAAAATTACAACACAATGACTTCAATTTACTCAAACCAGAAATCGTGTCAAATCTAACAGTATGCAGGGTCGCATAAACCTTCTCTCCAACATTACAAAATAACATAAAACTATTATTGAAACTGCAAAAACCAACATCTAGCAACTTTTACCATAAGAACAATGTCAAGCATATAAAACAAAATATAAAACCGTATCTATACAAAATGATACATGTTGATTATCCTAACCTCTAAAATAAACTATTACAAAATAAAGGCACGTCTACATCTAAAATCTAACTCATAAACTAAACAAAGCAATAAACCTATCACAACTAAACAAAAAACACAATCTTCAAACACTATTTCCCAAAAACCAAAACTAACATCATCAGCCCTCCGAATCGGAAAGATCTCCCCCCCCCCCGTCACAACAAGCCACTATAAATCACACTCAGTCTCAAGGTGTCCTCTCTAAAATTCACCGTTTCGTTGTTCTTGATATGGTACATCTCGCTGATGTTTCTCTTAAACATGTCGCTCTCATATTCGATGATCTCTATGTCTTCAAAGGCAAACCCATGTCCCAGTCTTATAACATGTTCCACTAATGCTGTAGTCCCCTCATCTTTGGCTCTACCCAACATCTTATTCCTATATTTATTTTGTCCTATTTTGTCCTATTCCCAATATTAAAGAAAGACAATTGTAATTATGGACGATATTATTTGTGAGATTAATGTTTAATTTTCGATGGTGAGCGCGTGCTATTAGTATTACTTTTTATTCCTATCTGCGATGATAGCATATAAATCTTGCAATTGGGTGATCTCAGGCTCGCAGTCTCGGACTTTTGATATGATGTCTTGTAACCGGAGTGCGTATTCCTCCAGATGTACAATAATTATGGAGTCCTCCATTTTGTTCTGTTTAGGGGCGGAGCCCCCTAGTAAACAATAAAAACTTAACAATAAATTGGCACAACTAGAATGGTGGTGATAAGTGGTGATGAGAATTAATGTAGATGAGTTTACAAAATAAGAATTAAATATTTATTTATAAATAGGAATTAGACAAATGAATTTGGAAGAAAATTTACGCACTAGAGCCTCTCTGTAGTATCAGATTCGCCAAATTTAGATTAAATTTCCGATATAATTTAAAAAGTTAATTACAGATGGTGCTTCTGAATAGGAAGGCGTTTGATTTGCTACTGTGAATCTTGGTTTACGTCTAAAATTACTAAATTTAAAAAATTGTAATGCATGGCAAACCTGCAAGGCGACATTACAAAATAAGAGTCAAAATATTTCTAAGATGAAATGTCGATCAAGACTAATTTAATTAAATTATTGTAGTTTTTCGAGATGTAACCTAATGATCCTTGGTTATATTAAAGTTAATGCCTTTTTTGACCTAAATATCCAGCCATTTTAATAGGGAATTTTCGATTATCGGTTGGTTCGCTCACCCCGGCCCCCTTTTAAATTGTTTTGTTTTGCCATTTTTTTTGATTTTGTTTTTTGTAGTTGTACCACAAGCATTGTAGCTTGCAGTGGTTCCGAAGGATTGGTTGTTGTATTACTTCCATCGATTTGAAGGAAACATTTATATTTATAGCGGCGGAATTATTTTTGCATTCAACTGCGTTTCTTTTCCTAGTTGGTATTACGACTGTTATTTGTTTAAGTCGCGCAATTTTATTGGATTATTTGAACGTTATTTTTGTTGATTGATTAATTATTTGCCGAGTATTTGTAATTAACAATGTTGATTAGTACGCCACTGAATACGTAAACATTGAATATTTGAGCTCCGATATTAAATTCAAAAATTGGATAATACCGAGCAATTAAATTGTGAATTAGTGACTAGTGACAAAGGTGTAAACGAAAGACGTTATAGACAAACAAGGAAATTAGAAAAGTGGTGAGTAACAGTTCTGCTGTATACCTTACATCCGAGTAGAGGAAGTTCACCCGAAGGGTTGACCTGTGAACTGCTTCTGGAGCCGGAATAAGAACTGAATATACGAACTGAGAAAAGAAAGAGAACTAAAGAGGGTGAGAAATAATAATAGACAAACAAATAATATTAACATTAGGGTTAACAAACGGAATTTGTAAAAAGATAATACGTGAGATTGCGAATATAGGCAACACAAATAACACCCAAATACACAACAATAAGTAGTAACATCGACAAATTAAATGAGCGACGGGGAAAAATTAGAACAACGAAAAATTACCCGACAAAGAGCAGGCAGTGTAGGCAACTTAGACACTTACATTAAAAAAACTCGCTCCCGAGAAGAAGCTGCAAATAGTAGGGACATTTTCAAGAAAAGTAAAAGAACTGATAGAACCCCGACTAGAAACGATAAAAATACCGAAAATATTGAGGTGGGAAATATGGAGGAAATTAAAGAATTCTTGCAAACCATAAGTATGGACATAAAACAGATGACAGCTGAGAACGTCAAAATAAAACACGAGATCAGGGAAAATAATAAGAAAATACAGGAACAAATGGAATCACAAGCGGAAGAGATGCTGAGAGAAGATATGAGAAAGCTAAAAAACGAGTGGAAACAGGATAAGCTACTGAAGGAAACGAAGATAGGAAAACTTGAGAACAAACTGGAGGCAGCCGAACACAGAATGGAACTGCAATAGAGGGAAAAGAGAAGAGACAAATTGATAATAACAGGATTGAAAATGAACGAACGCGAAAACATCCCGATGGAAGAAAAAATGCAAGAATTTATGAAGAAAAATCTAGAGATAGAGGTGAAGATTACATCAGCGTACAATACAGGAGGCGAGAGGAAAGTAATAGAGGTAGAAAATTTAAGCTGAGGCGACTGACGGGAGAGAAGATATTTATATTCGATTTATAATCGACCAGGTCTATCTTCTCATCAGAGATAGGGTGGTCAGCTTACGTTTCACAACTTTGTCTATTAGACTTTTGTTTGTATTTAGACACCATCTGAAAATAACACAAATCTTATTGCAGTACTCAAGGTGTCATACAGAAAGGGTAAAATGGCATACCTCATCTGAACGTCAAACCAATATCAAAACGTACACCAAGATCGTTAATTTTCGTTAAAAGAGCCGAGTGAACAACGCTTTAGCCAAGTCTGTATCAACAGAATCAACCTGTAAATGCTTCTCGAATGTTTCAACAGAATAAAAACTAATGAATGATAATAAATTACGGTTTATAATATAAAATACTATAATATAAATACGGTAATAAAATACGGTTTAGCGTTACCACGTAGAAGCATGATTTGCGTATGTCCTCGGTAAGAGTCTCAACCGTGTGGTCTAAGTCGTTGGAAGTAATATCCGCGAAATTGGTGTTTAGAATTTTGGATTTTTTAAAGTTTTGATCAAGGTTTGTTCTAAAAGTTTGCAAATTGGCGATTTTATTTCTAAAAATATAATTCGAGTTATTGATGACCGGATTTACGCGGTCATCAACTAAAATTTGGTATGTGAGGGCATTGTGGTCAGATGACTGGCAGACTGATTTATCTACACACCAAAGTGACAAGCAGGTGGTGATGCGCTCGGAAGCCATCGTGACATCTATGATTGATGCCATGAGGTTGCCATTTCTGACAACCTCGAATGTCGAAGTACTCCCTTCGTTGCATATGTTTAATTCATGTGAATATGCAACGCTCAGGACATCATCACCGCGCTTATCACTTCTGATCGAACCCCATGCGGAATTCGAACCGTTAACGTCCCCGCCAACAATAACGTGTGATCCTTTGATCTTATCTAGGAAGTGGTTCAGATTTACCGGAGTACTGTTGTCGTCATGGTCTGGCTCGATGTACACGCTTCCAACATACAAGAACCGTTGTCCAAAGCCGATCCTGATTACGCACAGGTTAGTGTCACAGTACTGAGACATGCCCAGTACTGCCCCCAACCTCTGCCTGACCAGAATACAGCTCTTGACTCTGGGTTTATTAAGGCGATTCTTGTTGCTTTGGAAGATATGTACACCGCCCACACCTTGCATCTGGTTAATTCGACCTACGTATGGCTCTGTGATAAGAGCGACATCTCTGTCGCTCTTCATGAAGTAAGAGAGGAATTCACGGTGAGAGGCATAGGAGCGCCTTAAATTGCATTGCACAAAATTTATTGCCTTACCAGCCGTATTCAGTTTTTTCCCTTAGTCTGCCTTCCATTGTCTTGTAAATATTACAACTAGTGGACGTTGCCGAATGGCAGGTGTTAAACTTTGAGTTATATTTTTTATTGTTCATTGAACAGTTGCAGCAATTTGGAATGTCTTTAATTTTATTGCATTCTTTATAGCAGTGGTCCCCACCGCAGTGGCAACAAGATAGCGCCTTATCCGTACAAAATTTGCGGAGATGCCCATACTTGAGGCAGCCGAAACACTGCCTCACGTTTACATACTCCGCAAAATGTACCCTGCTGTAGTCTACATTAATTTTGTCCAATTTCATTATAGTACAAAAAATTTTAGGTGAAGTTTCTAGTAGAATGACATTGTAGTATAATGATTTATTTTTATTATTTTTTAAAAATTTAATTTTTAGATCTTCTGATATAAATTTAGGTTTTATTGTATGGTTTTGAATGACGATTAAATCAATAAGTTCACCCGGGTCAACCTCCCGGGGAACGCCTTTTAATATTATGTTTGGTTTAAAATTTATAGGCTCTTCTATTTTTAATTTCGTATTCTTAGAGAGTATATTTTTAATTTCTTCCTTTTGGGTCGAATTTTCTACTGTAATTTTAATTTTATTATTATTTAATTTAGTGATGGAATTTGGCGCGAAATTTTTTTTTCTAAAACTGACCGACTCTTTGAACATATTCACAATCTGCTCGTGCGAACTGGAGGATGTCGTTGACGAGATTATGATCGCTGGAATTTTTTTGTTGATTTTCGGTTTGACCGCATCGCTATAGGTGGTTTTAGCTGCGGCGGTCTCGCATGGTTTGTTTGCGGCACTCTCCAGTTCGCAACGAACAATTGATCTAATTTCTTCCGCCGTAACAGGACTAATATTTTCGTCTTGGCTCGGAGCTGCTGCTGATGCCAGCAGACAGATCTTCGTAGCCGCGTCGAAAATATTAGCCCTGAGAGTGGTTTTTAAATTCTTACTTAAAACTAGACTATCGAGAATTATCTTTCCTAGTTGTTTTATTTCGGCCAAAGACGCCATCTTACTGGTAGGTGGGCACCTGACACTCGGCTGAAATACTGTGGATCTATGCTGACCCTGTTTCCGAAATACTAATTTTTCTAATTCTAATTTTTCTAATACTCTAATTTTTAAGATCAATTGGTCTCAAAGTTTTGATACCGGAGTTTTCCAAAATATATGCCCTGTATAGTTGAATTCAATTGAATGTTGGCCGGTTTCGTTCCAAAGAGTTTTTCCAATATATTTACTCTAGTTGTAATTTTAAATTTTTTGGTCTTGCCTAAATCCTCTTTGTTCCAGTAGTCCACTTCGACCTCTTATTTTATTAGTACTGTCCAGGTACTTGACGGTTAGTGGATTTCCAGTTTTAGTCCAATACTTCAAAATTTCCAAGATTTATAATTTTATGTGACTGTCCTTAATATTTCCAAAATTTTACAATTTTAGGCCAATACTTCCAAAATTTTCCAAAATTTATAATTTAATTTGATGTCCTTAATGTTTCCAAAAAATTTTAGCGCCTGACGAAATGTACTCTTTTTTTTAGATGATGTGTAATCTATGATGATGTATTTTCGTTTGTTCGTCGAAAAATTGTAATTTATTTAAACAAAAATAATTTATTTTTAATGACAAATAATGTCGGATCCAATTTCCATATTTTTACACAAAAATACCAGTTTTTCGGTAATTTTCATCCAAATAGCTCTTCAATATGCTATTAGGAGTATCTCTGACTACTTTAATAATTTTTAGGTATATAATAATAGTCAAATTTTAGAAATAGCGGGAGCGACTTTGACATTCGTTGTAATCGTTTATGTACCTACTCCTAAACGGGTGTTGGGAACCCTATCCCAAAATAAGTGAGATATGGTTGTTCTTAGCCCTACAAAAATTATGTGTAATCTAAATTAACCCAGGCAATACCAAATTTATTTCTAATTGTTTACACTTTTAACTTGCAGAAAGTGAACATATTCGTGACGTTTATTCCCGCTTCTCGTATGTTTAGGCTAGTAACCAGAGTCAAAACCGCCCTGGAGGGGTGCAGACGATGGATAACCCTCCTTATCGAATGCAGAACCCAAAAATGGAAGAAATTTTTTTTTTATTTTTTAACTTTTTCGGCTATACACGGGTTATTTTCCATTTTTTTGATAATATTTATTACTAATATCTACTAACCACACCCCCACCTATCCGAATTTCAAAGAAAAATTCAAATCGGAGCGAAAAAATTTTACGCCATTTCAAGGGACCGTCTTTGAATTGTATCGCGTCTGCCTGGGGTGTGCGGCATATTCGATGCTAATTTCCCGTACTTTTCTAAAGTCGAAATTTTTTTATTTTTTTTCAACGAATTCACGCAAAATATTATTTCTATAGACTAAAATAAGCCTGTTCTTTAGTGTGTAGCTGAAGAAATTTTGTTTCAGCTAGTTAGAGATAGATAACTCTCCCCGCGGTTTGTTTTCCTTCTTTTAACAAATTACATGTAAAATTTAGATCTTAGAATTTTGTTCATAAAATGACACCGAAATTTAAATTAATATATAGCAACGTTTAGAAATTTAACACAAAAATAAAATATACCTTTTTAATATGAAAATAAGTCAAGACGTCTATTAAACATTAATATGGAGATTTGTGGGTAACTAAAGTTAAAGTTAACTATAGCGAAGAATGATATTTTTACGAATATTCGTGAATATTTCGGTTTTAGTGCACTTTACAGCAAAATGTTAAGTCATTGAAAATAAAGCACACCAAATTGTCAGCGAATAATGCATGCTGCCAAGGCATCGTTTGCACATGTTATGTTCATTTATTATTTTTGGTCGTAAGGACCCTGGTAGTTGGGAAAACTGTTGACAATCTTGAATACGATGGTTGGTTTCGTTATATACTATACAAAGCTGGTGATCTGGTCTGGATGATTGTGACGAAATCCGTTCTTCGGGATGGATTGACTGGGCAGCGTGCCGATGTTCATAACAATTATTCCTAGTTTTACTTGTCTTGTCAGATTTTCTTACACAGGTAACGCTAGCAACCCCACCTTTTAAAAACAAAAAAAGAATTATGCCATAATTTTGTATTAATTAAGAATGTGCTGCATTCGGGAATTTTATACTTCAACGGTTCCGCGGTAAAACATATGTATTTGATGGGGGTGTTGAGTTACGATACTCTGAAAAGTTTTCACGATTCATTTTTTGAGGTGGATCCATAACTTAACTCATCCACAAAGTGTTAATGTTCACCACAAGTTCACGATTTGAATCCACAATTTCCTCACTGGCATCAATTAATAATATCAATTAATGAAATTAAACGTTAATCTCGCTCTCCACGGATGCAGAAGATGCTGGTATAAGACCATATTGGAAACGATCTTTACATACACATGATGAAAGTGGTAGTAAAGAAATTGCATTCAGCAATCTATCTGCTAACTTTGGAAGGAAATGAGCATTGCCATCATCTCCTTGGGAACCGGAAATTAGTTTTCAAAATTTATTATTAACACCCTGCCCCCATAAAAAGCATTCGTTTTGTTGAAATTTGTCGTGTGTCTTCTTTCGTCTGTTCTGCATTTAGTTCTTCATCGCTTTCAGTATATCCCTCCGATTGTCGGCTATTTTCGATGTCATCAAGAGGAAATTCTTCATTGTCGGAAAGAATTTGTCTTAATTGCTGCTTAGCTATTTAACAAGGGGTTGGAAGCCCTTTAATATCCTGGCCCTCACTTTCGTCGCGCGCTACTATTAAAATTAATGATTGGTGTAACATCGTTTAGTGCAAGAAATCAAAATCGAGTTAGAGACCACCTCAACTCTCTCGCTGTGGAACTACTGACAACCCACCGAACCAAGAGGCTGAAGCGTTTAAATCTACTGGACCTGCCTCATCGTTTCTGAATCAGTTGCCTTTCATCACCATGATCACCTTAAGACCTGAAAAAGCTGACGAACTAATGTAATGGGGGAGTGCCACTGGGCTGACTCCTTCTGAGTTTGTACATATTTTTGCTTCTTGGTGTTCAGCATTTTATTCATTGTTTATATTTTAGACAGATCGTAAAACAATAGGTACTATTCAAATAAAAAAAAAAAGTTTATGGAGTGTGCTACATATTGCTGTGTACCCCCTCGCTAATAGGGTTAAAGGTTCTTGTCGTTAATATTATTTTTTTTTTTATATGGGTGTACGTAGTTGTACCCCGTCAATGGAAAAGTATGTGATATTTTGTAAACACAATTTAATGAAATAAGGTGCCTCAGCTTAGCTCTTTCGTAGTGCATGTATCTTACCTTGTACAGGGTGGATTCGTTCCGTTACCAATGCTGTAAATGAAATTATGGTGCGGAACAGGTCTAAATAATTATCCTTCGTTACAAAGTTATTAATGTTTTTATTAAGCACACAAATGAAAATAAATATTTGGTTAAATCAAAAAGTTCTATTATTAAATCTATTTTATAAAAATTCTGAACGTAAAATGATGCTAAACACGTGTCGTACGAAGTCCGGAGATTTCACTTAAGTTTATAAAGATTTTATTGCAATGTACACGGTACCTTATTAAATCCAGGAATATTTCTTTTACTTGAAATGGAGATGGTACAATTGCGCGTCAAAGACACTCAAAGGGTTCATTTACCATCGGAAACTTCCAGATGCAGTTTGTTGACCTCGTTTTGTGTTGAAGTTTATTTTCTTCAAAAATATTTGCAATCCGTTACGATTTTCACCTTATTATTGGTTTTACGTAGGTAAGTAACTATTTTGTTGAATTATGCACTCGTATTTTGTAATTTCACTATTTATTTTTACTATAATTATCAATTTTATTAGGACGATTCTAAATTCGCCACTTTGCACGTGTGAATCTCAACACCAACCTTTATCCATTGTTTTATTAATTAATTTACGAAGTTCATTGCTATCCTGATCTTTTCATAGACGTATTTTATTGGTCGATCGAAAAATCAATATTATTTGAAGTTTCACAGTACAGGTATGGACTAAGCCCATTGTGGTTCGTTGAAATTTTATAAGTAAAATTTTTATATTTTCAGATTGGATCGACTTCTTGATATTGCTTCGTGGTTGGACAAATAAAGATGATGGACATGAAATTTCCATACGCAGTTCATTAAGTTGTGATATGCCGAACTCACGTAATAATTTTAACAAACTTATTTTAAATTTAACGCTAACATGGATTTTTACATTTATCAATTAATTAACAAATTTCTGACTTTTAAAATACCTTTCTTATTGCTAACAATTTTTCATTTACTATAAATTAACATTTTAACAAAGACAAATTATTAAATGATGCATTTCAAATTTATTTTATTCAAACCTGTTTTATGTCCCGTTTTCAACGAATCATATCACTTTAAGTTAATTTCTTGGTATCGGATGAAGTTTTTCTGATTACTTTGATAAGTTACATGCTTTTATTCATTAACAAAATTTTACTGAAACTTAAATGACGTACTTCCATTGACGTGGTATCTCGATACCGCATTTATCCCCTTGTTAATTTGTAATTTAAAAGAAAAATACCTATTTTTGTGTTAAATTCCACAATTAACATTTATGTGCTTTTTATTCATAAACAATAAATTAAATTTTTAGTGTAATGTTTAATTACCATATATAATTATTAACTCAAATCAAATGTTCAAAAACTAATCTACCTAAATTATATCACATAAAAATTAACTAAAGGAATTCAATGAAATTAACTAAATAAATTCAAACAAATTTAACTGATCATTTTCAAAATTAATTAACTAACTTATAATAATATTCAAAACTAACCTACTTATTTTTACGAACAAATCGACCAAGATTTATGATATCAATTAAATTATTTAAATTCAAAAAAAAATCTTTAAAATTGAATTTCTATTTTAAATTTCTATGTTTATTTCTTGCCTTTATATTTTCAACCTTACTACCTGTTCTCTTTTATCTAATCTATCTATCTCTGACTTATTCATATTTGGGTGATTTTTACATTCGTTGTTTCAATTCCCGATTATCTTTACATCTTGTGATTATTAGTTTTAAATTAATTCATTCCTTATTATTTATTGGTACTCTTTATCTCCTTTTAATCAATATTTTCCTATTTGTTTCCCGATTATTCATTTGGTAACCTCTTATTTGGTCCCACATAATTATATAATTAATTCATTACACTTACACCTGTGATCTATTCTTGTATCCTCAGGTATCTATCTCCCTCTAACTTCTTCTAGTTACTCCGTCTGAGTTAACCATTATTATTTACCCCCCATTTATTTCTTATCATTCAACATTGAATACCAATTTTCTTTTTATTAAATACTTGCTGATCTTTTCAAATTACTCATCATTACCTGTCTTAAGTTCAATTTTCACCCAAATTCTAACTTAATTAAATTCTTCTTTAACTAATCAAATTCATTAAATCATTTTACTAAATTATCTTTAAATTGAAAATTCTTTTAATTAATTGAATTTTTAATAACATTTTCCTTTATAAATTTCTGACTGTCATAAACCGTATCATCTTTAATAAATTTTATCTTGGTCAATTTTCTCGTGTTTGTTTTAATAGCTTTAATCATATTTACATTGCTATTTTCAATTGGTCATTGTTCTATTCTTACTACTTCTTGAGCGGTTTAAATTTTAGTTTTAGTCGTTGTTTTTATTATATTAAGTTTCGCCATTGTTTTCATACTACTTCTTGAGCGGTTTAAATTTTAATTTTAGTTGTTAATTTTTAATTTATTTTAATTAAGTTTCGCCATTGTTTTCATTGTTGTCATTTATCATTATAGATCCATCGTCCCATCGATAAATCAGATCGATGTGGAAGCGGCCTCGAATTAGTTCCGAATCGGGATGTCTTAGCTGATAGGTGCATTCGGCTACCTTTTCATCAACGATGAATGGTCCTTCATAGGGAAGTTGAAGTTTTTGGCACTGATTGTGCTCTCTACGTCCCAATCGTAGCTTTTTAACTATCACCCATTCGCCTATTTCAAAATTGCATTTTTTCTTTATCTTTTTGTTCATTTTTCTTGTATATTTTTGGCTCCTTTTCTTGAGCCTTTTTCTAACGTCCTCTAGTATTTCATTGTATTCTTTTTCCGGCTGATCATACACCCATGGTCTGTCCGGTTGCTGATTTAACATAAGAAAGTGTGGTGTTCTTTCCGTAGCTACGCTTGGGATATGGTTGATGAAATTTTCTACCGTTTCGAGTTTACTATGCCATGAAGGTTGATCATTGTGTACCAGAAGTCTGAGGAATTTAATCGTCTCTTGGACATACCTCTCACAGATGTTTCCTTGTGGATGTCTTATGGAACAATACGTGACTTTCACACCACGTTCTTCCCAATGCTGTCTAAAACGTTGGTTATCGAAGTAAGTTGCATTATCGACTAAAATTCTTTTTGGCTTAATGATTTCATTACAGAAACGATCCAGAAGTTCCAGCGAAATGTCCGTTGTACATGCTACCGTTGGATATAATTGGACAAATTTTGTGAAGGCATCAACTACGACGAAGATGTTATGAAACTCACTACTGGCTATTAAATTACCAATGTAATCAACTGCAACTAACTCCCCAGGTTGTTCTAGTTTTAGGCTTTGCACGATATTTTGGTTATGAAAATTTTTAAATTTCCCCATTTGACATAATGTACATTGGTTAATGGTACGTTTTATAATTTTTAAATCTTTATGGCAGAAGTAATTTTCCCTGAACATAAGCCACGTTCTCTTGATCCCGGCATGTCCAAATTTTGAATGTAGCGTGTTTGTAATATTTATTGTGGTAGGTTCATCTACCACATATAATTCTAAATTTCTCACAGTTTTTATGATTACGTTATCTTTATATTTAAATGACTTTGGGTTTTCTTGATCGTTATTATCTAATTTAATTTTTAAGCTATCAAAACATTCATTTTCCTGAGCTAACAAAACATCCTGACGTGTAAACGGAATTTCGTCATCAACCAGTTGGTTTAATGCAATTAAAATTTCTTTAGGCTTATTTTCCGGGTTATCTTTTCTACTAAGCGCGTCTGCAACAATATTATTTTTGCCTTTAATGTGCACGATGTCGAATGTGTACTCCATAATGAGCAAACTCCACCGATAAATTCTATTATTCGTGAATTTTGTACGCATTAAAAATGTTAACGCCGAGTGATCAGTGTGTATTTCGAAACGGTTGCCGATTAAATAAAATTTTAATTTTGTGAGCGCAAACACGATGGCTAACATTTCTTTCTCGGATGTGGAATAATTAAGTTCCGATTTCTTAAGAGTTCGCGAGACAAAACTTATCGGTTCTTCTTCCCCATTACGCATTTGTATTAGGGCTCCTCCGACCGCAAAATGACTTGCGTCTGTCTTTAGTATAAACTTTTCTTTAAAATCGGGATGAAGTAGTTTGACGTTCTCATATAATGTATTTTTCATTTGATCAAAAGCTTTTTGTTTGTCATCGTCCCATTTCCACCTTACCGACTTCTTCAGTAGCTCAAGTAACGGAACTGTTAAATTAGAATAGTTAGGTACGAACCTTTTATAATAATTCATTAACCCTAAAAATGATCTTAATGATTTTAAGTTAAATGGTCGACGGTAGTTTTTGATTTCTATTATTTTCCCATCGTCTATCTTAATACCCTCGTTTGAAATTATGTAACCCAAATATTGAACTTGCGTCTTGTAGAACTCGCATTTTTCTATGTTGAGCTTCAAGTCTGCATCATTTAATGCTTTTAAAATTTTATCTAAGTGAATTTTATGAATTTCTTCATTTTCGCTGAAGATTATTATGTCATCAACATAGTGTGCACAAAAATGACTAAACTGGTTGAGGATAACTTGTAATGCACCGATGAGTGCCGCGCTGCTGGTGGATAATCCAAATGGAACAACTCGAAAGATATATGTGTTTCCGTCGACGCTAAAACCTGTGTATTGTTGTGAGTCTTTATGTAATTTAATTAGCCAAAACGAATTTCTTAAGTCGAGTTTACTAAAAGTTTTTGATGATCCCAGTTTTGATAACAATGACTCCATAGTTTCCGGACTTTCAAACTGGGGTTTTGTAACTGCGTTTAACCCCCTCGCGTCTAAACATAATCTTAAACTCCCGTCTTTCTTTTTAACAATAACGAGTGGGTTTAAATACGCTGTAGGAGATTTTATTATGATGCCGTCATTTAGCATCTTTTGAATTTCTAATTGCACCTGGTGTTTGTAACATTGCGGAATAGGGTAATTCTTACAGCGGAATAGCTTGTCCTTAATAATTTGCAGCTTGTGCACGTAATTTTTCGCGGTACCCGACTCCTGATTTATCAATGCATCGTATTTCGTGAATAATTTTATGACTTCGTGAGTGTAATCATTTGGACAATCTAGTTTTATGTTTTTCAAATCCCCTTTGTTTTTATTTATTAACTGTGTATCCCAATTAACATTTCTTAAACCTTTTTCCCTGTCATAATTAACATAATTAACATTGTATTCCCCTTCTATTGAATTCTCTACTAACATTTCCGGTTCATTCCCATCAGTGAATTGATTACCTAAATTGTTTGTCCAAGTGATCTCTTTGTTTAATATTTTTACTACCTTCCGTTCTGCATCAATGATCATATTAAATTTATTAATTAAGTCGATTCCGAGTATGCATTGCATAGATAAATTTTTAATAATTAAGATCGATTCTTTTATAACTACATCCCCTATTTTAATTGTCGCGAGTACGCTTTCATTTGCAGACGAGAACTTTTTCTGGTTTGGCGTTACCAAATTTACTATCTTTGTTTTTAAAATTGTATCTTTAAAATTTTCTTGATTTTTCGAAATTACCCCCTGATTTATTAATGAAATTTCTGCCCCTGTATCTATTAAACAATTTATTTGAACGTTATTAATATTTACCATAATGTATGGCAACAAATCAAATTTATTTTCATTATTTAACCCCCCTGTATTTTCGATACTGATAAACTCTTTGGGATGCTGATAAGAGCTTATCTGCATATTCATTGGCACGCCGTTTATTGAAAATCCTGTGGAGAAGATGTTTCTTCCTCCACAGCAGGTGTCCTATTTATCGTAACACTATTAATCGGTCTGTTTTCTGTATTGGCTGACGTTCGGTTTGGGAAACGTTCGTCGCCCCCTTGTTGATTATTTTGGTCGTTTGTGCGATTGTCATAACTACGCCAATTTGACTCAAATCTACCTCCTCTCTGAAAACGCCCACGATAACCCTGATTATAATTTCTATTATTTCCGTAATAGTTGCCTCGACCAAAATTATTTCGATTTGAGTTGTACCCTGCGTTACGATCATCCTGACTATCCCGGTTGTTAGTATTAAAATTATTGTAACCACCCCTACGATTTTCAAAATTATTTTCATTTCTACCGTAATTATTGTTGTTCTGGTTATAATTTCCAGATCGTTCGTAACGGTTGTATCTATTGTCCTGATTATTGCGATTGTCGTTCCCATTATTGTGATAAGTGCGCTGGTTATTCGATTCGCGTTGCCCCCCTGAATAATTGTTAAAAGTTCTAGTCGCGTTATTATAGCTTGGCCTATTGGCTCTTTCGTCCATGTTAACCGCATCTGTTCTCCTTAACAATTTCGATAATTCGGATATCGTGTTTATATTTTCAAGCGCTACCCTGTTAATTATATCTTGACAAAAATGATTGGATAAGTGTTCAACGATTTCTTCCTCGGATACTTCCGGTTCAAGTTGCGTTACCTCGTTAATGATGTTTTCCGCGTAATCATTGCGGCGACCATACCCTTTAAATTTACCGTTCATTAACTCGTTACGTATTCGCCCCTGAGCTTGCTTGTCCCAGTAACGATCTAGAAATAGTCTTTCGAAACCGACAAAATCTTCAAATTTATCTTGCACACACCCGAACCATTTTTTAGCATTTCCACCCATCATCGAGCAGATGCAATTTTTAAATTTGTTCACATCGCGGATGTGACTTGTGCTGCGGTTCGCGTATTTGATAAATTGTTTAGGGTTAAAGTCCCCTTTTTCGTAGAACTTTATTGCTTGCCCGTTGTTTGTCGGCCACGTGATGTCTTGTAGAGCCGATAAAGTTATAGAACTGTTTGTGCTTTCACATTTTATCTTGACGTTTTCTTCAAGTAATTTTAGTTTTTCGCCCTGATCATTGAATTTCAAGTCTACCCGATTTTCTAATTTACACACCTCTTGACTCATATCCGTTTTTGACTTCACAATTTGTTCTTCTAAAATTTGTCGTGCTTGTATTATTTTATTGTTGATCTTCGTTTCCGGTATGATTTGGTCACTAATTTCCGATACCTTTTCACTTAGTTCGTATACATTTTCTTTTACCGTTTGTACCTTTGAATTTGTTTCATTTATCTCCTGAGAAAATTTTGTTTCAATTTCCCATTTACATTCTTGTAAATTCTCCTTCAGTTCTTTCTTGGTATTTTCTGTGTTTTTAATTACTATATTTATTTTCTCGTTCAATTCATTTCTGGTGTCTTCCGTACTTTTTATGATTATGTTTTCCAGTCTCCTACCTACTTCTTCTATTTTCTGTTCATTTTCATTAGTGTTCTTGCACAATGTGGCTAGCATACATCGATTTTCATCCGTTTTCTTTCTATCTTCTTTTTGGTTCTCTGCATTTCTTATAAGTAAATCTGTATTCTTTTCTGCATCATTCCTCATTTTTGTTATTAACGCCATCATCATTTGCATTTCTGATAGCTTTTCTACTTTGGGTGACTCGTCAATATCTAATTGGATTAACATTTCACCTGCTGTGGCTTCTTCGGTTATTGACACCCCTTCTTCTGACGTTTCTTCTTCCTCTACTTCCGGATTTTTCTTTTCATACCTTATAGTCCTATCCGATTTTTCTGCCATCTTGATTTATGTTTTAAATATTTGTTCAATTTAATTTTAAGGAAATAGTTATTAAGTGACTTTTGATGTAATTTAATTTTAGTTTTAAGAATATTTTTAATTTTAGTTTTAAGAAAATTGTTAGTTTTAATGTCAACGTTATGAATAATTTTAATGAAATTTCTCGTTGTAATTAACCTATCTATTAATTTAATTATAATGACCTAATTTTACTCGCGGTACGAGGTTATTCGAGGTGACTCGAGCCTCACGTTGTTGCGCCAAAAAGTGCTGTGTACCCCCTCGCTAATAGGGTTAAAGGTTCTTGTCGTTAATATTATTTTTTTTTTTATATGGGTGTACGTAGTTGTACCCCGTCAATGGAAAAGTATGTGATATTTTGTAAACACAATTTAATGAAATAAGGTGCCTCAGCTTAGCTCTTTCGTAGTGCATGTATCTTACCTTGTACAGGGTGGATTCGTTCCGTTACCAATGCTGTAAATGAAATTATGGTGCGGAACAGGTCTAAATAATTATCCTTCGTTACAAAGTTATTAATGTTTTTATTAAGCACACAAATGAAAATAAATATTTGGTTAAATCAAAAAGTTCTATTATTAAATCTATTTTATAAAAATTCTGAACGTAAAATGATGCTAAACACGTGTCGTACGAAGTCCGGAGATTTCACTTAAGTTTATAAAGATTTTATTGCAATGTACACGGTACCTTATTAAATCCAGGAATATTTCTTTTACTTGAAATGGAGATGGTACAATTGCGCGTCAAAGACACTCAAAGGGTTCATTTACCATCGGAAACTTCCAGATGCAGTTTGTTGACCTCGTTTTGTGTTGAAGTTTATTTTCTTCAAAAATATTTGCAATCCGTTACGATTTTCACCTTATTATTGGTTTTACGTAGGTAAGTAACTATTTTGTTGAATTATGCACTCGTATTTTGTAATTTCACTATTTATTTTTACTATAATTATCAATTTTATTAGGACGATTCTAAATTCGCCACTTTGCACGTGTGAATCTCAACACCAACCTTTATCCATTGTTTTATTAATTAATTTACGAAGTTCATTGCTATCCTGATCTTTTCATAGACGTATTTTATTGGTCGATCGAAAAATCAATATTATTTGAAGTTTCACAGTACAGGTATGGACTAAGCCCATTGTGGTTCGTTGAAATTTTATAAGTAAAATTTTTATATTTTCAGATTGGATCGACTTCTTGATATTGCTTCGTGGTTGGACAAATAAAGATGATGGACATGAAATTTCCATACGCAGTTCATTAAGTTGTGATATGCCGAACTCACGTAATAATTTTAACAAACTTATTTTAAATTTAACGCTAACATGGATTTTTACATTTATCAATTAATTAACAAATTTCTGACTTTTAAAATACCTTTCTTATTGCTAACAATTTTTCATTTACTATAAATTAACATTTTAACAAAGACAAATTATTAAATGATGCATTTCAAATTTATTTTATTCAAACCTGTTTTATGTCCCGTTTTCAACGAATCATATCACTTTAAGTTAATTTCTTGGTATCGGATGAAGTTTTTCTGATTACTTTGATAAGTTACATGCTTTTATTCATTAACAAAATTTTACTGAAACTTAAATGACGTACTTCCATTGACGTGGTATCTCGATACCGCAATATGTAACATTTAGGTAATGGGTCCTTACTAATGTTAAATATCCTGTAAATGATCGGGTTGCTGCAATCAAAATCAAATCATTTCGGTCAATGGAATAGCTTCTTTTATTTCTTTACTCTTTGATGGCTCCAAATTTTCATCCACAGTTGAATTCGAAATACCGTTCAAACAAGCTTGAGGCTCTACCATTATTTCTCCTTTCAAGTTACAAAAGTTTATCATTGGCGACTCAATTAAAGGAATAAAGGGTTTCAATTGACTAACAATGTTGGGATTCTAATAAAGATATTTGTTTTATTATTTGATACCAATTTTTTAATTTTTAACACACTTACCGCTTTTTGTAATAGTTGAAAAATTACTTCTTCGCATCTTTTTAAAGTATCGAATTTTAATCTAAAAAAAATTAACATGCATTTAATTTTCGATGGTGAGCGCATGCTATTATAAAAATATTATAAAAATTCTGGAGTGCTCTTCGTCCTCCATTTTGTTCTGTTTATTTCTAAAAATAAATGTTTACATTAATCTAAACTAACTGTTGACGTCGAATATAAATGATTTAAGTATCACATCTGTATGAGAAACAAGTTTCTTTCTAATATTTTATTCTCGTTTGTAAATTAGCGCGGGTCCGTTACTTTGCCCCCCTCCCCCCAGTTGATATTTTTTCTCGAAAAGCTAGCTCCCAATTCCTGAGAGCCAGCATCCGAATATTAAAGCTAGAACCCCCTAGGTTTGGCCACAAATCAATTTTGAATCTTTTCTTTTTTGTTTTTTTAATATTGATTTCCTTTTCATTAGCCTTGGAAATGGGCGAATAAAGCCCAAAACGTTGGAAAATCAATAGTTTTCTATTGACCCCTCTACTCAACAAATGTTTTAATAATATTAATATTGACGGTCAACTAACTAATAACCACATTAAAATTTTATTTTTTGAACTTAAAACTTTTATTAATTATTATTTTTGATTTAAAATATATCAAATAAATGAAATAAATTTTGGTTAGGGTCAAGTGATATTATTTTATTATTAAATATTTTCAAATACGGTAGGCGCTCAGTTATGTGAATATTCGTTTATATGAACTATCCACAACAGTGAACAGTTAAAATTGAATAAGGTAGGTTCTAAAGAAGGTCAATCTCGATTAAATTAATGCCATGCGTGTTCACAGCCCGTTGGTAGAGAAGTGGAGTTTTCGGTTTAAAATATTTATATGTACAGTGGCTCTAGGAGAACTTTTCTGTTCCGACACACTTCAGCTTGTTCGCCTTCTGGTGATTCGATTTGAACGTAAGTGCAATCAATTGATCAATTATCTCTGAATAGCTATCAGAATCAAAAATATTTACATTTGCGATCCATTATCAATTTTTTATTTGAATGATAGAAATTGTAACACAATATTAAAATGGCATTTTAAAAATTACAAAGGGATCAAAAATATCTAGTCACTGAAAGTTATTTATACAAAATAAAATTTAAACGTTACTAATCCTAAATTTTAATCTTAATTTTTCTCAATATTCCCAAAAAAATCACTAGTAATTAATAAATATTTCTTTACTAGCTGACCCGGCAAACGTTGTTTTGCCCGAAATTAATTTTTATGCCACTCAAGGCATAACATTCATCAATTCGCCAGCAATTTCACTTTGAATGTTGAAATTTAATTCGTTGACATCAATGTTTTTCGCAGCCAATATAGCACATTCGCTCAACCAAATATGGTTTTTGTAATTTTGAGCAATGTTTGGGAACACCTTTCGGATGAGTTCGGATGAGTTGACACGCCTCACGGTAAGTCGCACACAGGTGACCATTAACGGTTCTTAGTTGTTGAAACGACGTCGGACCACGAACATTCACCAACAACAATCGAAGATAGTAACATTCGTCGTTATTTGGATGCACAGTGTAGATGCGACCCAGAGCGTCTGAAGCAAATACATTTGGATGTCCTCCAACTGATGTACCTTGTTTTCGACGCTGAAAAGATTTCGATTATGCGTTCCATGTGTAGTAGCGTGGCATTTCAGCATACAGCAAAGTGAGAGCGAAAGCATCTGCTTGACAAACCGAGAAGAAGCTTGTCAATGTTGTCGACGGTGGCCGTGCCGCTCTATCCGCTGCGTTATCAGGATTGAAATACACTCGTTGTCCGTTTTCCAGATGTACTGCCAAATGTACAACAGTGGGATATCTTTCATGAATGGCGAATGAAAAAATGCGCCAAATTGCTTCGTTACTACTAACATAGCGGCCCAATTGGTATTGAGTGACTTCATCGTTGGAATTCTCCGCATCAACTCCAATCACAGCCATGTCACTTCCTTTGGTTACATACTTGCAAATATATTTGATAGATTTCACGGAATGGCAAGATTCGACGTTGGTGTGCCCTTTGAATGTCTTCGATAGTAATGGCGAATACGGAACAACCCAACGATTATCTACTTCAATTTCCTGTTGATTAACTTTCACAATTGTTGATCTTCCATTGTCCGCAGTCGATCGGCGACGATACATTGGATAACCATCATTTCCGGTAATTGTTTCTGCAACTAATGCCCTTGGATACCGCTTCGAACATTTTCCGTCGACCATACACGGAGAATTGTTATTTAATGTTCCACAGGGGCCATGAATCATGTTCTTAGTAATAACCTCATGCAAGACTGCATCTTCTTCTTCATTGGGAATTTCTGCTGATATTACATCATCGATTTCATTCGGTCTTATCTTCTCAATCAACCAAATGAGAATATGTGCGTGTGGCAATCCGCGTTTCTACCACTCCACTGAATACATCCAACAGCGCGTTTCGCCGAACACGCGATGTTTCACAATTAAATTCATCAATGATTTCAATTTTTGTTTGAAGACTCTCGCTGTGATGTCATGGCGATCGATGGGTGATTAGCCAGGGAATAACTCGTATCGAATTTCTATCTACTGCGGATTGCAAGTGAACGTGATGAACAAATCTGGTGTGCCGTAATGGCGAACATAGGACATGGCATCTTGAGCGTATTCATGCATATGTCGTGGACTTCCGACGTACGTTGCTGGGAGAATCGTCATGCGGCCAATATTCTGTGCGTTTCCGTCAGTATTGATGGCATCTCGAAGGTGAATATACTCTTCAGAACGGAGGTTTGTCTGGTTCAATCTGATAAATAGCAACCGTTCAGTTTCAATTTTGACGGCGACATTTCAATATGTGATTGTCCTCATTTTCACGAACCATCAATCGATATGAATAGTAGTTCATTGAACTGACTTTTTTGTTCGTTTCAGCGCCTGTAAGCGGATTTACCATCTTGTGCGAGAAATCATAACCGTCTTCACCTTGCCAAAATATGATGGGATATTGTAACGCATCATATGATCGGTGCGTTTCATACACACGCTGCAGCTGATCGTTTCGCCGTTGCAGAACGATATCACGTGATTCCAAATTTTCTCCAACGACGACAATGGCGACATCATCAATTGTTGGCGCATTGAAACGTCTTGCGTGTTCTCCCGCAGGCGTCCTATCGGCTCTGATTACAATTTTGTGATTATCAGATGGCATGCGGTCCAGTGCGGTTTTAAAGAATGCAATCAATTCATTGTGCTGATGAAAAAAAGTTTGAAGTTGTTCCACGATTGGTCTTTTCACCGAACTGTTGTGTGCACAACGTTGATCTACTTCTTGTGGTGAATTTCCCATGAAAAAAATCTGCAGAAAGTTAAAGCCTGCATCCGGAGGCGGCATTAGCGAACCTACTCGATGATATATTTGTCCTTGAATCTGTAAATGTTAATGTATGTTAATAGTGTTGTTGTCAAATAATGTTTAAATAAGATTGTGTAATAATTACCTTGAAAGTGGGCATGAAATTGTCCCGCACCACATTGCGGAATTGTGTGGAATTTGTGCTTGCTCCAGAAACCAATGAGCGCAATGGTTCTGGTGGGGAGACCAATGGCGCCAATTTGACTTTTCCACTTGCGCAACACAATCCAGGGGCTTCAGTTTTGTATTTCAATGCCTTACAATGTGGGCACACAACGCTCATGGATCCAATAGCAACGGATTGGTCTGCACCGTAATCAATTGTCACGTTGTAACGGAAAGCAGCTCGATGAGTATTCAACGCAACATTTCTTGGCCTTCTTGCATTATTCCGTTCAATTTCATTTTCCTCGCGTTGCACTGCAGTTCGATTATTTCGAATATATCTTTGGGTTGCAGCATTGCGAGTTCTGCGACCTAAATTACTCCGTCTTATTTGCGGCATTCTGTTCGTTTTAATTATCAGTATTATTTTGAGCGTTTTAAATCTTTTGGTTTTATTTTACTCCATGCAATGAAGTATATCTTATATAGCTACATGCCAGTTAGAAATATTACCAACCAAAATTTGATTTTTTAAGTTGGTGAGTGACTGTTACTGTCGAATCAAAAAAGCACTTTCAGTTTTTCATAAGGTGACCCGACAGACGAATTGAATTAAAGCAATTGCCTCACTAAAATGAACTTTCAGTTTTACCCGAATTTTCCTATTTCCGAACAACTTTTCCAGCATTTCATTACCTAACAACCTTATTCGGAGTATATATTACGAACATTAAAAAAAAAACAAAATCGGTCCAAGTCGCCACTGTAGATAAAAAATCATAGTATAGATGAAAAAATAGTATTGTTCATCGGCGCAATAACGATGAATCATTTTTGAACCAACGGATAATTGATTCACTTTGTGGTACAAAGTGAACAAAAGCTACGATTCACAATCTATTCTGTGCAGCTTATATAGACCTTTTGCAATGTCTTTAAAAGTTACTTGCAGCCTTCTCGATTCAGTCCAACTTTCCGGGGCAACTTTTTCAATTTTTTATTACGTAAAAACCGTCTTCAGACTATTACAATTTAAAAAGAAATTAACAAAATCGGTCCAGCCGTTATCAAGTGATGCCTTGACAATGGTTTTCACTATAGAAATAAAGTAGGTACTTTAATTACCTACCTACTTCTGTAGGTACTTAAGGTCGCGCCACCTATTGACGGTATAAAAAGCACTTTAAATTTTTCCGGAATTTTCCAACTTTCCGGGCAACTTTTCCAATTTTTTTTTAGGTAAGAACCATCTACGGACTATTACAAACACTTTTTAAAAAAATTTAACAAAATCGGTCCAGCCGTTATCATGTAATGCCGTGACAAAGGTTTTCACATTCATTTTTATTTATATAGATAACTATATTCCACGTTTACCAACATGCACTTATACTGAGAACAACTGTCTGAGGGTAAAATTGTTATTGTAAAAGCAAAGAAGAACTTTAACACCCGGATAAAATTATACACCAGCGTAAGTAACTGACACTTTAACTATTATAAAAGCGGGCCTAAATCTAATAATTGTTGAGCGCCAGCGCTGTTAAATAGAGCACGTTTCACCTCGCAACATGACGGATAGAGCAAAACGTTGTAAACAAAATGTTTTGTTCTGCTTTACAACGTTTTGTTTGATCTCAAAAAAACACTGAAAAATAAAGTTGGCTCAACGAACGTTGTTATACAATGAAAAAACAGATGACTTTAATGTCATGTCGATGTCTGACGATGAAGTTTGTGCTTTACTCATTTGGTAATGGGTACAACTTGCATGTACGGAAGGAAATAAAAAGTCATTGTGGGTGCACCCAATTAATAAAAAGAGGATGGAGGAGAATACTTTGAAAAAATTTATTATCGAAGTAAGAAAAGACGGAAATAAGTTTCAGAATTTTACTAGAATAAGTTCTAGTACGTTTGAATACATTTTAAAGATTCTTGAAGAGAAAATTCGAAAAGAAGATACGAATATAAGAAAAAGAAAAGACGTTCCCGAGGAACGTCTATTTGTTACATTGAGGTAAGTAAATGAATGAACTTCTATTATATTTTTTATTAAATTATAACTAACTGCATATATGTATATGTACATAAATATTCATATGAACGCTAAATATCTTCTAAATTATTTAGCCAAGCTTTTTCAGAAACTTCGGTAGGATTCAAGTTGAATTATTCACTATGAGATTGTAGAGTAACCGGCTCTGAATAAATGTTATGCGTGAATGGTGATAGTAAAGTGTGTTGAGAAGATGAGGTAGATCTCATGGAAAAGTCCTCATTTCTTGCAGCATCCGTCCTGTTCATTCAACATATTATTTAGCATGATAAGTACTCTTTGCTTGAAATCTCGCTGCATTTGTGGCATGAGCTTGTTAACGTCGGAAATGAGACTGCATAAAAACTGAGAAGTTGGATCTTTAGATATATCATAATTTGTTCGGCTCTTTAAAAAGTCAATCATAGGAGCAGCAACTGATTCTACAACTGTCGCTAATTTAGGTTTTTTACTCTTCTTGTTGGGTTGATTATCTGCTCTCTTATCGCTCTCTTCATCCTCAACCACGTGTATTTCGTCTAACGTTGGTAATTCGATGTTGCTTTGTGTTTCTGCGGCGTTACTTGCAGTTAATCGGTGTTGTCCAACAAAGTCATTTAGGAAAGCCATACTATTAGCAAGATACCACGTTTTTTTCTTTGATGATCCAGAACCACTAGGCATTTTCTTCTGTTCTCTTACATGCCTTGTATAGGAACTGCGAATAGAATTTCATTTCGATTTACACTCCGCAGCTAAAAGAAAAATACAAACTTTGATCAAATTCGCATTACTTAAAACGTTAAACCTAAAAAAATTTTATTGAAATTCTTACCTGAATCGCTTAAGATTTCAATTTCTCTTACTGCATTTTCCACTAAAGCGTTTATTAAGGCATCCTTCGTGCTTTTGCGTGCGATTATAAAAAGAGATAAACTTCAAGAATTTCAAAAAAATTTAAGGTTATGAGGTGTCAACTACAAGCAACCACCGACTACTACTACCATAATAATATACTATAATGATGTACTACATATATAAAAGTGAACTACTACCATAGTAGTAGTAGCTTGAGATTTGAGGAACCAATTTGAGGTTAACTTTCACGTCATTCTACACATCAAAACACAACAATTAAAACAATTTGTAGTACGGGTATCTCCGAGGTGTTGAACCGGGTACACGTATTGTTCGCAAACGTGGAAGAGTAAAATAACAAACTAAAATAAAAGCGGCGTCGAGGTTAACAAAACACGGCTGCAATTGGAAAACATACAAACACTCAAAATGCAGATAGTGAAGAGAAGGTAACGTCTATATGAATCACAACGACAAACCACACAGATATAGAACAAATGGCGGCGTATCACCGAAAGAATACAGCAAGAGAAGGAACAACAGCAAGACGTGTGAGGTGAAATATTTAAGAGAAGCAAGATAGTATCCAGAACACCACCAAAAATAAAAGACAAAGAAACCGTGAGAGCTAAAGAAAAAAATGCCTTTGCAAATGTGCTTTCTGTCCAAATTTCCGCTCACAAATATCATATAAATGGTTTCCGTACCCTATGAGTTCTTAAATGTTTAACTAATGTTTGCTTTTGTGCACTTTTATATCCACACACTGTACACTCGAATTCTTCTGGAATGTCCGCTGTTAATTGCTCCGCATCGCTGTCTTCTTTAATATTGATGGAATGATGTAATTGGTCCAAATCAAATTTGACATCCTCCAACTCACTTTGATGCACGCCATTTTAACTAAAAAACACAGCAAATTAATAACCTCAACATCACGTTAAACATTTCAATTGCTAAATAAAGCGCCATCTATCCTCTGAAATAGATAGGCAAGTCCCAGGGTAAGGTTGAGTTCACGCAGGGTTGGGTTCCTAATTTCCAAAAGATTAATATTAAGTTTTCGTTTAGTGTTAAGATGTATCGGCTTCTTGCTAGCCTGAATTACATTACAATATTTCCACAACGATTTATTTACATGATGCTTTCCTAAGTTTTGTAAGGCAACTTATGGCGTATTGAATGTTATTGTATTTTAAACAGTAATTATTATTATAATTTAATAGTTGAATAACATAACTTGATTGGTGTTTGTATTCAATTACAATTAATACTATTGAATTTAAAGAGACGACGGTCATGGCCTGATAGTTAGCGCGATCAACGACTAACGTAGGGCTCCCCGGTTCGACTCCGGGTACAGCCTAAAATTTTTCTTGACCGTCTTCCGTGCTTTCGAAGGGCACGTAAAGCCGTCGGTCTCCCTGTGTTAATGATTCGTCATCATAACAGTAAACTCGGCGCTCCACGCCTCGCAAAGGGGCTCCGCCCCCTGGACCCCCGGATTCCTTCTATTTTAGTCTCCGACTAATATCTTTATCATGGAACATGTTTTTCGGTACCAAACCGTTTGTCATAGTTTTCCTCGAGATTTAGGGGTGCCTATCTCGTTTCTTCTTCTTACTGTTGGTCATAATAGGATAATCCCTTATAATTTTTGTGTTGGTAATAAAAATTTACTATATATATAAGCAAATTTTCTTTTTGCGCTCGGTTTCGGATTTAAATTTTTGCTAATAAAGATTTTGTTATTGAAAATTCATTATTGTGAATGCGAAGATGTTATTCGATAATCTACTCTATATTCAAATTATTAACTATAAATTTGAATTATACATGTAGTGCCGATTTTTCGTGTCGAATTTTGGTGTCGGTTTTTGGTGTCGATTTTTGGTGTCGGTTTTTGGTGTCGATTTTTGCGAGGTAACGACCGTAAAAACATGTTCCATGTTAATTTTGTACGTAATGTTTTTATAAGTTTAATGTTACATAGACAAGTAGTTATGTTATAGAAAGTATTAATAAACTTTTTTGCGCGACTATGCTCTATTTGGTTGTTTACCGCGTCTGTTTCCACGACAGTAAGTTTTGTTTACTAGTTGCTAAGGATAAGTACGACGGTAAGTATTTTTAGCGTTCTAGAACGGTAAGCGAATTTATTCAACATTAACTAAGTACAACTAATATTAAGTAATAACAATTTTTATAATTTACCTATTAACATAAATATTGAAGGTACAATTATTACAATTTCCAATTGTCAACGGAAGCTTATTTTGGAAAACAGATGCCGATGATAAAATTTGAGTACCGTCTATTGGAACCTCGTGCGACTCTTGTGGATGACCTTCAATGTCGCTACAATTAAGTGACATCAATGAATTTGAATATCTGTTAAAATTAGCATTGTCCAAATTTTCACAAATTAAGCTTTCATTAATTTCTTTACACGTTGAGGTTGTTGGTTGAAAAACTTCTTTATTTTCGTCACCGAATAGAATTTTTTCCGCAAATTTAATTTTATTTCGAATACTATCTTCCATGTAGCCTTCAGCTGTACTAGAAGACTTCCACCCTCCGTGCCTTTTCAGTCCAAGAAGATCTTCACCTCTGTTGGCTAATAATGTAGCAGAACTTCGACGAAATGAGTGACCCGTGTAACCAGCATATTTAATTTTAAATATTCAGCAATTTTATAAGGCCAAGTCCCAATAGCTTTCCCAATAACCTGATTAGGTTCTCTTGTCTCAATCTCTTGTCTTTTTTTATGATAAAGGTATTTTATTTCATGTATGGCATACATACTGTTATGTCTTTACCTCCCTTAATAGCTCTAAGGAGACAAAGACCAACAAACTTCTGCACTTACCTTAGCAACAACTCTTATCTCAGGATAATCTTTTTTTATTGACTTCTCTCACGGCAACAACTTACTAAGCATCAGCACAAAAGAAAACACAAGTTGGTTCAGTTGACAATTTTAATAAACAGCAACACATAAATGAACAAGAAATAATACCAACAACAATCAAACAAATAAATCAAACAAATAACAACTTAAAATTATTAACACTCGCTAACCTTTATGACCTTTGGCTAAAACGTGGCTACCGTCGCACTACACTTTCGCACTGGGACTCTCTTGGTCCAAAATTGGTCGCCTTCTCTAGTTAGACGCCTGTCGTAACCTGATCCCAGTCCAAATGCTAATCCGATCTCTGCTGGCTCCTTGTAGAAGACCACCGTATCGATCCCTTGATGTGGGATGTAATAGCTCCTTGGCTATACGCTATGGCCCGTATTCCAGCAGTTAATTGCTGATAGTATTTTAACTACCTTGTAGTTAAGTCGCGAACTCGACACGTAGTTGTTCACAGAATGATTTATTCTCAATAATTAGGTCGCGAACTCCGCACGTCTATCTTTACTGATGAATTTAATGTAACCCCGTAGTTAAGTCGCGAACTCGACACGTCTATCTTTTCTGATGAATTTTATGTAACTCCGTAGTTAAGTCGCGAATTCGACACGTCTATCTTTTCTGATGAATTTTATGTAACTCACTCTTGTATTCCTGGGGTTACTCCCAGTTACGAATACCTCTTTTGTTTTTTTGTTTCGTTCCTGTTTGGAGATCCTTATTTTCCTGGTTTGTTTTCTTTGCACGTCTCTTTAGCCTACGCATTTTATTTCAACAACTTAACCTAATCATGCCTTATGACTAAACAAAATAGCAAACGAGAACAATAACTAAATTTAACAATACAACAAAATTTTAACCTCGCCAAATTGTGCTCCTTTTGTACTGGCTTTCATGTACATCACCTTACATTCAAACGTTGTCACAACAATACGTACAGAGACGAGTGTGATACTATTTTGTCATTCGTGGTAATTGTCCCATTATTTTTGGTTATTGTAATTGGGGACCGCATTTTCGTAGTTTCATTGGTGGTTTCTGGTTTTATGGTGAACAGGGTGGTAATTTAAACTACCGACGCTCATTCTACTATCTACTTCGCTTTGATCTTTGCAGCATCTTTTAGCGCCCCCTATATTACCCTGATAACCTGTACCCAGAAGTAGCGCCTCATTTAATTTGTCTTTTGCCCTCTGGAACCAGCCAGATGGGCGGTTTATACGGTCACTCTGATTTTGGACCATATTAATTTTTCAAATTCTATATTTAAAATTGAGTCACATACCGTTGTCTTGGTTCATTTTGTTTCTTAATTTATATTATTATTTCAATTAAAACTGTAAATTTTTTTTTTTCGTTCCTGTTTGGAGATCCTTATTTTCCTGGTTTGTTTTCTTTGCACGTCTCTTTAGCCTACGCATTTTATTTCAACAACTTAAACTAATCATGCCTTATGACCAGGGCTCGGAAGTTATAGCACTAAAAAAGTAAACTTTTAGCGCTTTAATATGCCCTTAAAAACACCAAAATTAGCGCTATATATAGCAATAAAAAATATGCAAAATAAAATTGTTAACCAATTTTTTTTTATAAATGAATTTTATAATACATATTATGTATAAAATGTAGTGGTAAGTATTTAGGAACTACTAGGTCCTTGGTCCAGCTCTGGAACATCCCCTGTTAACATAAATATGCAAAACAGTTTTAATGTTTTAAATATTTTACTAATTTACCTTGAAAATTACACTGAATTATGAGATGTTTTCTAATATTTTCAAATTTGAATGATCTACGGTTATTTGCCAGTCGAGTTTTATATGCAGAGAACGATCTTTCAACATCGACGGACGTCACGGGTGCGTACTTAAAAAATACCAAATCATTACTATTTAAATCTTCAGGAAAACCATCTAAATTTCCGGATGTTTCTTTACCACTTAGAATTTTTGATATTTTTATTAGCGCCGAGAGACCACGATTTTTTTCCAGTACCTGATTAAACTTCTTTTGAACAGCTATTCCATTTGGACCACATAGTGTTTCAAAAGATTCTTGAATATCTTGAACAATTTTAATTGAATCCGATAATGGTACATATTGCTGTTGTAGCTTTTCAATGGCCGAGGTTAATTTGGAAAAGTTTGATTTAATATACGTCAAATTATTTTCTAATCCAGGTTTTATTATGTAGTCTTGAGCATCTTTAATACTAACTGCTTCATTTCTATCTAACATGAAAACAACACGGTGTATTATCCCAAAATTCTCGCAATAATAAATTGCCGCATTAATCCAACTTCCCCAACGAGTGAGAATGGGCTCCGGAGGCAAGGTTAGGTTTGGAGCTTCAGTTTTAAATACAAGTAAACGACTGGGGGCTTTTCTAAAAATTTTTTTACACTTGAAATAACTTTATCTACTGTATGAAATTGATTTCGTACTTCTTCTGCGACCCTATGAAGTCCATGTACAACACATGTTACATGAATCATTTTTGAGTAAAGACTTTTTAGAATTTCTCCTGATTTAACCATGTAAGGTGCAGCGTCAGATAAGAATAAAATTACATTATCATGTTGGATACCAGCTGGCCATAATATATGCTCATCGATCTATCAAAAAGTTTACTGATTGTCGAGTGGTTAGCTTTTTCTAGTTCCTCCGAATTGAGTAAAAAAATGTTGCCTGCACAATTTTCATCAAGAGTACCAACAATTACATTTGCTATGTATCGACCCTCTGCATCGGTGGTCTCATCGATACTGACCCAAATTTTTTCGTTTGAAATTTTTTCTCTAATTTTATTCATGGTCTCATTGTAAATATCATTTACATATCCTTTTCGTAACGTTGACTCGCTCGGAATTTCATTTTTCGTGTATATTTCCAAAAACTTTTTAAAACTTGGGTTTTCTAATTTGTTTAAAGGAATGTTAGCGGAAACAAGAGCCTTACACAAATCTTTATTAAAAGACGATTTTTTAGTAATAGTACTCGTCAATAACTGTTGATTTTTTCGATTTGTTTGATCTTCGTATCGGCCGAGGCCTTTGATATGTTTGGCACTTTTAACACGTTGCGATACGTTAAACTTTTTGTCCGAATTAACTTTACATTCACAAATTTTACAAAATAAAACACTTGCATCAGCTGAGAAAAAAGTAGAACCAAATTCACTAACATAAGTTTGGAGCCGATTTGATAAATTTTGTTTTACTTTAGGCATTTTTTACTTCAGTAAAATACAGGAGAGTTGGTACCACACTGCGGAATACTAACATAAAATAAGATCATTGGGCATTTTTATACATAAATAATTAACGCTGACGCTGCGTCTCACGTAAAGACGACGAATCAGATAAAATTGCAATACGATGCGTCTGACACGATTCTAAAAATGCACGTTTGCTTTCGTTCGCATATTCGTATTCGGTCATTTGGTACAAAATCTTTTTTTTTTTTAATAATATTTTGTTTATTTCTATTATTTTATAAAAAATATGCGTGTAAATAGCATTAAAAACCGTAAATATGCAAAAATTAGCATTATAAAATTTTGTATACGAAATCAGGGAAGTGCGAAACAAATTTGTATCTTACTTTCAATGTTCTAAGACTTTCCAAAAAATACATGCATTTGCTAGAACTTCCGAGCCCTGCTTATGACTAAACAAAATAGCAAACGAGAACAATAACTAAATTTAACAATACAACAAATTTTTAACCTCGCCAAATTGTGCTCCTTTTGTACTGGCTTTCATGAACATCTCTCTTACATTCAAACGTTGTCACAACAATACGTACAGAGACGAGTGTGATAGTATTTTGTCATTCGTGGCAATTGTCCCATTATTTTTGGTTATTGTAATTGGGGACCGCATTTTCGTAGTTTCATTGGTGGTTTCTGGTTTTACGGTGAACAGGGTGGTAATTTAAAGTACCGACGCTCATTCTACTATCTACTTCGCTTTGCTCTTCGCAGCATCTTTTAGCGCCCCCTATATTACCCTGATAACCTGTACCCAGAAGTAGCGCCTCATTTAATTTGTCTTTTGCCCTCTGGAACCAGCCAAATGGGCGGTTTATACGGTCGCTCTGATTTTGGACCATATTATACATCAAATTGAATTTCATTATATGAATTAAATTAAATTATGACCGATTAGCCTGAATTGATATGATTTTGAAGTACATTAAATCAAATTGTTTTGAATTATCCACTGAAGATCAATTGTCGCGTTTTTTAAGAAAAAGAATTGTATGGCAACGTATGTTATGCATACGCTTTATTACAAAATTATTAACAAAAATAAAGTTGTCTCGAAACAACCAGGGGCTGGCGTCACGCGTCGCCCTATTTGACGGTACACAAGAGATTGATAATTTTTCATGGGATATGAATGAATAAAATGCAATATTAATTTAAAAAATATTGCTTTTAAAGAAACGTATAATTAAATAAGAATGGGTAAGGCAAAATGGCAAAATTGGACATTTATCGATGTTCGATGTGTTCTTTCTCCAATACTTGCGCCTTTTTTGGCTTGTAAGCACGTGATTCGCTTTTTAGAAAGGCGATTAGTTTACCGTATTTTGATATATCAATATTTTTATATACATTTAGGGTTTATTTCAACATTGAATATTTCTTCCATAACGAAGACGATGCAGATTTTTTTCGAACATTTAAGAAGTAGGAAAGTAGCACATCTTCATTTATGATCTCCACCTTTTTTGAAGCTCTCCATCTATTGAAGCCGGCAAATTCTTTGTTGTACACATCTTTTGATTTTGCCGGTAGTAAATTCAAACATGCCTCTTGGGCATCAAGAGTGATAGAAGGCGGAACCACAGAGCAATTAGCCGGAACTTCCATGAAAATTATACACACACAGACACAGTTTGACGCCGACGGGAATTATGACGGGAGTGTTTTAAAAAAAATATATTGAAACAACTTAACATAGCAACGCATAACAAACATTCAATTTTTTTCTGTAATCTATAATATGATTTGAAATAATAATTTTTCAATTGAAAAAATTAAACTATTTGGGGTGCAGATAATCTATGGTGCAGATCGCGATGTTGGTTGGATAAAATTCTGTGTTGGTTGGATAAAATTTAACATTAAACTCGTGCGGAATACTTCTTACTCACTCAAGAAATTGTGGAATGTTATCCACAATGTGGAAGATATGTTGGATAAAATTTAATATTAAACTCGTGTGGAATACTTCTTACCCACTCAAGAAAATTAGGCCACTCGTTTTTCGAACTCGCGGCTAAACTTTTTCTTTCGTGGGTAATATCGTACATTTCACACTAGTCTAATAAATAACTATTATGCATGACGTTTAGTTTTGTATAACAACATAATGTTGGTCGTCAATACACACCATGCACACTGATCAAACAAAACAAAACATTTTGTTCGTTCGTGTTTGAAAGTGTTGCATTTTGAATAGTATGTTGATGCTTTTGTAATATTGCTTAAAATATGGTATGCTCTCGTTATATATATTACGGTGTAATGTCGGAGCTTTACTAGGGCTACACGTTTTATTGTTAATGCTTTGTACGGGTGTACGTAAATGTACCCCGTCGATAGAAATGTATGTAAAATTTTTGATATATACAAATAAATGAAATTGTACCTCGGCTTAGCTATTGCGATGAGCACAGACCTACCTTCTCTCACGTTGGGTTCCTTCCTTGACCAAATTGTAATGCTGAAATAAAATGTCGTGGTCTTCGGAATGTGATTACAAAAATTATGCTCCGTTTTAAAATACAAATGGTAATTTATTATGATTTAGTTTTTAAGTGATTTAAATGCAATAAAATTCTTATGCTAATTAACAAATGTCTTATTCTAATAAACTTGAAACGTATTAATGCACGTGTAAATTGGATCGCAAAATTTTCACTAATTTTTATGTTCAATATAAAGTTTAATGGGACGTTACCTTTAACAAAATCTGGGGTATTTCTGGTTACGCAGTTCATATACCATGAAACTATTTATTTCCACTTGATGGATGACCTTCGATGCGTATAATAATTCAAGATGCAAATTTCCTTGTGAGTGCATTTACCTCGTGGTGTGACCAAATTTTTCCAAAAATAATTGTAATCCTTCGTTATCTTCTACCAATTTTACTTTTCGAATACGTAAGTACGTTGCTTTTAACTATTAATATACTTTTTTCTTGAATTTCTTTAAAATTTTCACTGTTTTATATAATTTTAGCTGGACGCACACAAAATCACCACTATTAATTAAAATTATATCAACAACCTCCTTTTCAATTGTTTTACCATCGCTACCGTTGTATTTTCAAGGCAAATGTGATTCTTCTTTATTGTTCGAAATAAAATCAATACTATTGACGTTTCAATTTGCAGGTTCGGCTCAAGCCCAATGTGACTTTGTAAAATTTTAATAACATTTTTTGTGTTTCAGATTGAATTAAATTTCTTGCATCACCTGTGATTGTTCAGTAAACTTTTTGAAGAAAATGTCCTTTCCATTTGTGATACATTGAATTGCGACGCACTACGATAGGTGTAACGATTTTGCTTATTTTAAAATTTTACGTTTAACACATTTTTATAAACTAACATTGAACAATTATTTTGATTTTAAATTACATTTCTTATGATTAATTAATTTGATTTATAATATTAACAAACATTTTTATTAATGGAATTAAATCGTTGCATTTTGAATTTATTTTGTTACCTCGTTCCGTGACTATTTCTTCATATAAATTTATGACGTTAAACTAAATTTTTGGTATCGGATGAAACTTTTACGTTCGAACAAATAAGTCATGTGCTCTTTTTATTAATAAACAAAATTCTGAATCGTGACGTTATCATTTCTATTGACGTGGTGGTCAGTGTCGGACATTGCAATATATTACTATATGTTATTTCTTGATCAGTGTGTGTTGGATCATATTTAATATATGTCAAAAACAGTTTCCAACACATTCAAACAAAAATGTTTTGTCTTACAATGTTTTTGTTTGATGATCAGTCTGGGTTAAGTGATTTGTTTTGTTGTACAACAAAATCTTGGTCGTCAATGCACACTGATCAAACAAAACAAACTAATTTGTTCGTTCGTGTTTGACAGTGTTGTATTATGTTAGCATGTTTTGTTTGATCAGTGTGTGTTGGATCATATCTAATACATGTAAAATACAGTTGTCAACACAATCAAACAAAAACGTTTTGTAGCACAACGTTTTTGCTTGATCAGTCTGCGATCAGCCTTAAACTATACCAACTTGCTGAAAAAAAAATTCACTAAAATGTTACTACCTTAATTTTACTTTAAATTTATTTATATACTAACTAGGGGGGCTCCGCCCTATTTTTGGACAATAGTATTAAATTATTTATACTTTATATTTTTTGATCTAGTGAACCCATTGATAAAAAGTTTAGAGGTCCGCGGTTTCTTCAGAGCGGGGAGGGGATAGAGAGTCTTCTCCTTGATAATCTCTGCGATTATCGCCATCTCCTCTTGCATTTCATTCTGACCTATTCGGAGCTCTTCTAAGTTTTTCGTATATGGTGGCGTCCTTTGTTCGTTGGGCTTTAGCAAGCTCTTGGACTACATCCATGAACTTTTATTTTATGGGTGCCCCGATATTTTGGCTTCTTTCGCTCACAAATTAGAGTTTGGTATTTTTGCAGCCTTTCCAAAGTCGAATTGCTTTTATTTTGAACAAATATCCCGCCCTCAGTGAGTTTTTACCTGATTTCCATTTCGAAGGGAGTTTAATATTTATTTGTTCTGCAGTGCTTATTTTTATACGAACAATGAAAGTTAAGTCAGTCTTGAAGGAATTGTCGAGACGATCAAAAAAGGTTTCTTGACTTTTTTTCGTAACATTAACAATGTGAAAGTTATGATGTGATATGCATTTATGGAAATGAATTTAAACGCCAGTAAAATATTTTCGTCTGTAAAGAAATAATTGGGAACTGAATTTAACGTTTGGGGCGCTGCTAATGTAACAAATATGGCGGTTTAAATCGGTTTACGCAAAGAAAATAAGTTCGCAATAAGAACAAGTTACTATGGAAAAATAACTGCCAACGAAATATACACATTTGAAAAATTTCAAAAAAATATAAGAAATGCTGAAAACGAGAGAGCCGACAAAAGAAAATAAATAAATAATATTTTTTAAGTAAAGTAAAACGTTGGCTGATTTCTTGGAGTTTTTGATCATTTGTGGTCAGCATTTAGAACACTTCTGTTCTATTAAGTTTGCATTTATTTTATAGATAAGATAAAGCATTGTATAGATAAGAGATATCAAATGAGTTCTTTTGGGATGAAAATGTTTTGTAAGGAAAGAACTAAATTGATATTTTTCTTTTTATTTGTATTTTGTGCCCTCAAATTGAAATAAAGGATGAGCCGTCACTGTATAGGTTAAATATTGTTTCGTTGCATAAAACAATTTCTGCGTACGGCCCTGTACTTGCCACTTTTTGTAATAACTTGTTATCAATTTATAGGTTAGATATTTTTTGATTGTGTGAAAAAAATTTAGCATACAACCAGCCCTGTAAATATTTGTCATTTCTTTCACTTTTTACCTTGTGAGCTTTTAGGCTTCTATACAAAGTATAGCAAGAAGCCTTTTTAAGTATTATCCTTTCAAATGCGATTACAGATTAGTCGTACCGCAGTTTGGCTCTAAACTTTTTCAGTTGTGACTATGAAAAAAAGGTTCAATCTTCATTTTAAATCCGATTAGGGATTAATTACGCCGCAGTTCGGCCCTGCCTCTTTATTACAAAATTCAGGATGGAGGGGGGTGGGGGCAAAATGTGCCTTTGGAAAATATCGCCTTGTGCACTATCACATATTCCTGCAAGGTTCTCTTTTCCTTCTGACGTAACAGAGCGGATACTTGCCTTTATGGTTTGATATTATTTGGTTAGTGTACCGATGAAAGTATATTTACAACATCTCCAGAAAATTTGAGGAGACAAATTGGTCCAATCAGACGGTCTAAATTCAGGGCGACCGTCTTAAACTACGGATTGCCCCTTTGGCTAGCTCCGGAGTGCAAAAGATAAAATAAATTGAACCATTACTTCTTGCAAGTGCAGCGAAAAGGTTTTTTCGCTTGCTAATTATTATATATGAACTTACAAATTCTTGACTAGACAACAGAAAATCGATTGGTGCGTAATTAAACAAATAAATTTATTTTGTTAGACTAACATTAAAAGAAAATAACAACTAAAGGCCAAAATAATTTCCCCAAGGTTATAATTTAATAACAATAACAGTGTTTATTTTTCCTTAACGAAGCATCTGAAGCTTCCCCATAAAACTGGCGTCAACGAGTAAAAATTGAAAAGTCGAGATTATTTTATTATTAATATATCAAATGTCATCTCTCATATTGTTTTACCTACCTCTTCCCCCTAAGTAGTAGTCACACTACATGCCTTAGTACGATTCTGTTATAACGATTAAAAAACTTTTTGAATTCGAAATTTGGAAAGTGGTATTTAATTGGTTATTAAATGGGAATGGTACCAATCTAGTAATACATCAGATTCGTAGGGGCCCCATAACACCATTTTAACTTTATAAGGTACTTAGATTTAGTTTGGACAAGTGCGATTGTTGGTTGAAGATTTAGTTTAAGGTAACTTGTTTATTATATTGTTAAAAATTATTTGATTTATTAGTTTTACTTTATTTTAGAAGTTGAATTTAATAAAAGAAAAATGGCAGATGAATATTTTTATGCTGTAACGTTAAAAGGCAAAAACGCAAGTAAAATATGGGATCCTCCAAAATTGGATGAAAGTATGGATATGGAAGATGAACAAAAACTTATTATCAAACAAGTAGTTTTGGGACCCGATGCAGTTCAAGGAGAAACGAATATTTTAGAACTAAATTCTTCAACATACGACGATGAAGAAGTTAGGATCCCGATTGCCATTTTAAAAAATGGTTCGACTAATCAAGTTAGTATGGATATTAGTATCCCAGATTCACCAGTCACTTTTACCTTAGTGAAAGGTTCAGGACCAGTGCATATCATTGGATTGCATTTAATAAGTTATGGGGATTGTAAATATTCAGATTCAGAAGCAATGTCAACTGTAAGCAATGATTCAGGTGACGAGAATGTGAATACGAATGGAAAACAGGAGAATAGGTAACAAAACAGAGTTACATGTTGATGTACTGTTTGTGAAAATTTTGTTACATTTTTCTATTATTATTTTGTGATGCTTTAATAAATGAAAAATGTAGTTTTTTGAATTAAATTAATCGTTTTGATAGACCCTGTATTATATAATTATTGTTTATCTGCCTGCTGTGCTTGAAATTAATTCAAAGTTATGTTATTTTAACAAGGGTTGATTCCTCCGTCATACGATTTGCATACCATCATAGTTTACAAAAGCCTTATTTTATATGATCGTGCTCATTTCAAGCGTTGTGACCCATCTCTTTCTATGCATGTGATGTGCGTTCGATTTATTTTCACATGCATCGAGGACCTCTACTTGTTTAAGGTGGGCTCCGAACCACGGGAAGTGTAATACACTTCATTTCGAGGTGGGCATTCATTGCAAATTACCTCGATGGATTGCCATTGCCTTCCGAGGAGAAACGGGTCAGAATAAAGTTTTTACTCTGCCCAGATTTGATCCGAGTATTTCGCATTAGGAGTAGGCGCACTTTACCACTAAGCCGCTTGATATAGTCTTAACCTAATATAGTCGATGTATATCTTTCGTCGATCTATAACCTTGATATAGTCGATGACAAAACGTACGAATTTTTAATCCCTCTTAACCGCCCCAGTACAGGTACGACAGATCCATGGTTATAGAAATTGACAATTAGGGATGAAATCTAGATCAACTTCTTGGAACTTCACACATGTTTCATGAAGAAAAGTTGACATCTTGAACAATGCAACCTCGGCCATAAGATCTGGTCTCGATTTTTGTGGTCTATATTCGCGCTTTTCTTATATCAGAGAAGGTACTTTTTAATGTCGGCAAAAATCTTTATTTTCGTGATCCCATCTTCCCAATAGAGGACCTAAGTCTAACTTAGCAAATAAGTTGAAATCAAAACTACACATTTTATCATACGTATAGTACAAACATACAAGAAGTATCAAAAACATAATAAATTAATAGAATTTAGTTTTACTTTTTTTTATTTATATGCCGAATTTAAAATGACCGCTCAATCATGAACGGCCGTTTACAATATTTTATTAACAGGTAATATGGAACCATGTGTTACACGTGCGTGATCGTTATATGTCTTCAGAAACGTAAAAGTTTCACCACAATCTACATCGGTAAGAGATGTTAATAACTTCTAACTGAAGATGATGTTCTTTCGCAACGTGATCCAGTAATCGGGAATCATAATGATTTCCGCACAAAGGACAATAACCACCATCTTCACTCTTATGGAAAGCTCTCTCCAACTTCTTTGTTACCAAACCATGCGAACCACTGTAGTGCCTTTCCAGACCAATTTCTGTGTAAAAACTAAGTTTACATTTTTTGCACGAATAGGTTGTTTTATTCTTCAGAATTTTTTCTTTCAAAACTTTAGCTGTACGCGCAACTGTAATGTGTTTATACAAAGAATCCATATTCCTGACATAGCCATCACATATTTCACATTACACTATCGATGATTCAAGCTCTGTTTCAACACCTACCATATCTGATGATTGATCCGTGTTTGTTTAAATTCTGAACTTGTTCTAAACTCGTTGGTGATGATTTGGTTCCAGAGCACTTCATTACGTTTACATTCACATCAGTGGATGCTTTCTTAGTATCATCTTCTTTTGGGGCCGATCTTTTATTTTTCTGGGTGAAATGACTTGGTAAATACGCAGGTAAATCAAACTTAGAAGGTTGTACTAAATTCTGTTCCAACTTAAATTTTGCCTCACATTGCACCAGGTGCCGTCTTAGTTGTCCTGTTTGCGTTCCGGAAAAGGTACAATTTTCACATTGGTATTGCTTCATAGGTTTTTCCACATAAGCATCGACTCCGTGTACCACTTAAATATGAATCCTCTAGTATCAAAACCCACTAACTCCACTTTCATGGATTTTGTAAAAATTACGAAAAACTGTTTAACTAACTTCTGGAAGCAATTTTAAAATTATTATTAATTTTTTAGACTTCTATACAAAGTATAACAAGAAGCCTTATGATCTAGCTCCGTGTCTGTCCGTCCGTCCGCATAATTCAAAATCATACAGAGCGTTTCAAATCGTGTTGGAAATACTCTGTGTGTATAGAGGTCTAAGAACTGGGTAGCCAGTGCGCTACTTTTAGGCTTCTATACAAAGTATAACAAGAAGCCTTATTTATTATTTACATAATTTTTCACCGATATAGGAAATTTAAATACGTTGATACGTTGATCTGTTTTTTCAATGCAGACCAAATATAAGTTATATTTTATTTACATAATTTTTCACCTATATAGGAAATTTAAATACGTTGATCCGTTGATACGTTGATCCGATGATACGTTGATCCGATGATACGTTGATCCGATGATACGTTGATCCGATGATACGTTGATCCGATGATACTTTGATCCGATGATACGTTGATCCGATGATTCGATGATAAGTTGATACGATGATACGTTGATATTAGGCTTCTATACAAAGTATAACAAGAAGCCTTATGATCTGGCTCCGTGTCTGTCTGTCCGTCCGCATAATTCAAAATCATACAGAGCGTTTCAAATCGTGTTGGAAATACTCTGTGTGTATAGAGGTCTAAGAACTGGGTAGCCAGTGCGCTACTTTTAGGCTTCTATACAAGGTATAGAAAGAAGCCTTATGGTCTGGCTTCGTGTCCGTCCGCATGTTTCAGAGCCAATCATAACGTTGATCAACTGATACGTTGTTATATTTTAAATACTTCGTCTATATAGTATTACGTTAATCTGTTAATCCGTTGCTTCGATTCGCTAATGCAATTTATAAATACGCAAATGTTCGAAAGAAATTTACTAAGTTAAAGATATTTTCGAAGAGGTCTCCCTATATAAACTACTTGTTTTACTTTGATGTGAAAAAATAATTTTTTATTGATGTGGTTAGTGAAGTTAAGTTATAAATAAAAGAGAAAGGAGAGGATTGGTCCACCTCAAAAAAAGGACCATAAATTACAGAGAAGTAAAATTTCTAATAGAATGGAAAAGTTTGATTGTTATTACTTATATAGTAAATGATAATTACCAATCGCAAAAAATGTAATTGGTGCAGATTATCTGATTATGTGATGTTACATTATATGGCGATCAAAAATAACCAGATAATAACAACTTTTTTAAGTTTGTAACTCTCGGTTCCGAATTATCGGATTATAATAACAACAAATTTTCACACCAGAAAAGTAGTTGTATGTATAGAAGCCTAGGAACCGCTGCTGAAGCACGTTCCAACTTGTTTTTAATTGTTAGCAATACCATGTTACAAAATTATAAAAATATTACAGTTTTAGGCTTCTATACAAAGTATAGCAAGAAGCCTTATGATCTGGCTCCGTGTCCGTCTGTCTGTCCGTCTGTCCGTCCGCATAATTCAAAATCATACAGAGCGTTTCAAATCGTGTTGGAAATACTCTGTGTGTATAGAGGTCTAAGAACTGGGTAGCCAGTGCGCTACTTTTAGGCTTCTATACAAGGTATAGAAAGAAGCCTTATGGTCTGGCTTCGTGTCCGTCCGCATGTTTCAGAGCCAATCATAACGTTGATCAACTGATACGTTGTTATATTTTAAATACTTCGTCTATATAGTATTACGTTAATCTGTTAATCCGTTGCTTCGATTCGCTAATGCAATTTATAAATACGCAAATGTTCGAAAGAAATTTACTAAGTTAAAGATATTTTCGAAGAGGTCTCCCTATATAAACTACTTGTTTTACTTTGATGTGAAAAAATAATTTTTTATTGATGTGGTTAGTGAAGTTAAGTTATAAATAAAAGAGAAAGGAGAGGATTGGTCCACCTCAAAAAAAGGACCATACATTACAGAGAAGTAAAATTTCTAATAGAATGGAAAAGTTTGATTGTTATTACTTATATAGTAAATGATAATTACCAATCGCAAAAAATTTAATTGGTGCAGATTATCTGATTATGTGATGTTACATTATATGGCGATCAAAAATAACCAGATAATAACAACTTTCCACACCAGAAAGGTAGCTGTATAGAAGCCTAAGAACTGCCGCTAAAGCGAGTTCCACCTTGTTTTAGGCTTCTATACAAAGTATAACAAGAAGCCTTATGATCTAGCTCCGTGTCCGTCTGTCTGTCCGTCCGTCCGTCTGTCCGCATAATTCAAAATCATACAGAGCGTTTCAAATCGTGCTGGAAATACTGTGTGTATAGAGGTCTAAGAACTGGGTAGCCAGTGCGCTACTTTTAGGCTTCTGTACAAAGTATAACAAGAAGCCTTATTTAGGCTTCTATGCAAGGTATAGAAAGAAGCCTTATGGTCTGGCTTCGTGTCGGTCCGCATGTTTCAGAGCCAATCATAACGTTGATCAACTGAAACGTTGTTATATTGTAAATACTTCGTCTATATAGTATTGCGTTAATCTGTTAATCCGTTGATTCGATTCGCTAATGCAATTTATTATTATTACAGGTTAGATGATGTTTTGTATTGCTTTCATCAGAATCAAAATCGGAATCGGAAAAGTCGCTGCTAGAATAATTGCTTGAGTTGTTCATGTTTATAAATTAGTGGTACTTGCTATATCGATTCCTTTTCAAAAGTATTACCTAAATTTTAAATACAAAGTGTAACCTATATAGTAAATTGTTGATCCTTTGATACGTTGATACATTGATACGTTGATACATTGATACGTTGATACGTTGATACGTTGATACATTGATACGTTGATACATTGATACGTTGATACATTGATACGTTGATACATTGATACGTTGATACATTGATACGTTGATACGTTGATACGTTGATACGTTGATACGTTGATACGTTGATACATTGATACGTTGATACATTGATACGTTGATACATTGATACGTTGATACATTGATACGTTGATACATTGATACGTTGATACGTTGATATATTGATACGTTGATACATTGATCCGCTGATCTGTTGATCTGTTGATCCGTTAATCTGTTTATCCATTTATTGCATTATCTGCTTATCCGTTATTTGTATTAGGCTTCTATACAAAGTATAGCAAGAAGCCTTATGATCTGGCTCCGTGTCCGTCTGTCTGTCCGTCTGTCCGTCCGCATAATTCAAAATCATACAGAGCGTTTCAAATCGTGTTGGAAATACTCTGTGTGTATAGAGGTCTAAGAACTGGGTAGCCAGTGCGCTACTTTTAGGCTTCTATACAAGGTATAGAAAGAAAAGCCTTATGGTCTGGCTTCGTGTCCGTCCGCATGTTTCAGAGCCAATCATAACGTTGATCAACTGATACGTTGTTATATTTTAAATACTTCGTCTATATAGTATTGCGTTAATCTGTTAATCGTTGCTTCGATTCGCTAATGCAATTTATAAATACGCAAATGTTCGAAAGAAATTTACTAAGTTAAAGATATTTTCGAAGAGGTCTCCCTATATAAACTACTTGTTTTACTTTGATGTGAAAAAATAATTTTTTATTGATGTGCTTAGTGAAGTTAAGTTATAAATAAAAGAGAAAGGAGAGGATTGGTCCACCTCAAAAAAAGGACCATACATTACAGAGAAGTAAAATTTCTAATAGAATGGAAAAGTTTGATTGTTATTACTTATATAGTAAATGATAATTGCCAATCGCAAAAAATTTAATTGGTGCAGATTATCTGATTATGTGATGTTACATTATATGGCGATCAAAAATAACCAGATAATAACAACTTTCCACACCAGAAAGGTAGCTGTATAGAAGCCTAAGAACTGCCGCTAAAGCGAGTTCCACCTTGTTTTTATAATATAGGCACAATTTTGAAAATAAAAATGGAGTTAGTGGCTTTTGAAAGTAACTGTTGGATTTAATGGAATTTGAAAGTGTATCTGGTGGGTTTTGACTGGGAATAAAATTGAAATAATATTTTTTTTTACATTATTTAATAATTAATTAAATATATAATTAGTTTTCATTAATTACACATAATAACATTCCTCAGTTATAATCATAATGAACACTGGCTACCTCAAAATAATGATCAAGATAACATGGTATACTGTCGATCACATGTTCACGTTGGCATTGTTCCATTGGTTAATGCGGATTTACTGGACTTCGAAAATTAACCTAAATGGATTTAGTGGCGTTTGAATCTCAACGCACTTTTTAAAGTATTTACGTTTTAGGTGAATTTTAGGTAGTTTTTAAACATATTGCGGTATCGAGATACCACGTCAATGGAAGTACGTCATTTAAGTTTCAGCAAAATTTTGTTATGAATAAAAGCATGTAAATTATCAAAGTAATCAGAAAAACTTCGTCCGATACCAAGAAATTTAGCTTAAAGTCAAATGATTCGTTAAAACGGGACATAAAACAGGTTTGAATAAAATAAATTTGAAATGTATCATTTAATAATTGTCTTTGTTAAAAATGTTAATTTATAGTAAATGAAAGATTGTCAGTAATAAGAAAGGTATTTTAAAAGTTAGAAATTTGTTAAATAATTGATAAATGTAAAAATCCATGTTAGCGTTAAATTTAAAATAAGTTTGTTAAATTATTACGTGAGTTCGACATGTCACAACTTAATGAACTGCGTATGGAAATTTCATGTCCAGCATCTTTATTTATCCAATCACTAAACACTTGAGAAGAAGACAATTCAATCTAAAAATAAAAGAAAATTTTACTTATAAAATTTCAACGAACCACAATGGGCTTAGTCCATACCTGTACTGTGAAACTTCAAATAATATTGATTTTTCGATCGACCAATAAAATACGTCTATGCAAAGATCAAGATTGCGAGGAAATTCGAAAAAGAATTAATAAAACAATCGATAAGAAGGTTGGTGTTAAGATTCACACGTGTATGGTGGCGAATTTAGATCGTCCTAAAAAATTTGATATTATAGTAAAAATAATTAGTGAAAGTGCGAAATACAAGTGTATAATTTAACAAAATAGTTACTTACCTACGAAAAACCATAAATACGGTGAAAATCGTAAAGGATTGCAAATATTTTTAAAGAAAATAAACTTCACCACAAAACGAGGTCAACAAACTGCATCTGGAAGTTTTCCATGGTAAATGAACCCATCGAGTGTATTTTGATGCGCAATTGTGCCATCCCCAGTACAAATAACAGAAAACATTCCTGGATTTAATAAGGTATCGTGCACATTGCAATACAATTTTTATAAAACTAAGTGGAATTTTCGGACTTCATACGACACGTGTTTTGTGTTATTTTATGTTCAGAATTCTTTACAATAGATTTAATAATAGAACTTTTTGATTATAACAAAATCTTTATTAACAAATGTGTGCTAAATAAAAACATTAATAATTTTGTAACGAAGGATATTTATTTAGACCTGTTCCGCACCATAATTTTATTTACAGTATTGGTAACGGAACGAATCCACCCTGTACAAGGTAAGATACATGCACTACGAAAGAGCTAAGCTGAGGCACCTTATTTCATTAAATTGTATTTATAAAATTTCACATACTTTTCCATTGACGGGGTACAATTACGTACACCCATATAAAACATTAACGACAAGAACCTTTAACCCAATAAGCGAGGGGGTACATAGCACTTTTTGGCTAGCCCAACGTGTGGCATTATTAAAGGGAGCCCGTTCATAGCACTTTTTGACAGCCCAACGTGTGGCTCGATTAATAACGACAATCCCTCACTACACTTTTTGGCGTCACAACGTGAGGCTCGAGTCACCTCGAATAACCTCGTACCGCGAGTAAAATTAGGTCATTACAACTAAAAATACTAGATAGGTTAATTACAACGAGAAATTTCATTAAAATTATTTACTTAACGTTAAACTTAAAATTAAAGATTTTTCTTAAAACTAAAATTAAAAATATTCTTATTACTAAAATTAAAATTACATCGAGATCTACTTAATAACAATTTCCTTAAAAATAAATTACTTAAATACGTAAAACATAAACACAATGGCTACAAAAACAGATGATCAGTCGTGGGGGGAGATAATAGCGATGATAAAAATAATACAAAGAAAAGTAGACAAAATAAATAAACATGTATCAGAAATGGGGGCAGCGATAGCCGAAAAAATTGTACACGAAGAAAATGTTAATTCGGGAAATGAAACGGTCAACTTGGAAGTACAACGAGTTCGAACACCACCAACCAAGAAGTGTCGGTCATACGTAATAAAAACGCGAAAAGCATGCAAACGGGTGCAATTGAAATTTAAAAAGCTACGTTTTAAACAAAAATACCAAACAAGAGGCATGCGAACAAATAGGAAAACTTTACAAAAGCAAGAGGCAAAAATTTTACAAAGCGGTTTACGTACTAAAAAGACTACAACTAAAATCACAAAATTTCTAAAATTAACAGGTAAACGGGCACAACGTAAAAACATTCAAATGAAAATTAAAAATAAATTAACAAACTTCGGTATAACATTTAAAATTAAAAGACCTTATAAACTAACAAATTTAAAAATTAAAAACTTAATGGATAAAACGGTAACAAATAAAAATTTAATGAATATACAAAAACGGGGTAAAAGTATAAAATTTACAAAATCAGGGGGTAGCAGACATTTTACAAAGAAAAATTTATATAAACAGATTAATTATGACCACATCGGAATGAAGAAAATAAATTTACAAAAGAAAGATAAGAAGAATCGGTTAAAAATAAAAATGATAAGATATTACGAGATACATTGGACAAGAGAGTCCAACATAAATGCATGCATTAAAATTAAAGAAAAAGACTACGTTAATAGGAAAAAATTTTATAAGCGGGTGAAATATAAAATAAAAAATTTATCAGAAGGGGAGGAAAAGATTTCTTCTACCATTCCTCAATAAGTGATGATTGAAAACTAATGGCGAAACTTAATAAAATAAAAACAACAACTAAAATTAAAATGACCGCTGAAGAAGTAGTAAGACAACAATGGCGAAACTTAAATATATTAAATATAAAAAATTAACAACTTCTAAAATAACCGCTTAGGAAATAGTAGGACAAGAATAAAATAGCATTGTAAATTTGATTAAGGCTATTTAGATATGAAAATAAAATTGACCAAGATGAAAGATTCCATAATAATAAAAAATTTTATTGAGATTTGCTTTAGATAAATGATAAAAGTTATTAATACAATTAGAAAACGAGAATTTATTCAATGAAACTTTAAAAGAATTTAATTAATTTTAGAAAAAAAAATTCTGAATTTAGGTTTTGGGTGAAAACATGAACTTGAAATAAATAACTATGAATTTAAGTTGAGAGACTAAAAAGTATTTAATAAAATTGGTATTCAATGTTGAACAATGAGAAATACGAGGGGGGAAAATTAAAATAATATAATAAGTTAACTCAGATGGAGTAACTAAAAGAAGTTAGGTGAGAATAGATACCTGGGGATAAGAAAATAGATCATAGGTGTAAATGAAATGAATTGATTATATGATTATGTAAGTAAAATGAATATGGAACCAAAAAAGAGGTTACCGAATAAATATGGGGAAATATAGGACAATATTGATTATAGTAAAATAAAGAATGCCAATAATAATAATAAATAAAAATGAATTCGAATGATAGGAAAATAGAAAACACCCAAAAGCAAATAGACGAGTTAAAAATAGAAAAATTAAAAATAAAGGGTCAATGTTTGAATAAAATAAAACGTCAAATTTAAAAATTTAACACTCAATAAAATTAAATCGTTATCAGAAATCTTGGTCAGATTTATTAGTTAAGTTAATATAGGATAGTTTGAAAATTTGAATAGGATTAGTTAGTTTCGTTGAATTTGAGTAGTTAGTTAAAACAGTTAATAAGATTTAGTGAGTTAATTTAGATATTAGTTATATTCGTTAGAAAACGTTACATTAAAAAATTTATTTTGTCATATTTTTGAAATAAAAAGCACATAAATGTTAATTGTGGAATTTAACACAAAAATAGGTATTTTTCTTTTAAATTACAAATTAACAAGGGGGTAAATGCGGTATCGAGATACCACGTCAATGGAAGTACGTCATTTAAGTTTCAGCAAAATTTTGTTATGAATAAAAGCATGTAAATTATCAAAGTAATCAGAAAAACTTCGTCCGATACCAAGAAATTTAGCTTAAAGTCAAATGATTCGTTAAAACGGGACATAAAACAGGTTTGAATAAAATAAATTTGAAATGTATCATTTAATAATTGTCTTTGTTAAAAATGTTAATTTATAGTAAATGAAAGATTGTCAGTAATAAGAAAAGTATTTTAAAAGTTAGAAATTTGTTAAATAATTGATAAATGTAAAAATCCATGTTAGCGTTAAATTTAAAATAAGTTTGTTAAATTATTACGTGAGTTCGACATGTCACAACTTAATGAACTGCGTATGGAAATTTCATGTCCAGCATCTTTATTTATCCAATCACTAAACACTTGAGAAGAAGACAATTCAATCTAAAAATAAAAGAAAATTTTACTTATAAAATTTCAACGAACCACAATGGGCTTAGTCCATACCTGTACTGTGAAACTTCAAATAATATTGATTTTTCGATCGACCAATAAAATACGTCTATGCAAAGATCAAGATTGCGAGGAAATTCGAAAAAGAATTAATAAAACAATCGATAAGAAGGTTGGTGTTAAGATTCACACGTGTATGGTGGCGAATTTAGATCGTCCTAAAAAATTTGATATTATAGTAAAAATAATTAGTGAAAGTGCGAAATACAAGTGTATAATTTAACAAAATAGTTACTTACCTACGAAAAACCATAAATACGGTGAAAATCGTAAAGGATTGCAAATATTTTTAAAGAAAATAAACTTCACCACAAAACGAGGTCAACAAACTGCATCTGGAAGTTTTCCATGGTAAATGAACCCATCGAGTGTATTTTGATGCGCAATTGTGCCATCCCCAGTACAAATAACAGAAAACATTCCTGGATTTAATAAGGTATCGTGCACATTGCAATACAATTTTTATAAAACTAAGTGGAATTTTCGGACTTCATACGACACGTGTTTTGTGTTATTTTATGTTCAGAATTCTTTACAATAGATTTAATAATAGAACTTTTTGATTATAACAAAATCTTTATTAACAAATGTGTGCTAAATAAAAACATTAATAATTTTGTAACGAAGGATATTTATTTAGACCTGTTCCGCACCATAATTTTATTTACAGTATTGGTAACGGAACGAATCCACCCTGTACAAGGTAAGATACATGCACTACGAAAGAGCTAAGCTGAGGCACCTTATTTCATTAAATTGTATTTATAAAATTTCACATACTTTTCCATTGACGGGGTACAATTACGTACACCCATATAAAACATTAACGACAAGAACCTTTAACCCAATAAGCGAGGGGGTACATAGCACTTTTTGGCTAGCCCAACGTGTGGCATTATTAAAGGGAGCCCGTTCATAGCACTTTTTGACAGCCCAACGTGTGGCTCGATTAATAACGACAATCCCTCACTACAATATGAATATACAAATCGGTAGAGAATTTTATAAAGAACATTTTGGTCTATGCAACTTAATTTACATTAAAATGGATTTAGTGGGTTTTGATACTAGAGGATTCATATGTTCTATTATATCTTGTGCATTGACCGATTTTTCGGAATAAAAAATGCGGCGTTTCGTAATGATAATTTAGTACACATAGAGAATCTGCCGTGAATTTACACATGTTTCATTAGATCACTGGTATCTTTGTTGCTTCCATGTATTTGCCCATTTCTCCGAGCGACTCGTTTAAAAGACTTTTTACCGAATCTAAGCCAACAGCGATCAAGGTTGATCCACATGGACCTGCAAAATATGAATCGGGAAGAGTTTCCACTCTTCAATTTGGATAGCGATTTGATGCCGATCGAGGCGGACGTTTCCAATAAATTTGATGATTCATCTACGCTATGATTTTGTGGTACATCATCTGCTTCATTGTTATTTAAGAATTGCTTATATAGAGAATGTATTGTTGTTGGTACTAAAAAAACATTCTGAGTTTTATTAAATTTTTAATAAACCTGTACTACTAGTGTAGAAACCAGCTCTAATTTCCGTATATATCCAATCGTGTTATTCATGTCTAATAGACCTCGTTATTGATCTAGCCTATGCCATATTTAAGGTATCACGTCTAATTATGCAGAATCATAATCAACTTTTGAAAATATCTGATGGAGTTCAGAACGTCATCGACAGATGGCGCTACTAAATTATAAGGCGTAATAAACGGTTGTGAGACCCAATAAAAATTAAGAGTGGCCCTTCTGATTGGACAACGATAAAAGATGTCACCGAAGCTGAAGTTGTACAAGGCAATTATCAAAACATTTTGTTTGTAAAGAGACTTTATATTATGTGAATATGACTGTAAATATGATAATACGATTTTCTTACCAAATAGGGACTTATTGTTTTCCCTTATGTGCTCAGCAATTCTCGTTTTGAGTTTTCTGCCCGTCTCTCCAATATTCGTAGCATTGCAGTCTCCATAGTTTAGTTGGTATACTCCACTTATTTCCATAATGTTTTTTTACTATAAGTTGTGGAGATAAGATCGGTTATGCGATGGGTTGGTTTTCCCGTCATGATTATTCCACTATTGGCAAACAGTCTTGATTTTGTTGCACAACTTTAACGCGATTAGTCTTGTTGTCTTCTTCTTCATCCGCCAATGAAGAAACGTTCATAATTCGGAATGGAAAATGTGATGGTTCTTGTGATGTGATGAAGTCTCTCATTGGCGATTCAATTACGGGAAAAATAGGTTTTAATTCACGAACAATGTTGGGATTCTAATAAAGATATTTGTTTTATTATTTGATAGCAATTTTTTAATTTTTAACACACTTACCGCTTTTTGTAACAATTGAAAAATTATTTCTTCGCATCTTACTAAAGTATCGAATTTTATTCTAAAAAACATTAATGTTTAATTTTCGATGGTGAGCGCGTGCTATTAGTATTACTTTTTATTCCTATCTGCGATGATAGCATATAAATCTTGCAATTGGGTGATCTCAGGCTCGCAGTCTCGGACTTTTGATATGATTTCTTGTAACCGGAGTGCGTATTCCTCCAGATGTACAATAGATGTACAATGGAGTCCTCCAATTTGTTCTGTTTAGGCGCGGAGCCCCTCTTGTAAACAATAAAAACTTAACATAAAATTGGCACAACTAGAATGGTGGTGAAAAGTGGTGATGAGAAATAATGTAGATGACTTTAACAAAATAAGAATTAAATATTTATTCTTGTGGTACTGCATCTTGCGATGTGATGAAGTCTCTCATTGGCGACTCAATTACGGGAAAAATGGGTTTTAATTCCCGAACAACGTTGGGATTCTAATAAAGATATTTGTTTTATTATTTGATACCAATTTTTTAATTTTTAACACACTTACCGCTTTTTGTAACAATTGAAAAATTATTTCTTCGCATCTTACTAAAGTGTCGAATTTTATTCTAAAAAAAATTAATGTTTAATTTTCGATGGTGAGGGCGTGCTATTAGTATTACTTTTTATTCCTCTCTGCGATGATAGCATATAAATCTTGCAATTGGGTGATCTCAGGCTCGCAGTCTCGGACTTTTGATATGATGTCTTGTAACCGGAGTGCGTATTCCTCCAGATGTACAATAGATGTACAATGGAGTCCTCCAATTTGTTCTGTTTAGGCGCGGTGCCCCTCTTGTAAACAATAAAAACTTAACATAAAATTGGCACAACTAGAATGGTGGTGATAAGTGGTGATTAAAATAATGTAGATTAGTTTAACAAAATAAGAATTAAATATTTATTCTTGTACTACTGCATCTTGCGATGTGATGAAGTTTCTCATTGGCGACTCAATTACGGGAAAAATAGGTTTTAATTCCCGAACAACGTTGGGATTCTAATAAAGATATTTGTTTTATTATTTGATACCAATTTTTTAATCTTTAACACACTTACCGCTTTTTGTAACAATTGAAAAATTATTTCTTCGCATCTTACTAAAGTATCGAATTTTATTCTAAAAAAAATTAATGTTTAATTTTCGATGGTGAGGGCGTGCTATTAGTATTACTTTTTATTCCTCTCTGCGATGATAGCATATAAATCTTGCAATTGGGTGATCTCAGGCTCGCAGTCTCGGACTTTTGATATGATGTCTTGTAACCGGAGTGCGTATTCCTCCAGATGTACAATGGAGTCCTCCAATTTGTTCTGTTTAGGCACGGAGCCCCCCTTGTAAACAATAAAAACTTAACATAAAATTGGCACAACTAGAATGGTGGTGATGAGAAATAATGTAGATGAGTTTAACAAAATAAGAATTAAATATTTATTCTTGTGGTACTGCATCTTGCGATGTGATGAAGTCTCTCATTGGCGACTCAATTACGGGAAAAATAGGTTTTAATTCCCGAACAACGTTGGGATTCTAATAAAGATATTTGTTTTATTACTTGATACCAATTTTTTAATTCTTAACACACTTACGCTTTTTGTAACAATTGAAAAATTATTTCTTCGCATCTTACTAAAGTATCGAATTTTATTCTAAAAAAAATTAATGTTTAATTTTCGATGGTGAGGGCGTGCTATTAGTATTACTTTTTATTCCTCTCTGCGATGATAGCTTATAAATCTTGCAATTGGGTGATCTCAGGCTCGCAGTCTCGGAGCACCGAATGCTTTCATTGCTGCAACTGCATGCTGGACTACTACAGAGAACTCATACTGATTTCTTTCATTGTGGATGGAGCACTTCGATCTTTCCATTCCAGAGGGAGAGTCGACTGGGGTTGCTTTTGACAAACATTTCGCGGAGGTTGATTTCCGACCCATGCTGCAGTACGCTGCTTGCTAGTTTTCTGGTTTTCCTGATCTTCATGGTTATCGTCGCTCTCAGAGGTACATTCTTGTTCCTCGATAGCGAATTTCTGGTGTAGATATTCTAGCTTCAGTTGATGTTCAGCTTCAAGTTTCTTTAATGCCAGCTCCTTCCATGTTATCGAGGATGCTTTTAATTTTCCGCTTGCTGCTGATCCTTCTTTTGCCCGAACCGTCTTCGCCGATCGACAACCCCTCTATAAGTTCTTCGACCTAATCGATTCATCTGGCTTCTCTGAGACACCCATTACTTCTTTTAGTTTTTTCTTATATCTTGTATTTCGGCTGCTGCCCACCGCTAACTTGTGGTTCCTGATTGTTTTTATGCCGAATTGCCGAAACGCACCTCAAGTTAAATTTTTGGTTATTTGGTTGTCCTTTCCAGAAAACTTAAGAACATTGGATGGTGGCTTAAAGTCCGTCTCAGAAATAAAGTTTTCTTTGAAACCTAAACATAAAAATTGTTTAAAATGCGTACGTCACACAAAATGAAATGACGTGAAATAAATTAAATAATTAATAATCTACGATATGTCATGAGATTTCTTGTGATAGTGACGTAGTAATTAAATTGTAGTAGCAAGATTCACATTGTTACGTAGTTATGGGAACATAATCAGGTTTTCAAAAATTATAAACTTTCTTTTTATATCAAGCAAGCAATTCATATCTCATAATAATTTCAGTCATTAGGTACTTTTTAGTACAAATCTTAAGGGTTCGAAAAATGAAACAAATATTAAAATTTGCTTCTTAAATTACAAGATATTTATTTATATTTAAAAAAATTGGCTATGTGAACATTGCATAACTTTCCCCATTCCTTTTTGGGTTAAAAATTTTTTTTCGGTAAAACCAATGAGGAGGTTTGGTGAAGTTTCATATTTACACTTATACCCAATTTTGTACTATTATGACGATTATAATTATATTTGACGATTTTTGATAAAGTTCAAATGCAACTAAATTGGAAGCCATTTGTAACCAAGTTTATCAGAAACCGTAATTTATTTTTCAAATTATCATTTAGTTCCTTTGTAAAAATGTATTTAGGCAAAAAAATTTAGAATGCGCCGATTCTGATTTCTGAATGCGGTCCAGCAATAATTATTGTTTATGTTAACTTAAAAATGTATTAAAAGTGGCGCCCCAAATTAATTATATTACAAGGTAAATGTGCGATGCCACAAAATTATGGGTTTTTAATGCAAAATTTAGATTGAATTTTGAAGGCAAGCGGAGGGCTTTATGAAAAAACGTTTTGATGACGTAAGAGATATTGTCGTGTTTTATTACAAAAAGTCAATTAAGAACACCCAAATATTTCAAAAACAAATGTATAAATAAATGAATCACACTAAAGATGCGATATTTTTAACCATACTTCATGACATCATAAAAAAATTGTTTTGCATTGTAAAATAAAATGTAAAAAAAATGTATAAAAACTTATTAATTAATCTACACATAACCATTATTTATAATTCGAATTATTATATTATTTGTATTGTTATATTTTAAATCATAATCATAATTTAAACAAAGTGGATTGTTCGCGTATTTACCGAAAACAACAAAAAGTGTATTTGGAGCTACGAAGTTACCTTACTTCAAAATTTAAAATTAAAAATTCAACACATCATTGAACGAAAATTGATTCGTACGCAGGAATTATCAAAAATACGAAGAAAGACCGAAGAACAATTCGTATAAACAAAGAGGTGATATCCAGACCTCCGTTAAGCAAGACGAAAAAACGAAAACTGGAACAAAAATTAGTTAGTGATAGAAAAAGCGTAATTTTAGGTGATAATAAGAAACCTACTGAAACTTTAATAGATCCAGGAGGAAGAGATAAGGTATCATGGTGAAACAAGGAAAAGCAATACGTACCTTAAATTAAAGAAATGTATTTTTGAGTAATTGCCTTACGAATTGGAGCAGATAAAGTAAGAGAATATTGGAACGAAGAACGTCAGCTGGATTGGATACACTCACGCAACAAACTCGTCAACGAGATAAGGTAGCAAACCAAATTTTATAAAACTTTAGTGCACTTTTTAAAAATTAATACACAAAACGGACAAAATAAATTAATGATATCGATAAACATTTTAAGTAAATAAAACACATGCGTTTTTTAACAAACAACCTGTTGATTTAAATTTGATAATATAATGTAATGTAAGCAATTAAATGATTTTGATATTATATTTTGGATTAATTAAAAGTAACGCATTTTTAATGATAGATTTTATCTTTGATAAAAATTTAGGAAATAACCAAGGCTGTGTAACCTGCGAAATGCTCGAATTTTGAGAGCCCCTGATTTTTAAGAGTAATTAAAGTGGTGTGTTTCCAAGGGTGGAAATCAATTATAATATTACCTAAGGGAACATAGCAATATGTACGAAGGAAAATCTAGGCCATCAAAGCTTTAAACCTTAAAAGTGGAAATGTTGCAGTTGTTGGAGCGTCGGACGTTTCCCACTTCTTGTCGTCTTCTTCTTCATCCGCCAATGAAGTAACGTTAATAATCTGGAATGGAAAATCTAATGGTTCTTCAGCCGGGAAGTCATCTATTATTTCAATAAACGGATCTCCTTCAAATTTTCCTCGTGGCAAATTAGTTGCAGTTGTTGGTGCGTCGGACGTTTCCCACTTCTTGTCGTCTTCTTCTTCATCCGCCAATGAAGTAACGTTAATAATCTGGAATGGAAAATGTAATGGTTCTGCTTCAGCCGGGAAGTCATCTATTATTTCAATAAACCGAACTTCCTTCAAATTTTCCTCGTGGAAAATTCTAACCTTTTGTGGAAATGTTGCAGTTGTTGGAGCGTCGGATGTTTCCCATTTCTTATCGTCTTCTTCATCCGCCAATTATAATAATAATAATAATAATAATAGCCGTTTATTCCTGTAGGAATTTGACAGTCTCTTGCGAGACTTTACATATCCGTTTTTGAGGTGGATTAGTCCTCGTATACTTCACATTTTCATATCATATTCTGTTATCCGTTCTTGCTTCCATCACAACTTTTCGCCAGTACTATCTATTATTTTCTCTATTCTCTTTCCAGTTAAAAACTTCCATCCTCCTCAGGTCCTCCATAACCTGGTCGTACCATTTCAACTTCGGTCTTCCTCTTGCACGGTCCTCCATCGGCCTCCATTCTGCGAATCTCCTCAACATCGTGCCCTCATCTCTTTTCCACATATGACGCAGCCACCCCATTCTACTAGATTTGATCACATTTACTATGTCTTCATTGTTCATTGCTTTCAGTATCTCGCTGTTCATCATTGGTCTGTTTTCCCGTTCACTAATTATTTTTGGGCCCAACATCTTCCTCATCACCTTCCTCTCAAACACCCTCAACTCATCTTCTTCTTTCTGAAGGGTTTCGTAACGTTATACGCACAATAAAATACGCACTCCGGTTACAAGACATCATATCAAAAGTCCGAGACTGCGAGCGAATTAATATAAATTAATTATATTACAAGGTAATTGTGCGATGCCACAAAATTATGGTTTTTTTTATGCAAAATTTAGATTGAATTTTGAAGGCAAGCGGAGGGCTTTATGAAAAAACGTTTTGATGACGTAAGAGATATGTACGAAGGAAAATATAGGCCATCAAAGCTTTAAACCTTAAAAGTGGAAATGTAATGGAAATGTTGCAGTTGTTGGAGCGTCGGACGTTTCCCATTTATTATCGTCTTCTTCTTCATCCGCCAATGAAGTAACGTTAATAATCTGGAATGGAAAATGTAATGGTTTTTCTTCAGCCGGGAAGTCATATATTATTTCAATAAACGAATCTTCCTTCAAATTTTCCTCGTGGCAAATTTCTTGCAGTTGTTGGAGCGTCGGACGTTTCCCACTTCTTGTCGTCTTCTTCTTCATCAGCCAATTAAGTAACGTTAATAATTTGGAATGGAAAATGTAATGGTTCTTCTTCAGCCAGGGAGTCATCTATTATTTCAATAAACGGATCTTCCTTCAAATTTTCCTCGTGGAAAATTCTAACCTTTTGTGGAAATGTTGCAGTTGTTGGAGCGTCGGACGTTTCCCATTTCTTGTCGTCTTCTTCATCATCCGCCAATTAAGTAACGTTAATAATTTGGAATGGAAAATGTAATGATTCTTCTTCAGCCGGGAGGTCATCTATTATTTCAATAAACGGATCTTCCTTGAAATTTTCCTCGTGGCAAATTTGTTGCAGTTGTTGGAGCGTCGGACGTTTCCCACTTCTTGTCACCTTCTTCTTCATCCGCCAATGAAGTAACATTAATAATCTGGAATGGAAAATGTAATGGTTTATTTTCTTCAGCCGGGATGTCATCTATTATTTCAATAAACGGATCTTCCTTCAAATTTTCCTCGTGGAAAATTCTAACCTTTTGTGGAAATGTTGCAGTTGTTGGAGCGCCGAACGTTTCCCATTTATTATCGTCTTCTTCTTCATCCACCAATTAAGTAACGTTAATAATTTGGAATAGAAAATGTAATGGTTCTTCTTCAGCCGGGAAGTCATCTATTATTTCAATAAACGGATCTTCCTTCAAATTTTCTTCGTGGAAAATTCTAACCTTTTGTGGAAATGTTGCAGTTGTTGGAGCGTCGGACGTTTCCCATTTCTTGTCGTCTTCTTCTTCATCCACCAATTAAGTAACGTTAATAATTTGGAATGGAAAATGTAATGGTTCTTTTTCAGCCGGGAAGTCATCTATTATATCAATACGCGGATCTTCCTTCAAATTTTCCTCGTGGAAAGTTTGTTGCAGTTGTTGGAGCGTCGGACGTTTCCCACTTCTTGTCGCCTTCTTCTTCATCCGCCAATTAAGTAACGGTAATAATTTGGAATGGAAAATGTAATGGTTCTTCTTCAGCCGGGAAGTCATCTATTATTTCAATAAACGTATCTTTCTTCAAATTTTCCTCGTGGGAAATTCTAACCTTTTGTGGAAATGTTGCAGTTGTTGGAGCGTCGGACGTTTCCCATTTCTTGTCGTCTTCTTCATCATCCGCCAATTAAGTAACGTTAATAATTTGGAATGGGAAATGTAATGGTTCTTCTTCAGCCGGGAAGTCATCTATTATTTCAATAAACGTATCTTCCTTCAAATTTTCCTCGTGGTAAATTCTAACCTTTTGTGGAAATGTTGCAGTTGTTGGAGCGTTGGACGTTTCCCATTTCTTGTCGTCTTCTTCATCATCCGCCAATTAAGTAACGTTAATAATTTGGAATGGAAAATGTAATGGTTCTTCTTCAGCCGGGAAGTCATCTATTATTTCAATAAACGGATCTTCCTTCAAATTTTCCTCGTGGCAAATTTGTTGCAGTTGTTGGAGCGTCGGACGTTTCCCACTTCTTGTCACCTTCTTCATCCGCCTATGAAGTAACATTAATAATATGGAATGGAAAATGTAATGGTTTTTGTTCAGCCGGGATGTCATCTATTATTTCAATAAACGGATCTTCCTTCAAATTTTCCTCGTGGAAAATTCTAACCTTTTGTGGAAATGTTGCAGTTGTTGGAGCGTCGAACGTTTCCCATTTATTATCGTCTTCTTCTTCATCCACCAATTAAGTAACGTTAATAATTTGGAATGGCAAATATAATGGTTCTTCTTCCGCCGGGAAGTCAACTATTATATCAGTAAACGGATCTTCCTTCAAATTTTCCACGAGGAAAATTTGTTGCAGTTGTTGGAGCGTCGGACGTTTCCCACTTCTTGTCCTTCTTCATCTGCCAATGAAGTAACGTTAATAATCTGGAATGGAAAATATAATGTTTTTTCTTCAGCCGGGAAGTCATCTATTATTTCAATAAACGGATCTTTCTTCAAATTTTCCTCGTGGAAAATTCTAACCTTTTGTGGAAATGTTGCAGTTGTCGGAGCGGCGGACGTTTCCCATTTCTTGTCGTATTCTTCATCAGCCGCCAATTAAGTAACGTTAATAATTTGGAATGGAAAATGTGATGGTTCTTCTTCAGCCGGGAAGTTTTCTATTATTTCAATAAACGGATCTTCCTTCAAATTTTCCTCGTGGAAAATTCTAACCTTTTGTGGAAATGTTGCAGTTGTTGGAGCGTTGGACGTTTCCCATTTCTTGTCGTATTCTTCATCAGCCGCCAATTAAGTAACGTTAATAATTTGGAATGGAAAATGTAATGGTTCTTCTTCAGCCGGGAAGTCTTCTATTATTTCAATAAACGGATCTTCCTTCAAATTTTCCTCGTGGCAAATTAGTTGCAGTTGTTGGAGCGTCGGACGTTTCCCACTTCTTGTCACCTTCTTCATCCGCCAATGAAGTAACATTAATAATATGGAATGGAAAATGTAATGGTTTTTGTTCAGCCGGGATGTCATCTATTATTTCAATAAACGGATCTTCCTTCAAATTTTCCTCGTGGAAAATTCTAACCTTTTGTGGAAATGTTGCAGTTGTTGGAGCGTCGAACGTTTCCCATTTATTATCGTCTTCTTCTTCATCCGCTAATTAAGTAACGTTAATAATTTGGAATGGAAAATGTAATGGTTCTTCTTCTGCCGGGAAGTCATCTATTATTTCAATAAACGGATCTTCCTTCAAATTTTCTTCGTGGAAAATTCTAACGTTTTGTGGAAATGTTGAAGTTGTTGGAGCGTCGGACGTTTCCCATTTATTATCGTCTTCCTCTTCATCCACCAATTAAGTAACGTTAATAATTTGGAATGGCAAATATAATGGTTCTTCTTCCGCCGGGAAGTCATCTATTATATCAGTAAACGGATCTTCCTTCAAATTTTCCACGAGGAAAATTTGTTGCAGTTGTTGGAGCGTCGGACGTTTCCCACTTCTTGTCCTTCTTCTTCATCCGCCAATGAAGTAACGTTAATAATCTGGAATGGAAAATGTAATGGTTTTTCTTCAGCCGGGAAGTCATCTATTATTTCAATAAACGGATCTTCCTTCAAATTTTCCTCGTGGAAAATTCTAACCTTTTGTGGAAATGTTGTAGTTGTCGGAGCGTCGGACGTTTCCCATTTCTTGTCGTCTTCTTCATCATTCGCCAATTAAGTAACGTTAATAATTTGGAATGGAAAATGTAATGGTTTTTCTTCAGCCGGGAAGTCATCTATTATTTCAATAAACGGATCTTCCTTCAAATTTTCCTCGTGGAAAATTCTAACCTTTTGTGGAAATGTTGCAGTTGTCGGAGCGTCGGACGTTTCCCATTTCTTGTCGTCTTCTTCATCATTCGCCAATTAAGTAACGTTAATAATTTGGAATGGGAAATGTAATGGTTCTTCTTCAGCCGGGAAGTCATCTATTATTTCAATAAACGTATCTTCCTTCAAATTTTCCTCGTGGAAAATTCTAACCTTTTGTGGAAATGTTGCAGTTGTTGGAGCGTCGGACGTTTCCCATTTCTTGTCGTCTTCTTCATCATCCGCCAATTAAGTAACGTTAATAATTTGGAATGGGAAATGTAATGGTTCTTCTTCAGCCGGGAAGTCTTCTATTATTTCAATAAACGTATCTTCCTTCAAATTTTCCTGGTGGAAAATTCTAACCTTTTGTGGAAATGTTGCAGTTGTTGGAGCGTTGGACGTTTCCCATTTCTTGTCGTCTTCTTCATCATCCGCCAATTAAGTAACGTTAATAATTTGGAATGGAAAATGTAATGGTTCTTCTTCAGCCGGGAAGTCATCTATTATTTCAATAAACGGATCTTCCTTCAAATTTTCCTCGTGGCAAATTTGTTACAGTTGTTGGAGCGTCGGACGTTTCCCACTTCTTGTCACCTTCTTCATCCGCCAATGAAGTAACATTAATAATATGGAATGGAAAATGTAATGGTTTTTGTTCAGCCGGGATGTCATCTATTATTTCAATAAACGGATCTTCCTTCAAATTTTCCTCGTGGAAAATTCTAACCTTTTGTGGAAATGTTGCATTTGTTGGAGCGTCGAACGTTTCCCATTTATTATCGTCTTCTTCTTCATCCACCAATTAAGTAACGTTAATAATTTGGAATGGCAAATATAATGGTTCTTCTTCCGCCGGGAAGTCATCTATTATATCAGTAAACGGATCTTCCTTCAAATTTTCCACGAGGAAAATTTGTTGCAGTTGTTGGAGCGTCGGACGTTTCCCCACTTCTTGTCCTTTTTCATCCGCCAATGAAGTAACGTTAATAATCTGGAATGGAAAATGTAATGTTTTTTCTTCAGCCGGGAAGTCATCTATTATTTCAATAAACGGATCTTCCTTCAAATTTTCCTCGTGGAAAATTCTAACCTTTTGTGGAAATGTTGCAGTTGACGGAGCGTCGGACGTTTCCCATTTCTTGTCGTCTTCTTCATCATTCGCCAATTAAGTAACGTTAATAATTTGGAATAGGAAATGTAATGGTTCTTCTTCAGCCGGGAAGTCATCTATTATTTCAATAAACGTATCTTCCTTCAAATTTTCCTCGTGGAAAATTCTAACCTTTTGTGGAAATGTTGCAGTTGTTGGAGCGTTGGACGTTTCCCATTTCTTGTCGTCTTCTTCATCATCCGCCAATTAAGTAACGTTAATAATTTGGAATGGAAAATGTAATGGTTCTTCTTCAGCCGGGAAGTCATCTATTATTTCAATAAACGGATCTTCCTTCAAATTGTCCTCGTGGCAAATTTGTTGCAGTTGTTGGAGCGTCGGACGTTTCCCACTTCTTGTCACCTTCTTCATCCGCCAATGAAGTAACATTAATAATATGGAATGGAAAATGTAATGGTTTTTGTTCAGCCGGGATGTCATCGATTATTTCAATAAACGGATCTTCCTTCAAATTTTCCTCGTGGAAAATTCTAACCTTTTGTGGAAATGTTGCAGTTGTTGGAGCGTCGAACGTTTCCCATTTATTATCGTCTTCTTCTTCATCCGCTAATTAAGTAACGTTAATAATTTGGAATGGAAAATGTAATGGTTCTTCTTCTGCCGGGAAGTCATCTATTATTTCAATAAACGGATCTTCCTTCAAATTTTCTTCGTGGAAAATTCTAACGTTTTGTGGAAATGTTGCAGTTGTTGGAGCGTCGGACGTTTCCCATTTATTATCGTCTTCTTCTTCATCCACCAATTAAGTAACGTTAATAATTTGGAATGGCAAATATAATGGTTCTTCTTCCGCCGGGAAGTCATCTATTATATCAGTAAACGGATCTTCCTTCAAATTTTCCACGAGGAAAATTTGTTGCAGTTGTTGGAGCGTCGGACGTTTCCCACTTCTTGTCCTTCTTCTTCATCCGCCAATGAAGTAACGTTAATAATCTGGAATGGAAAATGTAATGGTTTTTCTTCAGCCGGGAAGTCATCTATTATTTCAATAAACGGATCTTCCTTCAAATTTTCCTCGTGGAAAATTCTAACCTTTTGTGGAAATGTTGCAGTTGTCGGAGCGTCGGACGTTTCCCATTTCTTGTCGTCTTCTTCATCATTCGCCAATTAAGTAACGTTAATAATTTTGAATGGGAAATGTAATGGTTCTTCTTCAGCCGGGAAGTCATCTATTATTTCAATAAACGTATCTTCCTTCAAATTTTCCTCGTGGAAAATTCTAACCTTTTGTGGAAATGTTGCAGTTGTTGGAGCGTTGGACGTTTCCCATTTCTTGTCGTCTTCTTCATCATCCGCCAATTAAGTAACGTTAATAATTTGGAATGGAAAATGTAATGGTTCTTCTTCAGCCGGGAAGTCATCTATTATTTCAATAAACGGATCTTCTTTCAAATTTTCCTCGTGGCAAATTTGTTGCAGTTGTTGGAGCGTCGGACGTTTCCCACTTCTTGTCACCTTCTTCATCCGCCAATGAAGTAACATTAATAATATGGAATGGAAAATGTAATGGTTTTTGTTCAGCCGGGATGTCATCTATTATTTCAATAAACGGATCTTCCTTCAAATTTTCCTCGTGGAAAATTCTAACCTTTTGTGGAAATGTTGTAGTTGTCGGAGCGTCGGACGTTTCCCATTTCCGGTCGTCTTCTTCATCATTCGCCAATTAAGTAACGTTAATAATTTGGAATGGAAAATGTAATGGTTTTTCTTCAGCCGGGAAGTCATCTATTATTTCAATAAACGGATCTTCCTTCAAATTTTCCTCGTGGAAAATTCTAACCTTTTGTGGAAATGTTGCATTTGTTGGAGCGTCGAACGTTTCCCATTTATTATCGTCTTCTTCTTCATCCACCAATTAAGTAACGTTAATAATTTGGAATGGCAAATATAATGGTTCTTCTTCCGCCGGGAAGTCATCTATTATATCAGTAAACGGATCTTCCTTCAAATTTTCCACGAGGAAAATTTGTTGCAGTTGTTGGAGCGTCGGACGTTTCCCCACTTCTTGTCCTTTTTCATCCGCCAATGAAGTAACGTTAATAATCTGGAATGGAAAATGTAATGTTTTTTCTTCAGCCGGGAAGTCATCTATTATTTCAATAAACGGATCTTCCTTCAAATTTTCCTCGTGGAAAATTCTAACCTTTTGTGGAAATGTTGCAGTTGACGGAGCGTCGGACGTTTCCCATTTCTTGTCGTCTTCTTCATCATTCGCCAATTAAGTAACGTTAATAATTTGGAATAGGAAATGTAATGGTTCTTCTTCAGCCGGGAAGTCATCTATTATTTCAATAAACGTATCTTCCTTCAAATTTTCCTCGTGGAAAATTCTAACCTTTTGTGGAAATGTTGCAGTTGTTGGAGCGTTGGACGTTTCCCATTTCTTGTCGTCTTCTTCATCATCCGCCAATTAAGTAACGTTAATAATTTGGAATGGAAAATGTAATGGTTCTTCTTCAGCCGGGAAGTAATCTATTATTTCAATAAACGGATCTTCCTTCAAATTGTCCTCGTGGCAAATTTGTTGCAGTTGTTGGAGCGTCGGACGTTTCCCACTTCTTGTCACCTTCTTCATCCGCCAATGAAGTAACATTAATAATATGGAATGGAAAATGTAATGGTTTTTGTTCAGCCGGGATGTCATCTATTATTTCAATAAACGGATCTTCCTTCAAATTTTCCTCGTGGAAAATTCTAACCTTTTGTGGAAATGTTGCAGTTGTTGGAGCGTCGAACGTTTCCCATTTATTATCGTCTTCTTCTTCATCCGCTAATTAAGTAACGTTAATAATTTGGAATGGAAAATGTAATGGTTCTTCTTCTGCCGGGAAGTCATCTATTATTTCAATAAACGGATCTTCCTTCAAATTTTCTTCGTGGAAAATTCTAACGTTTTGTGGAAATGTTGCAGTTGTTGGAGCGTCGGACGTTTCCCATTTATTATCGTCTTCTTCTTCATCCACCAATTAAGTAACGTTAATAATTTGGAATGGCAAATATAATGGTTATTCTTCCGCCGGGAAGTCAACTATTATATCAGTAAACGGATCTTCCTTCAAATTTTCCACGAGGAAAATTTGTTGCAGTTGTTGGAGCGTCGGACGTTTCCCACTTCTTGTCCTTCTTCTTCATCTGCCAATGAAGTAACGTTAATAATCTGGAATGGAAAATATAATGTTTTTTCTTCAGCCGGGAAGTCATCTATTATTTCAATAAACGGATCTTCCTTCAAATTTTCCTCGTGGAAAATTCTAACCTTTTGTGGAAATGTTGCAGTTGTCGGAGCGGCGGACGTTTCCCATTTCTTGTCGTATTCTTCATCAGCCGCCAATTAAGTAACGTTAATAATTTGGAATGGGAAATGTAATGGTTCTTCTTCAGCCGGGAAGTCATCTATTATTTCAATAAACGTATCTTCCTTCAAATTTTCCTCGTGGAAAATTCTAACCTTTTGTGGAAATGTTGCAGTTGTTGGAGCGTCGGACGTTTCCCATTTCTTGTCGTCTTCTTCATCATCCGCCAATTAAGTAACGTTAATAATTTGGAATGGGAAATGTAATGGTTCTTCTTCAGCCGGGAAGTCTTCTATTATTTCAATAAACGTATCTTCCTTCAAATTTTCCTGGTGGAAAATTCTAACCTTTTGTGGAAATGTTGCAGTTGTTGGAGCGTTGGACGTTTCCCATTTCTTGTCGTCTTCTTCATCATCCGCCAATTAAGTAACGTTAATAATTTGGAATGGAAAATGTAATGGTTCTTCTTCAGCCGGGAAGTCATCTATTATTTCAATAAACGGATCTTCCTTCAAATTTTCCTCGTGGCAAATTTGTTACAGTTGTTGGAGCGTCGGACGTTTCCCACTTCTTGTCACCTTCTTCATCCGCCAATGAAGTAACATTAATAATATGGAATGGAAAATGTAATGGTTATTGTTCAGCCGGGATGTCATCTATTATTTCAATAAACGGATCTTCCTTCAAATTTTCCTCGTGGAAAATTCTAACCTTTTGTGGAAATGTTGCATTTGTTGGAGCGTCGAACGTTTCCCATTTATTATCGTCTTCTTCTTCATCCACCAATTAAGTAACGTTAATAATTTGGAATGGCAAATATAATGGTTCTTCTTCCGCCGGGAAGTCATCTATTATATCAGTAAACGGATCTTCCTTCAAATTTTCCACGAGGAAAATTTGTTGCAGTTGTTGGAGCGTCGGACGTTTCCCCACTTCTTGTCCTTTTTCATCCGCCAATGAAGTAACGTTAATAATCTGGAATGGAAAATGTAATGTTTTTTCTTCAGCCGGGAAGTCATCTATTATTTCAATAAACGGATCTTCCTTCAAATTTTCCTCGTGGAAAATTCTAACCTTTTGTGGAAATGTTGCAGTTGACGGAGCGTCGGACGTTTCCCATTTCTTGTCGTCTTCTTCATCATTCGCCAATTAAGTAACGTTAATAATTTGGAATAGGAAATGTAATGGTTCTTCTTCAGCCGGGAAGTCATCTATTATTTCAATAAACGTATCTTCCTTCAAATTTTCCTCGTGGAAAATTCTAACCTTTTGTGGAAATGTTGCAGTTGTTGGAGCGTTGGACGTTTCCCATTTCTTGTCGTCTTCTTCATCATCCGCCAATTAAGTAACGTTAATAATTTGGAATGGAAAATGTAATGGTTCTTCTTCAGCCGGGAAGTCATCTATTATTTCAATAAACGGATCTTCCTTCAAATTGTCCTCGTGGCAAATTTGTTGCAGTTGTTGGAGCGTCGGACGTTTCCCACTTCTTGTCACCTTCTTCATCCGCCAATGAAGTAACATTAATAATATGGAATGGAAAATGTAATGGTTTTTGTTCAGCCGGGATGTCATCTATTATTTCAATAAACGGATCTTCCTTCAAATTTTCCTCGTGGAAAATTCTAACCTTTTGTGGAAATGTTGCAGTTGTTGGAGCGTCGAACGTTTCCCATTTATTATCGTCTTCTTCTTCATCCGCTAATTAAGTAACGTTAATAATTTGGAATGGAAAATGTAATGGTTCTTCTTCTGCCGGGAAGTCATCTATTATTTCAATAAACGGATCTTCCTTCAAATTTTCTTCGTGGAAAATTCTAACGTTTTGTGGAAATGTTGCAGTTGTTGGAGCGTCGGACGTTTCCCATTTATTATCGTCTTCTTCTTCATCCACCAATTAAGTAACGTTAATAATTTGGAATGGCAAATATAATGGTTCTTCTTCCGCCGGGAAGTCAACTATTATATCAGTAAACGGATCTTCCTTCAAATTTTCCACGAGGAAAATTTGTTGCAGTTGTTGGAGCGTCGGACGTTTCCCACTTCTTGTCCTTCTTCTTCATCTGCCAATGAAGTAACGTTAATAATCTGGAATGGAAAATATAATGTTTTTTCTTCAGCCGGGAAGTCATCTATTATTTCAATAAACGGATCTTCCTTCAAATTTTCCTCGTGGAAAATTCTAACCTTTTGTGGAAATGTTGCAGTTGTTGGAGCGTTGGACGTTTCCCATTTCTTGTCGTCTTCTTCATCATCCGCCAATTAAGTAACGTTAATAATTTGGAATGGAAAATGTAATGGTTCTTCTTCCGCCGGGAAGTCATCTATTATATCAGTAAACGGATCTTCCTTCAAATTTTCCACGAGGAAAATTTGTTGCAGTTGTTGGAGCGTCGGACGTTTCCCACTTCTTGTCCTTCTTCTTCATCCGCCAATGAAGTAACGTTAATAATCTGGAATGGAAAATGTAATGGTTTTTCTTCAGCCGGGAAGTCATCTATTATTTCAATAAACGGATCTTCCTTCAAATTTTCCTCGTGGAAAATTCTAACCTTTTGTGGAAATGTTGCAGTTGTCGGAGCGTCGGACGTTTCCCATTTCTTGTCGTCTTCTTCATCATTCGCCAATTAAGTAACGTTAATAATTTTGAATGGGAAATGTATTGGTTCTTCTTCAGCCGGGAAGTCATCTATTATTTCAATAAACGTATCTTCCTTCAAATTTTCCTCGTGGAAAATTCTAACCTTTTGTGGAAATGTTGCAGTTGTTGGAGCGTTGGACGTTTCCCATTTCTTGTCGTCTTCTTCATCATCCGCCAATTAAGTAACGTTAATAATTTGGAATGGAAAATGTAATGGTTCTTCTTCAGCCGGGAAGTCATCTATTATTTCAATAAACGGATCTTCTTTCAAATTTTCCTCGTGGCAAATTTGTTGCAGTTGTTGGAGCGTCGGACGTTTCCCACTTCTTGTCACCTTCTTCATCCGCCAATGAAGTAACATTAATAATATGGAATGGAAAATGTAATGGTTTTTGTTCAGCCGGGATGTCATCTATTATTTCAATAAACGGATCTTCCTTCAAATTTTCCTCGTGGAAAATTCTAATCTTTTGTGGAAATGTTGTAGTTGTCGGAGCGTCGGACGTTTCCCATTTCTTGTCGTCTTCTTCATCATTCGCCAATTAAGTAACGTTAATAATTTGGAATGGAAAATGTAATGGTTTTTCTTCAGCCGGGAAGTCATCTATTATTTCAATAAACGGATCTTCCTTCAAATTTTCCTCGTGGAAAATTCTAACCTTTTGTGGAAATGTTGCATTTGTTGGAGCGTCGAACGTTTCCCATTTATTATCGTCTTCTTCTTCATCCACCAATTAAGTAACGTTAATAATTTGGAATGGCAAATATAATGGTTCTTCTTCCGCCGGGAAGTCATCTATTATATCAGTAAACGGATCTTCCTTCAAATTTTCCACGAGGAAAATTTGTTGCAGTTGTTGGAGCGTCGGACGTTTCCCCACTTCTTGTCCTTTTTCATCCGCCAATGAAGTAACGTTAATAATCTGGAATGGAAAATGTAATGTTTTTTCTTCAGCCGGGAAGTCATCTATTATTTCAATAAACGGATCTTCCTTCAAATTTTCCTCGTGGAAAATTCTAACCTTTTGTGGAAATGTTGCAGTTGTCGGAGCGTCGGACGTTTCCCATTTCTTGTCGTCTTCTTCATCATTCGCCAATTAAGTAACGTTAATAATTTTGAATGGGAAATGTAATGGTTCTTCTTCAGCCGGGAAGTCATCTATTATTTCAATAAACGTATCTTCCTTCAAATTTTCCTCGTGGAAAATTCTAACCTTTTGTGGAAATGTTGCAGTTGTTGGAGCGTTGGACGTTTCCCATTTCTTGTCGTCTTCTTCATCATCCGCCAATTAAGTAACGTTAATAATTTGGAATGGAAAATGTAATGGTTCTTCTTCAGCCGGGAAGTCATCTATTATTTCAATAAACGGATCTTCTTTCAAATTTTCCTCGTGGCAAATTTGTTGCAGTTGTTGGAGCGTCGGACGTTTCCCACTTCTTGTCACCTTCTTCATCCGCCAATGAAGTAACATTAATAATATGGAATGGAAAATGTAATGGTTTTTGTTCAGCCGGGATGTCATCTATTATTTCAATAAACGGATCTTCCTTCAAATTTTCCTCGTGGAAAATTCTAACCTTTTGTGGAAATGTTGCAGTTGTTGGAGCGTCGAACGTTTCCCATTTATTATCGTCTTCTTCTTCATCCGCTAATTAAGTAACGTTAATAATTTGGAATGGAAAATGTAATGGTTCTTCTTCTGCCGGGAAGTCATCTATTATTTCAATAAACGGATCTTCCTTCAAATTTTCTTCGTGGAAAATTCTAACGTTTTGTGGAAATGTTGCAGTTGTTGGAGCGTCGGACGTTTCCCATTTATTATCGTCTTCTTCTTCATCCACCAATTAAGTAACGTTAATAATTTGGAATGGCAAATATAATGGGTTCTTCTTCCGCCGGGAAGTCATCTATTATATCAGTAAACGGATCTTCCTTCAAATTTTCCACGAGGAAAATTTGTTGCAGTTGTTGGAGCGTCGGATGTTTCCCACTTCTTGTCCTTCTTCTTCATCCGCCAATGAAGTAACGTTAATAATCTGGAATGGAAAATGTAATGGTTTTTCTTCAGCCGGGAAGTCATCTATTATTTCAATAAACGGATCTTCCTTCAAATTTTCCTCGTGGAAAATTCTAACCTTTTGTGGAAATGTTGCAGTTGTCGGAGCGTCGGACGTTTCCCATTTCTTGTCGTCTTCTTCATCATTCGCCAATTAAGTAACGTTAATAATTTGGAATGGAAAATGTAATGGTTCTTCTTCAGCCGGGAAGTCATCTATTGTTTCAATAAACGGAACTTCCTTCAAATTTTCCTCGCGGAAAATTCTAACCTTATGTGGAAATGTTGCAGATGTTGGTGCGTCGGACGATTCCCATTTCTTAGCGTTTTCTTCTACCACCAATTAAGTAACGTTAATAATTTGGAATGGAAAATGTAATGGTTCTTCTTCAGCCGGGAAGTCATCTATTATTTCAATAAACAGGTCTTCCTTCAAATTTTCTTAGTGGAAAATTCTAACCTTTTGTTGAAATGTTGGAGAAGAAGTTGTTAAAATTTGAACTAAGCTATCGAATGCACAAGTTTTTATGACTAGATAATTTCTTTTGCCAATTTTAGTAGGTTTCAAATGTGGAGAATTTCCATTTCGAAGAAAACCAATTGGGATGGAATTCCTTTTATCATTTAAATCCACTTTTTGCCATTCTTTTTGTCTTTCCAAATAGGATTTACGTGGTCGTTTAGGTTTCAATACGCCCTGTCCTCTCCAATTTTCAACAGCGTCTTCTTCTTCCGTCTACAAATTATTCGTTTTATTACAAGTTACGTTGTCAACTTCATCGTCGCTGGTGGTATCAATATCGATTCTTCCATTTTCTTCATCAATCGCTTCTTTAAATTCCGCGGTGGTATTAGAATGAATTAATTTCATAGTTCCCTCTAAATAATTTATATGGTGGGTAATAAAGTTATCTACGCGAATAGCGAGTTGCTTATCGGAAAACGCCCTATTCTTTATATTATTAAAATTACTTTCCACTGGAGCACTAGAAGCAATAATTTCGGCGTTAAGAAAATATGGAACCATAACAGCTGTCCATAGAGGTAACAGCTTTGACAAATGAATTATTTCAGAAATTAATCCCGGAACATATTGTAAATTATCCACCACGCCATCAGAGGATATGAATTGTTGCGATTCTTCCAAAATATTTTGAACCCACTCTTTGAACAAAGAATTATTGGAACGTAATTCTTCATGATCATCATGTTCACAAGACTCTGATTCAACAATATTGTTTGACTCCTCTGATTCCAACGTATATTTTTCTTCCGTATCTTCACTACTATCAGCAATTAATAATTTTTGGCCAGGTTTTCTCTTGATCGCAATAAGAATTGGAATCGTAAGCTTCACTTTGGCACACAATAAAAGTTGCCAATATTAAGTGTTCAAATGAGCTATATCGGAACATAACACCATTTTGACCATCGTTCTAACGAAAAACTGTTTCGTTCTTTTATTCTCAGTTTTAAAACATTTAAACGATACGAACATCTTAATTACATGAGCGACGTCACACCTAATGAACGTTGTTAATGTTAGTGTTTTCTTCTTAAATAAAATATTATAACATTCGTTTATATACAGCGTTATGTGGTTCATTGTTGTAAATGCTTTCGCTAGTCCTGACAAAAGCGCTAGATACATATCCGAAACAGTTTCTTTTGGAATAGTAGCACCACTTCGCACCCATCGCTTAAGCCAGTTATGAATGGCATCGCCGTCGTGTTGTTCTGAAAGCATATTGGACACAGAAAATTGCGCTTTGGATCATTAATTGTTACGTCGTACAAAAACACGAACCTCTCGAGCAGCTTGCCTGCGTGATCGAGCAGGCAGATGGGCCGGTACGAGGTGGGGTCTTCCGGGGGTTTGGTGCCCTTTCTGATGAGGACGAGCTTCGCGACCTTCCAATGTAAAATTTTTTAAAGATATCAGTACATAAACCATTAAATAGCTAATTGTTCCCAAAATAAGACGCTAAAACAGCTATAGCATAAAAAAATTTAATATTTTTCCAAAAAATTCAGTATTAAGCAATCCCTTATTTAATACAGTGGTCAAAGTTAGTAAATTCCGTTTAGTTTACCTTTATTAAAAAATATTTTTAAATCATCAGTGCACTTTGATACATAAACAATTAATATGTTTTTGGATAATTTTTTGTAAAATTGAAATAACATTTTTGTTTTTAATTAATTAAAAAAATTATTTTGCTATTTTATTCTTTAAAATTTTAAAATATTAAATTTATTGAGCGTTATTTTTATTTTTCTTAAATGTAATGTAATTAATCACTCTTATAGCAATGATAACAAGTGTGGATACAGAGTAATTGATGAAGTCGTCTATAGATTGAATTTATAATTTTTATTAGTTTAAATTAATTTTTTTTATTAAAAATAGAAGACTGCTTCCCTTCTTTATAAATCTGCACTTCAAAAAACAGTTGTTGAATATCCCATTTTATGATATGAAAAAATTTCAGGATCTGTTGCCGTTTAAAATATTGGCCGTTAAACTATATTTTTTCACATAAGTCTCGGTAGTGGAGGGAAAATTGAGCATGGACTGATCCATAGAGTAACCGGGCCATCGCCATATAAATCGATATGTTTTAACGGCTAACAGCAGCATTAGTAGAAAAACTTGATTATGACCGGTCTTCTTCTTGCCAGAGGAGTCGTGATCTATGTTCTCGACTTTTTGCATCAACTCATACCATTTGTCTCGGTTGCTAGCCTTTTTGAAATAGACCATAAAGAACCGTTGGTCATCTCTTTCACCTGATCCGACCAACTTTTACTTTGATTGGTTGAGATTTAAATAGAGTAAATCTTATTTGTTTATAAAGGTTTATCAGATTTTGTAGGGGTAATAAATTCTGCGCACATGGCAAGCAAGATGGGATGCAAGTGAGAAGGGCAGGTGGACCCACAGAATGATCCCCAAGATAGATGAGTGCTACTACAGGACCTACGACACCTCTTATGAGATCACCCAGCTCCTCGCCGGACATGGGTGCTTCGAGGCCTACCTGTTCCGATACAAAAGGGCAGAGACCAACAGCTGCCCTTATTGCGAGAAAGAGGACACTGCTTGCCACACCTTCTTTGCGTGTTGCCATTGGCAAGCACAACGACGCCTGGCCGAAACAACGGTAGGAAGATTGCTGACACCGGACAATCTGGTGGAGACCATGCTCGCGAGCCCAGAGAACTGGACAGCGGTGGAAGCCTTTGCCAAGGAAGTAATTGCGACAAAGGAGGCTGACCAGCGCCTGGCGCAAGCCCAGAACGAAGACTAAAGAAGGGGTGAAATGTACGAAAGTAATGCGTTCAGCAAATCCCGGCATTTCTATGGAGTGGGGTTTTAGTCCGTAGAAATCTGACACTACCACCCAAAACATCATCTTTTTGAAGATTTCCGCACTCCCAACGCACCAAAAAAAGGGGTAATAAATTAATTTATGTTTTTCTTGTACCAATTTAAATCTGAAGAGGTGAATTGCAAAATAACATGGCTAATGTCGAAACGCGTCATTCATTAAGTATATTTTAAATTCTTATCTTGGCTATTATCTTCCAACTGTATCTGATACTTTGGGTAGCACTTGAAATATTGTGTGGTGATGATGGAATTGTATCCATTAATTGACGACAGATCGCCTAAATTCTGTGACTTTGATTTTATCAATTACAGTTTCTTTTAATCTTCTTATTCTATGACTGCGTCCTGTATTTCCCAACACGGTTCCTATAGTTCTGTCGTTCCTGGGATTCCGATGTCCGGCTATTCTACCATAGATTTGGCGGTCTGTCCTGTGGTTTTGATTGTTAGTAAGGAGTTTGGTTGTAGATTTTAAGGTTAGGTATTTGATTATGAATTAATGCCATGGTTCAGATTCCACGTTTAGCCATAATATGTCCTAACAACTTTCAGTTGATAAGAGAATACTGATTTATAATAATTAGGTTTTTCGGTTTTATACACTTCGATAGATTATGAATATGCATAAGCAGTTTGACAAGATAGGAGCTACGATGGGTGCAGTTCTGGACATGATCTAAAATTATAGCCCTAGTCCTTCGCGAAAAGAATAAACACGCTCACTTAGTATAGCCATTCTTGACAAACACTCGGAGAGCAAGTGATTATATTCTGGGACACAGTGCCGTGGTTTGCAGTCCAAGTTAAACTATAGGCCACATTCTGTAACCACTGGTCCAGTCCGATCTGCCAATGTCAACCTCCCAGGTAAAAACGAACCTTAAGGCAAGGCAAGGCACGAGATGAATCACCAGTTTCGATCTTCTTCACGCTTAAAGGTTGCTTCGTGTGGTCAGAACCATTTTCTACGTAAAGCTATCAGGGTCATTATTTTACAATAATTTTATTCATGTGAGTAAAGGGAAACCACGTCTTCATTTAAAAACGATACACCCTTTATTGTGATCACCTCTCTGTGTTAACTTATACAAAAACTCTTAAAAAATATTATTGAAGTAGAGAAAACTAAACTAGGTTCATAATATGCACTTTGTCTACAGCATGTTGGCTAAAATTTTCAACCTTCATTTTTTTTTTTAACTAAAAGTCTTTTTAAAACTTTGAGGTGATTTAGATAAAGAGGTGTAACAGTACACTGTTACTGTGTTTCGTTCAGCAAAACAATTTGTTTTTTTTATTTTTTATTTTTGATACCTGGATAAGTCGATTCATTCTATCACCTTTGAAGCGACCGAAATTAATTAAGATTTCGTGCATTTCTACGCCTGTCAGTTAGGTGACCAAAATGACGGACGGAATATTTTAAAAATCATATCAAAAAGGTCGGTAAGGCAGTTTCCAAAAAGAAGAGGTCGATAAAATTTTGTAGCTCGAACAAGACGCGTAATTTTTGCTCTGCATAGTTTTGCAATTTTACAAGTATTTTTGAAATGGTAAAATTTGGTTTTGAGTGCGGAAATATCAGTGCATTTCTCTTTTAGCATGATTCCATTTTTTTGACGCTTCGTGACTGATTTTTTGGAAGCTGATAATGATACGAGGAATCGCAATCATTCCGACATATTTGGAAAATTCGCATTCTAGCCGCATTTTTAACTGGAACAACCTGACCAGACGTCTCCAGGTATTTTGTATCATTTCTCTTATGTTTTATTGTTTTTTTAATTGTTTTAACATCTTGGTTTCCTCCGATTGCGGGGAGTAGTTCTCGGCCATTAAATTCAAGCTACTGTACGGGTTTTGGTCGGCAAACATCGCAATATCTCCACGTTAAGGTAACGACCATTTTGTTGCCACTTTGTGTTAGTTTTTGTTGATTTTGTGGTGTTATTGATTTTGATTTTTTGTGGTTATTCCACAAGCTAAAATATTTTTAGCTTGCTGTGGATCTAAGGGTGGTGGTTGGAGTAATGTTTGTTCACTTACTGGTTCAATAATATCTAGAATCAGGACAATCTGTTAAGGTTCGTTCACTTACTGGTTTAATAACATCGTAAACCATTTTATCATTTTATTTTTCATAACTACCCAGGAAACACACTGTCGTCATAATGTCGTCAATTATTGGTTAGTGTAGTACCAATGAAGACGTCATCAAGGACGTCATTAATGACGACAATATGACCGGCGTATGTCACAGCCTAAAGACATCAACTGATGACGAACCTTGTACGTCACTTGCGACGTCACTGATGACCAATCTAGTACGTTTCTCGACGTCCCGTTATTTCATATGAATGACGTAAAGAAAGGTATAAAAAATTTCTTTTTAAAATAACCCTAGTCAAAAACAACAAGTATGCTACTAAACAGGAGAAAATAAAGTAAAATTTTACAAAAATATGTTAGGTTCGACTGTAATTTTAATTTCTCCTATTTCGTACAGTTACTGTTTTTGAGAAGGATTATTCTTGAAATTAATAGAAGGGTTTATAAATAATTATAATGACACACGGTTTTGATCAATGAGAAAAACATTGAAATTATAGAAGGGTTATAAACAATACAAATGCAGTAAATTTTTAATTATATTTTTATTATTTTGTTATAACATTGCAGGTAGGGAAGTTCCATCCTTCTTTAATTTTTCTGGGGCGTGCTTTAACCAGACTTTGATTTTATCATCAATTTCTTTTTCGGTGGTTGTAGGCGAAGTTTTTCTAACAGCACCTAAAAGACAATATATAAAAATCTTATCAATCACAGTTACAAAAAAAACTTACAAACGATTACGTTGCATAATTTTAAAACGTTAAATGCTATTTTCTCGCCTCGTTTACCAAGAAAATTCATTTTTGAAGCAACGGAAAACGACAGGAGAGATTTTAATATTGCATTCGTATGTGCAGTAAAATCTCTGCCTCCGAGTGTTGCGTAATATGATGCCTGTAAAAATGTAAAAGTGAGATGTTAAATCGAACCAGGACATTAGAATATTACATACCAAAGCTTGGAAATTAGTGTTGTTCTCAATGTATCTTTCTAATGTATACAAATCTTCTAATGATCTCAAAGGAAGATTTACTCCAAGATCATCTGGTAAAGAGGTATTATTTACAGCTTGAGTACCGTGATCTTGCTTCCTAATCCACTCCATAATTTGATTATTTTGTTCCCTAATTGTTTTTAACAATTCAATAATAACTGTGTCTGAAAATCATCTGTGTAAATTTTGGATTTTTTTAATTATTTATTATTGTGTATCTACCATTATTTTCCTCCTGCTGGTTTACAGATGCTGTCGCCAGATTGGTGACAGCGGTGTTCTGACCTTGTATTCTTACCGGTGTTCTTACCGGTGTTCTTACCGGTGTGCTTACCGGTGTTCTTAGATTATTTTCTAATAAATACTGTGGCGAGGAAAATGAAGGAGATGACGTGATGTGCGTGTGTGTCTGGCGTAACTGATTTACTGGAGGTGGACCTATAAATAATCCAAATTAACAAAAAAGTTGGAAGATTCTAAGAAATTATTCATTACTCTCTAAACAATCATTGCTCCTGTTTAAATTAAAAACAAACGGTGCTGGTCTCGGGAGCTGGCATTTTTTTTGTTTCTGTTTATCCTCCTCGTTTTCCGAATCAGATTGATCATCATTATAAGCTGTTGATTTTCGTACCCTTTTTCTGGTTAACGGCAAACAGTCTTCATTAACATCGGTATCCAAATTAGATGTGTCCTCGGCTATCTTAATTTTGTTATTGGCAGTCTCGTAATCGTCTAGAAATAGGTAAAATATGTAAAGATAGTAAAGATGATGATATAGTTGGGACCAAATAAATTTGCACTTACGTCATCACGCTGTATGTAAAATTACATGCGATGATTGGCTTATCCAAGGAAAACAGCATGCGTGATTGGTTATCCAACCAAAACAGCATGCGCGATTGGTTAGGTTCGTACATACAGCGTGATGACGTAAGTGCAAATTTATTTGGTCCCAACTATAATGATATAATATAATACACTAACCTGTTTGAAAAAATATACGTTTCACTTTGTGTAATTGCCAACTACCATCTTCAGGAGGATCCACACCAGATTTGACCAATTTCACAAATTTCGTCTTCGTTTGGTTAGGAGGCCAATAAACTTGTCTTTTCCTGGGTGTTAGCCAAGCAGAGTGGACCAAAGATATACCACCGTCGCCAATAATTTCAACTCCAACATAAGCCATATCTAAATTTTATAATCAATGAAAGTTCATCAATGAAACATTATCTTTCAGATCGTTAAAAACCGTGAAGTACGGTTTACACTTCAAATTTTAAAATTGAATTATTTGTCAGCTGAAATTTTACGTATAAACCGAACTTTAGGGCCTTTAACGTTCGAAAAAATAACGATTTAAGTTAGAGAATAGGGGTATTAATTAGAAAAACTTTTCAACATAATAGCTTCAGGTAAACCCCCCCCCTTACCTTTATGCGATTTAATTTATTTTCATCTGGTGTCCTGCTACGGCAGGAAAAAGCTTATATTCAAAATTTGGAATCATTTGGTTGCTTCGTTTAGACGCTATCGTGTTCACAGACATACACACACACAGACATCCTTCAAATAAATGATCAAAATGGATTCAGGGAACCTCAAAACGTGAATATCTGTCAAAAAATTGGGGGGTCAAATTTTTCCTGATAACAATACTTTCCTTTCCTAGGAGTTCGGAAAGTAAAAGTCTAATCACATTACCTAGCAAAGGACATTCTAAGGATCGTATTTACGTAAAAAAGACATGACGACATTTTTTTTGTTGGTACCCCATTTATTTATAATGCTAGTATTTATTACACTAGATTCAAAATACACACTGATGCTAATTTATTAATAATTATAACTTTATTATTTAAAAAAAAACAACAATAATTAACTATGAAGTAATGGTAATGACACCCACGCTTGATCTATAGGGAAAACAATACATTTTGAAACAATTTGATCTCTCGGCCATACTTCAACGTTCTGGGATAAATCCTGTATGCGATAAATGTTCAACTTTTTTGAATCGATGGGGTATGTAAAAAAGGAAGCCTGAATCTTAAATCGGTGTCCTAAAATATAACATGCTTCATCGTCATTGCCAACTACTATATTTTGTATTTTTACAACTAATCCCTCTGTTGTAAGACAAAAACAGTTTGCTTCTGAATGTGATGAAGTAGAAAGCTGAAAATTGTTGTAATGAAGCTTTTTATATTGCTTACAAGCATAGTTTGGTATTATTGGTCCAGAAAAATGATGAAGGTAATATTTAGCGGAATCTTGAAAAGAGAAGCAATCACGGTCTTTTATGTATTGTGTCATTTCAATTTCTTTCAACCGTCTATGTATTTGTTGCAATCGATTCTTGGAGGATTGAACCAAGGATTTTAAATGACACAGATAGTTCTCAAAAGGAAAAGCTGATACATTATCTAACGGTCCATAAATTTCAGCATCATCTGCCAAATGTACGAGGGTCAAGCTAAATTTATTGAGAATAAAATAGATCTAGTAAGTTGTTAAAAAAAGTTGTTGAAAATACGTTCGTTATAACTCAAGTTACTAATTTTTTAAAGTGACATTGCAAGTGAAAACATGGAATTAACAAGAGAGCTTTTTCGAATCATGATTTATTATGATTTTAAAAAAGATTTAAGCGCTTACGAGTGCAAAGAGAGTTTAGATTCAACTTTTAGTGAACAAGCACCTTCCTTGGCTACAATTTACCGATGGTACAAGGAATTTGAACGCGAAAGGAATTCCGTTCAGCATCAAAAAGGAGCAGGACGTCCTTCTACCGCTGTTACCGACAAAAACATTGCTGCTGTTAAAAAAATAATTAAAGAGGACAATAAATCCACTTATGGGGTAATAGAGCATCAACTCAAGATTGGATCCTCAGCTGTTAAAACAATCATACACGATCACCTGCATTTAAAAAAAGTGGTCCGTCGTTTTGTGCCGCATCACCTTTCTGATTTCCAAAAAGCAGAGCGTGTAAGAATTTGCCATGAAACTCTAAATTTGTTAAATAATGGCGGACACCAAATTTATTCCAAAATCGTGACAGGTGACGAAACTTATATTTCCTTTTTCGATATACCTACTCGTCAAGAGAGTCGTGTATGGATTCACGAAGATGAGGAAACTCCAACAATGATCAAGAAACAGCGAGCTATGAAAAAAGTTATGTATGCGGTATTCTTCAGAAGTACGGGCCTAGTAAATGCCATTAAGTTAGATGGACAAAAGACAGTTACAGCTAAATGGTACACTGAAAAATGTTTACCTGATGTGTTCAGTAGAGTTCCAGCCAAGGGAATTATGCTCCACCATGATAATGCATCATCCCATTCGGCAGCTATAACTCGCCAGTTTTTTCTGAAAAAAATATAAAAGTCATAGAACATCCGCCGTACTCACCTGATTTAGCAATGTGCGACTTTTGGCTATTTTCTGGGCTTAAAAAAATTGCGGGGCAGAAGGTTTTCGTCTGAAGAAGAGATTGATACCGCAGTTCATACTTATTTTGAAGGTGTTCCGAAAGAAGATTGGTTGGGACGAGCTTTTAAGCAATGGAAAGAAAGAATGGTCAAGTGTATCATTGTTGGAGGGAATTACTTTGAGCATATTTAAAATAAAATCCTAGAAAATATTAACCGTGTTTTTTATTCTCAATAAATTCAGCTTGACCCTCGTATTAGCAAATGTACATTGTAAATTAGAAATTCAGCACCGTAGATCTTGATACTGTGTCTTACGAACACATCCAATAATTGACGCGCTAAAGTGATTCCTAAAGGTTCTATATGTCGTTTTGAAAGAAGTATCATTAATGCACAACTAAACAACATGAAATGCTCATATAAGGCCAAATCACCAGTACCGATGTAACGTGGAAATGCACTACTGATGAAACGGTGGAAGTCAAAACTAGTGTTTCCAGTTCCAATTGCCTCTTTGATGCTCGTCGATGTGATTAACGAAGCGGCTTAGCTTTGTACGTTTGGTACTAAGTGCTGAGAGCTGGGTAGCGACGAGGTCGCTTTCGTGGATTCTTGTATGGGTTCCTCTTTGCGTAGTAATATTCTCCGGAAGGGCGCCAGTATCGAATACGGACGTTCAGGAGTCTTAGTTATCCTTATCGATACAAAAATAAACCAAAGTAGAAAATAAAAAGACTTACTCGTTTTGAACACACACTTTTAATATAAATTAATATGAAATTAATCGTGAATAAACATAAGAGAATTCTTGATTACACAGATTATATGAATAATGAAAGTAGTAACTAAATATAATAAATTGATAATTAATCACAATAGTTGAATATAAGTACATAAACACATAAAATATACAGAGCGAATCTATCGATGTCGCCAGCTGGAGTCGAGTTGTACGGGAAAATGAACCTTCGCACTTTGATGGTGTCGCTACGAATGCAATTGCCTTGTTAAAAGCCAGTGATATAAAAATCACTCTAATACTACTCAAAAAGCAAGAAATTCTAACTACTTCTACAGAAGGTAGACGGTATTGGGATATGCAGGTTGACAAAGTTTTAACTACTAGCTTAATATTAATGTTAGACAGATCATACAGTAAGCAGTGTTTAAAGCTACTTACGATTCTTGGTTGAATAGTTATTGGATGACGTGCAATCAGATCTGATGTTCCGTTATCTTTCCTGGTCAAAATCGTCAGGATTTCAAATATTAAATGTCGATCTAAAATGCAGATAAAAACACAACATGTATGATTATTGTAAAACACAATTTTAAAGCTTAGCGATATTTTTGAATTATTTGAATAAGCAATTAGATTCGTTTTGTTATCACCAATTATGCGTTTCGTTCCTCCAGCGGAAATAGGATTTGGTGTCACACACATGAAAGTTTTAGGAAAGTTTGAACAGATTGCTGTGTAATCTCTTAAGCAATTTGTACCACCCTGGTTTTTGTCAGGCGCCAACTTTCAAGTGAAAGTAAAATTTATAAAATTGAATTTTTAATCTTCAGGGTACACAAATTACTCAGAAACTCACAATCCTTGTCCCTTTTTTGTCTAGCTCAGTTTAGAGATTCCACTCAAGGTGTGGTAGGTTCATTGAATTAACTCAATTAAGGGATGCTTGTGGGGTTAAAATGAATTTGTTGACCTGAATCGTCGTAATTATTAAGATTGAGATGAACTAATTTGCTTGCATTGATGAACTTTAAGTTTGGTAATGCTTACTGTTATTTGAATAGAGTTGATGAATAAAAAATTGTTTGTATCAAAAATGGTTTTATATTTATGAAAATAATCAAATAAATCGCAAGCGCACAGAAATGTCAGATAAATTTTATCTGAAAAATAATGACAATATTTTAACAAAAATCAAATTAAAACATCCAGAAATATCTTCTTGGGTCGTCGACAAATTACAATAATAAGATTTATAAAAAGTTAATTGAAATATAATTTTTAAATACCTTGTTTTTTTTTAAATCCTGCTCTGTATATAAAGCTTGCGCACTAACACAATTTTGTCGCACGGTCACTTTGCGGAGTTGCACTGAACTTGTTGCTTATCGGTTGCGTCGATGAAATTTGGAGCTCCCGTTTTGTGATTTTTAACGACGTTGAATCGCTAGTAGACACTTGTTGATCTTGAGTATCGTATTCGTGGAGTGCCAGTGAATATTAGTTGATATTAATTTCCAGTTATAAGAAGGTGAGTCATACTTTTAACTCGTTGATTGTGTAGATGTTTACTGAAGGGTAGCCATTTGTAAATTTTGTTATCTAGTTGAGATAAACTTTAAGTTGGTCGCACATTTGGGTATTTCTGGACTAAAGTTTTCACCCTGCAAGTACACGTCTTGCTTCTTCAAGAACTAAAAGTCGACTGTCTGAAATTTCTGCGCTGTGCCTCAATTTCGTTGAATTTTTGTTATCTGTAAGTAAAGTTTTCCACCTTGTTGTATTTTATGTTTACTAATTGAGTTTAAACTTTCAGGAGCGGCTTCTTCTATGATGAGTTGATCAACCGTGTGTTTCCCCGAGCTTTCGTGGATACAGTGGCACTTTTCTAGGCAAGATTTAGCGAAGTTTCCAACCTTTTCCTTTATCACAAATTTTGTTATCAAATTGAAGCGAAAATGACCTTTATATACACTTTTGGAGATTTATAGTAGTAAATTATGAACATTAGATAGAATAGATTATTTAACAAGTTTTGACATAATGGGTTTTACACAATTATTGTAGTACATGGAATAAATTCCATTTTTGTACATTATCATTTAGGTTATGTACATTTGTGATAACATTCACAGTAATATTACCATATTTGAGGCAAACAATCCCTTATTTTGAAATTTTGAGGTGATAAAAACCTCTCTGAATTTATCCTCCAGCTTTTAATGTCATTTCCTAATACTTAAAGATCTTTATTAGTTCATTATTTGTGAAATTGCAAAATTTGTTCATCTTTCTTATCTTTGTGTTTGAAATGAGGTCAAATTCTATGTAAATTTTAAATGTAAGCAAGAAATTTAATGTTTTGCCTAGCCCTGGTAGCTTGAAACACAGCAAGATGTTGGGCACCAGTACGAATGTTTTTGAAATTCCAAAATGGACAGGCAACGTTCGTTGGCGGGTAAAAATGAGCCGATTGGCTTGCGGATTTTCAACACTCTTCTTAATAGGAATTATAAGAAATTCTCCAGTTTGCCCATATACATCAAGGGTGGATTGGATAATAAAATGAGTCACCTCGATATAATGGTCGCTGTGTTTGGCGATTATTCTGGATTTTAAGAATGGCGTCGCATTGACTTCCCACATGTGCTGGTCGATAATATCAATTATCGAAATAAAAATTGATTAATGATCACTTTTGATCTTGTTAAATCTAAAAATAACACTACACTCGGTCGTGAAACTTTACTAGTCATAAACTGATACTTCGATTCGATATAAATAAATCGGAAATCGATAAATTTACTAATTTTCGTAGAGCTAATAATTTTGCGTGCTTGCGTTACTACAACGGTTTTGCGAGAGAGCCTTGCTAATTGATTTTGCGCCGATGCGTTCGATGCAACCTTGAAAAATGTCGGTTAGCGATCTACCTTACCGATCTTTTATTGAAACACCATTGATTATGGGTGTAAAAGATGTTCGTTAATCAATGGTTTATTAAGTATCGAGAAAGTGCTATTTTTCATAAAAATAGGATATATAATGGTAAATTATAATAATAGAAATAAATTTAGCTTTGTTTAATACACAGCTGGTCAAAAAAATCATACATACATAGAAATTTATAACATAATTATTTATTGAAAAATTTATAAACCCTAAAACAAAGAATAAAGTTTTCCTTTTGGAAGCTAGATAACAGAAGTCTGTTACACCGAGCAGAACAATTGGCCCAGTATAGAGCAAAAATAACCGAAATTCGGTGGCTTTCCAATCTGTTAGATAAGTCAAACTGCACCCTTTTCTATTGAACTCAACTGGAATAAATTTACTTAAATGAACAATTTTTTCTGATATAGAGTTTACAGCAGTACGAGACAATTTTATATGACTAATAGGCTGCCCTATCCAAATTTTAAGAAGTTTTTTCATCACCCCCAAGCATACTTCATGCATATAGTCTATTGGGAAAATATTAATCATATCTATTGGTAAAACTAATAGAGGCGATTCTCCATGATGATGTTCTTTGTCACATTGAGAACGAAATGATTTGTCATTTCTATTTTTGGCTGAAAAATTCTGAAAAGTAACACGCCCATGATAAATCCCATAATCCTCACACCTGTCACAGGAGGCATATCCTGAATGCTGTTTGACACATTTTAGATAGGCCCGTGCAGGTGAGTCACAGACAAAGCTGTGAACTTGAACTTTAATTAAATTGTTATTAATTGAAATGCCGTTGGAAAGTAAAATTTCTAATTCTTTTAAATAATCTTCCAAATACTCGGACAGTGGATTTGGTTTACCCTCTCCTAAGAAAGAACCAACTACAAAGGGTTCTGAATTAAAATCTTTTATAAGAGCTAAAATTGGCCAAAGTTGAAGTTTGTGACCTTTGTTAAAAATTGGTAGTCCATCAACGTTAAATGAAATATTTATAGTATCACATTGAGAAATATTATTCTCCGACATTAACTTTAGTTTTAAACCATCAATTAACCCAAAATGGCAATATTCACCGTTCAACAAAGGTTTTATAGTGGTCTCCCTCGGTGTTTTTAACAAGGTTAAAAAGGTTATCCAGAGGGAGCTCATCATGATATGGGCGTAATATGTGTAATAAATGGGTGACTACACTACGTCTAACATACCTTTTCGTTGCCCAATCCCTCAATTCTTTACACAAATCATTGGAAGTAGGTTTCAAATCATTAGGTAATAAATTATTAGGCACTAAGTCAGGGTTACGGGGATCATCGGTAGTTTCTTTAAAGCTTATATCTTCAGAACAATATTGCATGTCATTATGGTTTCTTTCATCCACATTTGAGGAATCAACAGGAAAATTATTAGACAAATCACTTGGTGCACTTGAACTTACATCAGATACTTCAGGTAATGAATCGAAATTTTCTGCTGCAACTCTCCGATACACAGGTAATGAATTGAAATTTGCTGCTGCAACTCTACGATACAACTGTCTTTTGCTAACTATTGTTTTGCGAGTTTCCATTTTGATTTGCGAGTGAGGATTTTCTAAAAAAATAATATAATGTGCCGTGTTTCGCTACTGAATTTATTTTCTATAGCGAGGTTTTAGCTTACGACTCTTTTTTTATTCTCGCCCAGCAATGAGAACTCTTCAGGGTCAAATGTGGGTCCAATTACAAAGATAAAACACTTAGCATGAAATGCAATTATGCACTTAAAATTGAATAAACTCAAAACTTTAAGCTATACCAAAATTTGTTTCGCTTCTATGCTGAAAATGTACAACAAATGCACTCAAAATAAACTAATTTAAAAGAAATACCTGTTTATTAAAATTTATCCAGACAAATAATAAAATATTATCAAGAAACAAATTAAGCATACAAATTATTCCTTAAAAACTAAAAAAATATACCCCTTTTTAAAATAATTGTACCGCACTTTAATTATTATGCGAACGCGTTAGTAATGTTTGCAACCGCACAAAAGAAAAAAAGAGCTCTTTAACAGTCTTACCGGCATCAGTTGAAAAACGTAGTTCAGCGTGTCGGGCTTCGATGAATAACACCTCGTGGAAAAACGGCCTGTCTATCTTCTTTGGATACAGTGAGGATCTAAGATGATGATAAATCATGGGTTCCCGTTATCACAGTAATAACCAAGTTGTATGTTTCGTAAGTATTTCCAAATCGTAATTAATTTCGTTTTTATACCATAACCAATAAATTCCATCAATCCAGTGGTCTCCAAAATTTTACTATCACTTTAAATTTCTTAATTCACTTTTCCATAAGACTTAAATAATTTTTATAAGCAAAACAAATCTATAAATTCAATTATTTCAGATTTAAACTTATCATGTTTTTCACTTTTTAAAACGTTCGTTTTCTCAATTATCATATCCTCTCCAAAACAACAAAATTCACCACGTCTGTTCTCATTCCTCGACGTCAGGAGAGTCCAAAAAAATAAATTAAATACGTCCGTCCTCACTGCTAGACGTGGGCAGACTCCCGTAATTTCCAAACTTATCTCTTTCCAAAATTTGCACGAGCAAGCGCGTTCTAATTTCATCTTTTTCTTTCTTTCAAAATATAAGTCCGTCCTTTTCACATCACTGATTACGTTAATTATTGTCACTTAACTTTGCTCTTCCTAACATTAACAAATATCGAATTACCTAATTTGTTTCCTTAATCCATTGAATTATTAACATTTTATTTTATGTTTTTGTCTCTTACATTTTTATTTTCCTTTTACAGAGACGGCGTTCCTTTAACGGATTTACCCTGAGTGCAAAACAAATTGAGGCAATCGCATTTAAATTATTTTGAAGCATCCGAAATCCTGGTATAGCAAATGACAAATCATAGTAAATAAATGAAAAATTACAATTGTGTTAAATCTTCAAATTGAACACGCTTTGGACCAATGCTACCCTTGGCTTAATCACATTATAATCCCTTATTATGATCAAAACATGACAAATGAAAACATATCAATCACCGGTATTACGAAAACTTACAAATTATTATCACAAAGAACGGGCTTTGCACTTTCTCAGTTTTTATCACAAACTTAATCTCGTTGGCACGGGTTATTATAGTTCATATAAAATTTTAATATAATACACAAAACAGTTATCCTATTTAAATATACAAACTATATCTTTATAGGTACCAAACTAAAAGAACTTGAAGGTAAAATTATTTTAGGTTAAAAATATGTTGGTGTCGTTCATTGTAAAAGGGGTGTAATTTTTAAAATATGCATTTTGTTGTTTAATGGTATCACATTTGGTCATAACGGCTCGTAATTTTAAAATTAAATTACAAGAAGATAATTCACTAACTTTTACAATGAACGACACATCACATCACAATCTTATTATCGTGGTTATTACGATGTGGTTATATAAACATCTTCGGTTAAAATCGGGGCCGCCTTCGGGGCCCGTATATAAAACCAAAGATATAAGAGCTGTAAAGATGAGAAGCGCAATGCTTTTTAATATGTAGGTTATTTCTCCCCCATAAGTAGATGGCGTTAGTCACTTGGGGGATATGATTTTGAAATGTCGGTAATTCTCGGGGTTTCTTTAATTTCCCATAGATGTCGCTTTTAGATTTGCATATTACCATATCGACACTTGATATGAATAACATTGTAATTCTATTTTGCTTATTTTACAGGAGAGCATTTTAAAGAGTTTTTGCTACATATAATTTGCAGTAACAATGATGTCATGTAACCAGACATGACTTTGCAATATTATGTAGTACCAAAGATAAACATGTCGTGCAATCTCAAAAGTGCAAACCCACAGTAATTGTACCCACTAATGAACGAACTATGATCAAATTATGAATTGGAATTAAATTTTTATTTAAAAAACATTTAAAAATTATTTTGATCTGGAATTGAAAATATTTAAATAAACTTACATTAATTAGTTAATCTACATACATTAATTTAATTTCGAAAATTTTGTAGATCATTTTATTGCATGAGTTTGAATTCTGGAGATTCGTATTACCGTGGGTTCAAATTATTCAGATTGCACCACATAACCTCCAACCAAGTACCTGGAAGCATAATAATTATTATAATGTTGAGATAAAAAAATTTGTAATTGCAGGTTTATTTTCATAATCGATTATTTCCACAATCGATTATTTTCACAATCGTTTATTTTCAGAATCGATTATTTTCACAATCGATTATTTCTATAATCGATTATTATAAATTATCATAATCGATTATGAAATAATCGATTATTCGAATTACGGTGATCGATTAATCGATTATATGCGCACCCCTAATTGCAATTATAAATATAATATGCACATGCAAAACTTCAAGTACGTGGCGCATCCTTGCAAGGTCGTTGAAAAAATAACTTTGTGAAGCTCTGCATGAAAGTAATTTTGCTGATAGGCACACACAACATGTTGAACGTAAATATTTAAAACAAGGATTAAGAAATAATTAACTACATCGCCAATATACCGAACGTAATAAATGTTTGTTACCTTACTTTACATTAAAATACTCTTTTGCCGGCTAAGCAGAGTCGGTTCGCAAATATTCAAAAAAATATCGGGCGTGGGCTGTGTTAGCTATACGTGGAAAGAAAAACCAAAGAAACACAAAAAAATTAGAAAACATATAATTAAAATCCAATACAATATTTACATTGAATGACTTAACAATAATAACAAAAAGGTACAAAAACAAAGAGAGAAATAAAAAACTTAAACTACCTACTTTACAAAACTTAATAATCAAACAATTCTAATAGCTTACCCAAAAATTTATCAATTGATAAACACAAATTGTTTACGAATGATCGATTCAAGTTAAAAATTAATACAAAAATAAGACACATTATTTATTATTACACATTATTTTACATTATTGATTGGTTAAATGTCGCACTTTTCTATTAATTTTTGGTTTTGATACCGTACTTGGAATAGCTTTGAGGTCATTTGTTAGCCATTTTAATGTTCGTAATAATTTAATATTGATTAAATGTTTAACGAAAAATGTTCTGTGAACTAAACAGTGCTGCGGGACATTATAAAACTCGGGGCATTTTTCTCGAACAATTTGTTCACTGTTGCTTACGATAATTTCTTTAATTCCCATAGCACTTTTTTCTCTGGCAAATAATTTTTCAAATGTTGCAAGAACTATGTTTGCTACATCTAGAACGATGCTTGCAGGATTTCTTAAATATTTTATATTTTCTTCATCGTGGCCATAGTCTCGAAACAATATTAGTAAGTCATGATTCGATAAAACACCTTCGTTTAGCAAACTCTTTTGACATATATCGCAATTAAACTTCTTAAGTAAAGAATGCACCACATAGCCACCAAAATAATTTATTGAACAACTTTCGAGACTTGGATATTGCTGACTTAGAGGTTTTTCGTTATCACTTTCTAAATCGTTATCTTCACGGAAATCATCATGTAATTGTGTACTAACAGATGGGACATCTGAGCTTGCGAAAGCAACACTATCGGTATTTATTTCGTCATTTTCTTCGTCAATTTCACAATTGGCACTTTCGGATGGTTTCTCTAAATTCGAAGAAATACAATGTTGCAAAGCTATTCTGAACGATCTAACAGTTGGATTACTATTATGTCCTCCAGAATTTCTAATTTTTGAAAAAAATGACTCTAAAGGGTCTTGATTTAATCGAGCCGTTAATAAAAATGTGTAGCCCTCATTTAAAAGTTCTTGGTAAAGAGAAAGAATATTTGTTATTGTCAAAATCAAGCCATCGAAACAATATATATCATTTCTTAATTTACCCGATTTCTTATTTATGATCCGTATCGATTGCAACCACAAAATTCCTTGATTCATAGTTTCTTCTACAACTCTTCTTCTTTTTGACAGACCACACCGTAATGGATTTGAATCATATATCACTTTAGAATTTAGGCAATCAAATAAGTCGTTAATTTTTTTCAAAAATTCTGCTGTTGCGGATGCTGATAGTGCTTGTTATTTCTCCTGTTCTAATAGCTGTACAAATACCTGTAGACACTTTATTTGAAAATACTTGTGTAGCAAATTTCACGCGCATTTTATCGAAAGTATTTGGCCGTATATGTTTTTCAGAGAGTTTACAACAACTTCTTGCTTTATTCGATTTGTCCAATTCGTAAAAATTTACAACGTCGTTCCAAGACACAATGTCATTGTCAACTTTAATTAGATTCACATTGTTTAATAAATTATTGCGAATACTTTTAATTAAATGTGGAACATCATGAATCAAATAAATGTTTTCAAATGCAGAGTGCTGACGCAATCTTTTAAAAAGACTCCTATTATTAGCCCCTTGGTCACAAATAAACGCCCTGACTATTAAACCTAAATTTTTAAAAGTATTGCTTAAAATGATTAAATGATCAAATAGATCGTTAGCTGTTATGGGACCGGAAGTAATCAGATAAGAAATTACATGTTTCCACTTTTTTAAAAGCCCCCTTAGCATAAAAACCGTACCGTGATTGGCAATATTTGAATTCCGTTTCCCCCCCCCCCTAGATCTTGAAATCCTTCGATAAAATCAAGTTTTTGATTATATTCTAATCCTTTCTTCAAACTAATTTCATCGAAAAGTAAAACGCAGTTTTTATCAGTGTTTTCCATTCCGTCCACAATTGATTTTAACCTCGATACGAACTTTTTATCTAATCCAGGCATTAGATTATTGCATTTTAACCAATTCTGGATACTTTTAACAGTGGGAAGATTAAAACCCAAGGTTTTACGCATATGTTTGTATAAATTAGGAGACTTCAAATATAAACTTATCGACAGATCCCTAGCGTTTTTACTCCAGGGCAAACCTCGTTTTTTAAGCTGCATTAAAAAGAAAGTTTTTACAGCTTCTGCACTATCTTGAAAAATTTTATTGTTTGTATTAATCAAATCAGCAATCTTGTTTTTCAGACGTGATCGCTTAAGTTTGGTATTTCTCAATTTCTTTTTGTGAGACTTTAATTGCAAGGTCAATGTCTTTACTACACTAGTGTCTGATTTTCGCGGACTTGGCATATCCTCAAGAACTTGCTGTAATGAATCACAATCAGAATCGTCATCAGGTGGTGAACTATTTGGATCAACACGTTGTCTTTTACTACCCGAATAAATTTGATGAGGTGATAAATCTCGTTTCTGTGGTGGTGTTTCAAATCTTTCTTCTTCAGTCAATGAGGTGGAACTAGAAGATGGATCATTTGATGATACGTACATTGTAGGGTTCGCGTTTTTACACAACCTGTTTTTGTTGTAGTTTGTAAATGATTTATCATCAAAGTGGATATCACATATCATCTTATTGGTTAACGACGTTGTCTGCGAATACAAAAGTATAAGTTTCGAGTTTCCACACCTTTTCAACCATTCTTTTTGTTGGTCCTCGCCTTTCGGAAATTTAAAGAAAGATCCCCCATAATTAGATCTATTGTTTTGGCATCCATAATAAACACATTTTCGATATTCATCTGCCATCTCGAATTCGTTGTATTTTCCTTTTTCCTTGTTAATCTTATTAATTCAATTCTAAATAATATAAAGCTGACCGCGACACCACTCATTCACCACTGACTTAGCATTTAGCATTGAAAATGCAGATTTGCAAATGTATCGCGTTCGTAAATCGGGGGATTACTGTATTATAATTCTATAAATATAACATTGTATTTCTTGGAATTGAAAATGAGAAAAATTATAAATATCCGGTTCGTAACTTTGCTAACTGTGCTGTCAGAAAGAAAGAAACAGTATGATAAAACACGACGCGCCTGATGATTTAATTTAATTAGTTGTATATGTAACCCATTATATAAGGAAAACGACTAGTGCATGCCGTTTGGTATAGCATTTCTCATCTTTAAGCTCTTATATCTTTGATAAAACTCAAAATTTAGCGCGACATATAAAATTATAGTAATTTTTTTTTTATTAATTTTATTTTAAAATTATGAAAAATTATTATTTTATTTAATTATTTTTCCAAGTTGTGAATAATTTATGGATAAAATAGTATTTTTGAAAAATATATTTTATATTAATTTTTCAAGAATTTCAAAATAAATTAACTGTTTAATAATTTAAATTATTACGAATTAATAAAAATTCTTAGTTAATTACGTAAATTCATCATCGAAATATTATATATTGCTATGACCTTAGCCTCACGTTGGGCTGTCAAATTGCTATGTCCTCGAGTACTCTTCCAAAAGCCACTCGTTGGTGCGTCAAATTGTTATGTCCACCTGAACTTCTCGATCTGTGATCGCTACTCACAGATTCCGGTTGACACGACTTACTCTTAATCTCAGGATGCGGCAGGTTCCTTGGACTTTTACGGTGGAATTAGTTTAATCACACAGTCAAAGAAAATACGCAAATCTAATCTTTATAAACATATAATGAACAAATAAACACAAAATTAACATAAACAATTAACAGCATTAATACAAGATTCGACAAAAATTAACAATAATGAAATTTTAATGTTACCTTTTATATAGCTAGTTTTAACTACGCGAACTCCCGCGTGCACTGACGTTTTTCCTCGTCCGGACTTATAATCTCGCCTCTATTCTTTATTTTGGATCCACTTTTTGTGCTCCAATACTTTAATTGTAATTTCCAATTTCATATGCATCATTAAATAATCATACTGAAATTATCCAACATCATATCCACTTTAAATTCCTTTTCAATCGGTCTTTAACAATTTTTTCAATTCCAATTCCTCAACTCAACTCAACAAATAACCCAATTATTCAGTGGGGAATCCTCTTCCCACTCTTGGATTTTTACTATTCCTTTTAAGGAGACGAACTCTAACACCTGCTCCCTCTGGGATACCGGTATTCAATTTTTTCTTGTTATATGCCACTATCGGTCGCTTCTTTAAATGGAACTCTTTTATATGCGGCTAATTTTGTCGCTTCATTTTTTTCAACCCCCTGTTTATCTCTCCCTGGCAACCAATCTTCCTTTTTTTTATTCCTATTTGATTTTATCTTACATTTTCCAGTGTTTTGTGTTGCCTATCCAATTTATCATGAGGCGTTTGAATTTTCTTTAATCACAAAACTTAATCTAACAAACTTAATCTAACATTTAAAACATCTTTTTTCTTTATTGTCTTTTACAAACTTTTCTCATGCCATATTTTCTCTGACTGCACGACAAACAATTTAATACCGCAACAGCCAAATATTGATGGACACAACAATATATATGACCTTAAAATGACCAAACAATGATGTCATAAAGACGGCCTTTAATGTCGTCCTATAGTCGTCCCTGAGAATGACGTCATTTGTATGTCAGTTATTGGGCACTACGACGTCGCCGACGAATAATGACCAATAAATGACGCCATTATGACGACAGTGTGTTACCTGGGTACGTATCACAACATCTAGATACTAGTTATTCCATCTTTCTCAACGGATAATGGCTTTGCTTTAGCCTTGGTAGTTGTTTTTTTTTGTTGGTTAATTAGTTTAATCAAATTTTGGAATTCGTTCTTTTTTTATGAGAAGTATTCCGCTTACCTACCATGTGCTGTAGTAAAGCTTATTTCACATCAGTGTGTACTCAGATATGTTTTTGTACTTTATATTTTCTTTTTGGTGATGATTTAAGGGACTAAGATGTATCTGAAATCTTTTATTTTGCGCCTGGCGCCCTGGGTACAGTTATTTTAGCAAAGCAGATCAACTATATTTAAACGAACGCTTTCGAGCGACCCAGTGAGCTCCGACACTGGGTAATTCCTATGAGCTAGACCGTTTTGTACAGTCCATCTACAAACGTGAAAAGAGGCAATGGAACGGGAATTTAACGGTTATCGCCACAGAGGTAGATTTTAAAATTCACAGATATTGAAAAAGAAGTTTAACGCCCTATGAAACTCATCGCAAACCGCATCTTAATAAGTTTTCAAGTTTCGTTTTTGATTGATTGAAAATGATACCGAGGTCCTGCGTTGAAAATTGATTGGATGGGTGTTGCCCGGAGCGATCAAGTTTAGATCTATAAGAAAGGGTTCCAGTCATGGAATTTTATATTAAGAGTTATTGGTTATAGACACCTTCGTCAATTACACTGTAATTTTGACTAAACACCCAATTATTGTCAAATGTTTCCATTATTGTAATTAAAAATGAAGTATAATATTTATTCAAACTTTTTAAACTTTCGTAATTGAGTAATTCTCGTTGAGTGACTTTAATTATTCAAATTGCTAAATTCAACTAAATGGAGGGTTGCTAATTTATTGATAATATTAATTTATTGTTGGCGGTTAACAAATCCAATCAGGATTGATGAACTGGATGTAGTAAACTAGCAAAACAATCCACCTTTAACCTAAACCACCGATAATATTAAATTAATTGTAGATGTATTATTATATAAAAATTAGTATACTTTAATAATAATTGGAAATGAGCATAAAAAGAGACGGTCGCCAGCTTAGCGGTTAAGTGCTTTGCTGCTAATGCTAAATACCTGGTTCAACTCCGGGCTCAGTAAAACTTTATTCTGACCGTCTCCCCTCGGAAGGCAATGGCAAACCACCGAGGTGTAATCTGCCTGGTACAGCCTCTCTGGAGATGAAGTGTATACACTTCCCGCGGTTCGGAGCCCGCGTTAAGCAGTAGGTCCCCTATGTGTGTGATAATACTTCAAACGCACAACACATGCATAGGAGAGAGGTCGCCTACGTCTGAAATCAGGCACGGCACTTGAAGAAGAAGAGCATAAAAAATTAGTCTTAGTCGTATTTATTGTATGAGCAGAAGATCACAATATCGTATCCAAAGTGTCTAAAGACCTCAAAAAAATTTTCATCTCGAGAGCACCATTGCATTAACTCTTCTATAGTAACAACACCATCTTTATTTGTATCTATTAACTGTAATTAGAAAAAAATTCTGGAAGTTGTAAAACTTGAAATAAAACTTACGTGGAAAATTTTTTCTACGTGGTCTTTAGCCGAACTGTCTTCAACCATTGGCAAGGTCGAACGACCCACCATTTCATAAATACTTGATACAACGTCTAACATTTCAGTTTTTGATATAAGTCCATCTCCGTTAAGATCGTACAATCCAAATATCCATTGCATTTTTTCTTGAACACTACCTCTCGAAACTTTTGAGAGGATATTCAAAAAATCCTAAAACAACATTAAAATAATTAATTAAAGTAGTCGAGAGAAAGCCGAATTTCAAATTTTTGCTAAAAATTCTAAAATATGAATTTGAGTAGGTATGAGAAAAGAAAATCTCACTTTCAGAATAACTAACAATAACGAGACACGTGCTAGAAGGGAAGATCTGGACTAGTTGGCTAATAGGGGAAGTCAACAGTCCAATTAATTTGGACACCTGCTCACTTAAAACGCCCCACGTGTGCTACTTAATGAGATGTGCATTAATAATAGGGTTGTTGCAAGATATCGAATTTAGCGATGACGCTTATTATTCCTTGTAAAACATAGAAAGATAAACTTATAACAAGAAACAAAAATTTTTTAAAAAGTGTCTTTGAACGTGAAAATCGAATTTAAAATTCAAAATACGTTCGGTTTGCCGACGGCCCCTCTGACGTCACACGCGTTTTGCCGAATAATTTTCTGATCTATTTGGCAACGTTGAATTATTTAATATTTACTTCATTGACAGTTGAAAAAATTTTAAAGCGTTTGACAGCTTTTTAGTTTAAGGTTATTGGTTATTGTTCTAAGTAATTATTTTATTAAAAATGGCTTCTTTGGATTCAAATTTTGTAAAAGCTAGTTCGGATAATCTTCCTATTGTGCACATTTTTATAAGCACTTTTTAATCTGTTTGTTTGAACTCATTTTTATTAAAGTTTAAATTTTTTATAAGGCTATCACAAAACAACTTGACAGCTAACTGCTACTATGTTGCCAGATGTTTTCAAAAGTAGAGTGTGACGTCACTCGCGCGAAATTCCTGTTTCAAATTCATACTTTTTTAATATTTTTTTTTACGGAAAACCAAAGTCTTCTTAGACTTTTGATCTATACAGTACTGTTGAACAATACTTAAACTTTATAAAAAAAAATACTTAGAAATTCATGCAATAACCCTATTCTATACTTTTACAACTTCAAATTGGGGCTAATCTATTTCTAATCTATTTGAGATAAAAATAAATATTAGAAAAATAATTTATTACAATGACTTAATTAATTACGCTCATTCTTTTGATAATACAGTTTGAAGACTTTTGAAATGATAAAATTTGCTTTTTAATGATATATTTTTATGCAAGGCGTTTTTAAGTATTAAATGATTTAATTAAACTTTTAAATTTAAAATAATGATGTTCGTTTTTTATATCTATGAGAACTTTTAATTGATTAGTTCTAATTTGAAGTTGAAAAGGTATAGTTCCTGTTTGTTTAAAGCACATTTTTGTATGAGACGCTAAATTTTTGCCAATTGAACCTTTTTTCGTTTTTTCAGTGTGTACTGTCAGAATAAAATTTACTAAGACCGGAGTCAAACCAAGTATTCAGCATTAGCAGCAACGCACTTACCGCTTAAGCTGATGACCGTCTCTGTTTGATTAACCTCCATTTTTCCCAAAAATATTTTTGTTTCCAAGCGTTTGATTTCTTTACGAGTTTTACTCCCTGCCTCAAGTCTCCTATATCAGATAGCAGTGGTGCCCACGCATTTACACAGTTTCGTCGTCAGGAGTAGCAGAACTTTACTGCCAAATAGGTCCCCCCCTAAATCCAGTTTCCGGAGCTACCCGTAGTAGCGTTCAAGGGCCTCAAGATTTACTTAAGGTAATTTGGGTTGTTTAGTTATAGATCGATAGTAATCGAGCGTAGGTAGACAAATGCTGACCGCAGTTAGCAACACAATATTTAGGATTGATGAACTAACGCAATTTAAGAGTTTAACAGAGATTTATCTTAATCGGAGATGTTTAATTGAATTAAATCTTGAAACGTAGAAATTATTCATGAGGGCGGCGAGTTGTACATCACTGAGGTGGATTGTAAACAAAACAGTGTTGCGGCAAGTTGTCATATTGAATGCGGGTCAAGTTGACCTGGTGTAAAGCTTGTATGAATGCAGCAACATTATTTTACATTTGAAAAGCTGTAGCTTTACCGATGCTGGTATTTTTTTATTTTATTGTATAACTTTCTACTTTTTGCAAAGTTTACTCAAAAAAACTATTTTTTATAACCAACCACTCGCGGGGAAGTTGGCACACTGTCTGTTTTTATAATAATATCTGTAACTTACTTAGAAAAAATAGCATTCAACGATCTTTACTTGCTGTATCACTCCAAAATCAGATTTTTGAAAAAGCTTATCATACTTATTGACTATACGCAGGGCGCTCAGCAACACAACGAAATCTTTATTCTAGTTAACTGTAATCACTCCAAAATCAGATTTTTGAAAAAGCTTATCATACTTACTGACTATACGCAGGGCGCTCAGCAACACAACGAAATCTTTATTCTAGTTAACTGTAAGACAACCACCTGAGTACACAAATCTATGAGTTTACACGCTTTAGACGTTAGATTCCTCCTAAGTAGGCTATAGAGCTGTCATTGATTTCGACGCTGGATATCAAGGCTAGCCGTTCTTTACAACAAAAGGGAGGTACAGAGCTGCAGGAAATTTTTAAAATCCCAAGAAAGTGCTTTCATTAGATTGTTCCTGTTATTTATGATGTCGCTTGGACCTCCCCACCTTCGCCCTTACCCTAATAAGAAGAGACGAGCGCTAATGATGCTCATAAAGTTTCGATAAGAGTAATTCTGGTATAATTTGATATAAAAATAAAAGACAAAGGTTTTGGCGCATGTGTTTAGTACTTGGATGGGTGACCCCCCACGGACCATGCACCGTTGTGGCTGTGGGTTAGATTCTACATTAAACAGTATCTTGAGATTACGGATACGGGTACGATCAAGGCTGGTAGCCTGGTCTATTTACTGTAAATTTGTAAGTACTACTAAGATGTCATTCAAATTAAATAACATTTATTAAATAGATGAACTCTAGTGGGATAGTGGATCGCAATAAAACAATTAAGTTGTTACGTCAACGTTTCGGAAGCATTTATTGTTCCATCATCAGGACTGTAATAAACAATGTCGATGAGAAGGAAAGCAACAAAATTATGGGGGGGGGGGGTTCACAACTCATAAAGGTGACATACCTAAACAACTTGATGTAATTTCGTTTTCTGCGTTAATCATGGAGTAGGTCAATGCTGAAGGCCATAGGGTCACAATCATCAGTGGTGTCAAAATTATAATTTTGCAAACTCATAACATTAGAGTCGTCAAAAATAAATGTAAAACTAACAGTATACACCATAAAAAACTTAAAAATTGTAAATATGAAATATAAATAACCAATGATCACAAATAAATATATGTACATTAAAACATCCAAAAATCCCTTATCTACATATACTACTAAAATTATTCTGTCAAACACACAAAATGCGGCCAAATCACTAGTACGTTGATAACAAAAATAAAACTACAAGAATTTCAAAATTTTTGCCGCGTAAACCCCTTCATGTAAACGAAAAAACCAGTTGGTAACATGCCAAACAACATAAACATAACCCGACATAATCGAACGCGTTAGGCAGTAAAAATTAAAAATAAGTAACCCCTTAATCGAAAACGTTGGAATTAAAATAACACCAAGCTATTCAAAACATCGGAATCTTCATCCACCACGTAAAATATGAACAGCACACCCGCACAGGAAAGTGTCACACCATATAACCAATGTCCCCAAGTAAAATCAACGCCACTTATCCAGGTAATGTCGCAATAAACCCTTATAACCCACATTAATATAATTATAATCCGTTTGTTTATTCACGTGATTAGGAGTAGTCGAGATGTAAGCTGCTTCCAAGAACTGTCTCTTAAATAAATTAGATTTCACATCCAACACCGACACATCTTCCGGTCTAAAGGAATGTAAGTTGTCAATTAAATGTTCTGACAGTCCAGTCTTTGCCTTGCCCTCTCTTTTTTTTGTGTGCGTTGGAGGAGGGGAAAATACTTTATGTACTAATCCCGGCGTTGCCTAAGACCGGGAGTGTGGGACTCATCTCATGATGTTGAGAGATGTTACCCACTAAAAACCCCTCCTCTGACGGTAGCTGGAACACAAGGTATTACGTCAGACTACCGTCACGTGTGATGTTATTCACCCTTTCGGGACTTTTCTCTTCTTTTTGTTTACTGCTCTGCCTGTCTAGCGATCTCCTCTCCGATTTTCATCTTCATTATGCCTTCGATGAAGTTGGCGACCACTTTCCAATTCTCTTCATTGGCTAGCATCACTTCAATTACGTTGGCTGCTGTTATGCCGACGTCGAAGTGTGCTTGCATGACTTGACGTTCTATATTCCATCGCTGGCACGCAAAGGCAGTGTGCTCCGCGTCATCCACTTCCCCGCAGTATACACACCCCTCTGCGGCCGCTCTGCCAAATCTCTTGAGGTACGACTGAAAGCAGCCGTGTCCGGACAGGAACTGGGTAAGTTCATACGTGGTGCGGCCGTGGTTCCTCTGTACCCATTTAGCTATGTTTAGGATTAGCTTGGCCGTCCACCTTCCCTTGTCCGAACACCCCCACTCTCGCTGCCAGTCGCCAGGGTTTTCTCTTCTGCTTCTTTCAGGGCTTCCGGCGTTTCCGCGTTGTATCTGTTGGCTCTTCGTTGGGCCAACAAGCGGATCGGGGCCATCGAGGCAAGCACCAGGGCCGCGTCCGTCGACACGGTCCTGTAGGCCCGGCAGACCCTGATAGCGTTCACTCTTTGGACTCTCTGCTAGTAGTTGTTGTACTTCTCGACCTCCAATGCTTCCACCCAGATGGGCGCGGCGTACAGCATGACGGACTCCGCCACACTGGCCAGCAGTCTTTGTTTCTCTTCCGCTGGGCCTCTGACATTTGGCATCAACCGGGACAGCATAGAAATTATATTTGCCGCCTTCTTGGCCACTCTGGATATATGTGGTCCAAATGCCAGGTTCTTGTCTATGTCGAGACCCAGCACCTTCGCCTGTCTTTGCGGTTCTACTGCACGCCCGCCCACCTTGAAGGACATCGGCCTCAGGACCCTCCTGTCGGAGACGACCACCGCCTCTGTCTTCTCGGGCACCAGCTCCAACTTTTTGGCTTCCAGCCACTTCTTAATATCTTCCGCAACCGTGTTTACTATTTCTTCTACTTCGTCTTCGGTCTTCGCCTCTGCCACCAGTGTAATGTCGTCCGCGAAACCGAAGACCTTCGCTCCCGGCGGCAGGGGGATCCTCAGCACCCCGTTGTACATCACGTTCCACAACAGGGGCCCGAGGACCGATCCCTGCGGTACGCCGCCGGTGACCTCGACTCTATCTTGTAACAGACGTTCCTCGATCAGTATGGCTTGGGTTTTGAAATACTCCGCCAGTAGGTTGGTGAGGTAGGCGGAGACCCCCAGTTCGACAACCACGTCGAGTATCGCCTGCCACCTTGCTGTGTTGAACGCGTTTCTCACATCAAAGGTCACCAGGACCGCAATTCTTCTAGTATGTCGGGTTCCTTCTTTGGCCCTCCTGATCTTTTCCACCATTCCCTCTACCGCCCCGATGGTGGATCTCCCCTTGCGGAAACCGTGCTGGTTGTCCGCAAGGCCTCCCGCGGCTTCGACCTCTCGAAGCAATCTGGCCGCCAGGAGTCTCTCGTAAAGCTTGCCCGCATGGTCGAGCAGGCAGATTGGGCGATATGAGGACGGGTTCTCGAGAGGCTTTCCCCCCTTTCTCAGGAGGACCAGTCTGGCCACCCTCCACTCCTCCGGGTACGTGCCCTGGATCAGGCACCTATTGTACTCGTCCAGAAGGAGGTCGGGTCTTCTCTTGTACAGTTCCTTTATTAGGATGGCCGGGATGTTATCTGGCCCTGGCGCCTTGTTTGTTGCCATCTTCTCGACAGCAAGCTTTAGTTCTTCACAAGTGAAGGGCTCGGGTGGATCCTCTACCGGCCGGACCAGGTAGACGACGGGAGGGTGCCGGGGAAATAGCACTTCTGCTATCCGTTGTTCTGTGAGACCTGGGATGGGTGTTCTTCCCAGGGTTTTCATGGCGATTCTATACGCTTTCCCCCACACGTCGTTGTCCACTTCGTCGACGAGTTCCCTCCACTTTTGCCGCTGGCTGTCTGTTATGGCGTATTCAAGCTGCTTCTTTTTTTCAATGTATGCCCGTTGTAGCTCTTGTTTTATGGCTTCTTCTGCGGTGCGCGAGCCCATCGCCCTGGTGAACTGCCTCCTGGCTTTCGAACACTGTCGATGGGCTTCGGAGACCTCCGGCGTCCACCAGTACACCGGTCTTCTGTTCATGGCTCGCCGTCGGGGCATCGGCGCATCGCAGAGCCTCTCCAACATTCCCCGGAATCCTCTGTTCCGGCGTTCTTCCTTGAGCGCATCTTCATCTCGGAGATGCTCGTCCAAGCCCTCGGCGTCGAACTTCCTCCAGTTCCAGCCCGTGATGGTTTGGGTCTGGACTGTCGAGGCTCGCCGGATTACGAAAGCTATGTAGTTGTGATCGCTCAGACTCACATCCCTGAGAACCCCCCACTCCCTCACCCACCCCGCCATCTCTACAGACGCGAAGGTGAGGTCCAGAATGGAGGTCGCACCTCTTCTTTCGAAGGTGGGCTCCGCCCCCTCGTTACAGACCACGAGGTCGAGCTCGGCCGCCATCTCCGTTACTATCCGGCCTCTGGGGTCAACGTCGGTCGGTCCCCACTCGGGAGACCTGGCGTTAAAATCGCCTCCCACGAGAGCCGGCTTCCGGTGCCTTCTTATGCTGTCCGACATTTCTCTTATGTCATCCTCAAATGAGCAATTATTCCTTATCGCACCTTTAGTTGCCTCCTTTGAGATGTTGGTAAACAAAGAATTTACATCGAACGAAACCAAAATGTATCCTGGAGGTATGACACTATTAACTATTTGGGCTCTTGCAACAACAGTATTCTTTACTATATAGGGCAACGATGGGATAACGTTCCTCAGTATCTCCACCAAAAACCGGGCTAAAGGGACGGACGGGGAATCGATACAACTAATCACTGGTCTGAGCGGAGTGCCCTCCTTGTGGGCCTTAGGCAGACCATATGCTCTGGGAAACTGGGCATTTGGAAAAACGTTTTTTGGTCGTTAAATCTATGTATTCCTTTTCATATAAATCCTTAACCCCACTGTTAAACCTACCTTGGATAGTGGTAGTAGGATTTCTAGCGAGCCTATTATATGTGATCTTGTCATCAAATAAACGTAGCATTTTATCTTTGTAGTCATTGATATTCGTAACTGTTATGTATGAACATAGCATGCATAGGCAAAGCACCCTAATAGATTCATGGTTGCCAAGCACGATAATAACAAGTAGCATGTAAATGTAAATAACGTGTCAAGTTAAAAAATAAAAGTTTCCTTAAATTGCAATAAGAGTTTGATTCGAAGACATAACAATTGGCGACGAGGTAAATCAAAAGAACATTATTTGGACAATTTTAATAGTAAAATCGTGTAAAAAAAAATAATTCCAAAACCACGCAGTGGTTATGTCGACTTTTGTAGGTGCGGTTCCGCAATACCTGAATTCTAATACAGACTTCATAATTTATGAAGAACGCTTGAAGCATTTTTGTTCAGCTAATAAGATAATAGAAGAATCTGTAAAAATTGGGTTATTGTTGAGTCATTTGTCGGAACACGTATACGGTACTTTAAGAGACCTGTGTTATCCAACAGCACCAGAAACAAAAAGTTACATCGATTTAACAACGCTATTAAAACAGCACTACAGTCCTAAAGTAAACACCTACAGGGAAAGGATAGAATTTTACGAAGCAAAGCAACTCTCTGATGAAACCAGCAATGAATGGTACGCTAGAATAAAAAGACTATCAGTAAATTGTAATTTTGGAACCGATTTAACGAAGATACTGAGCGATAAGTTCGTAACCGGTATGAAACCTGGACCAATCCTGGACAAGTTAGTCGAGCAAGAGACGTCGAAGACAGTCCAAGAACTCCTAGTAATAGCCGTGTCGAAGGAATTCGCAGTGCAACACGCCCAAGGACGAGTACATGCAATCGAAACTGCAAAAACTACTCCACGAAATGGTAGATGGCAGCAAAAAAATTTTCCAAGCAGCAAAATCAAGCCAAATCAAAATGGCACCGACTCTTCAATCAAGAAGACAAGATGCAATTGTTGCGGAAAAAAACACAGTGGCATATGTAAATACGCAAATTACAGGTGCAACGCATGTGGCAAAAATGTACATTTACAAACTGCATGCAAACAGGTAAAATCAAAGCAAATAAATGCCGTTACCCAACATGTAGAAGAAGTAAGTGTAGTACCCATCGAAACCATCTACAACATAGGCAATAATACAAAACCAATCGAATTACATGTAAAAATAGGTAATGAAATTGTGTATATGCAATTAGACTCAGGTTCTGCAATATCAGCCATATCTGAAGAACTCTATGTTCAACGTTTTAAAAAATTGTATTCTATTCAAAAATCAATTTCAATATTTAAAGGTTACACCGGTGAACCAATTATTCCAGAAGGATTTATTACGGTTACTCTAGAATTTAAAGGTATAAAGAAGGTAGTAAAATTGTATGTTATTCAAAAAGCACATGTAGCTTTATTATGTAGAGATTTTATTCATGAATTTAACATCACTTTTAATCCAACAGCAATCAACTCTGTCGATTCAGTGAATGTCAAAGATGCATTACTCAAAGAATTTCCGGAAGTGTGCAATAAACAACTAGGATGTTTCACTCATGCCAAAATATCGTTAAAACTCAAGCCCAATGCAATACCCAAACACTCACCTCCAAGACCAGTACCCCTAGCATTGAAAACCAAGATTGAATATGCACTAACTCGATTGGAACAGCAAGGAATTATAAGTCCGACTGTAACGGCAAAATGGAGCACACAAATTGTACCAGTTTTAAAGAAGAATGGCACGGTAAGAATATGCGGTAGCTACATCAATTTAAACAAAAATTTGGTTGACATCTATTACCCGTTACCGAGAATCGAACAAATATTTGCAAGTCTCTCGGGGAATCATAAGTTCTCAAAAATTGATCTAGCTGATGCATATATGCAATTCATGTTAGACGATGAATCCAAAGAACTGGTTACCATATCAACTCATAAAGGTTTATACAATGTCAATCGGATGCCATTTGGCATAAAATGCGCAAGTTTTTATTTCCAAAAATATATTGACCAATTATTCCAAGGAATAAATAATGTTTTCACGTTTCAAGACGACATTTTAATAGGACACAAGGAAGGCGAAAATTATTTGCTAATTATCAGACAAGTTATGACCATTTTAAAAGAAGCGGGATTAACCATAAATTTAGACAAATGTAAATTTTTCCAAGCCAGAGTTTCTTATTTAGGCTATGATTTAACTAAAGATGGTTTATGTAAAAACAGTACAAAAATCAAAGCTATAACAGAAGCTCCCCGTCCAACAAATATAACGGAACTAAGATCATTCATTGGTATGGCAAATTACTACAGTCAATTCGTTTATAACCTAGCCCATGTCTCATCACCGTTATATAAATTATTAAAAAAGGAAACAAAATTTCATTGGAATGAAGATTGCGAAAAATCTTTTATAGAAATAAAAAGAATAATAGCATCTGAGCAAATGTTAACGTATTTCAATCCTGAATTACCTATCATTGTAACATGCGACGCGTCAGAAAAAGGCATAGCGGCAGTGTTATCTAATGTAATGCCTAATAAAAAAGAATGTATTGTCTCATGTGTATCACGAACTTACACACCAGCAGAACAAAATTATTCAACGGTTCATAAAGAGAGCTTAGCATGCTTCTTTGGTGTTAACAAATTTCAAGATTACCTGTATGGACATAAATTCACTTTAAAGACAGACCAAAAGTCGTTAGTTACACTGTTCGGTAAAGAAAAAGAAATAAACCAACATTATGCCAATCGAATAAAAAGATTCGCTATTTACTTATCGAATTTTGATTTCGAAATTGCTCACATTAAAGGCAAAGACAATGCAATAGCGGATTGCTTTAGCAGATTGCCATTACAAAATCATGATGCGGTAGATGAACCGGAACACAGTTTTATTTATTTTTCTAATACGGAAATACCTGTGGATAATGATCTAGTCCGACTAGAATCAAAAAGATACGAGCTATTTACTCAAATAAAATCATATTTGAAAACACATTGGCCGTTTAAAATCAGCAGTGACCTAAAACCCTTTTACGATAAAAGAAACGAACTTGAAGTAATTCAAGATTGCTTATTTTATGGCAATCGCATAATTATACCAGAAACCTTACGAAAAAGTGTTTTAGAAGAATTGCATTCGACACACGAAGGAATTGTCAGAACCAAGTCAATCGCAAGATCGTACTTATGGTATCCAGGAATAGATAAGGACATCGAAAAAGTATGTAAATCGTGCGAAAGTTGCTTGCAAGTTCGACCAAGTCCACCCAAGTGTTACGTCGAATGGCCAAAAAGTTCCAGACCATTTCAAACAATAAATATCGACTTTTGTCATTTATACGATAAACAATTTTTAATAATAATTGATAATTTTACGAAATGGCCCGAAATTTACCAAATGAATCGGATTACAACAAACGAAACAATCGAAAAATTAAGAGATTGCTTTTCTAGGTTTGGTCTTCCAGACACTGTCGTATCCGACAATGGACCTTCCCTAGTATCGGAAGACATGGAACAGTTCTTGTATAATAATGGTATTAAACATTTACTGATTTCTCCACACAATCCACAAAGTAATGGTTTAGCCGAAAACGCAGTCAAAACGTTTAAAAATAAAATAACGTCAGCTACAATCGATCCTAAAAATGAAAATTTACCAATATCGACATTGATGGCTAGATTTTTGTTAACGTACAGAAATACACCTCATTGTACAACCAAGGTTTCGCCAGCAGAAGCCATGTTCAATAGGAAATTGAAGATAAGACTGGACTTACTTCACAAAAACAAGAACAAATACTACAAAAATGAAGACATGTCAAATGTTCGAACTTTCACTGTAAAGGAATACGTAATCGTTCGAGATTATCGTAACCCGAACAAGAAGGCATGGATTAATGCTCAAATTATCAAGAAAGTTGGAAAAGCTACATATTTTTGTCAACTTGAAGACGACAAAATTTGGAAAAGACATCCAAACCAAATACGTAAAGGAGCAACGTTAAAAAGGGATGAGGAGAGGGTGACTAACGATCCACGTACGATCACTACAAAGAAAATTGGAGTACAACCCAGTACATTCACTCCGAATGACGAATTTCCTCCGAATGAAGAAATTCCTCCGAATGACGAACTTCTACCTGTCCCCAACGAATTGGCATTGACTGAATCGACAGTAAGGGTTCGTAAACGTCCTCAGTATTTGAATGATTATGTGTAATTTTGTATTTTGTATTTTGTTATGTGTAATTATGTATTTGTTAATTGTTTACTTATAAAAGAAAGGGGGAGATATGTTATGTATGAACATAGCATGCATAGGCAAAGCACCCTAATAGATTCATGGTTGCCAAGCACGATAATAACAAGTAGCATGTAAATGTAAATAACGTGTCAAGTTAAAAAATAAAAGTTTCCTTAAATTGCAATAAGAGTTTGATTCGAAGACATAACAGTAACTACCGTAGCATTTCCCTTATCCGCCTTAAGCACCAACAAATCGGGATTCTCTCTCAGGAATTTCTTGGTCAACAAGACTTGCTTTCTGATGGGATCAACCGGATCCTCTCTATTGCAAAAATTCTGCACCAGGTTTATCAGTCTTCCCCTAAGTAACTCCTTTTCTTGGGTGGACGAAGTCAAACCTGTTAAGGTACATTCTAGTTCAGATAAAAAACAATACATTGGAAATTCACGCATGGAAGGTGTCACGGAGAACTTAGGACCGAGTGATATGGTTTTTGCAACCAACTCTGGCAACGCAATGTTGGTGAGATTGTATACCCATCCCTCCTCACCAATAGTATCAACCTTTCTTTGCTTTTTTAACAGCAAATGAAATTTCTGCGTCATCCTTCCACGTATGTTAACAAAGAGACCCTGGTAATTCCATCTTTCAATATCTATAAATCGTTCCACAATCTGTTGTGGAACCATGGACTTCAGGGTGACTGTCAACTCCCTCAACCTATCACATGTATGCTTTATCGTGGTAATGGTCATATAGTCGAGGAACTTTAGACATTTAGCTCGGACTCCGGGAAAGTTCCACCGATTTTCATGATTTTTTTTAATCGCTTCGAAATCGAATTTGAAACAAAGTTTACCACCTGAGAACACTTGCTTTTTTTTTCGAAATTTTTTTTTTTGAAATTTTTTTTATTGTATTATTATTTTTTTTTAACAGTAAATTCACGTAATTGGTGTTTTTGACGATACTGGATGTAATATTGCTGAGGAAAATGAAGAACAGGCAGTAACTTATACTATATTTTCAGTTTATCATCAAAAGTCTTTTTATTTCGAAACTTATGAGTTGATATCGTCAATATCGTTTTCGTTTGAGTTGTCGTCTCTAATGACCGGCGCTGCATTCATGCAGCTCGATCCGTTGCATACACCACACACTCCGGTGCAGTGTAATCCACTCTTTCTACAACCACACGCTGGCCCACATCCTTTCTGGCAGTTGCAGAAAATAGTTTTCAGGATGTTTTCTGGGGCCGGTTGCTGCTGCATAGTCACAGGCTTCAGAAATTGATTATAATATCTCCAACCCCACTCCGTTGGAGATATTTTATTCCCAATCCAAAGTTGTACCTGGAGATATACCCTCTTAAGATGCTCGGCTGATGCGTCTTCGGTCGGGGGCAAAGCGTGCAACTGCGTCGCTCTGGTATTCTTAGCTGTCGCCTTGATGAAACTCTCGTACCTAGGTTAAAATGAAAAAAAAGGTCATTAAGATCACAATATCATAACTTTTCAAAGTCAATACCCAATATTAATACACACCTGAATTCGTTCAGCGATTTTTTAGATATCGGGGCTCCATACAATCCGAGAATGCATGTAATCCCCGCATCAAGGAGATTTGTGACGTCCGCATTCTCCGCTTTGAATACCCCAGCTAGGGCATGAAGATTCGCTCTTCCCTCAAAGGCTTTGGCGAAATTATTTTTGCCTTTATTATAAAAAGCTGACGTAGTATCGCATCCTGTCAGTGCGTGTATAAATAGTAAGTGTTCTTGGCAGTTAGGTAATTTGTTTTTCAAGCCCTTGGAAGAGAACACTTTCTCCTCTATTTTTCCCTTGGCTGGTTTCAAATAATAAATTTCCTTATTATCAGGCGTGAGCGCAGTAAAAATAATTAAAACATCGATGTCTTCAGCTACAACAACAACATTTTCTCCAACAATATCAATAGCTGTAGTAACGATTAATGTATCTGCATCACTTTCAGCTTGGTGAGACAAGATGTTATCTGCCGTCAGGAACTCCCTTAACATCGAAATGAGGCGTGATTTATTATTGCTGTTGGCTAAAAACTTGTCTTGTGCGATTTTCAAGGACATATCCTTATCAAAAATACAATCCACTGAAGCATTTTTCAAGAAACGGCGATTTCTTTCCATAGATTTCGTCCCATCTTCATTATAGCCATCAAAAACGACGACGACATTGTTCCCGTAATTATTTTTCAAGTATCTCACGTAAGCTCCGCAGATACTCCAAAACTTTTCCTCCGGTTGCCATTTAACACGGTGTAGAAGCATTCCTCCATCAACAATAAAGACGGGTTGTTCGATATTTTTAATATTCATTGGTATTGACGGGAACAGATCAAAAAATGTTGATTTTTTAGTTTTTCGCATTCCTGCCTCATCAAAAAGAGATAGCGGATAAGGAGCCAGCTCAAACTGCAGAGAATTTTTTAACTCTTCGTCAGATTTTTTCGAGACGCAGATCCGTTGGAACAGCAGTAAAGAGAGGAACGACTTTATCTTGTCTAGATAATTTGACTTCCTTAAAATTTGCTTTGTCCATTTTTTTCATCGCCTTGACACCCACCTCAAAGGCGTCGCAGCAATTTATTGTCTCATCCCCTACTACTCCCGTTGCGATGGACATTATAGGACCAGTTCCCGAGAAAGGATTGTGTTAGCTCAGAAATTCCTCAATTTTTTTTAATCCTACACCTGCTGAGGCAGTATAACTTTCAATCGGAATGTGACCTTTCTGAATAACTTCGGACTCGGATGGAATCTCTTCGAATCGTTTGAGCGGTTCTCTAGGCTTTAGCGCGTCTCCTGGAGTAATAATGGAAATTGATCCCAAATTGTGGAAGGTACCTTTTCCATCGATGGTATCTACATTAAAATCAGAATTGTCGTGCACGAATTGCACAAAAGTCCCGGGTTTTATCTGAGAAGGCACCTGGAATACAGCAGAAGTTTCGTATAATCTTGCTTCTTTGTATGCACTACAAAAGCCGAGAGCATGGCATATTTTTATAATTTTTTTAGAACCGAATTTTCGATGAAGCGTAACAGACAACGCAACTTGCAGGGGCGATAAAAAAGTTCGTGGCCTAACTGCAGCCATAATGGCATGAGCGATAGAGGTGCACTTCTTTTCGTTGAAAGCGATACTTGCATCTCCTTTCTTATCCTTCAAAATAATTTCCCGGAGAAGATACAGCAATGCGCTTGGTATTGATTCGTTGATATTATCGAACATTTGATCGCTCGGTGGGTAATTCTCCCGTAAACATACTTTTGTTCTGATCCTTCTTCGGAGAATCTCGCCAGCAGCTCGTAAAATGCGAAATTCCTCTTCCTCGTCATTTTTTAAGCGTTCATTATACCAATCATCCGTCAAGATTTGATCACGTTTATCAACAAAACAGATAATTGATTTACCTCCGGCTTTGGTAGTTATGATTATATCATCTTCGTATTTCGATAATAGCCTTTTTTATGGTTTTTTCATCAGGAACATGCGAGCCTGTGATTACTTCTTTCAACTGTTGTAGATTGAATTGAGAATCATCGTTGTCTTCAATAAACTTGAATATCTCGTCCATTGCATAGTCTACTACGATAATGGCTTGTCTGGGGGTTTTATCTTTCGATTGCATATGCAAGACATTAAAACAATCTGCATGATATCGAGCGTCAACTGCCGTCAAGTTGAAATTCTCGTAAGAATTGTTCGAGCTTGATCATCTCTTCGTTCTTTTACTAGATTGAGAACAGTTTCTTTGAACTGATACTCACTTACTAATCTGATTTTCCTTCGGGATGCTTTGGGTAACTTTACATTTTTGACCAGATCTGCTTCTTCATTGCATAAAAAGCAGTTACTCTTCCACTCGAATCCCGCGGAAACACTTTTCCTTAGTTTTTTCTTCGGTGGGCTATAATTTTGAGATGTTGATTCCTCGGATTTTCTTTTATTCGGGTAGCCGAGAACAGCTGCCGCGCTCGACCCTCTCCCCCTAAAAACGCTCCCAGGGTCGTATACCTGGGCGGAAATGTAATTTCCCCGAAGTATTGACCTATAGTAGAGGGCCTAAACTGGTTTTTAAAATAAATTCACCATAACACGCTTATCTGAATACCTCAAATACACTTTTAATGCGAATTAACGATTAATCGGTTTTTTACATAAATTTAAAAAAAAGCAAGTTATCTCAGGTGGTAAACTTTGTTTCAAATTCGATTTCGAAGCGATTAAAAAAAAATCATGAAAATCGGTGTAACTTTCCCGGAGTTCGAGCTTTTGGCGTTTTTTCGTCTAAAGTTCCTCGACTAATACTGATGTGTAAATTCAATATGCTGCTCTTGAACCGATCCAGCAAATTGTCAGCTCTCCTCAAAATACCTCTGTCGGGAATAAGTTCCTGGGCCACGCATGCTACCTTATTCTGAATGAAACTAGGATAAATCCCAGTCGAGCGACACCGCAGCAGATAAATCTTCCGATTTGAGAACCTGGCAAGTCTCTTGAAATTACTCTTCACCGAATTGAACATCCCCACAACCTCACGCCCATAACATTTATTAATTACGTGGCTCGACGATACCTTACAAAAGTGCGCGTTATAAGGGTACGTATCGTGGTTCTTTTCTTTTAGAAGTACAGCATTCGTCATCTATTTTAAATTACTGCGACTACGAAAACTGTAATTTATAGTAATTTGTATATTAATATTTTAAATGGTTTAAAATTCATAAATAATAGGTTAACTTTTTTTGTGATTCAGATTTAATTTGGTTTTTCAACTACTCTTATTTTAAATGGTTAGCTAATGAGAGGTTACTAGAGGGCGGATTATTAAGTACTTAGAATGAAACAGAGATGTCACCACTCTGGCCAATTTAGTGTTATTTTTGAGAAGTACCAACCTTGGAAAGTTAAAGTTTCTAATTTCATCCATTTATGTCAAATCGTTGAATTTTGATAGTCATTTAAAGTGAACAATTTGTATAAATTTGCTAAAATGGAGAAAAACGAAAATCGTGCGGTTATCAAGTACTTATATCTCAAAGGCTTAACGCCTTCAGAAATAGTTATTGATATGAACTCAGTGTTGGGTGAATCTGCTCCGTCGACCGCAACTGTTTATAATTGGACCCCCTTCTGCAATAGGGAACCAACCAACAGTAACACCATTCTGAGTAATCGGCGTTTAAAGGTTTCAGTATATTTTCTAATTATTTATGCATCAAATAAAAGAAATCTAATACTATTTTAATTTATTTAATGAAAGTTTTATACACACTATAATATGGTCCATTAAAATTTTTTAATTTTTCAAAATTTCAGGAGAAAATGCACTTGGTTCCTTTTTGCTTACACGAACTAGGAACAAAATGATTTTTCAAAAAAACAGAAACATACTAATATCTATTATAATCAAAGCTAATATTAAAAAATATTGACAAATGTTATTAGATTTATTAACAAATCTAAATATATAAAAGAGAAGATCTGCGTGCTTGCGTGCGTGTTTGTTCGCTATACGTTCCTAGACCCGTGGACCGATCTCAACCAAATTTTGCACAGTTATTTTGTAGCTCCAGGCGCAACTATTCTCGCATATATGGAGAAGAAATTCGAGCGGGGAGCAAAGTTATTTGCTTTTTTCGAAAATCAAATCACAAGTTTGACAAAAAATTTAATTTGTCAAATAATTAATCTGACGTACAGTCAGTGATTCAAAATACTGTCAACAGATGGCGGGAGGGCGGCTTTAATTCGAAAAATGTCAACAGATGGCGGGAGGGCGGCTTTAATTCGAAAAATGAAAAACAACAAACAAATTAATCTTAATGCCGCGAATAAGACCGGAGCACTTTATATAGGTCGTAGAACTCGCCGGAATTGTGCAAGAAGACGCAGATCCACCTCTTCGTGGAAGATCCACCTCTTTGCGGAAGATTTAACTTTACGTGAAGATTATGTATGTATGTATTGTTGTGTCCTTTGTCCCCCTAATAGCTGTGGGTGACGAAGAACAAACAAACTTTCTGCACCTACCTTAGCAAAGCTCTTAATCTCAGGTTGTTTTATTTTATCTTCCGTGGTACACGTCAGCAACTCAATAAGCATCAGCACAAAAGAAACACAATTTGGGTTCAGCTAACATATTTATTAACCAATAACACATAAATAAACAAGAAACAAATAACAATCAACACAAATCAAACAAATCAAATGCAAACTTAAAATTAAAAAACGAACTATGCTAACCTTGTTATATTTTTCTTGACAAGACGTGGCTATCGTTGCACAACACACTGTACTGGTAATCACCTGGTCCAATTTGATCGCCTTTTCTTGGTAGGCTCCTGGCCTATCACAATTCCAGTCCAAATGCTGCTCTATATGTGCGGTCTCCTCGTAAGACACACACGTAACTATACCTTTGGATGGTATGTAGTAATCTCTCTCAAATTAATTCTGAATTAATTAATTTTCCTGCTCAATTCACCTTCCATCCTGGATAGCCAATATAGGCCCGTATTTCCGCAATTAATCGTTACTATTACTCGTCACACTTGTATAATTCGCGACACGACACGTCGATTCCCAAAACTTCATCAATATTCAACGATATTCAAAGCGCGACACGACACATCTACTCTGGATGTTTGATCATTTGTAACTGTCAAACCATCCGTCCGGGACGCTCTCTAAATCATAACTAACTATCATCTTCTTATTATCCCTGGATACCAATTGAATTTTTTGTTTTGTTTTTGTTCCTTTTCGGACATCCTTCTTTTTCATGCTTGTTTTCTTGCCAGTTTATGTATAGCCTACGTCTTTATTTATCGGTAAACGGTTGCACAGTCTTAACCTACATGCCTTAAAATTAAACATAATACCAAATGAACTTGAACAATAACTAATTTAAACAATTTGGAACAATTCGAACCTCTCCAAATTGTGTTGCCTTTGTACTGGGCTTTTATCAAATTTCTCTCTTCATTCAAAAACGGGTCACAACAGTATGTATGTATGACAGATGACGGATGACAGATGACGGATGACCGATGAAGGATGACAGATGAAGGCCGAACAACTATAGCTTTCACGGATCTATTATTGTCCGTCCTGTGAGGCCGAATGCCGAACAACTTTGGCCTTCACGGATCTGTTATGGTTCGGTCTGTGAGGCCGAAGGCCGAACAACTATGGCCTTGACGGATCTATTATGGGCCGGTCTGTGAGGCCGAAGGCCGAACAACTATGGCCTTCACTGATCTATTATGGTTCGGTCTGTGAGGCCGAAGGCCGAACAACTATGGCCTTCACGGATCTATTATGGTCCGGTCTGTGAGGCCAAAGGCCGAACAACTATGGCCTTCACGGATCTATTATGGTCCGGTCTGTGAGGCCGAAGGCCAAACAACTTTGGCCTTCACGGATCTATTATGGTCCGGTCTGTGAGGCCGAAGGCCGAACAACTTTGGCCTTCACGGATCTATTATGGTCCGGTCTGTGAGGCCGAAGGCCGAACAACTATGGCCTTCACGGATCTATTATGGTCCGGTCTGTGAGGTCGAAGGCCGAACAATTTTGGCCTTCACGGATCTATTATGGTCCGGTCTGTGAGGCCGAAGGCCGAACAACTATGGCCTTCACGGATCTATTATGCTCCGGTCTGTGAGGCCGAAGGCCGAACAACTATGGCCTTCACGGATCTATTATTGTCCGCCGCCCTGTGAGGCCGAACAACTTTGGCCTTCACGGATCTATTATGGTCCGGTCTGTGAGGCCGAAGGCCGAACAACTATGGCCTTCTCGGATCTATTCTGGGTCTAGATGGCTAAGGGCGGCGGATGCCGCCCGAGCCAGCTAGTAACCTATAAATGGGAATTATTACTTGTTGAAATACAATAAAATAATTATTTTAAAAGTTAAACAAGTAGAATGAGATACCTAAATGTATAAAAAAATTTCTGATCTTCAATATTTAGGTATGTCATTCTACTTGATTAACTTTTAAAATAATTATTTTATTAATAAATAACCATATAAAATTCATATTCATATTATACAAATTCATATTAAACAAATTTTTAATCTTGTTCTTGTTCAAAATCCAATGCCCCATTATAACCAACAATATCTTCTTCAATGTTTTCGTCTCCAATCAAGTTTATGTAGAATTCTTCAAATGAATCACACCAATATGATTTAAATAAAATCTGTTTTTCTATTAGAAAAATTTGGTTCCCAAGTAATAAACTACATGTGGTAGTCAATAAAAGAAAAAGTCTAGGCATAAGCTGTAAATGAAATCTACCTCATTTATTTGACTAAATTGAATATTTAAAACTTTTATGACACAAAACTTGTAGGGTATGAAAATATAATAATTACTAGGTATTTAGTATACCTATTTAGTATAACCCTGCAAGAGATTTTCAAATTGGCATGTTTTAACAAGAGCAGGAAACGGTAATATTGTAAAGAAATAAATGTTTAATAAAACTCAGAGATTAAGAAAAATGTGGTGCACATTGAATTTAAAGTTTTATGACTTAAGTGTCACCTACCAATAAATAGTTGCCGAAGCAATAATTCAGTAGAAATTAAATAACTGATATAAAATGTTCGCAAAACGGATCCAAATAGCTTTGGTTCCTTGTTGAAAAGGTTTAATATTATTGCAATACAGATCCAATGAGCGTTGGGTTTCTATTGTAGAAAGTCATCTAGCAAAACACATATTTTTAGTTGGTTCCCATGCTCAATAAATGCCTTTAAAATGGATTTATATTCTGGTTCTCTTTTGTATAATGGAAAGCATCAAAATGTGATTTTAAAGGCGTGCTTAACTCATTTTTATCGAAAATGTCGGTTGGTTCCTTATTGCAGAAGGGGGTCCAATTGGTATAATGAATTTAAACGTGGTCGTAAAAGCACAAGTGATGAACAAAGGCCAGGACGTCCAAAAGACGTTGTTACTCCAGCCATTGTCAAAAAAATCCATCGTACTGTATTAAATGATCGAAGAGTGAAATTGCGTGAGATAGCTGACTTATGTGGAATAACGTATAAAAGTGTTTGGGATGTTTTACATAAAACACTGCATATGAAAAAGTTGTCTGCGAGATGGGTGCCGCGTTTTATTTCAAACGATCAGAAACGCAATCGAATGGATCTTTCAAAGCAAAGTTTGGAATTATTTCAGCGTAATCCCAAAGAATTTTTGCGCCGATTCATAACCGTCGATGAAACATGGATTCACTACTATACCCCAGAAACGAAAGAACAATCAAAACAATGGATGGAAGCTGGTGAAAGTGCTCCAAAGAAAGCAAGGACAGTTCCATCAGCTGGAAAGGTTATGGCAACTGTTTTTTGGGATGCTCATGGAATAGTGTTAATTGACTTCCTCCAGAAAGGAAAAACAATAACAGGGAAATACTATGCTGAATTATTGGACAAATTAAATACTGCTATCCAAGAAAAAAAACTTCATTTAAACAAGAAAAAAATCCTGTTTCATCACGACAATGCACCAGCTCACACATCAAGAATTGCAATGGCAAAATTGCATGAATTAAGCTACGAATTGCTTCCACATCCACCATATTCACCAGATTTAGCTCCTAGTGATTTCTACTTGTTTCCAAACTTGAAGAAATGGCTCGGAGGAAGAAGATTTACGTCAAATGAAGAAGTGATAGATGCAACAAATGCTTATTTTGGAGAGTTTGAGAAATCTTACTTTACCGATGGCATCCAAAAACTTGAACCGCGTTGGATCAAGTGTGTCGACCTAAAAGGAGACTATATTGAAAAATAAAATGAAATTTTCCCAAAAAAATTGTTTTTACTTTCTCATTCTAAGGACTTAATAATCCGCCCGTATAAAAGCGTTGCTAAGAATTCGCTCCGGAAATTAACCGGAACCGAACTGACTTGTAAACTTATTATAATTTAAAGAAAACCTGAAATCATATTTTCCTCTAAGTAAGAAAATTTGGCCATGTAATACTATAAATATTTGAGATTGTTTGTTTTACGAAAATCTCATGTGACGCTTTTCATTTGAATTTATTATAGCTACGGATTATATTTCTTTATTTAATGCGTTTCATTATTTTCTTTTTTCATTAAATTCCGTTAGAGGGTCATCATAATAAATTTTAAATTCTACGCATTAAATTTTTTGTGTCTGTCCACCCCTGTTTATTTTATTCCAATGATGTTCTTGCTATGCAGTGATTAAAAATTCCTGGTCAAGTAATTTTTAAAATAACTTTAAAATAATTAAAATTAAAAACAAAAGAAATTCATTTTATGATGCGGGTTATTTTGATTTTTGCGTGTGGCTTAAAGCCCTGTCACACTATAAAAATTTGTATAAAATTGTTTTATAAAAATTTGTATACAAAATTTTATAAAACAATTTTATACAAATTTTTTAAGCACTGTCACACTATAAAATATTTGGTGCAAAGTTTTTATAAAAACAAGATCAAGGTAAGTTGTGTTTATCGTTTGTTGTGTTTATCACAACATGCAATGGAAAGATTATTAACAAATCGCTTATTATTGGCCTGCATAACAAGTTTGGTAGGATATATATATACAATAGCACTACAGGCCTAGCAGGCCCAGGGCTTGATTCACCACCTGACTCCATTTCTTCCTGTCTCTTGCTCTTTCTTCCCAATCTCTCACGTTTATCTCGGATAGGTCTTCCTGTACCTCATTGCTCCATCTTGTTCTCGGTCTTCCTCTTTTCCTTACACCACCGAAATCCGATTTCCACACACTCTTTGGAGTTCTTCCTTCACGCATTCTTATTACATGGCCCAGCCATCCAATCCTCCGCGCCTTTACTATGTTCACGATATTTGGTTCGCCATACAATTCGTTCAGTTCATTGTTTGTTCTTCTCATCCATCTGTCGTCCATCCGCTTTCCACCAAAGATCCTTCTCAGGATCTTTCTCTCCCATACCTCCAACATCACTTTTTCTTGATTCCTCAGCGTCCACACCTCGCAACCGTAAATCACTGTTGGTCTTATTACGGTCTTATATAACCTCAGCTTTAATTGGTAGGATATGCGGTTATTAAAAAGCGAAAAAAGAATAATAAACGTAGATGGTGGGTTAGGCCCTGGTTACAAAAAAGAGATTCTGGTCGAGGTATTCTTTCAATGGTGGAAACTGAACTGAAGGTTGAAGATCCAGAAAACTATAAAAATTTTCTGCGGATGGACGAAGAATGCTTCACGACAATTTTAAACTTAATTCGAAGTAAAATTGAGCGCAAAGACACACGATTAAGGCAGTGCATTTCTACAGAAAAAAGGTAATTATTTGTTGTCATTATTAGATCTTGATTAACGTTATAGAGATAAATTTACAATATTTATTTTATTAGGTTGGCTGTAACATTGAGGTTTTTAGCAACGGGCGAAACACTGAAGAGTTTGAGTTATTCAACAAGGATCGCACACAACACTCTGAGTTCAGTAATACCAGAAGTTTTAACTGCAATTGTCGATTCAATGCAAACTCAATACTTACAGGTAAATGTAAATTAGGTAATTAGGTATAAGAAATATTCGCTTAAGTTTTAAAATACATAATTGTAGAACTCCTAGTACAAGGTACATAGCAAATCAACTTTATATTCATAATAAACTATATTCATAATAAACTTTTTATATTCAACACTGGATGTGAAGCACTATCACTTATTTTTACATATCGTCATCTTCATATTGCATGATCATTCGTAATATATCGTGCTTACACATTTTTTGGTTCTTTTTCAAATTTCTTAACGAGGAAGCAACAAACTTGCCAAAATCGTCCCACACATCCTGTTGGGGCTGTTCATCTTTGCTGGCAAGCAACTGTAGCGTAGAGCTTGCCTGCGATAAAAAATTGTCCTCTACTGTAGTAGTGTCTTTTCGTTTCCTTTTTCTTGGCATTACTTCGCTAGTTGCTGGGCAAGTTAAAGGCGTTGGAATTTCCAATAATGTAGGACTTAATAGTACATCCATATTCTCAGTTCCACTCTGCAAAAATCAGATAAAATTTAAATTATAGGTACTTATTTTAATTACAGGTTCCAACAACACAAGAAGAATGGGAAAGTATCTCAGAAGACTTTTATAATTTATGGAATTTTCCGAACTGTCTCGGGGCATTAGATGATAAACATATAGTTTTTAGACCCCCAAGATTGGATGGATCTTTCTATAGAAATTACAAGGGCACTGACAGTATTGTTCTTCTTGCACTGCTTGATGCAAATTGTAAATTTATATGTGTAGATATAGGCACTAATGGGAGAATAAGTGATGGAGGAGTATTTTCTCGAAGTGAAATGTCTGCAGCAATATATAATAATACTCTGAATTTTCCTCCTGATAAACCTTTGCCAGGATGTCAAATGCCAATGCCTTTTGTAATTGTCGCAGATGACGCTTTTCCCTTAAAGGAGCGCATAATGAAACCATATAGGTATAGGGGTTTAACAATTCAATTCCGGGACTTAAACTGCTATTTAAGTCCCTTTTTTCGAAGACTAAAGTATAACTTTATATCTTAAGGGATTATAAAGTGAATTTAAATCCCAAGAGACTTAAGCAAAAGCAAATAGATTGTTTCGATGACGACCGAATGCAACGTGAGGGTTATGTTTAATTAACAGCATAAAATAATTATGAACTGCAGTTTAAGTCCCGGAAATGCAGGGAATAATGTATATACAAAAAACCAAAAAAATCCATAAATTTCCATCAAGTTAAATAATATACAGTAGAACTCCAATTATCCGAACTCCGACTATCTGAATCGCTGATTATCCGAATCGCTTTCAGAAGAAAAATTTAAGACGGAAACGTACTGCGATTCGCAAAATAATGATTTTGCGTCAGCCCGAATGTGACCACATGCAACTTCTCACTGTCAAGCGGATGCGTGACTTGGCTGCCCGAAAACGGACAGTCAAACAGCTTACTTTGACCGAGATGTTCAGCAAGCAATGACTTACATTTACAATACATACTGCTGTGATTCAAAATGTACCAACCCGAGTCAAATGATTCAATTTCTGAGTTAATTTAGATACTTTACAAGTTTGACCTACTTTAATAATTATAGATAGAAAAGATAAAAGCATTCACATTATTTTATGATATTACAAGCCTATAAAGATCTCTAAAGATCAGAATACTAATAATAAACCCGTTAAATAGACTCATAAATGAGATGTTCATATCAGAATCTCACAAAGAGACACTTTAAATCAGAAATAATGAATTTTACTGCAAATTGTTATCTGCAAAACATAACCTGTACAATTTGTGTACTTTGTATTGAAATTACTTTATAAATAACTTATTATATGAAAATCTGATTATAACAAAATGTATCTCATAAATAATTGTATGTGTAAATCATAATTTGATCTTCGAAATCAACAAAAGGTAAATAGAGCTCAAAATCCATTGAAATGCGATAACGGAAAAGTGATTACAAAAATCGTCAAATCCACTACTGAAAACTGCTCCAAAAACCACTTATTGGGAAGTAAAACTCATCAGATGTTACGGAAAATTCATCTTTCATAAAATGGAACCTATCCTGAAAATTATATGTATAATATTTGGTTAAAATAAAATTTAAATAAAGAAAGAATTGACTTACAAGTACTTCAAAAATCAACGAATTTGGAAAACTGCGCAATTTTAATCAGTTGACCTAGAGCACTCAAAGTGGACGGATGTGCCATGTGATCCAAAGTTGAAATTTACCAGTCGAAATGAACGGACGTGTGTGGTGAAGAAGTTAAAACTAGACCAACCAGATGTGTAACGCAGCAAATATTTGTTATTAAAATCTGATAGATGACCTCATCAAAATGGCTACCACAAGTTATGACATCTGAAAACAAAAAGATGTGTTTATTTCAACTCACAACTCAAATATCCAAGAAGTAAATAAATTCAAACAACTTACCGTTAATCCATCTAATTAACACAAATAATTAGCAAGTCAATTTGGATGATCAACACCGTATTAGTCACAATCAACAGCAGCAATAGTTGATATCAACGCGACAAAGTTACATCAACAGCTGAGTGCAAGTTCGACGGAGTGCGCGTGAATCAAGATTGTGTTTTGTGCGCAAGCTTTTTATATGAGCTGGATTTATTTGAAATTATTTTATTAACTTTTTGTAAATTATTATTATCACATTTCTACGCATTTGGAAGGAAGGAGAATTGGATCGTCATTTTCTACGATATATTTTAGTATTTGGATAATTGTATATTTTTGCCAACAGATGGTTTATCTATATTTATTTGTTATCTTTGAATTTATGGCGCTTTGCGAATTTATTAATTAATATAAAATTATTTCTGACTTTAAAAACAATCCCTTTTATTATTTAAACAATTACAGGAAAATATTCTAATCCCTAAGGTCAATCAAAACAAAAGTGAATCACATTTATCTCTTCATTCTTTTAAAATCAATCAACAGTTTTACTTGGTACAAAACAATTTTATTTCAACTCGAATAACCTTCATCCCTTAATCATATTAAGATCCACAATACTCTGAGGGAGACTCAAGGCTGAGCTATACAAGAGGGACGAGGTGGTGAGCTTTCTTATAAAATTGGACCCTCGAATATTTCAATATTTACATTTTTATAAATTTTCTTTCATTGAAAGTGGCGCTCAAGTCAAAACTGAGGTGTACAATTTTATACTGAAAAGTTCATAGCAATACTAATGTACAGCACTTGTAAGTACGCTATATAACATGTAAAAGTGTTACCTTTTCATTTAATTAATTAAAAATCCATACAGTACCCTTTTGTCGGAAAAAATCCAATTATCCGAATTTTTGATTATCCGAATGGGGTCCAGTCCCAATCGATTCAGATAATTGGAGTTCTACTGTACTTATAAACAGTGGCGGCTCGTGACATGTTTCAATGGTAAGGCACAAAATTTAAATAAAAGGACAAATCTGTAGCGGTCCTAGAATTAGTTCACAATAAATAGAAGTTCCGCGCTACATAAACTAATTGCCTCAGCGGCTCAGTTGGTTAAACGCACGTATTTACAGCTAATACTCTTTGCTGATCCGTGGGGGGGGGGTATTGCCCACTCCTAATAAATCCGCCACTGATAAGAAATAAGAAAGATGTTCGTAAAGCGTAATTTTCCCTTAATATATGCCGCAGCAGAGTTTCAGTTTTTATTTACGACAATGGACAAAAAGGACATACGATGTAGGACTAATGGTCCTACATAATTTAAAAACCATTCTAACAATCAAAAACCAGATGACCGAAAATCACATGATTTCGTGCTCATAACAAAAATGTTATGACATGAAATAACTAACGAAATGACCAAGCAAAAAATATAAAATTTCTTACGTAATATGGTAACAATAATAAAATTTTGCGCGCTACTTGCTCGGAGCGATGTTTTAAAGTTAGTAAAATTTTAAAGTTACCTTTGGGGTTTAAACTATGGAAATTGAAGTTTATTGGAGCACAAACAATTATCTATCGATTAACATTAATGTTATAAACAAATTCTCGATGAGGGGGGGGGCTGTCGTTTCTGCAGCTTCCCCCAAAGGTTTTCGTGAATAACTTCGCAATTCGTGTGGTTGAAACGATTTTCCTGAAAGCTTACGTTTAAAACGTTTGATACTAATTTCATCGAAGATTTCGAGATGGGGGGGAGCAAAATGTACCTGCACAGTAGGGTTCGAAACATTTTTTTTTGTGAACGTTGGAGGAGGGGAAAATACTTTATGTACTAACCCCGGCCTTTCCTAAGACCGGGAGTGTGGGACTCATCTCCGGATGGTACGAGATGTTACCCACTAAAAATCCCTCCTCTGGCGGCAGCTGGAACGCGGTGCATTACTTCAGGCTGCCGCCACGTGATGGTACTCTTCGCCCTTTCGGGAATTTTTGCTTCTTTTAGTCTTCTTCTTGTTGTCGTGCTAGCTCTTCTTCAATTTTGATCTTTATGATGCCCTCAATTTAGCCGGCTATCACTGACCAATTATTCTCACTTTGTAACATCACTTCCACCACGTTGGCCGTATCGATGGTGGCCTCGAAGTGTGTTTGCATTTCTTTCTGCGTTCCATCGCGGGCACGCGAAGACGGTGTGCTCCGCATCGTCGACCTCGCTGCAGTACACACACCCGTCCGCTTCCGCCCTCCCGAATCTCCACAGATACTTCTGGAAGCAGCCGTGTCCGGGCAGGAATTGGGTCAGCTCGTATGTGGTGCGGCCGTGGTTTCGTTGGACCCATTCCTTGACTGATGGAATAAGTCTAGCCGTCCAAGGGTTCGAAACCTACTAGAAATTAAGTTGAAATTGGCTTAAGATTGTTTTATAAAGTTATTAAGTTGCTTAAATTTGATTATATGCATTATAATTTATTGCTTTTGTAAATTACGTGGCCGAGCATTAAACATTTACTGCAATAGTAAAGAATATCTTGTAATATTATTGTGTTTTGTTAAACGTCTCAAAGGATTCAGACAATGTAGTAATCTGACACTGCCTTCTTACCTTCTTAGTGTACAACCTTTTATTTACCACGTTGAAATAACCAAGTTTTCTAAGTGCTCAGAAATCGTGATGTAAGGAAATGAACAAACACTGCTGTTTCAGGGAAATAAATGGTCTAGAATGCAAACCGTTTGTTTATATGCAGGTTCATGAAATTATTAATAATTAGTTAACAAACTGTTTCTACTCAAGTCATTTGGCGAAACTTTTATTTTGATGTAAAATTTAGCAAAATAAAAATAAAAATTGGTGACCCCGTGGAGAAGCGTTATACGTTATCTATCATTTCATTCTGTTTTATAACTGCTAGAACCTCATTTTCTCGGTATACTTATGTCTATCAAGTCGGATTTCAATATTTATTTTGTAATATGGTGTCACCGAATGTCGTTAAACTGTCATACGTAAACACGTTTACGACAGTAGCACGTCCGTCTTGTTATAGTATATAACATTACTAGCAAGGTAAGAGGGTTTTTACTGGCGAATGGAGGATATAACTGACGAGCCGCAGGCTAGTCAGTTACCTCCTTGAGCCAGTAAAACCCGTTACCTTGCGTGCATTGTTTTATATTTTATTTGTTTCTCATTTGTAAAAAGGTTAGATAAATTCCAAAAAAATCTCAATAATTTGTCGCAAATGTCGTAAGCTATGGAAGCGTTGCCATGAACATGTCTGTTTATTTTTCTTTACATTTGTTTTGGCGAAAGCGAAAATGAATGTACCAAAAGAAATTATTGAGGCAGCCAGCAGTGTAGCTTCAAGTTTATTACCTGCAAAATCAGCTTCAAGGTACGAGCGAGAATACGACGACTTCAAAAAGTGGCAAAACAAAAATAGTGTGATTGGGGTAACTGAAGATGTTTTGTTGGTATACTTGAATCAACTATCAGCTAGATTCAGCCCTAATACTTTATGGGCAAAATGGTCTATGCTGAAAAGCTGCTTGGAAATGAAAGAAAATGCCCCTGTTCGCAGGTTTGTTTTCCTTAAAAAATTTATTGAAAAATATGACGTTTAGTTGTCATTTGCAGATTTCAAAAGGTAATAGCGTTTCTGAAACGAAAAAATGAGCGTTATGCGCCAAAAAAGGCCAAGGTATTAAGTAAAGAAGAGGTTGAACAATTTCTTTTACATGCTCCTGATGACCAGTGGTTGCTGGCGAAAATTGTAACAATATTTGGGATTTTTGGATGTTGTCGATGTGACGAAATTCTCTCCTTAAACATGAATGATGTAGAAGATATGGGAAAATACGTTATTGTGACATTGCGGCAAACAAAAAATTTAACAACAAGAAGATTCACCATAACCGATGATGGCTGCAGCTTCAAGCCCTGCATGTTATACAGAAAATATGTAAATCTTCGGCCTCCTGGAACAGAAAGCCTAAGATTTTTTTTGACATACCGACATGGAAAGTGCATTTCCCTTAATGCTGGCCAGCACACTATTGGTGGTGTCCCAAAGCAAATAGCGAAATATTTAGGTTTAAAAAACCCAGAGTTATACACCGGCCACTCTTTTCGCAGAACTGGAGCCACGATGGTTGCGGATTCGGGTGGAGATATTTTAGCACTAAAGCGTGCAGGAGGGTGGAAGAGCACCGAAATTGCGATGAGTTATGTCGATGATTCGGTCAACAAAAAAATCGAAATGTCTAGCAAATTATTTGGTAGTAAGGAGAGTACAAATGTTCTGCAGTCCTCGAGTTCAGCAGTTTCTGAGTCAACAGATGGTTCATCATCATCAGTATCAACTCTTTCATCATCAAAAATCTGTGTTACTGGAAATAACAATTGTACCATGATTTTCAACATATATGACGATAAAACAAAATTTCCTAATGTAAATAATACTACTAACTTGTAAAAATTTTGCAAGTTAACTGTCAGTTTTACAAGTTAGTGACTTGATAAAATAAACTTTCTTGATTAATATTGTGTTTTTGGAAACTGACGTTTACAAATGAGAAACAAATAAAATTATTATCGATACACGACAAATTTTGTAATGAAATAATTAAATTCGACATCCGTGCTTCTACTCCAAAAGCACTGACATTGTAATTGTTTAATTGAAAAACTGAGGTTCGAATCTTTTGGCTGGCAAAATTTTTATTTCATAAATTAACAAAGGAAATTCTCCTATTTCACGTAATTTGCTTCAAGCGATTTCGTATACCATTGTTGAATTGAATGGCAAATGTGTTCGATTATACTTCCCTTATTGTATGTACGTAAGTGCACAATTTGATTTCCTTCAGGACGAACGAAGCTAAATTAAGATAAAATTGCAACATAACTAAAATATTTAAAATTGTTATTTTTGATTTCATTTATCGTATCGTGTTTTGATTACATAATTGAATGAATTTCATCGTAAGCGTTGATAACGACCGCTTCGTGTGCAGTAAATATTCGCACGATACAACACAAGGGCTAGGACAATACTCAAATATTCAGCGAGTACAGGTTTTAACAAGGAGATTGCACGAGCGAAGCGCAGCGGAGCGAGTGTCAATCTTCGCAGCTGAAACCTGTACTCGCTGAATCTTTGAGTATTGTACGAACCCGCGTTGCTGTTGCGGTGATAATTCCGTGAAGAAACGCCACAACTTAAAAGCACAACATCACATACGAAAATCGACATTTCAAACGCCATTTTTAATGTCGAAAATTGTGAAACAAATTGACCATATCGCATCACAATCATTGCAAAAAAAATCAAACAAAAAATTTCGTAAGTACCGAAAAAAATGGAAGCATAATCGCACTAAATTTGTAATATAAAATTCGTTACTATAAAATTCGTTAGAAGTACATTGCTTTAAGTGAACTCGGGTGAGAACTAATGCGTTGAACCGGTTTCCTACATCGCATCTGTTGAGTGCGTTAGTCATACACACTACATAAATTATAATATTCGAAGAAATTTTTTATTACGTATGAATTCTTTTACGCTCCACTACAAATATTCGATATTCTGGTAGGGTATTTGGAATATTTTTTATTTTCGGATATTATTCGACTGTGCATGTGTCGTACCCATTTAACTACAATGTAAAATAACGCACGCTGATTGGTCGAAACGACAAAATTTGACCCTGAATGGAATTATCAACGATATTCAAGGGGTAGCAAGAAGCACGTCTGCAACCGGTCCTGCAAGCGAAGGCAAAAATAGAGAGACACGTTTGTATTTGATTTAGTGAACCAGATTCAACAAATTTTTCAGACACGTCGTTTTTATACCCCTATTTAATAAAATTCAATATTTAATTAAATTTCTACAAATGAATTTAAAAATTTTCCCATAAACGTTTAATTTGTTTAATAATATTTGCACCTAATAAACAAAGGAGACATTAAAATTTGATTAGAATTTTAATAACTTAACAGCTGCGTTTTATGATTTACCAAGAAGTTTCAAATGGATTTTATTTTACGATTTAGGGCAAATCAATGGGTTTTCTAAAACGTTTTTTTACAATTCATATTTTCTCCATAGCACGGGTTTGTAGTGACTTATCTAAATCGACGCGTCGAAAATTTCCACTAATGCAGGAGTTTTTAACAAGGACTTTGTTTTTTAATAGGGGCAATTTTGGATGCGGTGACGGTTTTGTCATTCTCTTTTTTAACCGACTTCAAAAAAGGAGGAGGTTATCAATTCGTCTGTAATTTTTTTTTTTATGTTTGTTACCTCATAACTCCGTCATTTATTAACCGATTTTCAAAATTTTTTCACAATTAGAAAGGATATAGTTTCAGATTGGTCCCATTTAAATTTCATCAAAATCGGTTGAGTACTTTGGTTTTTATAAATTAAATAAGACGGTCATCTGTAGTTAAACACTTCAGGTCAACGTCGTTGTCATAGTTACGTTGCGATTTTGACACTTAAAGTTTAATTAAATGACATGGGACATATAGTCAGTAGCGGCTCGAGAATAGGGGGCACAACTTTGACATATCAGTGGCGTTGCACAATATTTTTAAAATTAGCAAAAATTAAGTTACAAAGTGACAAATGAATTAATTTATGACATTAATGTACATTAATTAAATTAACCTATTTACTTTTAATTTAAAGCGCTCAAAATTGGTTATTGCCTTCAATAGTCTTTTCTTATGAATATAAAAAAAGAATTATATTGATACGACGTTTAGTTTTTTAAATTTGTACAAAAGATTAGAGGCTTCTTTCAACATCATTCCCTCTCTCTCTTTCCGCAGCGCACTCTTAAGGAACGCAAGATTCACTAAAAAGCAAGAAATAAAAAAAATTTAAAAAAAAACAAAAACCGACTTCAAAAAAAAGCACTACAAAAAAATTGCACTAAAAAGTAAAAAATAATTAGAAGTTATTAGAAGAAGATTTAACAGAAATTAGAAGTACATTTTTACAGTGCTGAGCATAAAAATTAATGTATTACGTCAATAATATACAATTATTGTTATTTTTGGAGTCGGTGCCAGCCAAGCTGTTAAGAAATTTACAAAATGTATTTGAAATCACATTAATACGACAATGTAGCAATACCGATGTCGTGTTGTTTAACGCCAAGCGCCTGCGATCTTGTCGACTGTGAAACTCTTTGCAGTCAAAGTGATATAAAATGTATACCTACTGGTACTCCGCTACTTCGTTAATACACGTTTGTTAACCTTGGCTGGCACCGACTCCAAAAATAACAATAATTGTATATTATTGACGTAATACATTAATTTTTATGCTCAGCACTGTAAAAATGTACTTCTAATTTCTGTTAAATCTTCTTCTAATAACTTCTAATTATTTTTTACTTTTTAGTGCAATTTTTTTGTAGTGCTTTTTTTTGAAGTCGGTTTTTTGTCAAGTATAGATGGTCTACAATTTATTATGTCTTCGATTTCAATAGAAAATTGCATGTAATTAATTAAAATCCACTACGAAAATGGTGGATTTGTGAAAACTACATTTAGCAAGATAGTATGCTGAAAAACATCTAAAACCTTGGATTCGAACCCAGACGTATTAGCTGTGAATATGTGCGCTTAAACAACTGCGCTGCTGAGGCGATTAGTTTAGGTAGCGCGGAACTTCTATTTATCGTGAACTAATTCTAGGACCGCTACAACATATCACAAATTTTCGGTCGTTATAATCGTCCTTCTGGGACCGCTATTAAAAATTTTGAGGTTAAATTTGAGTTTACTGGTTCGACACATAACATTGTGACGAATTTTTAATTTATCCCAATTCATTATTTTGTATAATTAATTTTATTAGTTCCACCGACGCAACCTCTTGCTAAGCGCTGGAACCGCTAAGAGAAGGAATGCTTTAGTTGGCACTTCGAAAAAGGCACGCGCGAAGAGAAATTACCGTGAGGCATTGAAACGAGGGAAACGTATTTTGCATCTAACTATAGATTTGATTGTTTGAGAATCTGATGCTAGATTTTACAGTTTTATTGCGTCATTCGTGCCATCGCTAATTGCGGATTTATTACAGTAACCGTAGTTATCTTTTTCACCAATGCATTTAGTTATCGCGTGGTTCTTAAGGTATTTGCATAGTAAGCCATTTTGGGGAAACCATCAAAAGGGCGCGCAAGTGGTTAGATGATGATTACCAATCGAATTTTTGGTCTTGTTAAATGTCACCAGCGGCTCGACTGTCAGCAACAACAACTGCGAGTGTATATTTTGCTTGACCAGTGAAGGTCAATCGCTTTCAATTAACTTGTTGAGGTTATTTTCCTGCAGTCACCGAATTTTGCAACCGTCAGCGAGGGTACCAGATTCTTTGCGGCGCTTCTGTGTAGTGTTAACGCCATTGTGCTGGAAAATAGTGTCGGTATTTGAAGTTCGTCGTGTAGATTTTCAGAGATTGGGATCCATTGTCACCTTTAATAATTGTTAGCTTATTCGAGATAAGACAAATTATTTCTAATTTTTGGTTGTGTGATATTGGGTATTTCGTTAACTGGCCAATCACTTTTTTGATCTGGTGCTGCTTCTGGGAGTATCTGCGTCAAGGCCACATCTGTGACGCTACCGTTTATTTCACTCAAAGATTGTGCATTATTATTGAAGCACTGTTGGTACTTTGTTTGTTTTTTTGTGTGCCAAACATAATTTTCATTAATTATATTTTATATCACCATTGGCGTGTTTTATTTATCAACTAGAGTGTACCCGTTCCTTTACAGGTTGAGCATTTTTACCGAGAGGACCTGCAGCCATCGTTCGCCGTTACAGACGAGTTAGTTGAACCGACTATCAGGGCTTTGCTGACGCAAATAAAAGTAGGAATTGATATTTCTACGAGGGCGAGATTTGACCTGGTTTTTGTCTTCTCATTAGAGATAAGGTGGTCGGATTTCGTATCAACATACCAACAATACGTGTTCGTCTGAAAATATTGATTCTGTAAGTTAAAGTGTTGAGAAAAATCCAAATTTATCAATGCCACGGTGTTCTCAGCAATTGGGCCCATCCACGAGAACTACATGAGCGAATTTTACGTAAAGATTCCGGTCTAAAACTTTATAATGTTCAGTTAGTGCAAGAATTGAAGCTCACCGACCATTCTTTTAAGTATCTGTTCGTCGACAATGCGATAATTTCATCCTTGTACAGGGTGAAGGTTTTGTTAATAGGCAAAACTGCCGCATTTGGGTTTTAGAAAATTCAAGAGTTATGGTTGAGAAGTTTTTACATTCAACTCGTGTTATTGCTTAGTGCGCTTTTTGATCTGGCTGGAAACTCCCGTTACGCTCAATGGATAGCGTTATCGGGACATGTTGACACATTTTTTTGGCCTATTATTAATGATATGGATGTGGGTGATATATGGCTTATGACGAATTTTAGATTCTTATTCGTCATGCATCAACCTACAGCAATTAATTTGTGTTTGGTCACTGCCAATTATTTCAAAGTAATTGGGATGGTAGTGTAGCCACTGCGCTGTCATTTTCGTGAGTATTACCGGCGCGCTGGGAAATTGACAGTCACTTTTGTTCGGAACGTTGAGGCGAGAGGTTCGAAGAGTGTGCGTGTGCTGCGGTCATAGTCGATTTCTGCGGTTGTTATTGGATTCAAGAACGTCTATCTTATTCTCGAATAACCATTAGTGCGTAGGGGTGAAGCCAGCATTTTTTTTTGATTACGGAAGTGCCGTGCCAAATTTAACGTTATCAACATCTGCTGTCTCACCGCCATATTTTGTGTTGGTTATCAGCATCGTAGGCGATCGCGGTACGCGCACGCTAGTGAGCGCCCTCTCGGGGATTTTTGTTGTGACACTACTGTCAACCAAGTTAGCTCAGTCGAATTATTTTAAGAACAACCCGCTCTTTACTGAAGTCCGTGCATCAGTCCAATTTGTTTCGTGTCTGTTGCCTTGGTCGTTTGAACAGCAAGTACTTGTTCGTGGTAGCTGTCCTGTATGTAACCATAGCGAGCCGTCCTGCGTGCCAGCAATTTTAATATCAATTTTGGAACCGCCAATTGTTGGTCAATCATTGTCCGACAGTCCAGTCATCGTCCTGCAGCCGAGGTCGTGGGTCGCTGTGAGAGCTGTCATCATCAAGCGTGCAGTCGATCCTCGTGGTGGGGACCTAGTGGACGACCATTCAACATCCAATCTCGTGAGCAGTCCATCCGAATTGATTGGAGTTCCTGTCATAAAGATCGTGTGAACTCCCGAGCGCTCAGGTGAGGCCTTTTTAATCTAATCTTTTTGGGTGTGATTGCTCTTTACAAATTTACGAGTAATTTTTTGATTAACGTCATTGACAGGTGTAATTGTTGACACCTTAGTTTTTTTTGTAGTTCACTGTATCTCCCTACGGGGAGGATTGCTTCACGCTTTTGTTAATTTTGGCTGGCTTCCGTCAGAAGCCAGCATTTATATATACACCACCTAAGGTTGTTGCCACTTGTAATTGTGTGTTATTTTGTTGATAATTTTGTGTGTCAATTAAACCTGTTAACTACACTACCGTATTTTATTTCCCTGAGAGAGGGGATACTTTCTAGCCTTTTCAGTAAAAGTTCGTGGTTGGGATCCACGTCCCTCGCATACCGACGTTACCATCTTATAGCTAGTCAAAAACACTTAGGGCTCCCCACGTTGAAAAGTGAGGTGGTTGCCACTTCACGTGGGAGGAGAATTCTCGGTCCTGCATCTCGTGGGAAGGGAGTTTTTGTCTCAGGCTTTAATAGGCCACTGAAACATTGAATTTATTCAAAATTTAGTCAAATGACCGTCTAGATCGTATGATATAAAGCCGTTAGACTATTTCTTGTGGGAAAAATGAAGAGTGACAAGTCGACATCCCGACAGAAGTCATTAAACAGGAGAGGCGATGGCTTTAAAACCGGAGGTGTTCCTGAATGTTTTCAACACGTGCCTCACTGAGGAGATATTTTCAGAAAACTGGCAGAAAGCCACTTTGGTAATAGTGAAAAAGATGGACAAGCCACTACAGGACTTCAGCTCCTATAGGGCCATTCCATATCAAATCAACTCCGCCAGATGGAGGTGCATTATCGAAGAGCTGAGAGGGAGATTGCTACCTCATGTCTCATCAACATGGTGCAGAGTTATCTTAAAAACAGAGAGATACACATACAGGAAGGACTGCTAAATGAAATAAGGTCAGTACCAGTAGTGTGCCCCCGAGGACAGCGCTCGGTCCCTTCTTATGGAACATCATGTACGATGGGATGCTGAGGATGGCCCTACCAGAAGATGTTGAGGTGGTTGGCTTCACCGATGACATTATGGTGATGACAGAGATCTCGAATTACTGCCAGAAAAAACCAACATTTTACTTCAAATAGTTGAGCAATGGATGACCTCACACAGGTGCCGGAAAAGACGGAGGACGCTATGTTGTGCGGCAGAAGATAAGGAGAGATTTCCTCAAGACTCGGCAACAAAGTTTAATTTGCCTATTACAGTATGTATTGTAGTACTACCTACTGTAGCGCCATAAATTATATAAATTTTATGTTCTTCAACTTTGCTTAATGGTAATTTTTCGTAAAAGTAAAAATACGTGAGCTATAGGCGAAACACCGCACTTAAGGCGCTAAAATCCTCATTTGAGGGAACGCCGGCTTGGGATTTTTATGAGACATTTTGGGGGTTTATTAGAACACTTCAATATACATCTTTGCCAAATTTCAGCTTGCGCGGACCTTCTGTAAGCTCAAGCCAAAATTTCGGTTCCGTAACCTGGAAGATACTATAACTTGGGTAAATTTTGAAAAAATCCGTTTTTCTCTTCATTTTCCAACCTTGGCTCAAATTTTAATTAGTTGACTTTAAAATCATTTCCCGTGCCTGAAAGCATTTCTTTCCCAGCAAGGAATCACTATTATGCCATTTTAAGGGTGAGTCGTTGGGGAGCTAAAACCCCCGATTGCGGTGGACGCCGGCGTGGGATTTTATGGGACTTTTAGGAGGTTCATTGGAACACTCCAATGTACATATCTACCAAAATTCAGCTTGCCCGGATTTTTTGCAAGCTCAAGCCAATTTTTGCGGCTTCGTTGCCTGGACTATGAGGTTATTTGAAATGTTTTTGATCATAGACATGGACTGTATAGTGTGCATTAAGTTAATGTTATTTTATTACCTAAAATATCCGAGCTAATTTACATAGTCTGCACCTACCGCTGAAATACCAAGCTATGGCCCTGATTATAACGTTTATAATAATTTATTCATTTAAACATTCGACACAATGTTGATTTGAATGCTCTGCAGTAATCCAGTGCATCGCCCAATTAAAATTATATCCTAAATCTTTCAACTACGCTGATGGCCGTATGTGAAGGTTGTTAGGTGGTTGTTAGTAATGTAGTAATCTGTAGTTGGAAATTGTCATTTAGGGCCACGAGTATAGTGCGAGTTTAATTTCGAGTTTAGTAAAACTTGGTTTATCAAGTGTGACGTGAGTATGTTTGTAATTGAAATTATTTGAAATTAAAGACGAATAAAGTGACGAAGATAATTTTAAAAAGAAAGAGTGAAACGCATCTCCGAAGAATAAAGAATGTGTTCGTTAAATTGTGCTACATAAACAAAAAACAATAAAGAAGTGTCGAATGATGGAACCGTCTGCGCTTGGATCGTCAAAAATATGGGTAAGTAATTTTTCAAATTTAATATTTAATTTGATTGTGAAGTACTGTTATCTTTTTGTATCATCTCGACGATTTATTGAACAAATTTTTGAAAATAATCAACTTCTAACCACTAATCAATTTATTTTATCGAAGACTGTCGTTATCGAGTTCAGCAGAATATGGCAGTTCAAATGTTTTTAGGTTATCAGAAAGTTGAAAGTACTGATTTACATATTATGTAAGCGTTCACCACTTGGTAATATACCAATTATTGTTCCAACGTAGTCACAGTGTAAGCAAAAAATACTAATTTAACCTTAAATATTAATTTTAATATTAACTTTACAGGTTAATAATTTATAATCTTCTTCTTCTTCTTCGGTTCTCCATTCCTGTCGGAATATTATTACCTCATCGTTTGATGATTATAAATCCTATTTCTGGGGTGGATTGCTCCCCATTTCTCTCTCTTCTCCTCTGTTGTTACAATTTCTCGTGATTCTTTGCCTCTTCTACCACTCTTCTGGACTCTTTCCTGTATTTACTCTCTCCTTCCAGTTTCTCACCACCATATCTATCAGGTCCCGGATCACCTCATGCATCCACCTCGTCCTCGGCCTACCCCTCGGTCTCTCCAGTTCTAGTCCCCATTCCATCATTCTGCTTTATAATCAGGTCTCTCATATAGTCCAGGCAAGGAAGGTCTGCCTCTATTATGGTCCTCGATAGGCCTCTACACGTTGACTTGTCCTCATTATTCTCTTAAGATTTCATGATTCATCATCTGCCTACTTTTTTCTTCTTCGTCTCTCACCGGTTAAACTTCTCTCAAAAACTATCAACCTATCCTCCTCCCCTTTACTAAGACACATAGTTTCCGACCCATACGAAATTACCCGTCTTATTAATGTTTTATACATCTCCATCGCAGTCTTCCTATATAGGTTCTTATTACTTGGCGGTATTTCTTCTATATTTTTTCTTTTTCATCTGCATAATATGCAACTACTTGAGATTCTTTTCTGATTATTTAGTCATTTATTTCTGCTGTTCTTTTCATTTTTCCAAAATAGCATTAAATTAGGGTGATGACATTGGATCTCCTTGTCTCACTCCACTACTTGTTATGAAGTAATCTGTTTCCCTATTCACTGTTCAAACACATGCCAATGCTTCTTCCAATGTCATGCTCGTCAATTTCACCGCTTACATTGCTCTTGTTAACTCGTTACTACTTACATATTACGGTGATATCTGATGGAGACGTCACTCGCAACACGAACATTCATTTTAGCTTGAATAAAAAATTAATGCATGAAACTTGTTAATTTAAATAGGAGGTTTACTATTATCATTACAAATTCAAAACAAATAAAATCATTTAAATCATAACAATAAAGAATACAAGGGTTAACAAAATAAATTAAAATGTTCAATTTAAAATCCGTAATGACAAAAATTGTTAAAAATAATATAATAAAATTGTTTAGTTATAAGAAATTTATAAAATACATGTAAAATTTATTAGTTAAGGTGTTAGAAATAATTTGTTAAAACAGAGTGATAGGTCATCCGAGGAACCATCGTTGGACAATTCAAGTGATAAACAGAAATTATGTGCTTCAAGTCAACGGTTAACCTAAAAACATAAGAAAAATAAATTAAAAGACAATTTTAAATTTCGCGCCACAAAAAGGTAATGGTTTCCACTCACCTACAGAATTTATGGTTAAATAATCAAGTAGCAATGAATTTGTATCACCTTGACGAGATGAAAAACAAAAGCTTCTTCCTAGTTTTTGCATCGAGATCGCACGTGTAATTTGTAGCGGCTCGAAAATTAATTAGCTAATTACATAAAAGTATGATAAAAAGGTGAAACCTACAAAAATAAAGTGATTAAAGATAAATGTGAATGTAAATACGGCAAAAGAAAATAAAAATACTTACCGATCGTGAATATTTTTGAGAAGATAAAAATCTTGCCACGAGGGTTACAAATTTTATCGAAGATAAATCTGGAAATATTAAGGTGAAAACGAAGTCATCCACGGGAAGAAGCATTGAATACTACACATGCGCTATACCAAAAAGGAGAGAACATTATTTATACATGGTAAGCGAAAACTTTTACAGAAACTTATATTTGTGCGAATAGTGCGGAATACGACGCCACGCTTTTAGATTTAATTGTGGGGAATTTAAGTAATAAGGCACTGTTTAGCATTTGTATACGTTTATTTTCATCAAATTTATTGATAATTAATATAATAAAAATTATCATTACAAAACGGATTATTTTTGGGGATTCTTGTATTCCCGGCTATTTATTTTTCAGCTTTAAAAGATTTGATTTACAATTTCCTAAAGAAACCACTACTGAGATAAGCAAGTTTACATGCAACAAGAACCTAGTTAGCCGTGATAATCAGTAACATTGAAAATTTTATTAAATTGCGATTGACGGGGTCCATCCGTACCTTCATCATCGTAATATATGGTATATATTAAGTTGTGCCGTTTATACTTTCGTTGATAAAATATTATTTTGGGTTAATCTCTTGCATTTTGTTTTAAAGTTTAACCAAGATTTTATTTATTTTTGGTTCTGTAATTAATTTTTGTAAATAATTGATCAAGTTATTAGTTATCTCCTGTACGACTTAGTACATATTATGTGTACATGGATAATATTTTAACACCTTCGCTGCGTGCAATTGTATATTCTATAAATTATTCTAGTACTATGTGGAAAAGAAGAAACCTAATATTCGGCAATATTTTTGTAACCATTGGTAAATTTATTGTACTTAATTATGCCGTGGTGTCTTCCATAGTAATCTTTATTAGTCTGAAAAGTTTATGTAGGATCTTCATTCTTTTCATTGCATTGTATAGTTTGCATCTGTCACATATCGATTAAATTTCACTGTAGAAAGCTTCTTGTTCTTTGTCATTGCTGTCTTCCGTTGGTGCGTAGCCGTCCACAATGGACATGTTTGTTTTTGCGTGTATTCGCAGTTAGGCTGTTTTTCCGCTGATTGCTCCGAATGTTAATACTTCTTTGGCAATTTTATTTGTCACAATGAAACCTATGCCATTTCTACTCTGTGCTTTTTCTCCAGATAAAAGAATCAGTGTGTATTCCTTTTGTTTTATTTCCGCGCAGCCTTTCCACCTTAGTTCCTGCAGTGCTGCTACGTGTACTCCATATCTTATAATCTCGTGTGCCACTTCAATTTTAATTCCCCCACTCTACACAAATTCAATTGAAAGGCCACTTAAAAAATTAATGTTGGAAAGGATTGACAAATTTGTCAATATTGACAAACAAAACCTGTAGACGTTTTTTTTTCATGTTGCGCCACTTTCTATCCAAATCATCTACAGTGACGCCATATCCATATGTTTTATAAATTCCTTTTTCATGTAAGTCCAAAACTAACGCTTTCTTATTTTACTATTTCTGAAATCCTCCCGTTTTCCTCCGTAAGAATCGATTAATATCATTATTGATTGCTTTGACCATTTGAAATTTTGAATTTCATTGATTTGCTTAGAATCGTCAGGGTAAGAAACCGCGTTCTTGAAATTTATTTTGTACTTATTTTGTCAAAGCGCGAAATAACAGTTAAAATTTGCATATAAAGGGTTTTTCTCTGTCGTGGATCATTATGTGACTTTTTAAATCTTCTTTGTTGAAAGCTTATCAACAAAAACTTCACATACAGTGGATTTTTACTTCCCTATAAGGAAGTATTGTAATCATGAAAAAATTCGATGTCGATATTTTAACGGAAATATCCGTTTTGAGCATTTCTGAATCCGTTTTGACTACTTTCGCAATGATGTCTGTATGTATGTATGTATGTATTGTCATGGTCTGCTTATCATAGGGGGGTGGTGTGGTGTAATTTGTCCGAAAGTTGAAACACTAGTAAATATTTCTGTATTAAAGATAAGACCTCAACAGATGAATAAATTAGTTGTATCTGAGTTTTCCATGATCTAGTAAATTAAATAACTGCTTTGCCTCAGTAAGATGAAAGATGCATCCGCTGCTAAACCCTGGAAAATAAAAATAAGTTGTAAAAAATAAATATTGGTTATTGTTGTGTTCATTAATTAAAATAATAAATAACAAATTAAATCAATTATTTTTATTTGTTCATGTAGGATTTTGAATTTTAAATAAAGTGGCGGTTCGCGGAAAGTGCATGCGCGAGTGAAAACGTTGGTGGGACAATTTTGGAAAATTTGATAACGGAACAGGAAGAGAGTAGTTGGGTTTCGTCCATCAAAGGGTGAGGACGTAATTTTGAGTCTTGTTCCGTCCACGAAATAGGGACGACGTATTTTTAAAAAGTTGGTTTTCGTCCATGAAAGAAGGACGACGTATTTTGAAAGTTGATAAATTTATTTACATAGTACTGGAACAATTCGTAAATTTAGTCAAAGTATCAAAGATTATTTCAAGAAGGAGACGATATTCTGATAATTAATTTAATCACTTCAACGGTATTCGTAATTTATGATTGAGAATTTGAGAATTCGAAGAAGATTAATTTATGAGAAAATTTTGGAACCACTGGGAATTTTGATGGTTATGTTTTTGGATGAAAATTAAAGGAAAATATCATACAAGAGATTCAAGTTTACTTACCTACGATTAATTGTATGGTCCCACGAAGAAAATTTATTTAATGGTTCTTTTTGTTTGGTTTATTCAAGTCGAAATCGGAAGCTGTTTCCAACCACGGTGACACCAACGTTTCACGTGCGACAATTGCGAGAGAGAGAGAGAGTGCGAGAGGACGTAAATACTCCGGTAAGAGTTTTTTTTGGTGCGTTGCATTTTTCGACGAATCATTTACATTTTAAGTTCGGTTACGCATAAACATTTGGGGGTTGTAATTATAATTTTTATTCTTGTACGATTTAATTTGTTAGGAATAAGAAAAGCCAATATTTGTTTTAATTTTTTATTATGTTTAATAAATTCCGTTATTTTTCAAATTAGTAGTGTATGAGTTTAATTTCAATTTTTCGCAGTATTAGATCAAGGAGAAAAACAGATGCAAATTTTGATATTTTCTTTTTGTCAAAATATTAAGTAAGTTGACTTATGAGTGTTCCAATTAATTCCATGAACTCACCTTTGACCCTGAATGTCTCATTTGCTAGCCGGTGCAAAATAATTAAGTGTCATGAACAGTAGCACATGGCAGTATGGATGTATGTAACGCAAAATGCCTGTAAGTTCTGTATCTCTGGAACGAATTGTTATATAGTAACCAAATTTCATATTTAATACTTTAATCGGTATATAAAGGCATCATTTGATTTTGGAGGAAATCCTTAAACCGGAAGTAGCACTTCACTTGAAGGACGAAATGGTTTTTCTTAAATATCTCAGGAACGAATTGTTATCTAGTAACCAAATTTCATATTTAACACTTTAATCAGTATACTAAAGCACCATGTGATTTTGGAGGAAATCCCTAAACCGGAAGTAGCACTTTACTTGAAGGACGAAATGGTTTTTCTTCAATATCTCAGGAACAAATTGTTATATAGTAACCAAATTTCATATTTAACACTTTAATCGGTATACAAAGGCACCATTTGATTTTGGAGGAAATCCTTAAACCGGAAGTAGCACTTCACTTGATGAAATGGTTTTTCTTAAATATCTTAGGAACGAATTGTTATCTAGTAACCAAATTTCATATTTAACACTTTAATCAGTATACTAAAGCACCATGTGATTTTGGAGGAAATCCCTAAACCAGAAGTAGCACTTTACTTGAATAATAAATGAATGAATAATATGTATAATACAATAAATGAATAGTAAAATAAAATTTAAATAATATTTCTGCGAATCTTTAGATGAACGATAAAGGAACGATTCCTTATAGGGAAGTCATGTGCTGGCCACATCAGATTTTTTCACTGAAAAAACTACAAGAAAATCGAATTCCACGAGGTAATCCAAGACAACCTGAATTTCGAAATCAAATGATACAATCTGTTCGATTCAAACTCCTGTACGTCCGCCTTTGAGCCTCAATAATCAAGTTGGACTTCCTAATGTTCCAGCTGCTCCAAGCTTTCTTCTAAAACGTATATTACATCCCGGATATGGACAGCAATACCAACATATTGGTTAGAAGCTCCAAGATAACGATTGTAAAAAATCGACAAACAGATGCAGGCGCTTTGACCGTGAACTATCCACCAATTAAGCTCACGCCACAGCCATCAACGCAATTTTGTTGATGTCTCACCAAGAGGGATTTGATGCTGGTTTTCTCGAACTTGGCCGTCACCCCTTAATCCCAATGAGAACCAGGTCTGTACTTTCTCCTTTCGCTCTATCACCAGGATAGCATTTAAAACCTGAATTTAACCTCAGAAGTTAGCCGTTTTTATTATTGAGGTGGCTTCGCTGGTCAGGTTAGACTTGAGCAGTTTGACCCGCTGGGAATATTCTTGCTAGTTGCTAGACTATTATAACCGGATCTTCGTTTTGTTCGTTGTTGCTTCTGGTTTTAGACCCCAGTTGTCATAGTTGCGATCTTAGGTTTGACCGCTTATTTGATTATTTTTGTACTGTAGGCGGTCGCTTTTATTTCGAGCTGCAGCAGCCTACATTCTTCTTCGGTGGCCGCTGTGACACTTGGGATCTCGAAGACGTCGCTTAATTCGGCCTCTATAAGCATTGCCGTAGGTTCCCAGAGAAATCAAAAATGAATTGATTGAAAAACAATTAACTGAACGATTTTCGAAGTCAACGTCAAACATGGTAAGTATTTTTTTTTGCTATTACGTATATTAGAATTCTAACCTTGAATTTAGTTAGCACGATTCCTCTATGCTATTCTGCGCAATCTAGTTGCAATTTTAAGAATATCAAATCACTGTTACTTTTAAAATTTGAATGCAAAATCAGAGGCCAAGCTAATTTGCTGTTAGGTTCACAATGAAATACATGCGATTTTATACCACCTTTTAATGGATTCTTAACACAATTTCTTTAATTACTTATAGTCCACATAGACCGTTCTTTATCAAATTTGGCGGTTGTCGCTTTCTGGGTTCCGTTAACTTGCGACATTTGGTCTAAAAATAATACTAATCTCAAATACCATTACGGACATACTATAAATAGATTTATACACTATAGATATAGCATAGATCCAGGGTATAACCTAAGATTACATCAATTGTTCCTTTCTAGGGCAACAAGTCATGGCATCTACGATTAAGACGTGGATCAATGGAAAGGGATTCAGGAATAAGATGGCTGTTTTCGACCCCTTAAAGTGGAACTGGCACCATTGGAATACACTCCTAGAACAAAGAAATTCCTCCCATTGGTTAAGCATCCCTTGTTGCTCTTCAAATCAACAAGCTTCTTCTATTTCTCTCCACAAATTTAAATCTTACTCGTTCTTTCAGTTGAAGTTATATTTATTAAAAATTATTACAATCTGTAATGCAAAATCAAGTACAGGACGGGGTAGACGATGCTCCCTCAAGGCACACCAGAATTCATGGGATATAAGTTTGTGTATTCGTTCTACTGCATTCTACTTTGAAAGGACCTATCATTGAGGGAAGATTACAGTATCAGGTAGTAATGGTAAGGGAGACCTTCTTTAAGCTTAAATAGCAGCCCAGTATTGCCCTCCAGTTCTCCACTGACTTGTTTAACTATTCTACGGACTTATTCTATTGTTCAATGCTGGTTGTGAAAACCAAATTGGTGATCTGAAATCATTTTTCTTTCATTTAATTTGGGTTTTAGGCTTTTTAAGAAAAGCTTTACGAATAGCTTCGATAGTACAGGGAGCACGCTAATAAGCCTATGCGATTTGAAATCTTCCATTTTTACCTGGTTTAGGTAACATAGTGATTTGTGCAACTTTTCAGTGGTTGCGAAAGTAATTAATCCTGATAATTGCGTTAAAGATTTGCAATATGGCTTTCAGGCATTTGTTAGTAATTTGTTGCATTAGTGTTCCTGTGATTAAGTCAAATCCAGGTGCTTTCTTTGGATTTGCATAGTTATTTATTATTCTTTTAATTTCGTTTAACTTAAATTTCTTATATAAACAACAACAATATTGCCCCCTGTTAACGAGCAACAAAAAGTTAGGATGAGATGTAGTACTTTTAAAAGTAGGAAATAGAACACATGAATATTGTTTAGTTTCATTAGAGCTGCCAAGAGTAGGGCCATGGTAATGAGGTTTACAGACAGTGGGAAAATTATTATCAGGTGTAAAGTTTGCGGAAAACCAAGAATTTGAATTTATCATTTTATCTAACCGCTTCACAATCTGTTGCAATGGCTTATTACCTTTTCGCACGACTTTCTTGAAAAACTGAAGAAAGTTGTAGAAACGAAAATCACTTGAGAAGTCAAGCGTACCGAAATCTGGAATACTATTTGCAAGGTGCACTAGACCATGTGTATCGTGCGTATGATATTGTTGTCCATACAGATTCTTGGTAAACTCACCAAAATGGTTCAATAATTTCTCTGCATACACACAATTAATTTCATTGCAGTGCCTATCATTAAGAAGAATAGAAATTGAGAAAAAGAGACTTGAAAAATGGTTATACAATAAAACATGACGTTGTTCCTTAATAAATATCATCTTATGAAGTACATAACTAAAGTGTAAAGCAAAAATTGGCGAAATTCTGTTGCTTTCCACCACTTTACCTCATTCAAAGACCTAGCTTTTCCACTAAACTCCGAAGGCATTTTGGTCTTTCAACGCAACAAATTCACTAGATATAGAATTGATGATAATATGTGATGGCAGCTTTTTAGGTACAGGTCGTAACATCCATAAGTAAATAATAGTGCGAACAACCCCCAATCAGACTAAATGCATATGGTCAAGTGGAAAACCTCTTAGCAAATGCAAGCCTGGAATAGTAGAAAGTAAAATTCCAACAGTTATGGAATTGCTCATCTTCTCTCAAAAAACAATCATGTGTTCTTGACTGAGCGTCACAATTTGGAAGGACCATACGGTTAAACACTTCGTTGCGTACATTTAGTGCATGAATGATACCCCGTATGACCTTTTACACACTTAAAATATAAGATTTTGCTGGGGCATTACAAATGAACCCTTTTATGGAGACAAACTTGGTCGTTCCATTAATAACAATACCTTCTCTAATCAATTCTGAGATCCCATCAACAAACGGTTTAAGGTAAGAAGAACACGATGCAGGTTTAGTCTTACCATATGTCATACATTACGATAGAAGGGACGTTAACTACTGAAGCTAAAATTGGGTATAGTTCGGTGGAACTACTTTTGAAAAGAGGTAAACCGTCTATATACCTTATAGTAGCAGCTGAATATAGGTCGTCCAAGAAAGAGATGGATTCCGTAACAGGCAATATGCTTAATGCTTGCAGCGAAGAAGAAGAAGCTCAATATATTGCTATGTGAATTCGGAGCTTTACTAGGGTTACACGTTTTAATGTTAATGTCTTGTACGAGTGTACGTAAATGTACCCCGTCAATAGAAATGTATATAAAATTTTTGATAAATACAAATAAATGAACTTATGCCTCGGCTTAACAATTGCGGTGAGCACTGACCTACCTTCTCTCACGCTGGGTTCCTTCCTTGACCAAATTGTAGTGCTGAAATAAAATGTCATGGTCTTCGGAATGTAATCACAAAAATTATGCTCCGTTTTAAAATACAAATTGTAATTTATTATAATTTAGTTTTAGGCTTTTTAAATTCAATAAAATTCTTATGCTAATTAACAAATATCTTATTTTATTAAACTTTAAACGTATTAATGCACGTGTAAATCGTATCGCAAAATTTTCACTAATTTTTAAGTTCAATATAATTTTTAATGGAACGGTACCTTTAATGATCTGGGGTATTTCTGTTTACTGGGTTCATATACCATGAAACTGTTTACTTGCACTTTATGGATGACCTTCGGTGTGTAAGATACTTCAAGATGCAATCCTTCTTGCGAGTTCGTTTACCTCGTGGTGCCAAGTTTTTCCAAAAATAATCGTGATTCTTCACAATCTTCTACCAATTTAACTTTTCAAATACGTAAGTACAATGCTTTTAACTATGAATATTCTTTTTTGTTGAATTTCTTTGTAATTTTCTCTGTTTTATATAATTTTAGCTGAACACGCACAAATTCACACACCATTGATAAATTCAATCAACAACAACCTTTTCTCAATTGTTTCACCATCGCTACCTGCGTATTTTCCAGGCAAATGTGATTTTGCTCCTTTGGTCGACATAAAATCAATTTTATTGACGTTACAGTTTGCAGGTTCGGCTCAAGCCCAATGTGACTTGTAAAATTTTAATAAAATTTTTATGTTTCAGATTGAATTAAAGTCCTTGCATCTCCTGTGATCTTCCAGTAAACTTTTGAAGAAAATGTCTTTCCCATTTGTGATACATTGAATTGCGAAGCACTCCGATACGTGTAAAGATTTTGCTTATTAAAGTTTTACGTTTAACACAATTTTATAAACTAACATTGAACAATTATTTTGATTTTAAAATACATTTCCTATGATTAATTAATTTAATTTATAATACTAACAACATTTTTATTAACAGAATTAAATCGTTGCATTTTTGAATTTATTTTGTTACCTCATTCCGTGACTCGTTCTTCAAGTAAATTTATGACGTTAAACTAAACTTTTTGTATCGGATAAACTTTTACGTTCGAACAAATAAGTCATGTGCTCTCTTTATTAATAAACAAAATTTTAAATCGTGACGTTATCATTTCTATTGACGTTATGGTCAGTGTCGGACATTGCAATATGTTACTTTCTCTTTGACTTTGCTCCAAATTTTCCTCAAATTGTGTTCCAAGCCGATATGAAAATAATTTTCGGCATTAACTGGTACCACAACAACATTACACGGAGTTTTAAGCAATGTCCTTGCATCTAAAGGGAAAGCAAAATATTTGTGCATTCCCATAATACGCAGCACGGTGTTCAAACCAAGATGAGTGATTTTAAATTCAATGGTCCAATGCCATAAATTTTCTTTTTATTCATAAATTTTATTTTATTTTTATTCAAAAAAATGATATTTCATCATTTTTATATAATTTTGGATACCACTCATCGTTACTAGGATCATCAGATAATATTAAAAGTGCATCAACAAATGATAAATCCCCGATTAGTCCTTGAGTAAGAATTGGGAGATTAGTAAAACATGGAACATCAGAAAAAACTGTATCAGAACAAACAGGTTCTTTGCCCTCACATCTGTGCTATGTTAAGCAGTGAGATTTTGGGCATCCGATATTTCAGAAGCAGAAGTAACTTCCAATCTTTCCCTTTCCAAAGGATTTATGATGGTATCATAAATAGAAAATTGACGTCTATTTGTAATTTTTCGTCGTTTAAATTTACCCTGTCAATTCCAAATAAGATTTACGATAAATTTTAAGAAACTCATGTAAAAAGCAAATTATTATTTTAATTACCACAATATACTTTTCCAAAAAAACTTCTAATTTACAAAAACGTTTTTGCTGAGCATGGTCGCGGGGTGTATGTATCGCCTTGTTTGAATTCTTACTATGTTGGTAGTTGGCCAACTACCAATGATTGATTGGTAGGAATGAATGATTCTTAGCCATTGCTTTATGGCAGGTTTCTTACTCTCCGGGTGTACGCGTCCACAAATTTCTCTAAAATAAAAGCGAAAATTTTAGTGCAGTCATAAGAATAGAAACAAACACTTTACCTAAAACAAGATTGTATAAAGCAGTAGCGTTAAACGTTAGTTACTGCTTTTCCTTCCAAGATGTCCCTCCCGTTAACGAGAACAATTCGGCGTCATTATCGTGCATTACGGGTTGCATAATGTTACTCAACAAATAGCTCAAATTTTTACCCCATATTATATTGAGTATTTGTAACTACAATAAAAAAATGAAATTATTATTGATTAATCGAATGTAAGAAATTCATAGATAAAATATAAATCAAAGAAAAATTGCATTAAAATAATTGAATAGGAAAAGAGCAAGACAAGCTTCTCTCTAAATACAGGGTGTTCCTTCAAATCCTGCTCCATTAAGTTTACACCTTCAAGCGATGTAAGTGTGAGTGAAGAAATTAAAATGTAATCTAGTCAGGATTGGTAAACTCTTGATATGGTGGTGGTGTCGCCTCATTAAAATTTCGACTTTGTAAGTCTTTCACTATGCGAAACATGTCCGTTACCATGTTAGCCATGTTCTTTATCATGTTAATCATATGCGCTTGCTGCAAATTTTGCATCGATATTTTGAACCTTAGCCGTGCCTACACTGTTTATGGTGATGTATGTTTCATCATTTTAAATTTCTCCAAAAAAGTGTAAATCGCTGGGTGGGGGCTATAAAAATGTGAACTAAATACGTTATGAAACGACTCGCACGCATTTATTGTCCGGCCCATACTCGCTGTGTGTGCTGCCCAGAGCTTTGGTGGAAAAAGTGAGTTTGCATCGATATAGTTTTGAAATATGTAGTCGGAATATGTGTTTAGTCGTTCATAGTCTGGCAATATCGCTATTAAATCCTCACTAAAGGGAGCATCAATTTCGTGTGAAGGCAAATATTTTAAGCCAAACGAAAAGCGCAACCTTTTACCAATTTCGGAAACTTCATCTCGATGTTCCGTGACCAAACCTAATTTTTGTATCTTTCTAAACCACGGCTGGCTAAAATGGAATTGGCACCCAATAAGTTCCACATTCTCTCAAACATGTTTAATGTTCGCATAAATAGCAACTTCAAGATCGACAGTAGCTGTTTTCGGTTCAAAAAGTAAATCATTTTGAGAACAAATGTCTACTAACGATTGTAGACAGTGTTGGTAAGTGAGCTTTTTTTATCTGTCAAAAGACAGAATGCAAGCGGAATGTAATATCCATTGTTATACCCATGAATGGTAAAGAATTATTGATAGAAGAATTTAGTGCAGTAATCAAAATTACCATCCATGAAAATAATCTCTAAAGAGCACAAACATCTTAAGTTAGTCAGACAGAAAAATATAACTAAATTGTTTTCCTTGTTGTTAACCATAAGAAACTCTGTGTTAACAATTATAAATAGAGCCCAACGCGGAATGAACATCCATTATCGAGGTTGGTAATTGGCTGTTCTTTTCGCCTTACATCATGTATAGCTTGTAACAACCCAAACCGGCTGCTATGGGTAGCTAACGGGAGCGTGGGCCAGGGGGGGGGGCTTATATGCCGAAAGTACCTTATCTCTCTCTCACTCCTTAACTTTCTAATAAGCAATTGCGGGCGCCACTCTTTTCTAATAAAAGAGACTTAGAATGAGATGACCAAAATAAGAAATAAAAAAAAATCAAAACTTTAAAAATAATATTTATTCAGGCAACTCAAAATTAAATCAAACGTTATATCATATTTACAATTTACAAGGCAAGAATACAAAATGAATTATTTTAGAAATTATTTACAACTTTAAAAATAAGGAAATTAATTATGTACACAAAGGTTCTTACTACGGTCCTGTAGTAGGTCAAATGACTTGACGTTTTTTTTTATTTTTTTACCCACTTGAAATCAAGCACACTCTTACAAATTTAAACTTAAATTTTCGTTTTTATTTTCAATAAATTCACTGTACAAATTTTTATAATAGACTCGCTCAAACGACACTGCTTGGAGTTCTCTTTTTAAGCGTCCTCTCCGCTCGACTATCCGGCGTTGACTTTGTTCGAGCGTCTTCTCTGCTCTACTGCTCGGCGTAGACTGACCCCCTTCTCCTTCCAACGCAAAAGTTCCTTGTTATTTTCGCACAAGGATATCCATTTTCCAAGTTCCCCCTTCTTTTTATTATAATTTACAATATTTTGTTACATTTCAAATTTAAACATGTTAATTTTAATTTTCTTGAATATTTACCGAAATTGGCTTTGCATTGAAATACAGTTCAATATATTGCAGTGGTCTATGGGTTTTAAATGTTCACTACCCTTCTGTTTTACTCGGTTTGCTCAGTCGGAGATAAACTCCCTTCAGTTTGTCGCTTCTTGGGTTGCTCTTATAGCGCCAATAGATCGTGTCATGAACATAACACGTATTTAAATATAAATGCTCTAAAACCTTGTAACGAATTGCTTCTATTGATGCAAAACTGAAAGAATAGCTAAGTTGGATTTTTATTATAATTCATCTTTGTCGAGTTGGATTGTTGTGTGTCTTTGCACTTACTCGAAGAAATAAAAAATACTTAAAAGCGACGCGTTTCGATTTATTTAGATCGTCTTCGGGCTTTCCTACAAGAGTATAAGTTTACATAATATGATTTATCATTGATCAAAATACATACGTGTCAAGTATACAATGGATCAGATATTTTCATAGAGAATCACCATTAAGATCATTTACACTCAGAATGAAACAAAATAAATCAATCACAGCGCAAAATATCGAATAAAATTAAAAATCTTTGCAACATTTACAATTTACGAATTAAAACAACACATTAAAATATTTAGTTTATAGCGAGGTTAAAAGATATGCCGCTCTAATCTAATCTCGTTCTTTCCACGAGCAAATCAGCAAGTGGCATTGTACGCAGTTCTGACTGTTGATTCAGTAGCCTCTTCGGCATTTGTTCCAACCTATATGTTATCTTTTTGTTGTTAATCTCTAGGTGTTCCAGCAGTTTGCGTCTCTTCATCTTATCTTCCCGATGTAGCATCTTGGTTTTGGCAACGTTCAGATTATGGTTATTGTATTTTAGATGATGGTACATTTTAGACTTTTTATCGGTTTCAATATGTTCTCCGATTCTCTGTTCTAATCTTCGTCCCGTTTCTCCTATGTATGTGGCCTCACAGTCTTCACAGAATATCTGATATACTCTACTTGAGTCTGAATCCTGTCTTTTGATACCTGTGTTGTTCAGTATATCTATTATTCTGTTTCTTGTTATTGGTGTGATAATTATGTGATTTTCTGTAAGTTTTTTCTTGATTTTATCACTCAGGTTACCTTGATTGGCCATGGCTGCGTATCTATTACTCTGTTTTTGCGGATTGCTGTTCACTGTTAAATTCTTATGTTCTTGCCTCAATTCAGCTCTTCTAATCATCCTTCTGATCGTTTTCTGTTTGTAACCATTGTTGACTGCCATCTGCATTATAATTTCTATTTCCTGTTGTCTCTCTTTATATTCCAATGGTGTCTTGTGTAGTCTGTCAATGTAATATCTGAATGCTGTCATTTTGTGTTCCTTGCTATGTGATGATTGACTTGGGATTATTACATCGGTTGTTGTAGGCTTCCTGTATATACTGTATTTGAGTTTGTTATCCTCAATCGTTATCGTATATTCTAGGTAGTTGATTCCATTAACTGCTTTCTCTATGGTGAATGTGATATTCGGGTCTATTTTATTTACTTTGTCTAGAAATTCATGCGCTTCCTCTACATTACCCTTCCATATGCATAATACGTCGTCTACATATCTCATCAATCCCACAATCTTCTTGTTCGTGTCCATAGCATGTATTTCCCTTTCTACGCTTTCCTTGTAGATATCTGCCAAGAAGGAAGACAGTTGTGAGTCCATTGGCAGTCCGTCTGGCATTCTGTAATTTTTACCATTAAATTCGAAGAAGTTCTGTTTGGTTACCACAGTGATTAGTTGCATGATGTCTTTCACTTCATCGGCATCACTTATATTTTTTATTAAATATCTGTTTGTTTGCTCTAATGCTGCTTGTATGGGGACGTTGGTGTACAGACTTATCACATCAAATGAAATCAAAAAGTCTCCATCTTCTATTTTACAACATTCTGAGTGTAAATGATCTTAATGGTGATTCTCTATGAAAATATCTGATCCATTGTATACTTGACACGTATGTATTTTGATCAATGATAAATCATATTATGTAAACTTATACTCTTGTAGGAAAGCCCGAAGACGATCTAAATAAATCGAAACGCGTCGCATTTAAGTATTTTTTATTTCTTCGAGTAAGTGCAAAGACACACATAATAAGTTGGATTTGTTTGTATTTCCTATACGTAATGCACTAATTGGATGTGAAATTAATAAAATGAAGTTTGGATGTAATATTCTTACAAATAAATTGTTTCCTAAAATGTTTACATAAAATTGCATTAAAAGTCATATAAATGTAGAGTCGTTTCTTCTTTCTTGATCGTTTTGTAGTCGCAGATGAATCACGTTGTTTTAAAATGTTTGTTGAGTTTTAAATTTTGAAAAATGTTTATGTAAATACCTTAAAATGTTCCTGAATGCGGTACTGGAGCGACGCTATAGGATGTTGTCGGTAAGTCGGATTGCAGCTAATCCTTGGTATTCATAAAACAGTTGCACTTTATTTATTACGAACGAGATATTTATTTTAAATTGAATTGTGGTTTCCATTTAATTTCATTGGTAAGTACTGATTAAATAGTCTTTTGTTTTCCTTTTGAGTTTGTTTTGATGTTTATTTATTTTGATGTTGTGTTTTTGTTATAGATTAAAACATTAAAGCATTTGATAATTTTATTTATCAAACTCGGCTCACACGCGATACGTACCGTATGCAAATCGAAACAAGACTGAATTTTCGTTGCCGAAGTCGCTGTTTATATGCGCAAATTGCCGGAAACTGAACTGTTCAAATTTTTTATATTATTCATCCTTCTTCGTTTGGACCGAAGATTTACACCATTGGTATTTATTATTTACACTTGCTTTAAAAAACATTTTTACCACGTTCTTCGTTTTAGTTTGCACATTGCTTCTTAATTTGACTTTCTTGAGAATTCAATCTCGTGGACAATTTTCAATGTCTTACTAATGTAAATCTTATTGAAAAATTACAATATTACGAACAATAATTATGATATTCGGAAAGTATACAAAACTTCATACATAAAGTACCTACATGGTATTTTACAAAAATTGTTATTTTGCGAATGATTTACAATTCTCGTTATAGGTTATGTTTACTAAAATTTTAATAAGAATATTTAACAATTCCAAATTAACGAAATTAATCGATGTGATCGGATCATAGTTGAAAGTTTGGGCAGGCAAATCTAGCGATTGAACCGTATGAACGTCAGTTATTTTGTAACTTTTGCTTTCGGGTTGGCCGCCGGATATCCTAAGGGAAACTCTCCTGCTTTCCATTTTGTCCCTTGTTGTTTCTCCCATCCACCGTAGGTGCAGTGGTATTATCGGGCCCTCGAGACAAATTACGCACCCGGAACGACCTGCGGTTGGAGGGGCTTCCATGTTTATTTCATCAGAATGCATGGCAGGGATGTTTTGAATTCGTTTGGCGGGGTTCCATGGCGCTCAATTTTCGACTCTTTAATCTTCTATCCGAGGTGACCATTGAGGTAGCTACACTTCCAACATTCGTAGCTAGTTGAGACAACCAGTCGGCAAATGAGGACAGATCTAGCCTACACTTGAGTACTTGCCGAGTGTTGTATTCTACCCACGATAGATGCAATGGCCCAGACAGTTTACCGACAAGATCTTGTACCAGCACAGGATTGTTCATGTAATCCGGGAGACCGGATGATTTCATTGCTGCAACTGCATGTTGGACTGCTACAGAGAAGTCAAGAATTGAGTCAATTCTATCTTGTGTAACATATGCTTGCGCCCGGAGTTGGTTGGATAAAGACTGTAGTATTTGCTTGGGGCGACCGAATTTATTTTTGAGAACTTTTAATACCTCATTCAACGTTCCCGGATAAAATAGATAACCTCTTACCAATCTACGCGCGTCTCCCTGCAGGCATTGTTGGAGCCGATTAAGGTTTTCGTCATCTGAAAAGTTGCACTCCTCTGTGGATCTTCGAAACCAGGAGATGAACATCGACCACTCCTCACTACTTCCATAGAATTTTAGCGCATTCGTCATCATGATCTGCCGCCTCATACTGATTTCTTTCACTTCGATCTTTTCGTTCCAGAATTAATCGGCTGGGGTTGCTTTTGACAAACGTTTCGCGGAGGATGATTTGCGACCCATGCTGCAGTACGATGCTTGCTAGTTTTCTGGATTTCCTGATCTGCTTCATAGTTGTCGTCGCTCTCGGAGCTACATTCTTGTTCCTCGATAGCGAGCTTCAGTTGATGTTCAGCTTCAAGTTTCTTTAACGCCAGCTCCTTCCGTCTTATCGAGGATGCTTTTGATTTTCCGCTTGCTGCTGATCCTTTTTTGTCCGAACCGTTGTCGCCGATCGACAGCCCCTGTATGTTGTTACAACCCCTGAAGTTCCTCGACTTGATCGATTCCTCTGGCTCCCCTGAGACACTCATTACTTCTTTTAGTTTTTTCTTTAAATCTTGTATTTCGGCTTCTGCATTTGCTAACTTGTGGTTTCTGATTGGTTTTATGCATGATACGCATGACCAGGGAACTTCTTCCACCGCATGATCCACTCCTACGCAGCCATAGTGAAACCTGTTATCGCAGTCGTAACATTGAACCATGCGATTTGAATCGTTTTCTTGACAAATTCCGCAGCTCTGGTTATCCATGTTCTTGGCATTCGTACGTAGCATAACCTCAGAATTTTTTCACGTGGTAAATAAAATAAAATTTTCAAAATGTTGAGTTAACCTTTAACTACGGCGAGCGAGAATATTTCTAACAACCTTCTATCTCATAATTCGATAACTCACAACAAATATTGCTGTTACCTACACTATTTTATTCATTTATTGAAATTAGCAATTATAACTATAGATGGCACGTGTTGAAAATTTCTACATTAAAAATATACAAATCAATAAAAAATATATGCAAATAAATAAATAACAAAGATGGTTTTAAAGATAAAATAATCGTCTCTTGGTACGGCAAGAATAAATAATTTATCAAAGCTCTACAAAGCCAAATTTGAATTATTTTAGAGGGCTGTACAATGTAAACGGGCCACTTGAGGGCCAATCAAAAAAATACTGGTCCGTTTATTTCACATAATTTAGAAATATATCAAATTTGAGCAAAACTCAAGAGGGACATGAAAATACGTCGGTTTCTAATTATGACCACCATAAATAATTTCGATGCCACCCTAAACCAAACGTATTCTCACTTGATTGCACAAATTTGGTATGCAAATAGCCAAAATTACAATAATAATAGTTTATTAATCAAAGTTACAAGTAAGTTACAATAATAATAATAATAATAAATACAAGCAACATTGAGAAAAGGTATCAATTCAGCAAAGCTGATTTTCAACCGATACCCATGTGTCAACTCAGTCCTGGCTTCGCGTTGTCAATAACCGATCCAGGAGTCTTGCCTTAAATGTCATCTTTGATTTGGCAGACGTGTACAAATCAATATGTTTATTGAAAAGTGCACATGCTTTATATTCAAAGGACCCTTCAAATTTTTTCGACTTGTGACTTAGAACCGTTAGGTTTTTCATATTTCGTAGCCTTAGATTGTGACAGTCAGATCGTTGTTTCAGCAAAACGGATAGGTACCGTGGCAGTCCAGATGTGTAAACTACATATAGCAGTGTAGCAAACTGTGGTTCGAACCGAGACTCAATCTTTAGGATTTTTAGTTGGTTATATATGGGAGTTACATGTTCACCAAATTCAATCCCATATGCAAATCTGAGGCAAGCATTTTGCAAAACCTGCAGTTTATTTCGCAGATAATTGGTGAGATACCCATTGTAAACTACTGAGCAGTAGTCAAGGTGGCAAAAAATCAGGATTTGAACTAGATTCCATTTAACAGGCGACGGTAGAAGATGCTTGTATTTATATAATGCCTTAAGCTTAAAATAGCCGATATTACAAATTCTACTAACATGTTCATCAAAACCCAGGTTGCAGTCCCATATGAGGCCAAGGTTTTTGGCTTTATTGCTGAAGCTGATGGCACAGTCATTTAATGAGAACTCGGTAAGCATGTGCTGTTTCTCGATATTGCAATTGTGGGAGCTACCCATGCATACACTCACAGTTTTATTTGGGTTAAACAGTAAACCATTCTCGGATGACCAATTCAATATTGTTTCTAAACTAGCGTTAAGATTTTGTATGATATCGTTTACAGATGTCGGATTGCCAGACACATAAAGTTGCGTGTCATCGGCATACATGTGTATATTGCAGCTCTTGGGCTAAGTTCCAGGAAGATCAGATGTGAAAATGTGAAAATAAAGATAATATTTTTTTATTTAGGAGGGGCACTCAAAGGGAAAAATGGGTTCTGGAGATCAGCATCTCGTCGATATTGCATATTTTTAAAAATGTTTGTAATTATTTTTCGCGTTGACACAAGCTGTTGGCATTCCATGTTGCAATTTTAAGTCTTATGGTCATTAAGCCATTTTTGCGACCATGGTAGTTAATAGATTTAGCATCGTGCTCATCTGTTCCATCATCTTCTTCATGAGTTCCTGGAGTTCACAGATGTCGTTTGATTGTTGCTGAGACTGGATTTGATTATATAAGGGTTGACTTAAATGGGGAGTGAATTATGTCTGTTGTTTCGTTCGTCCATCTTTCCTTGCTTGTTGAGCATAAGTTGTACCGAGTTGGATGATATTACATGAGGTTGTTAAAGTAGTTCATTCAATTCTTCTTTCAAGTAGTGGAAGGTAATTTCGCTCTTGAAGCTGTTTGTGAATAAAGCATCCTCTATAATTTGCTAGGTGACTGACTTTGCTAGGTGACTGACTTCGCAGTTTGCCCATTTTACATTACTCAGTATAATATCTTTTTCTTTTCTGGGGAAATGAATTGTTTGTGATTACCTGCATATTTTACACATCGAGGCGGTTTGTAACAGAAATTTTTGGTATCTCTAAATTTTTCCGTAGTTCTTACACTGTGCAATTTCTCTCTTAACATGCGGTGCTTCAAAGTATACTACAGTGTTCAAGAGACACGTCACCTTATATACGTCTTTATTAATCTCTTTTTATTAAATATCGATGTAAAATATTGAAAGCAGGTTTTTGTTAATTCTATGTTTGATGTTACTGATATCAACAACAGTATGTGCCTATTCAGAAAGCTCATTCTTAAGTGTTTGTACATCTGACGATCAGTGTAAGTTTTTAACACAACTCGAAAATTTCTGTGTTTTTTACAGCTTTAACCCTACTGTCAATAACCGGGTACCCTCCTGAGATTAGTAACCTAAATATTTCTTTTCCTATTTTTAAAATTTTTTTCAGTCGAGATCCTAGCTCTGCAACGTTTTTTGAGTATGTTAATGCTTTTTAAATTAATTTTAGTAATCTTTACTCTTTTAAAATTGAAGTCAAAACTGACTATACGCTTGTTCAATAACTGTGGTACCCGGGTGCCCACGCATTGCAAGTGTTATTTAGTACTACAATAATTGTATAATGCTGAAATTAGTAATTAATTGTGATGGTAATTATTTTATGAATAAATAGAAGATTTATAACTTAAAAAAAATTATTTATATATCATAATTTAGCTTAACATTCCATACATTTGGCTATAGCATGCTCATTACAAACAGGTATAATAATAATAATAATAATACATTCAATCCTGTTAATATTACAATATATAGGACAAGTCACGCAGTACAAAAGAAAAAATACATATACAAAAATATAAAAAAATACATATACAAAATGCAACTACAAACACTTCAACAGATCACGAAACTCCTGAACCGAGTACACACAGTGCTCCGTGAGAATGCCCTTTACGGCCGCTTTAAACGATAGTACCGTTTTCGAAGTTTTAATTTTTACAGGCAGTGCATTGAACAGGGCCGTTCCCACCGCCACAGGAGACCCCCTCGTCACACTGGAGAGGTGAAGTGCAGGACGAAAATCGTCCCTACCGCGAGTGTTGTGGTCATGAAAATCGGAGTTCCGCTGATGAATACCCTTGGTTCTATAAACATAGACAAGGAGCTCGAAGATGTAAACAGAGGGAAGAGAAAGAAATTTAAGTTGTTTAAATAACGGTTTACACGAGTCTCTAGATGCCACCCCCGCGATACACCGAACAATTCTCTTTTGGGCCACAAAGACATTCCCAGCCATCGGAAAACCACCCCAAAAACAGACCCCATAGGATAGCCTAGAGTGCACATGCGCATAGTAAAACACCCTCAGAATATGTACATCCACAACACTTCTGAGGCATCTAACCTGATAACAGATGGAACTGAGACGCCCCATAATGTATCTACAGTGATCCCTCCAGTCAAGCACCTCATTCACATGCAGCCCCAAGAATTTTACGCTGGACTCCCGCGGAATCACACAATCATCCAGTCGGAGATCAAGGTCCAGATCCTGTCAACTCCGAATGTTGTGGAACATCATATATCCAGTCTTACACCCCTATTCACTAACTCCGTTTTCGATCGATCGAATCGTTAAGTATTCGATGGATCGAAAAGAATGACAATTCGTATCCAGTAACTAACGAATCGAGACGTTATCGTTCGGTCGATCGTTAAAACTTCTCGATCGATCGAATGTTTTCTCGTGACGGAGAAGGGTCACGTTAAGCTTCTCGATCATCAAAAAGTCCAGTGCCGTGCGCATTATAGTCAGATAACCTTTAAATTTACGTGCTTGTCAATATTTATTTTCAACTTTTTGAAATTACTACCTTGTAGATAATTTGATAAGCGAGTGATCTATTGATTTATAATGGATTTATTGATTTGATAGCATTGGGATCATTGGGATTATATTTGTTGCTTCTCGATCTATCGAAAAGTCCAGTGCCGTGCGCATTATAGTCAAATAACCTTTAAATTTACCTGTTTGTCAATATTTATTTTAAACTTTTCGAAATTACTACCTTGTAGATAATTTGATAAGTGAGTGATCTATTGATTTATAATGGATTTATTGATTTGATAGCATTGGGATCATTGGGATTATATTTGTTTATCTTAAATACGTATTATTGCTGCAGACATTTTGGATCAACAAAACAATTTTTAGCAATTATCACAATCACAACTAGATAATATAAACTAATTCAATATTATAATAAATTTACATATTCAAGTTCAATTTGGTATCTATATTATATTATGTATGTAGTTGCAAAAGATTATAATATGACATAACTACCAACCTAATTTTTTTAAATTTAGAAATTCCCTTCAGATTTCTTTATTTTATAGGTTATGATTATGTTTACAACAGTGTTGCCAAACGTTAAGCTTTTGACGTTTTCCATATCGATAAAGTGTAGTTACAGAATACGAATTTTTACCACAATCGATAAATGACACATCTCGATCGCCTACTTTTCGATGATCGAAACGTTTTCGATTGAAGTTAGTGAATAGGGGTGTTAGCCAAGTTAAGTCGAAGCCGATTATGACCAAACCACCCACTCAGCTGTGCGAGAAGATGATTAAGAGCACCATGAACCTCCCCCAGAGACCCATCCGACACCACAGACGATGTATCGTCAGCATACATTATGGTCATAAAGTCAACGAAAGATAACAGATCATTGACAAAAAGTAAGAAAAGAATTGGGCCCAAAACTGACCCCTGCGGCACACCAATGTTGATAGGAAGGAACGAAGATCCAAAATTGGACCGAACACCATCCGAACGGGTGTAACCTATCCTCACAAACTGAGTTCTACCAGACAAGTAAGAACGAAAACACTCAGCAACCACTCCCCTGATTCCATACTTAGCCAGCTTCTCCATCAGTATAGAATTATCAACACAGTCAAAAGCTCTGCTCAAGTCACAGAACAAAGCCGCAGGATGCTCACCCTTATCAAAAGAATTCATAACCACCGTCATGAAAGAGTCGACAGCCGTCATAGTAGAGCGGCAGCTACGGAAACCGTGCTGCTCTCCCGCAACAACATCATGCCTCTCCAAATGGGACAGCAGTCTATTCAGAATCGCGTATTCAAAAATCTTCGACATGGCCGGCGGCAGACATATGGGGCGGTAATTCGAGGGAGATGTTATCTTGCCCCTCTTATGTATCGGAACGACCGCAGAAACCTTCAGGCAATCTGGAAATGCACCCAAAGAGAAAGATAAATTCACAAGATATGTGAGTGGCTCGATGACAAGATACAGGACAGCCTTCAAGACACTGCAAGGCAAACCATCGGGACCCGATGACGATACCCCACACATCGCAGACAAGGCAGTCAACAACTCCGCCTCACCATACGGCAGAGCACACATGCTCTGTACAATTCCCGAGATCCGCGGGGGAGAATCCCGAGGCCGGGGAATACTCGCAACAGTCTCCTCAACCACATCGACAAAGTAAGAATTAAGCTTATTAGATACTTGCCCAGGATCATAAACCACAACATCTCCAAACTCTAAAAAAATATTACTATGTGACTTTAGCTTACCCGTAACCTGAGCAATGACAGACCAAGCCGCTGCACTCCTGTTTCCAGAGTTCAAAATCTGTTTATTATAATAATCGCGTTTGGCATTCCCAATCAAAGCACCATGCGCCCGCCTAGTCTCAAGGAAGACCTCTCTCAGAGCAGGAAAACGCTTCTGTAGACAAAACCAATTGCGAACCTCGGAACTAGACTTCTTAATTTCGTCACTAAGCCAACCTTTTGATGGCTGTAACTTCCTCTTAACAACAGGAAAACTACAATTAAAATAATACATAAAAACATCATAAAAACATCTGAAAGAAGCCTGCAGATCATCTCCACATAGATACAGCTCCGACCAGCTTTCGTTTTCAAGTAAACCCCTAAAATTATTATAATTATTCTCGCTGTATTTGCGAGATTCACAACTCCCGACAGAATTTAAAGTGCTGGCAGAACCGAAAACTACTATGTAGCGATGATCAGAAACGACACAGTCCGAGACCGTACATGACAACTTAAAATTAAGATTACATGAAACAAATACATTGTCAAGTACAGAGTCATGACGCGTAGGCATATCAACAATGCCAAACACATTGTAAGATGACAAAAGTTCTCTCAATGCAAAAACATTACGATTAGCATTACCATCCTGAAAATGCACATTAAAATCACCCAGCAATACAAATTTCTGCCTACCGCCATTATAAAAATTCTCAAAAACATTAGACAAAACTTCAATAAACATATCCAGATCACCAGAAGGGGATCTATAACAGACTACAGCAAAAACCGACTCCTCCGGAAGACACCACACAGCCCCACAGAGCTCATTCACAATCTCGCTACAATAGGCACTCAGATCAACAGGCGCAATGTTTAAACCAGTCCGAGCAAACAACGCAACACCACTATGCACTCTATCACTTCTACAGTAGGAAGAAACCATGTTAAAATCCTGGAAGCGGAAAGAGCCCACTGACTCACACGTAGCCCACGTCTCAGTTATACAAATAAAATTTGGTTGCATATCGCAAAAGTCAACACTCACTTGATCAATCTTTGCAGAAGTCAGTCCCTGAATATTTATTAAAATGAAATCACACTTCAGGCCATAGGAGATTACATCAGTTGACTCCAGCCTCTCACCTACCGCAGCCTCAGACCCCGACGAGCCAAGGGAGGAAGCCTGAAAAGTGATAGCAGGCCCTACCCCTTCTCCTTCACCCTCACACTCTGCGAAAAATCCTGCTGAGTCTTCGGCCTCAGGTGCACATAGCGCTTTATCAGTGCTCCAACAGGCCATATGGTTGGGTCCATAATTTCTTCAAGATTCTTAAAATGCACCGTTACTTTAAAAGATGAATAGTGTTGGGAAAATTTAGGTGTTATGGCTTCACACTCAACTTCAGAAAATCGCTCTCTCAACACAGAGGTCAACGTCTCCGTCTTCACCCCCGGCAACAATCTCGAGACAAACACGAAGGCCTTCTTAGGTAGCGCCTGAATTTTCGATTCCATGTTACTGCCAATTACGACAACAGACTTTCCCCCAGATGTTCTGCGACCCCGCCTTGTTGTAACAGACTTCCACTCCACATCAGCCTCGCCACGAGAGGAGCCGACATCCACAGGTGGGTCACATGAGTTTCGCGGAGCAGGTGCAACCACACCCGACTTCTTATTTTTAGAAGAAGAGTCACTCTTGATAATAGCACTTCCGTTTGCCGCACCAACGGTAGCTGACCTGGTCCTAACTCTGTTCCCAAGTCGTTTCGACTGACTTACTAGTTGCTTGATTTTCGGATCATCAGGCAGCGGCATACCAACACCAGCCACAGCAGAAATCAAAGAAGTTTTATCAACTCCAGAACCATCATTTTCAGATTTTTTAGGACCCTGATTAACAACCATATTGTTCATTAAAGATTTCACATCGGCCTTCAATTCCATAATCAAATTTCCTTGGTTCTTAATAATCCGCATACATTCATCAAACATATCACACAGGTTCGACCTCTTATCAAGCGCACCATTCAAAGCAAATTGACCCATATCAACACAGTCGCTACAAAACCATTTCAAATTGTTATTATGCAGCAAACAGTTCAATTCACTCTTCTTTACTAAAGCACAACTCATGTGAAAACACCTCCCACAACTTCCGGCACAACCCACATGCGGACTCTCCGCCAAAACAAACAAATCACCACAGGCACCAGGTAAATTACATTCTGCACACAATTTTCGAGTTTTTCTTCGTTTTCTAAATTCCGATTTATTACAAATATGACAAGATCCTACAACTATTTTACTTCCAGTTGGATCACGAGCTTGTTAAGAAGTCGAAGGTTTAGCAACATCTTTAGATGGATTTGATTTTTAGCATTTGATCCATTGTATCAACACCAGATGTAGTTTTATTATAATATTTGTACTATTTCTGGCTTCCTTTTGACATCTTCAGAAACCGTCGTGTCGGAGTGCATTGTTGATAAGAGAATTACTGCTTTATTATTTTTGGGGACATAAGAACATATAGTTACTCGATCATGGAACCCAAATAGACTAGAATAGCCTTGTCGACGTTTATTGGCTTTCATTTCCTCGGAAATATATTTTTTTTCAGAGTACCCACTAATATCAAATTCCACGACAACAAATGATTAGCCAGGGGTAAAGTCGTAAAAAAATTATCCATTGTAATATTACGGCCAGATCCTCGATACGATGTAACCAAAGTCTTTCACCACTCTTACGCCTTGATTTATTTCACGACCAGTTTCAGTTTTTCCAGTATACAGTTCTCCAAGTAGGGGATATGAATTTTCGAAATCACAAATCCACCATACCTTTATTCCATATTTGGCTGGCTTTGATGGAATATATTGCGTAAATCGCGTTCTTCCTCGGTATGGAAAAAGCTGTTCATCAATAGTCAAACACTCAGATGACTTGTACAAGCTGGATAAATTGGAATTGATCATTGTCTATAGGTCACGTATTGGAGTAGCCTTGTCTTCTCGGATACGACTTTCTCGAGTGCTGGCATCATCAAAACGTATAAATCGAAGTATACTCCAAAACCGATTGATTCCCATCGTTGCACGATACAATGGATATGCAGTTGCTTTCCACATGTCTATTGTGTGATCAGTATTTGAATTATTTGCGCCAAAAACAATAAGAATTCCTAAAAAGGCATATATTTCTCTAGCCGTCACATCTTGTGAGAATTGCGAAAACCGTTACATTTCCGCTCTTTCGCCGTTTTGCTCGTCTGTGTATGTAATTTACATGACGGCTAGCTCATAGGGATTAGCCACGGTCGGAGTGCAGGGTTGTCTTTTTGCAACTATCGTGGATTCCCTTATATTAATAGAGACCGGCCTTACTTTGATAACGGAGTACCTGGGCGCCGGATGCGAGAAGAAAATATGGGAGATAATCCAAATATTTTTATCTTGCATCAAAATTAAAACATAAACAAAATAAATTTCGAGTACACACTCAAGACAAATAAATACTTCGATTTGACAAAATTCTCTTTTATTAGGAACAATTATTAAATTTTTAATGGTAACAATGTTTGTAATAACAAAACAAATCTCACTGCCTTAAATGTAAAAAAATAGTAATATTTGAACAATTGAAAATGTGCCACACCGATAACGTCTGACAAAAATTGAACAACGGCACAATAACGGTGGTGAGACTCCACGACCTTCGTCGCTGGTATATAGGATGTTTACTTTTATTTTTTATTACGTGATGATCAAATTATTGACATGAAAATGATTGATCGTCGGAATTGAATTTGGTTAGTAATGGCAAACAAAATTGGTTAGCTTCAAACTCATGTAATAAGTGATTCTCAATTACTTACGAGTGACGTTGTTACCCCGTTTGTTCCGGACTGTTCGATCGATCCAGCTTGTTCGTGCCAAAATGGAATGGAAATAGTACCTTCTCCTCTGAACGGTAAGCTAGAAATAATTGAAAAAACACATATACGAGATTGAAAAACCAAAAGGATGTATCTGACAATTTTGCTTGAATTTCAAGTAATAAAAAATTGATAATATCACCAGTTCTTTTGTTGGGTTTTGCTGTAATTTTCGCCCTGATAATTATCACACATATTGCTATGTACCCCCTCGCTAATAGGGTTAAAGGTTCTTGTCGTTAATGTTTTATATGGGTGTACGTAATTGTACCCCGTCAATGGAAAAGTATGTGAAAATTTGTAAATACAATTTAATGAAATAAGGTGCCTCAGCTTAGCTCTTTCGTAGTGCATGTATCTTACCTTGTACAGGGTGGATTCGTTCCGTTACCAATGCTGTAAATAAAATTATGGTGTGGAACAGGTCTAAATAAATATCCTTCGTTACAAAATTATTAATGTTTTTATTTAGCACACATTTGTTAATAAAGATTTCGTTATAATCAAAAAGTTCTATTATTAAATCTATTATAAAGAATTCTGAACATAAAATAATGCAAAAACACGTGTCGTATGAAGTCCGAAATTTCACTTAATTTTATAAAAATTATTGCAATGTGCACGATACCTTATTAGATGCAGTAATGTTTTCTGTTATTTGTACTGTGGATGGCACAATTGCGCATCAAAAACACTCGATGGGTTCATTTACCATGGAAAACGTCCAGATGCAGTTTGTTGACCTCGTTTTGTGTTGAAGTTTATTTTCTTTAAAAATATTTGCAATCCGTTACGATTTTCACCTTATTTATGGTTTTTCGTAGGTAAGTAACTATTTTGTTGAATTATTCACTTTTATTTTGCATTTACACTAATTATTTTTACTATAATATCCAAATTTTTAGGACAATCTAAATTCGCCACTATACACGTGTGAAAATTAACACCAACCTTTTTATCGATTGTTTTTTTATTCTTTTACGAAGTTCATCGCTATCTTGATCTTTGCATAGACGTATTTTATTGGTCGATCGAAAAATCAATATTATTTGAAGTTTCACAGTACAGGTATGGACTAAGCCCATTGTGGTTCGTTGAAATTTTATAAGTAAAATTTTCTTTTATTTTTAGATTGAATTGTCTTCCTCTCAAGTGCTTAGTGATTGAATAATAAAGATGCTGGACATGAAATTTCCATACGCAGTTCATTAAGTTGTGACATGTCGAACTCACGTAATAATTTAACAAACTTATTTAAATTTAACGATATCATAAATTTTTACATTTATCAATTATTTAACAAATTTCTAACTTTTAAAATACCTTTCTTATTGCTAACAATCTTTCATTTACTATTAATTAACATTTTAACAAAGACAATTATTAAATGATGCATTTCAAATTTATTTTATTCACACCTGTTTTATGTCCCGTTTTCAACGAATCATTTGACTTTAAGTTAAATTTCTTGATATCGGATGAAGTTTTTCTGATTACTTTGATAAGTTACATGCTTTTATTCATAACAAAATTTTGCTGAAATTTAAATGACGTACTTCCATTGACGTGGTATCTCGATACCGCATTTACCCCCTTGTTAATTTGTAATTTAAAAGAAAAATACCTATTTTTGTGTTAAATTCCACAATTAACATTTATGTGCTTTTTATTCATAAACAATAAATTAAATTTTTAATGTAACGTTTAATTACCAAATATAATTATTAACTCAAATCAAATGTTCAAAAACTAATCTACCTAAATTATATCACATAAAAATTAACTAAAGGAATTCAATGAAATTAACTAAATAAATTCAAACAAATTTAACTGATCATTTTCAAAATTAATTAACTAACTTATAATAATATTCAAAACTAACCTACTTATTTTTACGAACAAATCGACGAAGATTTATGATATCAATTAAAATTATTTAATTTCTAAAAAAAATTTTTAAAATTGACTTTCTATTTTAAATTTCTATGTTTATTTCTTGCCTTTATATTTTCAACCTTACTACCTGTTCTCTTTTATCTAATCTATCTATCTCTGACTTATTCATATTTGGGTGATTTTTACATTCCTTGTTTTAATTCCCGATTATCTTTACATCTTGTGACTATTAGTTTTAAATTAATTCATTCCTTATTATTTATTGGTACTCTTTATCTCCTTTTAATCAATATTTTCCTATTTGTTTCCCCATTATTCATTCGGTAACCTCTTTTTTGGTCCCATATAATTATATAATTAATTCATTACACTTACACCTGTGATCTATTCTTGTATCCTCAGGTATCTATCTTCCTCTAACTTCTTCTAGTTACTCCGTCTGAGTTAACCATTATTATTTACCCCCCATTTATTTCTTATCATTCAACATTGAATACCAATTTCTTTTTTTTTTTTTTTTTTTTTTAAATACTTGCTGATCTTTTCAAATTACTCATCATTACCTATCTTAAGTTCAATTTTCACCCAAATTCTAACTTAATTAAATTCTTCTTTAACTAGTCAAATTCATTAAATCATTTTACTAAATTATCTTTAAATTGAAAATTCTTTTAATTAATTGAATTCTTAATAACATTTTCCTTTATAAATTTCTGACTGTCATAAAACGTATCATCTTTAATAAATTTTATCTTGGTCAATTTTCTCGTGTTCGTTTTAATAGCTTTAATCATATTTACATTGCTATTTGGATTATTCCTTACTATTTCTTCAGCGGTTTTCTTTAATTTTTAGTTGTTATATTTTATTTTTATAATTAAGTTTCGCCAGTATTTTTCTTACTACTTCTTGAGCGGTTTTTTTTAATTTTAAGTTGTTAATTTTTAATTTATTTTAATTAAGTTTCGCCATTATTCTTTTTATAATCACCGCTTATTGATCTCGCAAGAATGACTTTTTCTTCCAGCGAACTCTCTTGATTTTAATTTTTCTTTGCTTGAAGAATTTCTTTTTAACGTAACCATTTCTTTTTATTATAATGTCTCTTTTCATGTTGGACTTCTTTGTCCAATGTATCTCGTAATATCTTATCAATTTTATTTTTAACCGATTCTTCTTATCTTTCTTTTGTAAATTCATTTTTGTTTTCTTGCCGATGTTGTCATAATTTGTCCATTTATTTAATTTCTCGTTTGTAAAATATTTGTTGCCTCCTGCTTGTATAAATTTTATGTTGTTGACCCGTTTTTGTTTATTTAATAAATTTTTAAATTGTAATTTTGTCAAGTTATGAAATCTTTTTATTTTAAATGTTAACCTTTTATTTTGTGTTCGTGTGCCTGTTAATTTATGAAATTTTGTATTTTTAAATATGACCTTTTTATTTTGTAAACCTTTTTGTAAAATTTTTCTGTTTGTTCGTACTCCCCTTTTGTGATATTTTCGCTTTGCATGTACCTTTTTGAATTTTAACTGCACTCGTTTAAATGTTTTTCGCGTGAGCACTTCATATGACCGGCACTTATTCATTTCTGATGCCTTTTTGGCTATCACGTTAACCTTTTCTTTTACCACTTTTATTGGCTCAAGCTTATTTGCAATTACCGTCCCGTTAAACGGTTGAAATTTTATTGTTTTCAACATTTCGGCCATCTCATTTGGAACGTCTTGCGGTTTCTCGCCTTCTTCTGTCACTACTTCTTCGGTCACCCAATTGGTTGCTGCATTCACTAATTTATCTAAATTTCTATCGAATCTCTTTTGACCTTCCAACATCGTGGTTAGCATATTTCGCATTTCTTTTGTCCTTTCTTCTTCTCTCTTATCAATTTCTTCCATTGTCTTTTGGTATTCTTTCATGCACGCTATGAGCTCTTTCCACGTCGGTTCATCTGTTTTTGTAGTCATTGTCTTATGTATTTTATTAATTTATTTATAAGGAAATAGTTTTTAAGTAGTTGATAATGTACTTTTAATTTTAGTAATAAGAATATTTTTAATTTTAGTTTTAAGAAAACTGTCAGTTTTAATGTCAACGTTATGAATAATTTTAATGAAATTTCTCGTTGTAATTAACCTATCTATTAATTTAATTATATTGACCTAATTTTACTCGCGGTACGAGGTTATTCGAGGTAACTCGAGCCTCACGTTGTTGCGCCAAAAAGTGCTATGTACCCCCTCGCTAATAGGGTTAAAGGTTCTTGTCGTTAATGTTTTATATGGGTGTACGTAATTGTACCCCGTCAATGGAAAAGTATGTGAAAATTTGTAAATACAATTTAATGAAATAAGGTGCCTCAGCTTAGCTCTTTCGTAGTGCATGTATCTTACCTTGTACAGGGTGGATTCGTTCCGTTACCAATGCTGTAAATAAAATTATGGTGTGGAACAGGTCTAAATAAATATCCTTCGTTACAAAATTATTAATGTTTTTATTTAGCACACATTTGTTAATAAAGATTTCGTTATAATCAAAAAGTTCTATTATTAAATCTATTATAAAGAATTCTGAACATAAAATAATGCAAAAACACGTGTCGTATGAAGTCCGAAATTTCACTTAATTTTATAAAAATTATTGCAATGTGCACGATACCTTATTAGATGCAGTAATGTTTTCTGTTATTTGTACTGTGGATGGCACAATTGCGCATCAAAAACACTCGATGGGTTCATTTACCATGGAAAACGTCCAGATGCAGTTTGTTGACCTCGTTTTGTGTTGAAGTTTATTTTCTTTAAAAATATTTGCAATCCGTTACGATTTTCACCTTATTTATGGTTTTTCGTAGGTAAGTAACTATTTTGTTGAATTATTCACTTTTATTTTGCATTTACACTAATTATTTTTACTATAATATCCAAATTTTTAGGACAATCTAAATTCGCCACTATACACGTGTGAAAATTAACACCAACCTTTTTATCGATTGTTTTATTAATTCTTTTACGAAGTTCATCGCTATCTTGATCTTTGCATAGACGTATTTTATTGGTCGATCGAAAAATCAATATTATTTGAAGTTTCACAGTACAGGTATGGACTAAGCCCATTGTGGTTCGTTGAAATTTTATAAGTAAAATTTTCTTTTATTTTTAGATTGAATTGTCTTCCTCTCAAGTGCTTAGTGATTGAATAATAAAGATGCTGGACATGAAATTTCCATACGCAGTTCATTAAGTTGTGACATGTCGAACTCACGTAATAATTTAACAAACTTATTTAAATTTAACGATATCATAAATTTTTACATTTATCAATTATTTAACAAATTTCTAACTTTTAAAATACCTTTCTTATTGCTAACAATCTTTCATTTACTATTAATTAACATTTTAACAAAGACAATTATTAAATGATGCATTTCAAATTTATTTTATTCACACCTGTTTTATGTCCCGTTTTCAACGAATCATTTGACTTTAAGTTAAATTTCTTGATATCGGATGAAGTTTTTCTGATTACTTTGATAAGTTACATGCTTTTATTCATAACAAAATTTTGCTGAAATTTAAATGACGTACTTCCATTGACGTGGTATCTCGATACCGCAATATGTAGTCGACTAATAATCTGGTTACTATTTGTGACGGGTGCATTAATTTTGCCCCGGTTTACTGCATACGATTGATCAAGACCAATACTGCTAATTCCCCCAACTATCATCGATCTTCGTCGATCCAATTGATAAACCATTATTTTCGGCTCGAATTTTCCGAGATGGTGGGACGATACCTCCACTACCACTCTGAATTTTCGATTATCGATTCTCGATCTCCAAATATATTATTTGTGATCTCCCAAAATATTTCCATAATTCGTATTATCGGAGATAACACCTCTCGCTAATTTTTGTCTATAAACTTTATTAATTTTCGGTTAAATACCACTTTTTAACCGGACTCAAATTTTTACGTGTTTGTTCCATTTATTTTTTTTAACAACCGACCTTGTTTCCAGGTAACGAACCTGGTACCTTGATTTCTATTTTGTTCCTTCTAAAGGAAACTGTATGTTTGTTTACCGACAATTCCTAACGCGGCAATTGTGATTAATGCAGCATATCTACTAGGCGCTAAAATTATACATATCGCATTTAAATTTGTATCGGTCTATACACATTAATTAACTAAATATCAAAATAGGAAAATATAAATAATTGTTTTGTTTTACCAAACCATATCCCATGATAAAAAAACCTGGAAAGAAAAACGTAATCCAAAACACATAAAGTAACTGCCGTTACCGGCAAATGGATTCACCTCTTCCTAAATAACAACGGTAGAAAGAATTTCCAGGTGCTGGAACAGGTAACTGTTACAATCTTTCCATACAATTTGCTTTTTTGTAGGATTTGCGTCGTTGAAATTTTTAGATACAGAAATTGCTTTTTTTATTCGTGTGCCGTAAAATTATATCTGCTATTTCAGCAGTTAAAAAACACTTGAAATGCAAAGCTAAGGCTGGAACACTTTTCTAATCAGTGGTAGGTCGCGCAAATTATTCTCTTATTAACACCTAGTAGAAAAAACAGAAGAACTAGGGTCATATAGACCCATAAGCTTGCTTCCAATTTTATGAAAGAATTTTGTGAAACTCTACTTAAAACGACTAAAGCCAGTAGGTATTAGAACAAATAGCTCTTATCCCAAACCATTAGTTTGGTTTCAGAAATTAACGCGGTACCATAGAGCAGGTGCACCGAATTGTGACGTAAATTAGCGATGACTTGGAGTGGAGGAGGTACCGTTCTGAAGCATTTTTGGACATAGGCCAGGCGCTCGATAAAGAATGACATGAGGGTTAAATTAAAACTGAATCTCACACATCACTATCAGATACTAAAATCTTATTTGTGTGAAAGTATGTTTTACAACATTTAGAAGAGTATGTTTTATATATCCTAGTAAAACATAGAGAAAGGTACACAGAGCTTTTGTCAATCCATTCAGGTGTCCCTGCCAACAACTAGTGAAACAACAATAGAAACCTTTGCCGATTATACGGCTATTTTTCGTCGCCCACTAACCCTAAAGGTGCTTCTAGAAATTTACAAAATCATGGAAAATAAAATGGAAAATGAAAGCCAACGAAATGAAGTTTTCACATGTTACATGAACGTAACGTGGACGACGGTCATGGCCTGGTAGCGCGATCAACTGCTAACGTAGGGCTCCCCGGTTTGACTCCGGGTACAGTCTGTGTTAATGATTTGCCATCATAACAATAAAAACCAGGGCAGGCACATCGAAAGGCAAGCCTAGCTAGCTACCTGAGATGTAGAAACAAAAATGCTCACAGAACTAATTGCAAAAATTAGTGAAGAACACGTCCTGGACCTATATTAAGAGGGAGTCTTCTTGATAAAAGTAGAAGAAGATGAAGAAAACGTACACGATGAGGGAGACACCTGTGACTATGAACAACTGCAATCTACAACAGACCGACAACGCAAAGATGCCTCGTGGTATGTTCCAAATCATATCATCCATTCTGATCTTCAATTCACCAAAGTTAACAACGAAATTAAAAATTTGATGGATAAATATTGAGATAGAGTCCAAACGCATCCAAATAAGCTACTAAATCATTCACGTGAAGTCAAAGGAGTCACAGCCAAGGCATTCAAACAACAACATACATAATATTATCTGTCAAATTTCCTAGAAAATGGTTAATTTGCATTTTCCCAACCCTGCATGGGGATATGATTGAAATTCAACTCTCAACGAGAGACTATCGTAATGAAGTCCATGGTCCACATCTCCATTGCAATTAGGGCTATCATTGTACAGCAGTGGCGTGTTCTCTATGGAAGTTAGGGAAGCTGCGCTTACCTTATTTGCCTTGCCAAATTAAAAACAAAAATTACTTATTTATATAATTTTTTAATAACGATTTTTAAATTTTTTATCAATTTAAATTCTTTTCTTTATTTGAATAAAAATTTGAAATTTACTGAAATATGTAGTTATTTAAAAAAACTAGTTACTAGTCACGACACGCCACTATTGTACAGCAATGTTCTTTCAGCTCAAACAATTTACTTAATTATTCTTAATTTGGAATCACATTGTAGTATTCATGAAAATTAAAATAAAATCCTTAATGTTTTTGCAGAAATCAAGCATTTGCGATTTAAATCTGACAAGAGGTGCAACTGACCACGAAGAACTCTGGGTTCGTGATTAAACCAAAGAAGGTTACTATTTTTCCGAGCAGCAGAGGATACAGCGGAATTTTGTAAGAAAGCTTTCGTTACTTACGAGTCCCCTTGTACATCGCCTTAAACTAGCCCCATGGTACAGGAAATGTTTGGTGACTACCGCGCTAGGTTATTAATTTTTGATATTGTCGTCGATCCGCACGAATTTTCTAGAATTTTTATGCTTTAAAATTCTAAAATTTAATGCTATAATAATGTTGAAATTTTAAGATACAGAAATTGCTTTTTTATTCGTATGTCGTAAAATTATATCTACCATTTTAGGAGTAAAGAAACCCTTGAATGTAGCAGGGATCGATAACGTTTCTGTGCGTCGATGGAAAGTGGGTAATAAACAATTTTTATTTTAAATCTAAAAATCCGTTCAAATAATATAATAGTACAGGCGAAAAAGTACAAAGAATGGATTTTACCTGCTAGGGAACCCGGGTACCCCGGTCATAGATACACGTAGAAAATTCTGGTTATTGACAGTAGGGTTAAGCTTATTACATTCATTTATATTGCAAAGCCTAGGCTGGAACACTTTTCTAATCAGTGGAAGTGGAACAAATTATTCTCTTATTAAAACCTAGTAGAAAAACAGAAGAACTGGGCTCATATAGGCCGATAAGCTTTATTCCAATTTTATCAAAGAGTTTTGAGAAACACTATTTAAAACGTCTAAAGCCAGTATTAGAACTAAGAGCTCGTATCCCAAATCATCAGTTTAGTTTTAGAAATTAACACAGTACGATAGAGCAGGTGCACCGAATTGTGAAGTAAATTAACGATGACTTGGAGTGCAGGTCGTATTGTTCTGAAGCATTCTTTGGTCATAAGCCAGGCGTTCGATAAAGTATGACATGAGGGTTAAATTAAAACTGAATCTCACACATCACTATCAGATACTAAAATCTTATTAATGGAATAGGATCTCGGGTATGCGGAACGATAAATAAAACAATGTTGTTTAAGTCGACGTTTCGAGACTATATTGTACCCATCCTCAGGACTACAAAAAACAAGAACACAGGGTAAAATCACGCAACATATTTGAGGGTGTATGACCTACCTCAAAAACTAGGTGGACTGGTTGTAATGCATACATTGAAGCAAAAAAACGTCGCAGCAAGCCAAAACACATCGGTTGAGTCAAATTAAAAAAATTTAAAAAAATGTTATATAAAAGGAACGTGAGATCCGTGTAAACGGCGGATTTGTCAAAAAATAAAATGATATAAAAATACAAGTAACACATTAAAACCGTAAAACACATTTAACAAATACAAAGAAAAATATAAAATCAAGATGTCAAAACTCATGGCATACATATAAAAAATGGTCAGGTGTGGCGCAAGATATCCAAAAAGAATGCTTATGTCGATCCACCGCAACCAAGATAAATAACTAACCAATAGGTAATTAGGAAAAATTTAAAAAGTTGGAAAACATAGCTTCATTCAATGTAGTAAATGTAAACAAACAACCAAAACACGAAAAGTTTGAAAAGACACTAAACAGCCCGTAAAGCGCACACAAAAACGAACACGCGCACACATCAAAGAGGTCCTGTAGGAACACGATCGACACGTCCAACCAACGCACTAAAACACAGGTAAAATATCCGAGTGTCAGGTAGGATCACTCATCATCTTAAGATGACACCGCAATAAGCCCTTATATCCCGCATCACTGCTGACAAAATCCGTTTGTTTATTAATGTTGTTGTCAATTGTGGAAATATATGCCGCCTCCTTAAAGACTCGTTTATTGTAATTCTTTTCATTGTTTAGTATGGTGACTGCATCCGTTCTGAACTCGTGTTGATTTTGGACCACATGTTCAGATAAACCCGTCTTAGAGGATCCGCTTTTGATGTCATTCCGATGTTGTGAGAGACGTTTGGATAAAAGTTGTTTCGTTTGCCCTATGTAAAATTCGCCACATTGGCATTCAACCCTGTAAACTACGTTGCTTCTGTCGAGCAACGGAATTTTATCCTTAGTAGACGAAAACAGGATCCTGCCCAGGTTGAATGGATTGTGGAAGGCAATCTTGAAGGTATACCGAAACTTGGCGATTTCGGACACCAGCCTCTTTTACGCTCGTGGATGTACTTGACGAAGCGGCGTAGCTCTGTATTTTTCATACCTAGTCCCGAGAGCTTGGGTGCAACTGGTTGCGTTCGTGGGTTCTTTTTAAGCCTTCAGATGGTTTGCTCAGAACTAACTCAGGAAAATGCATTTTAGGGCGCCAGGTGAACGTAATAAAACATTAGAAGACTGAAGAAAGTTGTTTTAATTATATCACCAAAAAGTACAGGCAAAAGATGAGGTGAAGTATTTTAATTAAATAAATCCAGGAAAACACATAAAAGTTAAATAACAAATTTTAAACTAAACTTCAAATTGAAGATTTGAAACTTAATAAACAAAACAAAAATACAAGTTAAAACAGATGACGCACTGAAGGTACGCCCCTGCAATGTATGATTTAGTTTAAACAACAGCTCGTAGTCTCCTGAAGGGAAAACCTACGGCTTTCAAAAATCGTTACGTCATTGAGTAATTCAATCAAAATTGCAACGGAAAAAGCCATCGTCGCAATCAAAAATGAGAACAAAAAAATAAATACAGAGTACATCAATCGAAGTGCGCATAAATACAATTGCAAGCTGGCTTACCCCTCAACCCTTAAATCCACAGTCTAGTCCCTGGATTCTGAATTCTCCGTATACGTTACTTCATCTTTCAGTTATAGTCCTGCGATCCGGGCATCAGAGAAAGCTAAAACTCACAAAAAAATATTCAGACACAAATCTCAATCTGTACCTGTCTATCTCATCTTCAAAATATCAGATGTCATTTGATAAGAATTACATCACTCAACGAAGTATCACATTGTTAAATTTTCACTATGGAAATTTGTCGACGCCAAAAATATGAAAATAATCAATATTGGTTTCGAGTTTGTTATCCAAAAAGGAACATCTCCCGTCTGGCGATAAGGAACGTGGGCATGAATTTCCAAAACACGGATATCAAACGGTAGGATTGCTTGACTAAAAATCGGCCAAATAAAAGCATCCAAAATTAACCATTTTAACATCCAAAAAAGGTAAAATTCATTAACCACATCGCATACAAATTGTAGGAACAGGTGTCCTTCGAAACTTGAAAAATCTGTCATGGCGTCTCATAGATAAGGATTTCCATAGCGAAACATACGTGGATGATGGCAATTACGATATTAAGTTATTATTTAAACCCCATACTAGTTGCTAAAAATAAATTTAGTTGTTGTAAACAACTAAAAAGAAATGAATAATTCATACCTGTGATTATAAAAATTCACAGCACTGAAATATGATTAAATTCTTGAAAATAAAAATGAGTATTACTGCCTGGACGCCGCAGTAAAACTGTTCGTGGTGTGACAGCATACTTCAGTCGTGCTATGCGCACGATCCCTCTTCGGTTTTCAAGCTTATGTACAGGGTACGTTGTAATTAGTACTACTCTCTAGGTTAAATTAGAAAGTGTTCAAAAATAAAATATTGTAAGTAACGTCAAAACAGCAATTTGACCGTTACAAAGGTATCACGGTTGGAGAGTTCGTTAAACAATCTACGTATTTTATCAGCCAAGTACGGGTGAAAGGTGATTTTGTTGTACTTAACTTCAACCGGGGAGAGTTATCTATCTCTCACTAGCTGAAACAAAATTTCTTCAGCTACACACTAAAGAACAGGCTTATTTTAGTCTATAGAAATAATATTTTGGGTGAATCTGATGAAAAAAACACAAAATTTCGACTTTTGAAAAGTAGGGGAAAGTCGCGACTTGCATGCGGTCGACCCGGCTTGCTGCCACATACCTCGTTAGCGGTCCCTTGAAATCGAGTGAAATTTTTTCGCTCCGATTTGAATTTTTCTTCGAAATTCCAATAGGTGGGGGTGTGATTAGTGGATATTAGTAATAAATTTATTCCAAAAAATGGAAAATAACCCGTGTATTGCCGAAAAAGTGAAAAAATTAAAAAAATTTTTCCTTCTAATTTTGGGGTAAATAATGGCTTGGCCAGAATTGTGAGCATCAAAAAACCTACCCTACGCCCCTCCGGGGCTCCGGGCGGTTTTTCGTGCTCAGAGCTGCTACGCAGCAGAGCTAAACATACGAGAGGCGCGACAGATCAAGAAAACCGGGATAAATGCAACCGGAATGTGAGAGACCCTCGAAATAGCACTAAAAAGTATAGTTGCGGTATGGGGCAGTATACTATTACGTTTCACCCCCAAAAAATCGCGTAAAAACAAAAAATTATCGATGTTGCATGTACGACAGTCGATGTGCATCTGCCGGTGCGAAATTTTCTAAGTGTAAGAGTATATCACAGTGCGCGGACCGCCAACAGAATGGGTGAGATTCCACTGCGCGTCAGTGAAACATGTAAAATTAACGATTTTCAAAATCGATTATTTCAAAATTTTGTTAATAAATTCACCCTTCATATTTTGAGAATTTGTTATATTAACTGTGATCTTTAGTGTGTAGCAGAAGAAATTTTGTTTCGAGTAGTGAGAGATAGGTAACTCATACCCTTCAACCATAGTATTATCATCAGACATCAGACCAACGGGGGTGGACGGACGAGGACCACCTGTGAGAACAAGCTCCAGGAGGCGGTGCAGGTATCCATTTTTGGCAAATTGCAGTTTGAGGTCATGCAGTCTCTTCCTACGCAAGGTCTCAGGCACACATATCTCCACCCTATGCTTCATAGTTTTAACCAGACTGATTTTCTGGTTCAATGGGTGTGAAGAAGGGAAGTTCAAGAGCCTATCGGTGGAAGAAGGCTTCCTGTATATATTAGTGGATACCGATCCATCTTCATGTCTACGTACCAGTAAATCTAAAAATGGGATGGTATTATTAATTTCCTTCTCGAACGTAAAGGAGCGCAGTTCGTCATAGCTACGTATCCAATATTTTGACACAATTCTCAATTTCTGTTGTAGGCACTGCAGTAAGTAGATCGTCCACGTATATGACTAAAAACGGTATGGGGAACGCAATAGAGCCAAAGAAATTGCATAGAAGGTCATTCATGACCAAAGGCGCGAATATGGGGGAGCATGGGTCTCCCATGTCAGACCCCACCATTTGTGAATAAAATTTCCCATCGAAAGCAACGTAGCTATTCTCAAATATCATAATAGCAACTAGTTTAAGAAATCTTTTCATCGGGATGTTGGTGAAAGGTCGCACTAGATCGCAATTGTTCTCCATAGCTTTGGTGGTAGCTTCTTTGGATATGTTGGTGAACAGGGAGTTCACATCGAATGAAACTAGGGAGTACCCAGAAGGAATGGTACATTTAGCTATGATATCCTTTGCATCTCAGGTGTTCCTCACAATTATCGTTCCGCATACCCGAGATCCTATTCCATTACTTATATTTCGGACGAGATCGTTTTCTACATCAAAATCTTATTTGTGTGAAAGTATGTTTTACAACATTTAAAAGAGTACATATTACGATGATCAGGTACGGATGGACCCCGTCAATCGTAATATCTAAATTTAATAAAATTTTCGTTGTTAAAGATTGTCGCGGCTAACTAGGTTTTTCTGCATGTAGACTTGCTTACCTCAAGAGTGGTGTCTTTAGGAAATTTTTTATGTTGATTCTTTTTATGCTGCAAAATAAATAACCGGGAATACAAGAATCCCCAAAAGTAATCCGTTTTGTAGTGACTGTATTTTTATTATTATTATAAATAATTTTTGAGTCAATAAACATGTACAAATATTATCAATTTCTTAATTATCTAAATCCCCACAATTAAATCTAAAAAGCGCGGCGTTATATTTTCGAATTTTCCGCACTAGTCGCACAAATGTAAGTTTTGGTAAACTTTACGCTTACCTCGGTATAAATTTATATGTGTCCACCTTCTTGGTGACGCGCAAGTGCCGTGATCGTTGTTCCTTTGTGTCGATCGGGTCTCACTTGCATTGATTTTTCGAGATGAATCCTCGCTTCGATATTTTTCAATCCTCGTGGTAAAATTTTCACTTTCACAAAAATATTCGCAATCGGTAAGTAAAACTTATGGCTTTTACCTTATTTGCGTTCACACTAATCTTTAATCACTATATTCTTTCAGGAATTCCCATTTGTGATACTTTTTCACAATTAATTAATTTTATTATTAGAGCCGCCGAAAATTATACGTGCGAGCCCTTTTCAAATATTGGGAAGACCCCCCGACTAATTGTTTTGTTGTCAAGGTGATCCAAATTTATTTCACTCCTTGATTTTGTAGTTATCAATTTTGTTGGTAAGTGACACCATGTTTGGTGGCGCGAAATTCAAAATTGTCTTTTAATTTATTCTTTTTACTGTTTTAGGTAAATAGTTGTTTCGAAGCACTTAGTTTATGGTTATCATTCGAAGTGTTCACCGATGGGTTCTCGGATGACCTATCACTTTGTTTTTAATGAGTTTTGACGACACAACATGTAATGTTTAATTTTTTATACACGCAACGCTTTAACAATTATCTCTAATACATCTTAACTAATAAATTTCAATACAGTTTATAAATCTCTTACAGACTAAACAATTTTTATTATATTAACATTATTGTTACAATAATTAACATTATTATTGAACATTTAATTTTTATTTTGTGAACTCTTGCATTCTTTATTATAATTATTAAACGATTCTTTTTGTATTGACTTTGTGATAACGGTAAACCTCCTCTTTAAGTTGACAGTTTCCATGCATTATTAATTTTCTATTAAACCAAATGAATTTATGTATTGCCAGTGGTGTCTCCTCCAGATATCACCGTGATATGTTTTATATTTCCCAGTAAAACATAGAGAAGGGTACACAGATCTCTTGTCAATCCATTCTGCAACAACTGCAATCTACAACAGACCGACAACGCAAAGTATCTGGGTATGCATCTGGATAGAAGTTTAACCTAGCGTACTCATATCTTTAATAAAAGAAAATAATTTAGTCTCAAGTTGAGACAGATGGATTGGTTAATTGGCAAAGGATCTGAGCTGTCGTGAGAGAATAAGTTCTTAATTTACAAAGTTATACTGAAGCTGATTTGGACATATACTGCATACAATTGTCGGAAACAACCAATATAGAAATCTTGAAACGGTTTCAAAACAAAATGCTCAGAATTATCGTCAAGGCTCCGTGGTATCGCTACCATAATGGCTGAAGGTCGTATGTAACATTTTTTGAGTTTTAGACATTATATACTGAACTGTATTTCAAGGCTAAGCCAAATTTCGGGAAAATTTAAAAATAAAAAATTAACATGTAAAATTGAAAATGTAACAAAAATTGTAAATGAAATTGGAAAGAAGGGGGAATTTGGAAAATGGATATCCTTGTGCGCAGTCAAAAGAACATTTTGCGTTGGAAGGAGAAGGTGGTCAGTCTACGCCGAGCAGTAGAGCAGAGAGGACGCACGAAGGAAGTCAACGCCGGACAGTCGAGCGGAGAGGACACTTGAAAAGTCTACGCCAGGCAGGGGAGCGCATAGGACGCTTGAGCGAGTCGATTGTAAAAATTTTGTAGAGTTAATTTGTTATAAATAAAAAAGGAGAATTTACGCTTTAAAATTGTAAGAGTGCGTTTTATTAAAGTGAATAAAGTGTTATGGAAAAAAAATAAATTTGGAGAAGTGATTCAAGAATTCACGGATTTCAAAAAATAAATGGTTGGTCGTCTGGACGTAAAGAAACACGTCAATACATAGAAATATTCGTAAACTTCAGCTCTATAATCTGACAGAATATGTCTAAAACTGAAAAATGTTACATACGACCTTTTGCCATTATGGTAGCGGTATGTTCCAAATCTTGTCATCCATTCTTATCTTCAATTCACCAAAGTTAACAACGAAATTAAAAATTTGTTGGATAAATATCGAAATAGAGTCGAAACGTATCCAAATAAGCTACTAAATCATTCAGGTGAAGTCAGAGGAATGAAGCGTTTCAACCCCACTGATTTATGTACCTACGCATTTTAATTGATTAAAATGGATTTTGTTTGATTAAAGTTAAAATTTAATTACAGATTAATTACAAGAATTTATAATTTAATTTATTATGGCAATATTTAATGAAATATTCTCCACATATCCTTGTTAATTTAATGTAAAATAATTTAACAGATAATAAAGAAGTCACAACCAAAGCATTCAAATGACGACTTTTATTACGAGATTTATTATCTGTCAAATTTCCTAGAAAATTGTTAATTTGCATTTTTCCAACCCTGTATGGGGATATGATTGAGATTAAACTCTCAACGACAGATTATCGTAATGAAGTCCATCATCCACGTCTCCATTGGAATTAGGACTACCATTGTACAGCAATGTTATTCCCGTTCAAACAATTTACTTAATTATTCTTAATTTCGAAACACATTGTAGTATTCATGAAAATTAAAATAAAATCCTTAATGTTTTTGCAGAAATTAAGCATTTGCGATTTAAATCTGACAAGAGGTGCAACAGCTACGAAGAACTCTGGGTCCGTCATTAAACCAAGGAAGGTTGCTATTTTTCCGAGCAGCAGAGGATACAGCGGAATTTTGTAAGAAAGCTTTCTTTGCTTACGAGTCCCCTTGTACATCGCCTTAAGCTAGCCCCATGGTGCAGGAAATGTTTGGTGACTACCGCGCTAGGTTATTAATTTTTGGGGAAGAATTACCTAACAACTGTCATTCCAAATCAATTGAAACTTTTTCTATAGCAAAGAGGAACATTAATATAGTGTACTGTAAAAATTTTATGTATGAATGTATAATAAAAATTTTGAGAAAAATCAATTTGAAAAAAGCAAAATTTTACATGTAAATCGTATGTTTAGGCCACGCCCATTACCGAGGTTATAAATATAAGGCACGATCGCACGGTCAGGAGCGCATTTGTCAGTCGACTCCCGTGCGTATAACATCGGAGTAATTATTTAAAAAACGGTCCGTTTCAGAATCAAAAACTATTTTAAGAACAAAGTTTCTAAATAAATATAAACCGGGAAAATGTGGGGAAAACCTAGGCCTTGCGGGGCTCTGCCCCGCGGCGGGTTTTGATGGCGCTACTTATTTTTTGGGTGGATATGGCCCGCCCAGAAATATGTGCATAGAAAAACCCAAGCCGCCCGGGTTCCGCCCGGACGGCCGCTTTTTCATCACAGTCGCCGCTCCGCGGCATAAAGCTAAACAAATTTGAAGCGCCTACCATCAAGGAAACCGGGAACTTAGGGACCCTAAAAATCGCGTAAAAACAAAAAATAATCGATGTTACAGGTACGAGAGACGTGGTGCTTCTGCCGGTGCGAAATACTCTAAGTCTTAGGGTAATTGTTTCTACGCGGACCGTCAACAAAATGAACGACGCGCGGGAATATCGTTAAATTTTACCACTGAATCTCGTTAAATTTGCTAACTTCAAAATCGATTTATTCAAAATTTTCATACATAATATTTTAACAGGGGCCTACTTAAACCTTCATCTTTGCAATAGGAAAGTTACAAGTTAGTTCGGAGTGACAGTTGATGAGACACTCTCACCAATTTTGGATATTGTCGTCGACCCGCACGAATTTTTCTAGAATTTTTATGCTTTAAAATTCTAAAATTTAATGCTATCGAAACCAAATATACAAATTTCATAAACTTCTAACTACGCTCCTGCCTAAATTTTAACATTGTTGGCAAAGTAATGATTTTCAGTTGGTAACTCCTAATTATTTTCATTTGCTATCAGCGTAGTTGAAGGTGAGAAATCGTTTGCTTTGGTATTTAAACTTATCAGTACTAGTGCAGAGTCTTAAAATAATGTGGAAAAAAGAAAACGTTGAACTTCCCACAGAGAAATAAGAACAAAACATTAATTCAATCCGAGCATTCCTGTAATATAACCAAAAATAAATTCAGAAGTGTCGATTGCAGAGGACAAAGATGCCAAATGTACGTACTTAAGTAATTTTTTAATCATTTGATAATTTTTGATTTGATAAGTAATTTTTGCTTTTAAATCATAGTGGAGAGGCTTAAAATAAAGTGGAAAAATGGAAAAAAGAAAACCTTGAACATCTTACAGAGAAAAAGAAAAATATAATAATTCAATCCAAGCATTCCTGTAACCAAAAATAAATTCGGAAGTGTCGATTGCCGAGGACAAAGATGCCAAATGTGGGTAAGTAATTTTTTAATCATTTGATAATATTTGATTTGATAAGTAATTTTTGCTTTTTGATCACATGAATGTGTTGAAATAGTTTTTGAAAAACAATCTTGTTCTTTTATGCATTTATTAAATAAAATAATTTTATTTCACTATTTTGTGGTACCTATTGAAGAACTAGAAAACATCATTTGTCATCAAAAGGCGATATAAAATGCTTTCATTAGTTTTTAATATGCAAATAATTCCAACATGAATATACTGATACAATATTGAAGTTCCTAAAGCAAATCTATCACCAGCTGTTGTCGAGTGTGTGGTTTTTAATTGTAACAAAGACACGGATCATTATTATTTAATATTAATTGAAAAGTATTCAATTTGATATAAATAAACTTGCATAAAACGACACCATTATGTTAAAATAATACACTGAAAGAAATCCGTTCTTACCAGCTAGAAAAATGAACATTAAATAAAGAACAAACGTACTAGAAATTGACCCAATCTTCCGACGGTGTTCTGAAAATTCTGAAAAAATTCAGAATGGCCTTCTTAATAACAAAGTAATTGTTGATGAATGGAATATTAAGTTACATAAGCAGAATTGTTATCAATTAGCTCGGATGTTTCTATAAAAGCGAAACATTCTTATTTCCATGATTTCCCTGGTTTAATTATTTCCTGATCACCTGCTATTTACTTCGATCCCGAAATTCAATTGTGGGGAACAAATCATCAATAGTTAAACACTTACATAATTTGAAAGCTGAAATAATGAACTTAGTTGTAGATTTGTATTTCATACATAAAAACTATAATCATATCCATTCTGAATTTGAAAATGTCCCAGGAAAACAGCAAACTAATTTTTTGAGATTCATAACTTGCACATTTGGTTCTTTATAAGTTGGTGTAATTTTTCCCATTTTCGCATAGAAACATCCGAATTTAAAAAATACCATTCAGTAATTTTTGCAAATAAAATTATGTTCCAAAAAGTAACCATTAGCTATGACTAGAATAAAATCCACTGCTAAACGCAACAAACGCATAAGTTGAACTGAAAAGGAAACTGCTTTGCAATAAAAACTCTCACATGTTGAACTGAATTTTGCAGATTTCGCAGATAATTTGAACCTTAAATGAGTTACAATCAAACATGAATGTAGATTAAAAGAGGAATTGCTGATTATAGTTTGTTAAAAATAAAAACTTCTATTGTTTAATATGAAATCGCCATTATAGCAGACATGCTTGTTTGCAAAACATTCTCGAATTAATGAATTTACGTTTACAATAAGAATGACGTTTTTAATTAAATGCCTACTCATGCTAAAAGTAAGAAAAGTGTTATTTTATTAGTTTTTTAATTTAATGCACGGATTCTCGATTTATCTCTTAAGTAAATTTATTTCAGTGTGCAAAGATTGATTTGTAATAAAAGTTTATGCCAATCCAATACAACAATTTCTTTAATTATTGTTAAACAGGAAGAGATTTATCCAGAGGTCCTGGAGCATATTAACATTGATAATTTCGTGTCTGTTAATGATACGATTCTTTGCAACATCAAAGCTTACACATTCATCAAAACCCAGAACTCGCATCCTGAATAGGGTTTCACCGACAGAGCAAGCTGTGCAAATTAAAATAAGGGTAGTGGATAATAAAATTATAAAATATCACTGCAATATATTTGCTTAATGTCAGCTGCTCTTAACGAAGATGCACTTGAAACCTCAGCTTTTTGAAGATACAATTTCTTTCGCCTTCCTTTTTTAACTAGAAGGGTACATCTTCAAGATTTTTTATTGGAAGTCCACTACTCATTAACAAAAGTTTCCTAGATGAATAAGGTTCAGAAAGAGAATTCAGAAATAGTTGGGGAAGTTTCTATTATTTATTCTCCATTGTTAAAAATAGTTTAGTGTCTTGTTCATTCTTTTACCACTTCAAATCTAATTTGCCCTTTACTTCTAAATGATAAATATGAGTTGGAGCTCTATTTTTTGGATGAGCCTCCAACGCTAATTACAAAATTTGTTTTTTCATTAGCCTTAGAAGATGTATTAATGAGCGATGCACAATACCTTTGCACAGAAAGCACTGAGATATTTTGACGTAATTTAAGAAACTGGGCGTTTTCAGTTTCTGCTGCGTTTTTAAAAGGTGGAACATGCGTCAACATATTTATCCAGAATTTCCATAATTTCTATTTTGGTTAGGTCTTCATTTTTTCGTAAGTAGTGCAAATGATACCTGGCGGGTATGCAACCAATTATTATGTTATGAAATTTTCAAAAATGTACTATTTTTGCAAAATAAATTAATTAAACATAATAAATCTTTACAGCTCGGGGGGTCCGTGAAGAACCGCGAACTGTATGCAAAAAAATGAAAACAAAATGCATATGCATGCTCCGTCTCACCAGTGATAACAACAAAAAAAATGATTAATCATTGGGCTCAATACCCAGCGCGCTTGAGCAAACGCTTCAACCGTTTGGCTCGCAACTCCCTCGGCTTCCCATCACACAGGACGATGGACCGATATGGGCCACTCTTCTTCATCCCTTCGTCGAGGATCCTCTGGATGATCCCAATTGAGGTGTGAATGGGGGGAGAGGTAATTACGTAGGCGTCCAAAGGCGAAGTTGGAACGAATTCCTCCGGGATGGCTCGGGACTCGTCTAATCGACTGGGGCCTGGCTGGTTCTCAACGGTCGGCAAAATCCAGGAGTCAGGTATAGCAGGCTCGGGGACCTCTCGGATGGTGAGGTCAGCGGTCCTCTCCTCCGAGGTTGCATGTGTCTGCCGTACTACACGGATTTTTCTGGGTGGAGCTGTAACATTAGACTTTCTTTTAATGCCCACAGGGCTCTTACCTGATATAGTTTCGGTGGTCGGCGGCCCCACTGAGGGTTTATCGATGGTCACCATCGGGCGGGCACGTGGTGGAGCTACTCGTCTTCTTCCGGGAGGTGCTGAAACGGGTGAGGTTAGATCTAGTTTCGACATACCTAACAGCACCTCTTCAAAGCTGGGCCTAGCTACGGAAGTAGTTGCCCTACTGGTAACCAAGGTGGGTCGGGTAGGTCGGCGCCCCCATGGTGCTCCTTCGGGAGGACTGACCTGCAGCCTCCGGCGTTGTACCTCGGCGTCCCGTTTGGCTCTCCGCCACAGTGGTCCTGGTAGGTGGTTGGATCGGGCCTTCCTCATAGTCTCTGATTTTACAGACGGCATTATTGCGGCGTAAAACGTTCTAGACAAACTTTCGAAACACTAAATATGAAAATTTGTAAAATTTGTGGGTAGATATGCCACTGTTATCAGGAAAGGTGTTCAGATAGCTTCGCAATATTCAGACAGGGTCGTCTCCGGAAAATTTGTTTTGAGCGGCGGTAGCTGTTGTTTTAAAAATGAAGAAACATGTTGTTTAAATTTGCTTTCCATACGACCATATGTGTTGAAAAGTTGAACGCTGGTAATTTCAATTAAAATAAGGCACTCCAAATTCGAAACATGTCCGCTCCATAAGGTACCTCGAAAATGAACCAACTTGCAAATAAAGTTGACCATAAAAATTTTCTAAAGGCGGCACCAAGGGAATCTGTTGGATAGCGAGCTCATCTTTAGGGGTGGATAAAGCATCCCTCTGGGTTTGTCCAAACGGGCGAGGTTGGAAATATTGGAATATAAAATACCTCGTTCGAAATGGGCGGCTATGACTTGCCGAAAGTCCAGATGTGACTTGCTCCGCCATGTTCCAATTTGAACGGCGTCATTAAAATTTACCATATCCATAAAATCAATTATCGATCGAATAGATCGTAAGGTGTCGAAAAGCAAATCACCACACTGTACACTACATTATATGTCATCGTCGGAAAATAACTTCGGTTGTTGAAAATACATTTAAATTGGTGAAAATTAATTAAATGCAGGACCGCAAAATATTTGCGACCTACCGCTATCAAGTCATGGTGTCAACTCCTCGTTGGTTGTTTACTCATGCGCGGACTCAGAAATATTGTTAAAATGAAAATTGATAGTAATTTTGGTGGCATAGGTCCAGGCGTCGAAATGCAAAATATTGACTTAAAATCAAATTAATAAAAATTGACGTTAGGAAACTGAAATTTATTTAGAATTGAAAATAAAATTTGTTGACAAAAAAGAATGTAACAAAAGGCCGTTACAAGTTCCCTCCCGAAGTTCAGCAAACACGGGGAAAATCCGGTGGACGCGTGTCGGGCCGTGTTCAGAGCAAACTGGATCTCTGGCAGCATTGCGTCCCACTTCCTATGCTGATCTTCGCATGCTTGTGCGATCATAGTACCAATGGTTTTGTTGGTCCTCTCGACCGGATTGCACTGGGGCGAGTAGGGGGGAGTAAAGTGGTGTTCAATTCCGTAGGCCTGGGTCAATTGTTTTAATTCTTTGCCTGTATATTGGGTCCCATTGTCGCTTAACAATTGGTCAGGACTTCCAAATCGCAGTATTACTTGTTTTTTAAAAGCTTGGCTGACTTCGGAGGCGGTAGCTTTGCGGAGTGGACAGAGTTCCACCCACTCGGTGAAAGTGTCCTGAAAAACTAATAAGTAGTGGTATCCCCTCGTGGAACGGGGAAAGGGGTCCATCAAGTCAGAGCTGACCGTTTGCCATGGTTTGGAGGGTATTCTCGGATGCATCTGGCCGACTGGAGGTCCTGCGGCTGGCTTATACGTGTTGCAAGATTTGCATGTTTTGACGTAGTTGGTTACGTCCCTCAACAGCCCTGGCCAAAAGTACATGCGCCCGATTCGGGCGGTTGTTTTCGCTATCCCGGCATGTCCGGCTATCATTTGGTCATGGTTCTCATATAGGATGGCCTGTCGCTCGGGAGTGGGGACGCATCTTCTCCAAGGGGATTCAAGTTCTCCAGTTAAGGCGCTGCTGGGCGTAGGAAACTTCCGATAGATTTTCCCGTTGGAGATTTTGTAATCTTTAAACCGGTGGGGATGCCGTTGAATACTTTTTTTTAAATATCGGTACCAGCGGCACTTCGATGAGGCTGGCTCGAGGGCGGCGACGGCTGGTGTCGGTTCCTCTTGGTAACTACGGGATAATATGTCCGCTGCACAATTATTCCTCCCCGGCTGGTATTCCACTGAAAAGTCGTACTGTTGCAGTTTGAGGATCCAGCGCGTTAAGCGACCGGTGGGATTCTTTTGATTCTTTAGCCATCGTAGGCTACGGTGGTCGCTGACGACTGTGAAGGAGTACCCTTCTAGGTAGCTCCTCAATTTTTTTACCGCCCAAACAACGGCCAAACACTCTATCTCTGTGACGGAGTAGTTTTTCTCCGCCGGGATCAGACTTCGGCTGATGTAAGTGATGGGTCGGTACCCTTCGGGGTATTTTTGTTCTAACACGGCCCCCAGTCCTCGATAACTTGCATCGGTCCGTATGGTAAACGGTTTAGAAAAGTCCGGACAGGCTAAAACTGGAGCATCGGTCAGGGTGGCTTTTAGTCGGGTGAAAGCTTGAGTTTGTTCCGCATCCTAGTGGAATCTCTTCCCTTTTTTCAACAGGGAGGTCAGTGGTTCAGCCAGGGTAGAGAAGTTCGGGATGAACTTCCTATACCATGATGCCGCCCCCAAGAAGCTCCGGATTTGTCGGACGGTAGTAGGAGGTTCGATGTTTTGAATAGCTTCCACCTTTTCTGGATCCGTCCTAATGCCAGCGTTGTTGACGACATGTCCCAGATATCGCAGCTCCGGTTTGCAGAAGACACATTTCTCTGGTTGCAACCTGAGTCCGGTCTTTCTCAAACGGTCGAACACTTCGGTCAGACGTTGGAGGTGTTCGTCGAAAGTAGCACTCACCACAATGATATCATCTAGGTACCAGAAGGTATGGGGCTCAAGCTCGGGTCCCAGGGTGTTATCTAATAATCGTTGGAACGTAGCGGGTGCGGAGTGGAGACCAAACGGCATTACGCGGAACTGGTACAGCCCTCTTCCGGGAACGGTGAACGCGGTGTATTGTGTACTTTCGTGGGCTAACGGGACTTGCCAATATCCGTTTTTCAGATCTAGGGTGCTGATATATTTTGCTCCTCGTAGTTTGTACAGTATAGCTTGGATGTGGGGTAACGGATATGCATCTTTGATGCTGGCCTCGTTCAATTGCCTATAATCTACACAGAATCGGTACTTTCCGTTGGATTTTCTCACCAATACTACCGGAGAGCTCCAGGCACTTTGTGCTGGCTCTATTATCCCCTCTTTTAGCATCTGATCGACCTCATCATTAATTATTTCCTGCATTTTGGGATTACGAGGGTAGTATCTTTGTTTGATTGGCGCGACCCCGGGCTTTAATCGGATCTGGTGATACGTGGTCGTAATCGGTCCTGAATTTCTTTCTAACGGGGGCAGATGTTGTCGAATGAATTCGTCGAGGCGTCTGGCCTCGCTCTCCGACGTCGGTAGCATAGGGTTGAGCGGGGTGGTTCGGACTGGTGCAGGTATAATGAGTCGAGGTGGGTCGAGCCGAATGATGGCATGTAAACGGATTAATAGGTCCATACCTATGATGGCTTGATGGCTACTGAGTAGATGGCTACTCTGAGTCGGAAGCTGGCTCTTATCGGTACCGTCCTACCATCGGCTAAGGCCACTTGCTTTCCGGATGGTATGATATCATGCCGATGGTATCGGTTTAAGTAGGAGAAGACCTTCTTCCCTATAAAACATTCAGCGGCGCCTGTATCGACTAAGGCGAGGTATGAGTGTGTTTGTGGATGAAGGGAGGAGACTACGGCAGGACGGTGAAAGAATCGTCTCGCTAGTTCCTTCGGCCTTGTTCGTTTCCCGAGCGTGCTGGACAGCGACAGTTCCGGGTAAGAACATCTAATCGACCACATCGGGAGCAGCTTAGCCTCGGGGCATTTCGGCATTGGTTTTTCCAGTGTCCCAATGCTCCGCATTGGAAACATCTGTTCCCTGGTGTGGTTGTTCTGGTCTGTAACCGTGCTTGATTATTTCTTATCGGGGCTGGGGCCCGGTTTAGTGGAAGCGGTTCTAATAGTTCGGGAGTTTCTTCCAATGCTAATACCGGGGTGCCTCTTGTTCTCTTTTTGATTTCTTGAAGTGTTTGGTCGGTCTCCTGGACCAATACTATTAGTTCCTGAATAGTAGAGAATTCTTTCCGCCGGATGGTGATTTTGTATTCTGGTCGTAAATTATTATGAATAATCTCGGCCTGGTCCAGTGGCGAATATCTTCCGTACCTCCTCATCAAGGTTAGCATATCCGTAATGTATTCTAGTACTGGCTCGGTGGTATGCTTTTTGTTCAGAATATTTGCCCCTAATTGCAACCGATTGCAATGATCAGTCTGGGCAGTAGTGTTGGCGGAAGGTTGTTAGAAACTGGACCCAGGTGTTCCAACAAGACCGATTATTTCGATACCATAATAGTGGTTTACCACTGAATAGCTCTGGTAGTGCGGATAATAATGCCTGTTCTGAGCATTGGTAACCTTCTCTCAGTTCCTCTAATCTTTCCAGGAACGAGACGGGATCTTCTCTTCCATTAAAATGCAAATTCCATTTGCGTACGATGTTGCATACTTCGGTGGGAGTTATTTTCGTTTTGCCTACTTCAGCGGTTTTGGTACTCTGGTCCGGTAAATTAATAGTGGGTCTCTTCCCTTCTCCGGAAAGAAAGTAATGTTTTATTCTTTCCTTTAATTCGGGAACGGTCCCGTAAGGAACGAGTCCGCAGTCGGTGGCCAGTCCGATGAGGGACGGCTTTTTCAACCCGTTCATCCATGCAAAGTCGGTTTCCGAGGGGTTGGCCTTAGTTTCTCGCGGTTCCGGGGTTTTTAACATTATTAAATTGTCCTCGGCGGTGAGACTCATTCTGAAACAGAAAAATTTTTATTTCGGGGATTGGGAGGAGATGGAAACCATTTGGATCTCTAATCTATTTTTCAGTAGGATGGATTTTAACTGAAGTTCCGGTAAGTGCCAAAAAAAATTGTCCCTGCGCGGGCGCCAAAATTTGTGACGATATTTTGGCTCGTTCAAATTGCCCCTTGGGTAGCCAGGGTCGAGGACGTCTCGTCGATTCTTTTGATTTGACACTTATTGGTAACTCGGGCGCCAAAAGCTTTTTCGAAGAGAAAAACTTTAAAACTTTTAAAAATAAAAAAAGAATTCTGGGAAAGTTAACAAAAATTTTTATTAAGAGAATATTTACAATTTAATAATTTTAGAAAAAAGAAGAAAAGATTTCAATATTTAAAATATTTACACTATAAGCAAAACTTAATTGATACGGCACTGGTGGTCATGGATACATAACCTATGAACATTGACGTTTGAATGTACTTAGAAAATGAAGTGAAAATTTACTTTATTATTAATAATAACGGCTACTGAAATTTTGATTAGCAAAAAATTCAACGGTATACTCGGGATTGGTAAAGTCAGGAAGTGACTTCTTATATGAACGATTGTCGAATCGGAAAGTTTTAGGTAAGTGATATTTCCTGATGGGAATTATCTAATCGGAAGTTCCTTTTCAGCAAAAAGCCTAGAAACGTAAACTTTTGCTAATCTGGACGGAGGAATTTTGTCTTTGACTAGAAACGTAACCAAAGACAGGTTTTGCTTGGAAATGTGATTATTGCCTAGAAACATAAACAATGAATCGAACAGGATATTTACGGAGCTGTAGTTTGGATCGGACAGATTGATTCGACGACTTTCTCAAAATTTCAGTCGGCCGTTCGTGTAGAAAAGGCAGAAACTTAAGGAATTAATTACCTTACTACCTTCCTGTGTTTGCAGCTCATAAATGTTTAATTACATTCAAAATAGTGGCCTGTAATTTACTTTGCAAATGATACCTGGCGGGTATGCAACCAATTATGTTATGAAATTTTCAAAAATGTACTATTTTTGCAAAATAAATTAATTAAACATAATAAATCTTTACAGTAGTTAAAAGGTATGGACGACGGAATGTCTAAAAAGATTCTCTCCGTTGTACACGTTGGGTTTCTTGGTAATTTGTATCCTCTGTATCTGTATCCTCTAAAGTGCACATTACACGGGGCCTTCGGCTGCAGCAATTTCTGTGCAGAACGGTATACGCAAAGCGCAATACTATGAACTCGTCTCTACGCAGAAATTGCATGCAGCCGAACGCCCCGTGTAATGTGCACTTAAGATACAAGTCAATATTTACTGGGGGGGGGGGCTCATGTATCCTTAAAGATGCAAACGCAAGGTTTGAATCACAGTCTGCTTGTAACTCGACCAACACAAGGACAGCATATTATAGCAACATGGCATATTGAAGTGCATGGCCTGCTAGACTAAATACTGTGATGGCCCATGATATTTTTATTTTTAACTTATAGTAAATCTTAGTTGTAATTTGATTTATTTAATATCGTGTGGGCGAATAAATGCAAGTAAATTATAGAGATAATGATACAATTTGACTTATCGGGCATTGTATCTTGAAAAATATAAGCTAATCATTACATAATTATTTGGAAAATCAATCAAAATTTTTGTTAAATTGTCTTTATTAATATTTTCCAACAATTTAAGTAAAAAAAAATCATGTGGCCCCATATACCAAAAATATTTTTGGTATACATAGCGCTTAACATGTTAATCAGTGCGATTCTGATTTGCACATGGTTATATAATCATATTGTTATGACTAGATTGCTATCCTAAGTTATAACCATATCCGTAACAATGTAACCGAAAATTGGTATTCTGTTTAAACACGCATAATCATGATGGTTATAATTTAAGCATAACCAAACCTTGTTAGAAATAGTTCAAATGTACCGTAAAAATACTACAAATATGACACATCGTTCCATCAGCTGTGATTTAAAAACATTGTAACGAAATAAATATTTTTGGTTACTCGGCTGATATAATTTGTGTACAAATGTCAGCCGATGTAAATATTTTTACGAATTATAGGTTAATGGCAGGACTCTGCAAATAAAATTCGGTTACTTTAATGCCGACAATTATGAAATTAACCTAAATTTTACCCATCCTGGTTAGATGACGCCGGAGAAAGACACAACTTTATAAGTTTTGGTCACTACCACAGGAAGGTTGTCGATTTCTCTGGTGTCGTCATCTCATGTCTTTGGTTTCGCAAGGCATGCGGTCTCCGATCTCATGTCTTTGGTTTCGCAAGGCATGCGGTCCCCCATCATATGTTTTCGGTTCGCAAGACGTATGATCACCCGCATCCTCGTACGTTTTGGTCGCAAGGCGTACGTTCTCCTGAAGGTGTCTTTGGTCCGCAAGACACTTTCATTTTCCTTGTCCACCTACCATTTCCGAGATGCTTTCGGTAAACAAGGCAACTCACTCCTGTACGTTTTTGGATAAACACGACGTAGGTCCGTCCGAGTGTTTTCGATTATTACAAGGCACTCACCCCAAATATCCATGTACAAGGGAGGTCACTGCCCCATTCATTCAAGGTTAGAATTCAGGGGGCCAGTTTTATTCATCGGTAGGTGGGAAGTTTTCAGAAGTCAATACTTTTTTTTGTATGGTCTACAAAAAGTAAAAGATTAAAGTAATTATCACCCCTCGGTAAGCTAGTAGTATGAAAGTAAAGATTACATACCGTGTTTAAGGGGAAGTCAGTTAGTTGTTTGTTTTGTTGTGGATAATAAAGTAGGAAGCCAAAATAACCTGCAACTGTTCATTGGCGCGATCCATTATTTATTACAGAAACGTCAAAGTCAGTTGACCTACTACGGCCAGGACCGTAGTAAGGACCCTTGTGTATAAAATTAATTTCCCTTTTTGAAATTTGTAAATAATTTGTAAATAAGTAATTCATCTTGTATTTATGATCTTGCCTTGTAATTTGATCTTGTAAATATGATATAAAGTTTTGTTCAATTGAACTTACCTGAATAAATATTATTTTTATAAAGTTTTGATCTTTCTTTTGTTACATCGTTTTTAAGTTCCTTAAGTCTCTTTTATTAGAAAAGAGTGGCGCCCGCATTTATTAGTAAGTAAGAAGTGAGAGAGAAGTTACCTTTCGGCAATATAAGCCCCCCCCTGGCCCACGCTCACGTAAGCTACCCTTAGCAGCCAGTTGGGTTGTTACAACATTAATTTTGTTTTGTAATTTTGTAAAATATTAATTTTGTAATATATAGGTATATCAAAATAAATTTGTATTCAAAATTGTTTTAAGGTAAATTAAATGATTTATGTACAGTTTATACACTTTTGTTTGTGTTTTTACTTTCCGAACCCCTAGGTAAGGAAAATATTGTTATCAGTCAAAATTTGACCCCCCAATTTTTTGACAGATGTTCACGTTTTGAGGTCCCCTGAATCAATTTTTATCATTTTTGGAAGGATGTCTGTATGTATGTGTGTAGGTGTGTATGTGTGTGTGTATGTACGTCTGTGAACACGATAGCGTCTAAACGAAGCAAGCAAATCATTCCAAATTTTGCATATAAGCTTTTTCCTGTCATAGGACGAAGCCAGATGAAAATAATTTAAATCGTGTAACGGGAAAGGGGGGTTTACCTGGAGCTATTATGACATTATGCGTCATAACTTCGAAACGAAATTAAATATGTAAAAATATTAATAACAAAAAATTAGCGCTATGGAATTTCCTACATTTTTTGTCCTACAAGTTTTTCTCTAAAATATACAGGGCGTTTCAAAAAATTTTGTATTTGTAAAAATTTTTTGTATTTGTAAATAAAATAGTAAACCGCATTCTACTAACGAAAATAAGATGAAAAGTTTCTAATAACATGGGTCCAAAAATGCTTCGTTTGCAAGATATAGGCATTCAAAAGTTTTTTTCTTCCTATTTTGGCAAAATATGAAATTTTTCATCGATTTACTGTTGAAATTATGTAACCATTTTATTTAAAAATATCATGTAAAAATTTGCGTCTGTTCGGAAAGTTATGCGATGGCCACATCAGATTTTTTATTTTTAATTTAACTAATTTTTTGTGCACAAAAAGAATTTACATTAAATATTGTTACATTTTTTTTTAAATATGGTCGTGAAGGAACAAATTCACCATTCAAATCATCTGTCTATCAAATTGAAGAATCTGGAATATTTTTTTATCGTTTAAACGTTTTATGACGCAATGAGCATTTAAATTTTTGATTCATAATATAACGAATTGCGGGTTACAATTTTTTATTTGTTTTGACTTTTTTAAATGTTCAAAATTGAAATTGTGTTTTAATAAAATTTTTTTTCAGAGAAATCTGAAATTTTTAAATATGTACATTGAAATACAGTTCAATATACAACATTTACTAACTACAAATAATTCAAATATTTATATAACAACTATCTTTCACATTTCTTTCATCATTTCTTTGTGTAATTTGTTACTTTCAATTACTGGCAATCCAGTGACTATTCAAAATCGATAAATATTGGTTTAGCCGAAGATACTTCCTGCTTCTTGTCGTAATTACTAAAGTAAATGGAGGATTAATTATATCTTCTATAGCGAACACAGTCAAGTTTCCTAATATCGTAAGCCCAATAATGAGAAATATATTTTACTTCTTGAAGCTTTCGACAAAATACGCTAAGCGTATCCTTGACTACTAAAATGTTTATTATTATGTATTTTTTTATTCCTCTTGGTCGTTCGTTTCAATCTTAATTTTATTCTAGCTTTTTGTTGTATTTGGGTGTCAACTGAAGAAATAAACTATAAAGCAATACAAACGATAATTCCATTCAGGGTCAAATTTTGTCGTTTCGACCAATCAGCGTGCGTTATTTTACATTGTACTTAAATGGGTACAACACATGCACAGTCGAATAATATCCGAAAATAAACAATATTCCAAATACCCTACCAGAATATCTAATATTTGTAGTGGAGCGTAAAAGAATTCATACGTAATAAAAAATCTCTTCGAATATTTTAATTTATGTAGTCGAATATTTTAATTTATGTAGTGTGTATGACGAACGCACTCAACAGATGCGATGCAGGTACCGGTTCAACGCATTAGTCAACCCTAAGTGTCAACCCGAGTTCACTTAAAGCAATGTACTTCTAACAAATTTTATGGTAACGAATTTTATATTACAAATTTAGTGCGATTATATGCTTCCATTTTTTTCGGTACTTACGAAATTTTCTGTTTGATTTTTTTTTTGCAATGATTGTGATGCGATATGGTCAATTTGTTTCACAATTTTCGACATTAAAAATGGAGTTTGAAATGTCGATTTTCGTATGTGATGTTGTGCTTTTAAGTTGTGGCGTTTCTTCACGGAATTATCACCGCAACATCAACAGCGCAGCGAGTGTCAATCTCCGCAGCTGAAACCTGAACTCGCTGAATCTTTGAGTATTGTCCTAGCCCTTGTGTTGTATCGTGCGAAAACAGAACTATAACATGGCACTTAAATTTTTAGTAAGTGTAAACTTTTTACCTTTTTGGGCCTGATTATGTGAAATTATCGCTAAAATCTCAGAATCGTTTAGTTCTGACAAAGATATCAAACCACTTTGCTGCTTAAAAGTTAAGTTATGTAAGATTGTTGCAGGATGTTTATGGTCTGTAGGTCATAGTGAAATTAAATTGTGTTCTTGAAAAGAAGTTTCGACGAAAATCTCTCGTCTTCTACTGATTCCAATTGATGCTTCTTGTACATTAGGAGCACTATTTTGTATAGAATCTCCATATTTATTGGCGCTCGTGGGAGTATTATTCATCCAGTAATTTCTCAGAGTGGTTTACTTATTTCTTCTTATGCCTGATTTAGGACTACCTTGTCTCCTGTCCGCTTCCGGTAATCTACCCTTTTTTCAATCCTTAGTGGGATTTATTATTTGCTGTTGGAGCAAATACTGACTTGTGTTTACAATTTCAGGAGCTAAATGCGGCTCTGGCGTTGAAAAATAATTCTGATTGTAGTAGTAGACTACAGGAATTGTTGGTTGCATCTGGGGCATCATGGCCGTCGCCATTCAATTTGTCTGTGTCTCATCGCTGATAAAAAATTAAATAGGGGTTTTAATCATCTAAATATCGGTCGGCGATTTCGCTCAAACTTTGCGAATATCCCTGAAAATTGTACTTTTCGACCGGAGCCATCTGGTCCCTCGTCTACGTTCTTTCAACGAAAGGTCGTCCATACTACACCATTTCCAATTTTAATTTCAGAAACGGTCACATGTATTTGAGAAAGCGACAATTGAAATTCAGATTTGTCAATTGTATTTCAGAAAGCCGTAATTGAAATTCAGATTTGTCAATCTGAATTTAAATTGACGGTTTCTCAAATACAACTGACTAATCTGAATTACAATTAACGCTTTCTCAAATAAAAGTGGAAAAGGTGTAGTCAAAATATGAGAAAATATTATAGAAACAGAAATTTATTTTCCAAATCTCTTCATGAGTGGTGGGAAACCTTATGTATGTTTTTCACAATTTAGAAATTTCTTGCAACACCTTCTCGACCACCCTACTTGCGGTATATTTTTCGACTCCGATAAAAACGCCAACGACTATTACCATCGAGTCCGTAGCATAAAAGCGCAATATTAGTAGAAACATGTCCATAAAATTAAACTGAATGAATGAAATTTATAAAATTATACCATATTGTCTGCGAACCAAGATTTAGTTGGTTTAATATTATTTGAACCGACTGTTTCATTAACCTAAATCTAGCAAAAAATGCATCATCTCATCAATTAACAAAATGATTTGGACGATCACTAATAACTTGAGGATTTATTTGAATGCTTTCTCCAAAAGTTTCGATAAATTCCATAAAATTTTCGTCGTTGGTTAATAATTGATATTCCATAATAATATTATGTAATAAATAGTACCTACGTAATAAGTATTAATATTATAAGTTATTATATATTTTACAATATAAGCTTTTTAATAAATACTGTCAAAATGAAGATTTCGTTGTTGGTAAACATCAGCACTTTGAGGTTACAAAAATGTAAATTTTGACTTGAACCAGGGTTAACCCACCGATTTCGATCGGTAAGAAAAATCGAGAGTTAAACCAGGTACATACAACAGACTACAAAAATCTCTGGTTAATTCTGATCCGAGTTTAAAACACTGACATATAACCGGCCCTTCATGTTCTCATCATCACTATCACCTAACTCACAGGTGTCAATCAATTCTTGAATATAAAAGTCTTCGGTATCGATAGTTTTCTCAATTTTACCTATGTCGCTATTAATTGTAAGAAAATCAATTAATTGTTCCGAAGTGCTTATTCTATAATTTATGTGTTTTTTTTCTTCTTTACTATGATTGCCATTCTTTTAAGGAAAGGATTTATTGCATCTATAGTCGTTCATCCTTCACGAAAACCTGTTGATAATCTTCGATTATCTCGTCGATGAATATCTTCATTTTTGTATTAGTGTGAACAGCAATTTCTATACAATTTCTAGCAACGTTATATCTCTATAAATTTTTCCATTTTCCAAATTAAAATTTTCTCTCATTTGAGGGGTGACCCCAGAAAAGTAGCCTTCGCAGACTCACCACCGACCTGCGATTTACAACAGCAGATTTCTGAAGAAATTGCGTGCTTGAAATTTATTTTGTACTTATTTTATCAAAGGACTGTGACAAAAGATATGTTTTTCTCTGTCGTGGATCATTAAATGACTTTCTAAGCTTTTCTTGTAAGCTTTAAGCTTTTTAAGCTTTATTCTACTTTCAAATAATCTCTTTTAGAGCCCAACTATTTCTCACTTTTGTGAGCCATTATATAACGTTCTTATCCTAAATATATATGTCGTTAAATTAATATATTTTCAATACATTTCTTGCCTTCCGAGGGGAGACGGTCAGAATAAAGTTTTACTGAGCCCGGAGTCGAACCAGGTAGTCAGCATTAGCAGTAAGGCACTTAACCGCTTAAGCCGTCTTATAAATACGTACTTACATAATAATAATAATATCTTCTTACGCTACTTGTTATGTTAATTTAAAAATGATTTGCTTTACACCAAAAATGGAAATAATCAAGATCAATTTTACAATCCGCAAACAAAAATTTACGATGTTTAAAAACAACGTTGAAGTCGTTAATTAAAAGCGTAACAACTTGCAAAAGTAAAATGCTGTATGATGATGCATATTGGTCTAACACTATTTGCTTAGCGACCACCAAAATTCGAAAGCGGTGGCAGAAAATAGTTTAAAATTATTTAAATGCATTCTGAAATTGCAAAAAACAGAATGTAATGCGTTGTTCTATTTATGTAATAAATTCCTACAATAATTTGAAATGGATTCCTGCAGTAAACTTAAACAAAATTCCAATACGTGGCGTAGAAATTCGATATTTTTAAATAAATGTATGGCCTTTATCAATTACGATAATAATTGAAGTCGGTGTTTGAATTGTGTTAAATTTGAAAGTGATTTTTACGAATTTTGATTACATCTTTTTGACGATCCAGTGTACGTATTAATTTGGACTACTGTTCTTCCAATCCATGTCTTTGGGATTTTATTTTTTATTGGTATTTGGATTTTTATGGATTTATTGGATTGATTTTTGTTCTGTATCGATGCGTATCCATACCCGAGCTTCTTTTGAAGGATTTTTACGTTCAATTGGTGAGTACAAATGTTCTTACTGTTAATTACTTCACAAATCTCATTTATCAACTGACCTTCAACAACATCTGGAGGTTTTGTTTTCTTCTTGTATATGATTTCGCTTACCGTTGTCAGTTTGACAAAAAGTTTTGTTCTAGTTTGGTGCATATTGGACTTTTTTGTTGTACCTATCTTATCACACACCTAAGAAAAAATATTTGAAACATAAGGTATATATTACGTTGTGCCGCTTATACTTTGGTTGATAAAATATTATTTTGGGTTAATCTCTTGCATTTTGTTTTAAAGTTTAACCAAAATTTTATTTATTTTTGGTTCTGTAATTAATTTTTGCAAATAATTGATAAAGTTATTATCTCCTGTACGATTTAGTACATAATATGTGTACATAGATAAATATTTTAACACCTTCGCTGCGTGCAATTGTATATTCTATAAATTATTCTAGTACTATGTGGAAAAGAGGAAACCTAATATTCGGCAATATTGTTGTAACCATTGGTAAATTTATTGTACTTAATATATCACGAAATGTAAACAAATGAAATAGAGAAAAAGTTGTGTCTACATTAGCAGCCATCGTGTGAGTAATAAATGTAGGTAAATTGAACGAAATCTAAAATAAAATAGTATTAGCATTACAAACATAAATGCATATTAAATTTATTTCGGGGACTGGGCAGTCAAAACATTTCGTTTTATTCAGGTTTAGTTTGAAAATGGAGGTCTTGAGAACACAAAAAGCTCAAAAAAGTTCCAATATCTTATTTTATAAATTAGTTATCACTGCAAATCGAATTTCGATCAACCGTATGCCTTCTCTGCCAGAGTTTCGTCTTGAATTTGAATCAAGTTAATTGCAAATCTTGATTCATCTGAACATAATTTTGACAAGAAGTCGAATTACAGCGTATGGCAAATTAAGTGATACACCCTTTTTTGGTTTTTATAAAACACATTCTAACACAATTTTACGTCGCCTATTAGTTTTTTTAATTGAGTATTTAGTGCCACTTAAATGTTCACGGTCATTGTGATAACATTTGTTTTAAATTTTTGACAGGATGGACGCTAAGCGAGAGGTAATTGTAAAATTTCATTACGAAAATTCGGCATAAGCATTTATTATTTTCCTTTTATTGTTAGCGATTCTTTAACCCCCAGCTCTTTTAAAGTTTCCTCTAGTGCTATATTGAAAAGTGCTACCGACAGTGCGCCTCCTTGTCGCACACCGCTATTTATTTCTAATCTCTCCGCTTCGCCTTCTATTGTTCTAACGTATGCCGTGGTGTCTTCCATCTTCATTCTTTCCATTGCATTGTATAGATTGCATCTGTCGCATATCGATTCAATTTTACTGTAGAAAGTTTCTTTTTCTTTGTCATTGCTGTCTTCCGTTGGTGCGTAGCCGTTCACAATGAACATGTTTGTTTTTGGGTGTATTCGCAGATAGGCTGTTTTTCCGCTGATTGCTCTGAATGTTAATACTTCTTTGGCAATTTTATTTGTCACAATGACACCTATGCCATTTCTGCCCTGTGCTTTTTCTCCTGATAAAACAACAGTGTGTATTCTTTTTGTTTTATTTCCCCGCAGCCTTTCCACCTTAGTTCCTGCAGTGTTGCTACGTCTACTTCATATCTTATACCCTCTTATCTTTTCTGTCCCACAATCGTTTTCTTAACGTATATAAAGTCAATTGAAAGCCCACTTAAAAAATTAAAGTTGTAAAGGATTGACAAATTTGTCAAAATTGACAAACACAACCTGTAGACGTTTTTTTTCATGTTGCGCCACTTTCTATCCAAATCATCTACAGTGACGCCATATCCATGTTTTATAAATTCCTTATTCATGGAGGTCCATAACTAACGCTTTCTTATTTTACGATTTGGCGGGTGAGAAACCGCGATCTTGAAATTTATTTTGTACTTATTTTGTCAAAGCACGATATGACAGTTAAAATTTGCATACGAAGGGTTTTTCTCTGTCGTGGATCATTATGTGACTTTTTAAATCTTCTTTGTTGAAAGCTTATCAACAAACACTTCACATGCAGTGGATTTTTTCACTGAAAAAACTACAAGAAAATCGAATTCCACGAGGTAAACCAAGACAACCTGAAGTTCCAATTTCGAAATCAAATGATACAATCTGTTCGATTAAAACTCCTTTACGTCCGTCTTTGAGCCTCAATAATCAAGTTAGACTTCCTAATGTTCCAGCTGCTCCAAGCGTTCTTTTAAAACGTATATTACATCTCGGATATGGACAGCAACACCAACATATTGGTGAGAAGCTTCAAGATAACGATTGTAAAAAATCGACAAACAGATTCAAGCGCTTTGACTGTGTACTATCCACCAATTAAGCTCACGCCACAGCCATCAACGCAATTTTGTTGATGTCTCACCAAGAGGGATTTGATGCTGGTTTTCTCGAACTTGGCCGTCACCCCTTGATCCCAATGAGAACCAGGCCTGTACTTTCTCCTTTCACTCTATCACCAGAATAGCATTTCCAACCTGAATTAACCTAAGAAGTTAGCCGTTTTTATTATTTAGGTGACTTCGCTGGTCAGGTTAGATTTGAGCTGTTTGACCCGCTCAGAATATTCTTGTTCGTTGTTCGACTACTATAACCGGATCTTCGTTTTGTTCGTTGTTGCTTCTGGTTTTCGATCCCAGTTGTCATAGTTGCGATCTTAGGTTTGACCGCTTATTTGATTATTTTTGTACTGTAGGCTGTCGCTTTTATTTTGAGCTGCAGCAACCTACATTCTTCTTCGGTAGCGTTGTGACACTTGGGATCTCGAAGACGTCGCTTAATTCGGCCTCTATAAGCATTGCCGTAGGTACCCAGAGAAATCAAAAATGAATTGATTGAAGAACAATTGACTGAACGATTTGCGAAGTCAACGTTAAATATGGTAAGTATTGTTTTGCTATTATTAGAATTGTAACCTGGAATTTAGTTAACACGATTCCTCTATGTTGTTCTGCGCAATCCAAGTGCAATTTTAAGAATATCAAATCACCGTTACTTTTAAAATTTGAATGCAAAATCAATGACCAAGCTAATTTGTTGTTAGGTTCACAATGGGATACATGCGATTTCATATCACCTTTTAATAGATTCTTAACGCAATTTCTTTAATTACTCTTATCTCAAGGTAACTTTTAACAAAATCAGAGCTGGTATTTTCTGTTTTAGTCAGTATTTCGAAAGTGTGTAGCTCAATGAATGTCAAGATCCATCCGCGAAATTAAGGCACTTTACTTATTAAGGCTTTTCTCCTTTTGTGCTCCATAAAAGGCAGCCTATTAGATTTTCTTCGTAGCCACCATCGCTTGGACTAACACTTTCATTATTTTCCCCTCTTCATATAAGATTGATTTTGTCTTCCATTTATTTTGCAATGATCTAAGGGTGCAATTATTTATATGGACTCTTTGGTGTAGCGCAAGGACAACGATGTAATGTATACAATTGCACAAATTATATGTAGTAATAACCATCCTTGAGTTTTGGAATAAATTTAATATAAGATTATTACATAATAATAATATCAACATACAAAATCAAGTACCTAATCTACGGAGATCTACACAAAGATCGCAAGCTGCCTCCAAAGATCCAGTTAGTGCATTTCTGTAGTAAAATACTGCAGTCTGAATATTCTCGCATCTCTTCTGAAAGTGCATTTAAACAGTATTTAACCTTGCTTTCATCTTCACTCAAGGTAATCAAAACTTTCTGCTTTTTTTATTTATTTATTTATTTTTATTTTATTTAAACCTTTCAACGGACGAATCCAATTACAGAAAGCAATATGTCATACATATATCAACAATATACCATGTGGTACCAAAATAAATATGTAAGTTTACATAACTTGGCCTCACAAATTCAAAAATGAGGCTGATATTCGAGGTACACTCACTCCAATGCGGCTACATGAGAGTGAAAGTCAAAAATGACATTGTATATAGTTTTTAAACTGTCCGCATGAATATCACACAAGTGCGAGATCTTATTGAAATTATCACACATACAATTTATCGGACTCCGAGCAGCCACATTAGTGCGACGACCATCAACGTAAAATACCCATCTGCTGCGGCTAGTAATTCTAGGTACATGGAAATTCAAGCTCTCTAAGATACAACAACAGTCTACATTGCCATGAAGTAGTCCAAAAAGGAAAGCAACCGATATCGCAATCCTGCGAACACTCAGTGGACGAATGCCAAACATCCCCAACAACGAGCCATGACTATAACCGATCTCAGGGTATGTGCCATGTGATTTTAAATATAGATATTTCAAGAAGCGTCTCTGAACTGTTTCCAGGCTGTTAACGTGGCATTGGTATATAGGATACCAAATAATTGAAGCATATTCCAGCGTGCTACGAACATAGGCGTAGTACAAGATTTTTATTACGTCAATACTAGAGAAATCACGACAATTGCGGGTTATGAATCCCAATGTCTTAATAGCCTTAGATCTTATATTCTCCACATGTTGGATGAAGTTCATTTTGACGTCAAAAAATACGCCCAGGTCTCTACATTCGTCGCAGCGGCCAAGAACTTTACCGTTTACACTATACGAGAAAGATATTGTATTTCTTGTCCTCTCATAGGACATAGAGAAACACTTAGCCACATTTAAGCTCAGATTATTATCAATACACCACCCCGCAATCATGTCCAACGAATGTTGAAGTCTCAAGCAATCACGGTCATTCGCCACTGAGCCAAAAAGCTTGACATCATCGGCATATACCAGCACCCGACAATCAACAACCTCAATAAGATCATTGATAAATATCAGAAACAATAGGGGACCCAAGTTTGAACCCTGGGGTACTCCTGACGTGGGGATAAATATATCGGATCTGTGACCCATGTACTCAACACAATGTCTCCTGTTAATTAGGTAGGACTGCATTAGCCTCAGCATAGGATCGGTAAAGCCGATCCGTTCTAATTTGAGTAGTAGAATTTGTAAATCTATTTGGTCGAACGCTTTTTGAAAGTCCAGGTAGATGGCGTCAACCTGTCCACCGGCATCAAGCTCCCCGGAAACAAACTGCGTGAAGCAAGCCAGATTAGTAACGGTCGACCTATGACTCATAAAGCCATGTTGCATTGGGGAAATGATATTTTTAACTGAAGTGGATACACAGGAGTATAAAATCATTTCTGCTATTTTTGAGAAATTGGATAGAATTGAGATAGGTCGGTAGTTATCTACAACTGAGGGGTCACCCTTCTTTAGCACCGGAACAACGCGGGCCCTCTTCCAAACTTCGGGATATACAGAAGTACTCAGCATCAGATTTAAAATGTGCTTCAGCGGTTGCATGAAGCAAGAAACACAATCCTTGATAATAAACGCTGGTATCTGATCGATTCCAGCTGTTAGTTTATTTCTAGTACCCTTAATCGATTCAACTGCACGCGCCACGTCGCCATCGGTCACCCGCACAAGAGCAATACTCGCCGCACTAGTGCCAAAACCCCCCACATCTAATTTTCGGGTTCCAAGTGATTCACTATCGCGATAAACGCTTTTGAAATAAGTAGCAAAGGCATTAACGATATCCTTCGGATGATTATAATCTGTACCATTTGCAGTAATATTGCCCGGTATTCTAGATGCACCGCGCTTACTCCCGATAAATGCCCAAAACTTGGCGGGATCTGCTCTAACGTTTAGCTCAGTGTGCTGCAAGTACTCCACATAACAGGCGTTAGTGAGATCGTTAACCCTCCGCCTCAAGCAACTAAAGGTATTATAATGATGGGTCGTTCTATATTTTTTGAAAAGTTTGTGAGCCCTATTCTTTTGGCGAATTAAGGCAATAACGTCTCTTGAAAACCATGGTGGATAACACCGTTTGGTTGTTGCGGTTTTAAAAGTGGGGACAGCAACATCTAGGACATCATAAATACAGCTATATAGTTCACCGCACGCAATATTGACTTCTGAGCAGTTCAGGACTGACGACCAGTCAACTTCATCTAACAATTCGTACAATAATGGGAGATTAGCCTTCTTAAAATTATATCTAGAGCAGGATGCGTCGGGTCGAAATTGCGCAGGCAAACGGCCAGAGACACTAACCGCGAAAGACAAAGAGGGATGATGGGTATCCTCATCAACCGCTGGATAAGCCATTTCGATATCTAGGCAAGGCATATTGGAAATTATGAGGTCAAGCATTCGCCCGCGAGCATTCACAACCGTATTAAACTGAGACATGGCAGTAAAAATTTCAAAATTTCTTACCAATGTGGTGCTTCTATCTCCAGTACATGAATTATATTTTGAAACATTAAAATCGCCCATCAGCAAACAGGTAATTCCGTTATCGTTCAGATAGTATCCCAGCATCTCTAAAAATGATTCTAAAACAACATTAGACACATCTGGTGGAATATAAATCACAAAAACACAAAAAGATTCAGTAGGCAATACAATTTTACATCCCACTATATCAATTGATACAAAAACAGAAGTTAAAAAATCAAGATTCAAAGGTGATACTCCGGGACAGTCGCAGATCGCAAGAAGAACTCCACCACCTCTCGAGACACCAGTAGCTGCAAGGTCTCTATCATTTTTTTGTATTATGTACTACATATTTAAAAAAAACCAATTGCTGTGCCCATGTGGGTGTGCCCATATGGTCTACATAACGATCCCTCGTCGCTTCAAACTCTTTGTAGAACACTGTCGATGCCGCTACTACTTTGTAAAAGCGATTACCATACTTCTACTTCAATCCAATAACATTTGCTCGTTTTAAACATTAACGAATTTTTTAAGCCGTTGTCCCATAAGATAGGAAATTCATACAGAAAAATTATTACTTCTGGCAACTTTTCCAATTTAGTTTGTTGCCAGACTTCGACACTTTTCTGAGTTTTATTGGAAATGCGACTTTCCAACATCTTGTTTGATATTTACAATTTAAGCGAATCATCGTTAATAGGTATAAGGTATAAGCTCTCGTCTGTAAATAGGTATAAGTTCTACCATTTTTCTAATGACTGCGCAATTTCGTCACCAACCCAGTGCACGGTTAACCACACAACACCTCCAAAAATATGTTTGACAGCAGTAATTGTTTCCACTTTTCTGCATCCACTTCTAAGAACAGTAGTTGAGGTCACTTCCAATTTGTTTAAGAGTTTATTTTATTCCTGTTTTAATATTACATTACAGCTTACATTTTAATCTCCTCAGTAGTTGTTATATATAACATACAAATAATTTGCGCAGTTCATAATCCTGCATTGATAATTTATAATAAATTTTGCAATCACAAGCGCGTGAGCGGCAGTGTGCACTATGAGTGTAGTGTATTTTCCATGCGAACTTGTACTTCAGCAACTCTCATCTTACATTTAGTGCAGCACTAGCTTGCTGCCCGACATCAAAGACAAGGAGTTTGCCTTCAGGCTCCTCCCTATCCACATCGAGGAAGATGCGTCACTCCTTTAATTTGGACCAGGTATTTTGGGCAACCAGGTGCCTGAGTGGGTTCCTGTTTACCAGGAATCCAAAGAGTTGCCTTCGTAAGCCTTAGCAGGTTGTCCACCTGGACCACATCTAGCTTGGCCTTTCCCCACAGAGGTGGGAATTCTGCCACTGTTTTTTAGCAACCCACTCAAGAGAGTTCTGGTCATTGCAGGTGATCCGAAGATTCTCGCCGGAGTGACGAAAGCCACCAAAAGTTGGTGCTGATTTGGCCTCATTTGCTGCTTCCAGGGTTACAACATCCAGGGCAGCAGTAAGGTTATTTTCAATTATCTCCTCCTGGGCTGCGGTGAGTTTGCCAAGGGGTTTCGAGCGGTCTATCACCGCTACTCGGAGGTGCGTTTCAGCCGACTCCTTGTAGGAGACAGTATCCACCCGACTGGAGGTATTGGGCCGATATGGTAAGATGGTTACCCCCTTTTCTCCTGATTAGAGGGAGAGGGTTGACTTGTTTAACTATTATACGGACTTGTTCTATTGACCTGTGATCTGAAACAATTTTTCTTTCATTTAATTTGGGTTTTAGGCGTTTTATGAAAAGTTTTTCGAATACCTTTGGTAATACAGGAAGCACGCTAATAAGCCTATGCGATTTGAAATCTTCCATTTTTACCTGGATTAGGTATCATAGTGATTTGTGCAACTTTTCAGTGGTTGCGAAAGTAATTAATCTTGATAATTGCGTTAAAGATTTGCAATATGGCATTCATGCATTTTCTAGTAATATGTTGCATTAGTGTTCCTGTGATTAAGTCAAATCCAGGTGCTTTCTTTGGATTTGCATTGTTATTTATTATTCTTTTAATTTCGTTTAACTTAAATTTCTTATACATACTATAAACAACAACAATATTGCCCCCTGTTAACGAGCAACAAAAAGTTGGAATGAGAAGTAGTTATTTTAAAAGTAGGAAATAGAACACATGAATACTGTTTAGTTTCATTAGAGCTGCCAAGAGTAGGGCTATGGTAATGAGGTTGTACAGAAACTGGGAAAATTACTATAAGGTGTAAAGTTTGCGAAAAACCCAGAATTTGAATTTGTCATTTCACCTAACCGCTTCACAATCTGTTGCAATGGCTTATCACCTTTTCGCATGACTTTTTTGAAATCCTGAAGGATGTTTTAGAAACGAAAAACACTTGAGGAGTCAAGTCAAGTCAAGAGTCAACAAAATGTTTCAATAATTTCTTTGCATACACACAATAATTTCATTGTAGTGCCTATCACTAAGAAGAATAGAAATTGAGAAAAAGAGACTTGAAAAATGGTTGTACAATAAAACATGACGTTGTTCCTTAATAAACATCTTATGAACTACATAACTAAAGTGTGAAGCAAAGAGTGGCGAAATTTTGTTGCTTTGCACCATTTTACCTCATTCCAAGGCCCAGCTTTTCTACTAAACTAAGAAGGCATTTTGGTCTTTCAATGCAACAAATTCACTAGATATAGAATTGATGTTATGTGACGGCAGCTTTATAGGTATTGGTCATAACATCCCTAAGTAAATAATAGTGCGAACAACCCCCAATCAGACTAAATGCATATAGTCAAGTGGAAAACCTCTTAGAAAATGCAAGCCTGGAATAGTAGAAAGTAAAATTCCACAAGTCTGGAATTGCTCATCATCTTTTCTCAAAAAACAATCATGTGTTCTTGACTGAGCGTCACAATTTGGAAGGGCAATACGGTTATTCAACCAAACACTTCGTTGCAACATTTAGTGCATAAATGATACCCTGTATGATCTATTACACTTAAAATATAAGATTTTTCTGGGGCATTACGAATGAACCCTTTTATGGACACACATGCTCGTTCCATTAACAACAATACCTTCTCTAACTAATTCTGAGATCCCGCCAATAAACGGTTTAAGGTAAGAAGAACACTATGCAGGTTTAGTCTTACCACATACCTTACGATAGAAGGGACATTAACTACTGAAGCTAAAATTGGCTATAGTTCATTGGAACTACTGTTGAATAGAGGTAAACCATCTATATCCATTAGCAGCTCAATATTTTTGACTTTCTCTTTAAGTTTGCTCCAAATTTTCCTCAAATAATGTTCCAAGCCGATATGAGAATGATTTTCGGCATTAACTGGTACCATAAAAACATTAGACGGAGTTGTCCTTGCAGCTGAAGGGAAAGCAAAATATTTGTGTATTCCCATAATACGCAGCACGCTGTTCAAAGCAAGATGAGTGATTCTAAATTCAATGGCCCAGTCCCTTAAGTTTTCTTGTATTTCATAATTTTTACATAATTTTGGATACCACTCATAATTAAAGAATTGGGAGATTAGTAGAAGATGGAACGTCAGAAAAAACTGTAACAGAACAAACCAGGTTCTTTGCCCTCACAATCTGTTTCATGTTCAGCAGTGAGATGTTGGGCATCCGATATTGCAGCAGACGAATTAGCTTCCAATCTTTCCTTTTCAAAAGGATTTATGGTGGTATCATAAATAGAAAATTGAAGTCTATTTGTAATTTTTCATCGTTTAAATTTACCCTGCCGTGTCAACTCCAAATAAGATTTACGATAAATTTTACGAAACTCGTGTAAAAAGCAAATTATTATTTTAATTACCACGATACCTTTCCAAAAAAACTTCTAATTTACAAAAACGATTTTGCTGAGTATGGTCACGGGGTATATGTATCGCTTTGTTTGAATTCTTATTATGTTGGTAGTTTGCTAGCTTAGTAGTTACAGCCAGTTTCTTAGGCATTGCTTTATGGCAGGTTCCTTACTCTCCGGGTATACGGGTCTACAAATTTCTCTAAAATAAAAGCGAAAATTTTAGTGCAGTCATAAAAATAGAAACAAACACTTTACCTAAAACAAGATTGTATAAAGCAGTAGCGTTAAACACTTGTTTCTGTTTTTCCTTCCGAGATGTCCCTCCGGTTAACAATTCGGCGACATTATCGTGCATTAAGCGTTGCATAATGTTACTCACCAAATTGCTCAAGTTTTTACCCCATATTATATTGAGTACTTGTAACTACAATAAAAAAATGAAATTATTATTGATTAATCGAATGTAAGAAATTCATAGATACAATATAAATCAAAGAAAAATTGTATTAAAAAAATTGAATAGGAAAAAAAGCAAGACAATCTTCTCTCTAAATACAGGGTGTTCCTTCAAATTCTGCTCTATTAAGTTTACACCTTCAAGCGATGTCAATGTGAGTGAAGAAATTAAAATGTAATCTAGTCAGGATTGGCAAACTCTTGATATGGTGGTGGTGTCGCCTCATTAAAAGTTCGACTTTGTAAGTCTTTCACTGTCCGAAACATGTCCGTTACCATGTTAGCCATGTTCTTTATCATGTTAATCATATGCGCTTGCTGCAATTTTAGTGTCTCAATCCAGATCATCAGTCTGGCTAAAATATAAATGTCGAAAATAAAAAACTATAAAGTATTACTAAGGCATAATGGGGTTATAATTTATTATAAATCCGTTTATTAAATATTAATAAAAAATTTAAAAATTAAATAGCGGTACTTAATTATCATCAATGTGACAATACTTATTGCAAATACTTTTTATAAATTGCAACCATGACATTGTTTTGCTAGAATACTAGTCGATCAAATGTTGTAGTTTAGCTAATCTAATTGCATCATTTTAAATTTCTCCAAAAAGTTGTAAATCGCTGGGTGGAGGCTATAAAAATGTGAACTAAATACGTTATGAAACGACTCGCACGCATTCGTTGTCCGGCCCATATTCGCTGTGTGTGCCGCCCAGAGTTTTGGTGGAAAAAGTGAGTTTGCATCGATATAGTTTTGAAATATGCAGAAGGAATATGTGTTCGGTCCTTTATAGTCTGGCAATATCGCTATTAAATCCTCACTAAAGGGTGCATCAATTTCGTGTGGAGGCAAATATTTGAAGCCAAACGAAAAGCGCAACCTTTTACCAATTTCGGAAACTTCATCTCGATGTTCCGTGACCAAACCTAATTTTTGTATCTTTCTAAACCACGACTGACTAAAATGGAATTGGCACCCAATAAGTTCCACATTCTCCCAAACATGTTTAATGCTCGCATAAATAGCAACTTAAAAATCGACAGTAGTTGTTTTCGGTTCAAAAAGTAAATCATTTTGAGAACAAATGTCTACTAACGATTGTAGACAGTGTTGGTCAGTGAACTTTTTTATCTATCAAAAGATAGAATGCAAGCCCTTTTTTATTTTTTCTTGACTCTATCTCTTTTTGTTTCAATTCTAGCTCTTTTACAAGCTTTAATTCTTGAAATTGTCGTTTCTTCTTTTATTTTTATTTCTTTCTCTCTGATGAACAATTCTCTTTCTTTAATATCAATCCTTTGTTCATTCTTTCTACATCAAATTTTTGTATTTTTATTGCCACAATATCTGAATGTACTTTTATAATATCGGGAACTGCTGTACGAAAATATATTCCTTTTTTATTTGTTTTCCAACGCTTGTCGTTAGAATATCATCATTAATATTAGATCCAGGTATAAGGATTTCAGATAAATCTTCAGGTTCATTGGGTGAAATAATCTAAATATATAAAAGAGAAGATCTGCGTGTTTGTTTGTTCCCTATACGTTCCTAGACCCGTGGACCGATCTCGACCAAATTTTGCAGTTATTTTGTAGCTCCAGGCGCAACTATTCTCGCATATATGGAGAAGAAATTCGAGCGGGGAAAAAAGTTATTCGCTTTTTTCGAAAATCAAATCACAAGTTTGACAAAAAATTTAATTTGTCAAATAATTAATCTGACGTACTGTCTGTGATTCAAAATACTGTCAACAGATGGCGGGAGGGCGGCTTTAATTCGAAAAATGAAAAACAACAAACAAATTAATCTGAATGCCGCGAATAAGACCGGAGCACTTTATATAGGTCGCAGAACTCGCCGGAATTGTGCAAGAAGACGCAGATCCACCACTTCGTGGAAGATCCACCTCTTTGCGGAAGATTTAACTTTACATGAAGATGTAACTTTACGTGAAGATTATGTATGTATGTATGTATGTATTGAACTGGAAATTTAAGTTTTTGCAGATCTGACTCATTCTCGGTGACTTTACGTTTGAGTTCATGTTGTTCGCAATAGAGCAAAAATTTAGTATTTTCCTGGTGCATCCCTGCGAAATATTAGGTAGCTTAGTTTTTTTTCTGTCAATTCAGATCTATGGCATCTGATTAGAAACAAATCTCATGGTTAGTTGAGACCTCATCTGTATCCGAGGTCATTGATCTAAAATATTTGCTTTGATTATTTTTCAATAAATTTTAAGTTTTTAATGATGTAAATTTGAACTCACCTCTGTACATTATTATTATGCTATGTAATATTACGTTTGCTGTGGTTTTTTGCTAATTTTTGTTAAAAATTTAATAAGGTCGCTATTCGCATATCACGATTTAATTAATAGGTTAATTGACTAAAGTTTTGAATTATTGTGAACAATCTAAAATTAAAGTGCTACAAGTGATTCTAAAATATTTTTAACATTTACCACGTACCTAGGAAAAGCGAAGATAAGCTGCTTTATTTTCCAAATATGAAGAATGTTGCTCAAGATCAATCACTTCCTGTGAAGATAAGAAATTCACATAAAAGCGAGCGAAGTACGCATCCAAAAGTCAGTTCCTGTCAGTCCGCAGTTGAATTCGTATTGTACTAGAGTAATGTCGGAAGGTTTGGAATATTTTAGTAATTTTTGAAATTAACAGTTGGTACGAGAGAGAAATTTTTGTGCGATTTAAGATTGGATTGGAAAAATTATTTGGATTTTCAATCAATATTGGTTTTATGCTGGTTATTTTTGAGAGCCATTTTTTGCGCAGCAATTGGAAAATTTTACTGCTTTTTATTATATCGAGCACGGCTTGTTTATGCTGGATAATTTCGTACCGTTGGATGAATTTTTGAGGTTACCTGGAAATAAATTTTGGTAAAATTCAATAAGTTTCAACATTAATCTATCAAGTAATGGAATTAATTTTAACGTACCTGGTTATTTTGGATGCACGATTGGATATCATACGAACGTGATACCGTTATTTGGATTTGGGAATACCAGTACATCTGTCAAGGTTGCTGATAACAACGCACCTGTTCTACTAGTTTCTACGGAAGCGAAGATCATCGTAACCAGTGGCGCACTAAATAAAGGTAACTTTTGCTTAAATTTAATTAAAACATTTTTGAAAGTTTCGAAAACATCTTATTATTTTAATAATCGTGGACAATATTTGTGTAACAAAACTTTTTATGTATTTTGTCATTTTATATCTTCAAATTTACATCTATTCTATAGCCACAGCAAATATTCACCTGGTTTTGTAATAATAACCAATACAACTGTTTATGAGATATTGTTTCTTTTATTTAATTTCAATAAAAAGGGCTACATTTGCAGAGTAGTACTAGGAATTTATTATAGTCAAATCAAGGTAAAACAACGAATTATTGTTATTCGTATGTCGAGTTGCAGTTTTATTAAAGCAACTAACTTAGAATTTGCATCGGATTTGCAAAGACGATCCATCGCAGTTCAACATTCTACAAGTGTCACAATAAAAGAGTCTCAAGTGCTGGAGCTAGTCGTGGTGAGTAAGATTGTGTTTATCAAAGGTGCAAGAAGCACGAGGCACCCTTTATATCACAACAGTATGTATTGCTCTGAACGGTCGTAGCTAATAGGGTTCCTCGTTATAATGAATTTTTGCAATGTTCGGGTGCACACAGAATGTACCCCGTCGATAGAAATATTAAACTTTTACACCAATGACAAATAATGTAACAATAATGATAATACCTCGGCTTTAATGTCTCGGAGTGCATGGACTTACCTCTCTCAGTCTGGGTTCGTTCCGGGACCAATAACTGTAATGCAAAATCAAATTTTTGGTGCTCGGAACAGGTCAAAAATATATCCTCCGTTGTAAAGACAATTATATTTTTATTACACAAAATAAAGTAAATAAATGGTTTATTAAGTAAAAAGTTCTTAATATTAATCCTATTAATAAAAATTCTTAACATTAACGAAGAAAAGCACGCGTTTATGTTGTCCGAAATTTTCACTTGATTTTATTACGAAAATAAAGTTTAATGTTAATTTACCTTTAAGAGCTCTAGGGTTTTTATTATGCATAAGATGTTTGACCATGAGATTGTTAACCTTCGACACGCCGATGGTTATTTCTTATCTTGATATGAACGGATTACTTTCTTGGTGCGTCGTATAAAACCACGTGTAGTTGAAATTCTTTTTTTGTAGAAATATTCTGAATCCTTTATAATTTCGATTGGAAAACACTTTAATACAACGTAAGTACACTTTTTATATTAATATTTACTAATTTGAATTACTTTTGAATTACCTTTCTTATGACTAAACAATTTTGATTTTGTATTATAAATAAACATTTTATATCAACGGAATTAATTAAGCGTTACATTATAAATTATTGTTATTAACCTGTTTCAAGCCTCGCTTTTCAAATTAAATGATACTGAACTCAAATTCTTGGTGTCGGACGAAAGTTTATCTGTTTGTTCAGACAAGTCCATGCTTTTTGTTATTAACAAATTCTCTGTATCTTAAATAAACGTATTTCTATTGACGTGATTCCCCAGCATTGCAGTATGTATGACAGGTGACAAATGAAAGATGACAGATGAAGGCCGAACAATTTTGGCCTTCACGGATCTATTATGGTCCGGTCTGTGAGGCCGAAGGCCAAACAACTATGGCCTTCACGGATCTATTATGGTCCGGTCTGTGAGGCCGAAGGCCGAACAACTATGTCCTTCACGGATCTATTATTGTCCGCCCTGTGAGGCCGAAGGCCGAACAACTTTGGCCTTCACGGATCTATTATGGTCCGATCTGTGAGGCCGAAGGCCGAACAACTATGGCCTTCACGGATCTATTATGGTTCGCCCTGTGAGGCCAAAGGCCGAACAACTATGGCCTTCACCGATCTATTATGGTCTTCCCCCTGTGAGGCCGAAGGCCGAACAACTATGGCCTTCGCGGATCTATCATGGTCCTCTCTCTGTGAGGCCGAAGGCCGAACAACTATGGCCTTCTCGGATCTATTATGGTCCTCCCCCTGTGAGGCCGAAGGCAGAACAACTATGGCCTTCTCGGATCTATTCTGGGTCTAGTGGATGATATAAATGAAACATCTGGTAAATCTAAATTTTCAGTGTCAACAGTAATTGGTTTAAAAACCATATCTCGGTGGCCAAAAAATGTCGTCTAAATCATAATAATTTGGACACTTTTTAAGCAATAAATTCCGTAATTGATTTGCCTTCTTCTAGTACACCTGCACCTGTTGACCTTTCCCAAGTTTTTGTTTTAATATACGATATTTTTAAATTCCGTACTTTGAATCTTACAAGATTCCATTCGACATCATTTATTGAACAGTTCATTTTATATTTTCTATTCGGCCCCTTTCTTAGGCGTTTTTCTTTACGTTTTCCTCTTTTATCGTCGACCATATTTTTATCCATATCCATTTCAATTTAATTTACTTAAATGCACTAACGTAATTTGTATTAAAATACAACACCAAAAATACACTTCCAAGGGCCTCTTATATATTTTATTTTTTATTTTTATTTTATTAATAAACGGAGAACTCCTTTACACAGTACAATATAATAATATGTATAATACAAGTATTATACACTAAAAATAACACATAAAAGAAATAATATCACTAATAAATTAACCAAGAATCAGAGATGAAACTTCTTACATGTTTAATTTGTTCTTGATATCTCTTCTAATTCCCAGTTTTGAATTAGCGAAAAACTCAACATCCAGTTGATTAGCCCGTCTGCAAATCCTAGTTATTGGTGAGCAATTCCTACCATATGAAGACCTGTGAAAATCAACTGTAAACAGTAATGGATTTCTTACTATGCGAGGCTTGGCTGAAAAATTTAACAAACTCAGAAGATCAGGACTATCGACATTGTTGTTTATAACATTGAGTAGGAAAACCAACTCCAAATACGATCTTCGTTTTTCCAAAGTTGCCATATTAAGATAGCTTAATATGTATTCATAGTTAGAGCCTTGGAACAATATGTCAGATTTGTAACAAAGATACTTGACAAATTTCCTCTGAATCTTCTCAATACCAAAATCCATACCAAAAGTGGTCCAAAATAAGGGTGATTTTGAGAACTAACACTTTTGCATATTTTTTCATTCAGACGCTATAATTTGTCTATTCGGCTGCATCAGATTTTGGAATATCTAAATTTGTTGACATGCTGCTGCTTCAGATCTGTTTTGAGACCCGAATGAATCTTTTTCAATGAACACTGTACCTGTAAAAATGAAATATAATGTAAGAGAAAAAACATCAAATTATCATGTTAGTAATTGCAAGGATGTATTCATAATAATTATAAATGAAAAGAACAAATTGGGTAAAATTTTTAATTTTGTTAATTTGGGCGAAAGCGTAATTAAAATTTAAGTGCTAATGAAAGTGGAAAAAGGTATTTCGGTTTAAATTGGAAGAATGGATAAAACGCGCCTGCTCGTGAGGATTTTTGAAAAGGAGATAAAAATGGGAGAGTCGACTTACACCTTTTGAAAAGAAAAGACGTAAATTGTGGGTTGAGTCGAGAAAAAGTTGGAAAATTAAAGTAAAAGTTTAGAATAGTTGATGAAATTAGTTTTGATTTACAAAAGAAGTAAGCTTAGTAAAAATACAACAAGAAGAAAATAGCAGATTATTTTTAACAAGAATAATAGTGAATGACGCATGGAAAATATTTGGTACCACTGATTTGGAATTTTTTTGGTTATGTTACGAAGAAATGGTGAAGAATCTTACAATACTTACGTTATATTTGACTTTGTTTAATCTATGAACAGTAGTCTATGGTTGGCCACTTTTCCAATTCGTTTTGTGAGTCCAGAAGAATTAAGCAGGCACGTTTTCTATTCAACACTAGTTCCGGAATCCTACACAGCTGGGTATTACAACGACAGCATTCGGTAAGACATTTTTAAGTGATATTTAGTTCGAAAAGACGATACGTACGCGCATAATACAAACGATAGTGCGATAAAATTACGGAAGGGGTAGAATTTCATTTTTTATGAATTTTGTATACACAATTTGTTCTCTAGTTTAATTTTATGTTTTGGTCTCATTATTAATAATGAAAAACAGGTTCTAAATTTAATTGATTTATTTGGGTACATTTGTTTTCAAGTTTTACAGCATAGATAAGACAAAATTTGATACAGAGTTAAGTTTTGAGTTCAAGTAAGTTATTAATGCAAGCAAGGATTTTTGCAGAGTGTTTTTTTCTGCATAATCTACCCACCTTTTGACCCTGAAGAGTTCTCAATAGCTGGCTGTGGCAATTTAAAAAAGAGTCGTAAGCTAAACCTCGCTATAAAAAATAATTCAGTAGCTAAACACGGCAATATATTTATTGTAATGAGGATTCCATGCAATCGAGCCATATTCCAGAACCGATCTAACCAGTGACACATAGAGTAAGTTAATGACTCGGGGATCCTTGAAGTCAGTAGATTGCCTAATTATAAAGCCAAGCATTTTCGACGCTTTGGTTACCATACTATTGATATGTCCGGAAAAACTTAACTTGCTGTCAAGATGAACACCTAAGTCGGTGATGTTCTCTACTCTTTCCAGTAATGTTCCTGAGAGACTGTACGGAAAGTTGCAGTTAGTTCGTTTTCGTGTGAAACTCAAGACTTTACATTTCGAAATATTTAGCTTCATGTTGTTATATTTACACCAAGATTCCAGTGCAACTAAATCTTTCCTGATTAGTTCGCAGTCAGAAATCGTGTTGATTTTTTTGAAAATCTTCATATCGTCTGCGAATAGCAAGAACCGACAATACTTAAAAACATTGATAATATCATTAATGTATAAGGTGAATAATAATGGTCCAAGGTGGGAACCTTGCGGCACTCCCGACTTAACCATAATCACCTTGGAGAATTTCCCTCCAATTCCAACTCTTTGCACTCTATTAAATAGATAAGAAGTGAGCCATTTAGTTACCGATACACCCACCCCCATAATATTTAATTTTTGTATCAACCTATGCAAATCAACACGGTCAAAGGCCTTAGTAAAATCTGTATAAATGCAATCAATACTCGAGCCCGAGTCCATGGTACGTACAATATGTTCGATAAAGATACATAAATTTGTGGAGGTAGATCTGCCTTTGAAAAAGCCATGCTGTTCGTTTATTATCATACCTTTAACAGCATTATACATAATATCCGTAATTATACTCTCGAAAAGTTTAGGAATGCACGATACGATACAAATTGGCCTATAATTGTTTACATCTGATTTGCAGCTGTTTTTATGAATTGGGGTCACCGTGGAGATTTTCCAAAAAATCAGGGAAAATTCATAAGTTTATAGATTTGTCAAACAATATTTTTAGCGGCTGAACTAAATTAAAGCTGCACTTTTTTAAGAAAATAGAGGGAATACCGTCAAATCCAGGAACCGCATTTAAATCCAACTCATTCAATTTATTTAAAATATCTGTCTCACTGATCTTTAGCGTATTGAGATCTATGCAATTTTTAATGAGAGCATCCCAAGCAACGTCGTCATTATTATCATGCATATTTTTATTTCCAATATCATGAGTGCAATAAACAGATTCAAAATGATTAGCGAAGAGATTCGCAATATCCAACGGATTATCGGCGAGCAATTAAAAGATGCTGTGATATAAAAACTATAGCCACGTAGGGTGGACAATTAAAGATAGGATCCATAACAACTCTTTTCACCTCGGTATCGACCACCTTTTATTTTTTTTGTGTGCGTTGGAGGAGGGGAAAATACTTTCTGTACTAACCCCGGCTTTGCCTAAGACCGGGAGTGTGGGACTCATCTCATGATGTTGAGAGATGTTACCCACTAAAAACCCCTCCTCTGACGGTAGCTGGAACACAAGGTATGACTTCAGACTACTGTCACGTGTGATGTTTTCACCCTTTCGGGACTTTTCTCTTATTTTTCTCACTGTTCTGCTTGTCTAGCGATCTCTTCTCGGATTTTCGACTTCATTATGCCTTCGATGAAGTTGGCGACCACTTTCCAATTTTCTTCATTGGCTAGCATCACTTCAACTACGTTGGCTGCTGCTATGCCGACGTCGAAGTGTGCTTGCATGTCTTGTCGTTCTGTGTTCCATCGCTGGCACGCAAAGGCGGTGTGCTCCGCGTCATCCACTTCCCCGCAGTAGACACACCCCTCTGCAGCCGCTCTGCCAAATCTCTTAAGGTACGACTGAAAGCAGCCGTGTCCAGACAGGAACTGGGTAAGTTCGTACGTGGTGCGGCCGTGGTTCCTCTGTACCCATTTTGCTAGGTTGGGGATTAGCTTGGCCGTCCACTTCCCTTGTCTGAACACCCCCACTATCGTTGCCAGTCGTCCAGGGTTTTATCTTCGGCTTCTTTCAGGGCCTCCGGCGTTTCCGCGTGGTATCTGTTGGCTCTTCGTTGGGCCAACAAGCGGATCGGGGCCATCTAGGCAAGCACCAGGGACGCGTCCGTCGACATGGTCCTGTAAGCCCGGTAGACCCTGATAGCGTTCACTCTTTGGACTCTCTGTATGTAATTTCTGTATTTCTCGACTTCTAGTGCTTCCACCCAGATGGGCGCGGCGTACAGCATGACGGACTCCGCCACACTGGCCAGCAGTCTTCGTTTCTCTTCCGCCGGGCCTCTAACATTTGGCATCAACCGGGACAGCATCGAGGTTATGTTTGCCGCCTTCTTGGCCACTCTGGATAAATGTGGTCCGAATGCCAGGTTTTTGTCTATGTCGAAACCCAGCACCTTCGCCTGTCTTTGAGGTTCTACTGCACGCCCGCCCACCGTGAAGGACATCGGCCTCAGGACCCTCCTGCCGGAGACGACCACCGCCTCTGTCTTCTCGGGCACCAGCTCCAACTTTTTAGCTTCGAGCCACTCCTTTATATCCTCCGCAACCGTGTTAACTATTTGTTCTATTTCGTCTTCGGTCTTCGCCTCTGCCACCAACGTGATGTCGTCGGCGAAGCCGAAGACTTTTGCTCCCGGCGGCAGGGGGATCCTCAGCACCCCGTCGTACATCATGTTCCACAACAGGGGCCCGAGGACCGGCCCCTGCGGTACGCCGCCGGTGACCTCGACTCTTTCTTGTAGCAGACGTTCCTTGATCAAGATGGCGCGGGGTTTGAAATACTCCGCCAATAGGTTGGTGAGGTAGGCGGAGACCCCCAGTTCGACGACCACGTCGAGTATCGCCTGCCATCTTGCTGTATTAAACGCGTTCCTGACATCGAAGGTCATCAGGACCGCAATTCTTCTCGTATGTCGCGTTCCTTCTTTGGCCCTCCTGATCTTTTCCACCATTCCCTCTACCGCCCCGAAGGTGGATCTCCCCTTGCGGAAACCGTGCTGGTTGTCCGCAAGGCCTCCCGCGGCTTCAACCTCTCGAAGCAATCTGGCCGCCAGGAGTCTCTCGTAGAGCTTGCCCACGTGGTCGAGCAAGCAGATGGGGCGATATAAGGACGGGCTCTCGAGGGGCTTTCCCCCCCTTCCTCAGGAGGACCAGTCTAGCTACCCTCCACTCGTACGTGCCCTGGATCAGGCACCTATTGTACTCGTCCAGAAGGAGGTCGGGTCTTCTCTTGTATAATTCCTTGATTAGGATGGCCAGGACGTTATCTGGCCCTGGCGCCTTGTTTGTTGCCATCTACTCGACGGCAAGCTTCAGCTCTTTGCAAGTGAAGGGCTCGGGTGGATCCTCTACCGGCCGGACCCGATAGACGACAGGGGGGTGCCGGGGAAATAGCACTTCTACTATCCCCCTGATCCGTTGCTCTGTAAGACCTGGGATGGGTGTTCTTCCCAGGGGTTCCACGACTATTCGGTACGCTTTCCCCCACACGTCGTTGTCCACTTCGTCGACGAGTTCCTTCCACTTTTGCCGCTGGCTGTCTGTTATGGCATATTCTAGTTGCTTCTGTTTTTCTAGGAATGCCCGTTGTAGCTCTTGTTTTATGTCTTCTTCTGCGGGCGCGAGCCCCTCGCCCTGGTGAACTGCCTCCTGGCTTTCGAACACTGTCGATGGGCTTCGGAGACTTCCGGCGTCCACCAGTACACCCGTCTTCTGTGCATGGCTCGCCGTCGGGGCATCGACGCATCGCAGAGCCTCTCTAGCATTCCCCGGAATCCTCTGTTCCGGCGTTCTTCCTTGAGCGCATCATCGTCTCGGAGATGTTCGTCCAAGCTCTCGGCGTCGAACTTCCTCCAGTTCCAGCCCGTGATGGTTTGGGTCTGGACTGTCGAGGCCCGCCGGATTTCGAAGGCTATATAGTTGTGGTCGCTCAGACTCACATCCCCGAGAACCCCCCACTTCCTCACCCACCCCGCCATCTCTACAGACGCGAAGGTGAGGTCCAGAATAGAGGTGGCACCTCTTCTTTCGAAGGTGGGCTCCGCCCCCTCGTTACAGACCACGAGGTCGAGCTCGGCCGCCATCTCCGTTACTATCCGGCCTCTGGGATCGGCGTCGGTCGGTCCCCACTCGGGAGACCTGGCGTTAAAATCGCCTCCCACGAGAGCCGGCTTCCGGTGTCTTCTTATGCTTTCTGTCATTTCGCTTATGTCTTCTTCAAATTCCTGCAACAGGGCAGTAACAAGAGTACGCCACGAAGGCGTACGTCTCATACCACACGAAGCCTCTTCCTCCGCCCTCCCCCAACACAACAAACTCTGGCGCCGTCAGGATTGCCGCCCCACCATCGGGTGATTGGTGCCAGTTGGTCGGCCTCTCGACGTGGGGCTCGCTTATCAAGGCAATCCTGTATTCCCCCTGCTGGAAGTTATGCAGGAGGATGTGAGATCTTCCTACTGTCCTGTGAGAAGCTCTTTCTAATTGGGTCAATTTGGGTCACTTGGTATTCATTAAGAACTCCGTTGAATTAATATTTATATGTTATTTAATACCCCTTTTTACATTTTATACACTTTACATTAAATACATTAAGGATTCACTCTGCACTCTAAGACAGTTCGATCGCTACTGTCCGTCATGCATACAACAATACACCCGTTCGTCGTTCATACTAACAATCTTGCTTACTTGCTAAATAATGTGCTTATTCTTAATTTGTTCTTAACTAAAGGTGGATACACACCACATCTCCCTGGGCAAGTAAAAGAATTTTATCTCCTTGGAATTTAAATTCTTTTCCTCTTACAAATATGAGATGATTGTAATGTTTACGTAGAGTTTAGGTAAACTCTCCATCTTCCCCCTTTTTTTTTGTAAATGTTGTTACAACTAAATTACAACTTAAAGCTACTTAACCTAACCCAACATAATTATTAATAGTAAAAACATAAAGATAATAATATGCACAAACTGCATTAAAAGAAATTTTAAACTAAGCATATCAATGGATATAAACAAACGTAAACCTGGAAATGTGATATTTTCACTCGTAGTAACGTTTTGTTCTATTTTTATGCACTATGTCCACTTGACCTTTTTTATTTAAAATTTTCACGTTTGGAGGGATGTCCTCGATCACTTTATAAGGTCCTTTGAAAATTTCGCTCAGTTTTGTCCCACTTTCACTTTTAATTAAAATTAGGTCATCTTTATTATAATTAATTGGGTTACCATTTCTATCGTACACAATTTTTCTTTTTAGCTTACTATTTATTAAATTTTGTCTAGCGTCCTCGTGAGCTTTTTGTAATCTATATTTTAGCTCTAAGGGGTAGTTATCAAAATTATACAATGGTTCAATTGTTTCTATTAAATTACTTGGTATATTACAAATTTTACCGAAGACTAATTCGTAAGGAGTGTATTTTGTTTCCGTATGCACTGTCGTGTTATAAGCAAATGAATAATAAGGAAGCCATTCGCTCCATGAAAAACTTTGGTTTTTGGTAACGGTTCTCAAAAATGCGCCTAAAACTTTGTGTGAATTTTCTAAACTACCGATACTTTGATGGTGGTAAGCAGTACTCGAAATTTGATTTAATTTTAATAATTTGCAAGTTTCTTGCATCGTACATGAAATGAACTCGGTTCCTCTGTCGGTCGCGATTTCGCTAGGAATTCCGTACCTCAAAATAAAATTGTCTACAAACGATTTTGCTACGGTTAACGCGTCTTTTGATTTAATGGGATACGCTTCTACGAATTTTGTTAAATCACATTGCAGTGTTAAAATATATGAAAATCCATTGCAATCTGTTTCTATTGGACCTACTAGATCTAAAAATATTTTTTGAAATGCTGAGTTTGCTGTACTCGTGATAACCATTGGTTCTTCAATATGCCTGGTGTGTTTCTGTCGTTGACAACTGTCACATTTTTTCACATAATTTTTGACATCTTCTGCCATGCCTGGCCAATAAAATCGTTTTTTAATGTTATTCAGCATTCTTTGGAGAGCACAATGACCTGCGGTCGGTAATAAATGGAAATTATTTAAAATTATTTTCTTTGTGTCTCTATTTTTTATTCTTTGCACTCCTTGTACTATAATAATTCGAGAACCGCGTCCGGCCTCAGTGGAGTTGCTTTTTATTTTAGCGCTTATTTCTTTTATGAATTTTCCATTATTCTCATTTTTGATTATTACGATTTCCGGAATATTTGCTTCTTTACATAGAATATCCAAATCCTTCAATAGAACATCTCGTGTTGTCATTGAGTAGGTTTTTGGGTCCATATAAATAGCTTCTAGAGACGGTATATATATTAATGTATTTCTTTTTGTGCTGATGTGCTCCATTTTTCTTAAGCTTTCCATTTTGCTTGCCGTTTCCAGTACGAATTCTACGCTATCCTTTGGTTTCTTAAGTATTTCTACAAGTTTAGGTTCGCGACACCTATCCTTTATAGAAATATCTGAATTCGGTGACTTTACTTCCTTGTTACGAATTTTTTCTTCTCCTTTCTTCTTACTTTGCGCTCTTGTGATTACGTTTATTATATTTTTGTTCATCTCTGTCAAGTCTTTAGATGTTAAAGTTATTCTAGATAATGCATCAGCTGTTACATTATCTTTTCCTTTCACATATTCGACGTGAAAATCGTATTCTTCCAATAACAACCTAAATTTTGTTAATCGACTGGACGGATTTGAATGGTTAAACAAATATAGTAATGGTTTATGATCTGTTAAAATTTTGAAATGTCTTCCAAATAAATAAGGTCGAAAATATTTGATTGTCCATACTATTGCTAAAAGTTCTTTTTCGATGGTTGCGCAATTCAATTCGCTTTTGTTTAGTCCTCTACTTGCAAAACTTACTGGTTTATCGTCCTTATTCGATAAGATTCCTGCGATGGCGCTTCCTGATGCGTCCGTTCTCAAAATAAATTCGTTCTCCTCCGAAAAGTCTGGATACGCTAGTACTGGTGGCTCTGTTAATGCATTCTTCAGAAACTCAAAAGATTTTTGGCATTCTTCTGTCCATTCGAAATTTGCATATCGTCTGCTTACTGGTAAAACCAAGTAACTGCAAAATTTTCGAAACTGAGTTAAATATATCGGCATGTTAAGTTTTTTGCGCTCTTTCTACTGGTAAAACAAGTTAATTGATACCTGCCCCCGCTCGAAAGTTATGCCGTATGAAAAACTCGGCGCTCCGCGCCTCGCAAAGGGGCTCCGCCCTCTTGACACCCGCAAGGGGGCTTACACATTAATTTAAAGTATTATGACATTGCTAAACCTATAATCCTTCTTAGAAATAAATTACAACACAATACATATTAATACTGCTTAGTTATTAAACGTCAAACTTTCAAACGCTATTATCTCAAAACTATGGTTATGTCAGTTACCTGGTTTTACCAGTAAGCAGACGATATTTTCTAGTCAACTTGTTTAAAGGTGCTGCCATTTCAGCAAATTTTTGTATGTATTTCCGGTAATAGTTTGCAAGAGCTACAAAGCGTTTTACTTCGTCACCATTTTTTGGTATTGGGTAATCTTGTAATACGCGGATTTTTTGTGGGTCTGGTAAAATACCCTCTGACGTTATAACAAAACCTAAATAAAGTATTTGCTTCTTTAAAAATTCGCATTTTAACGGATTTAATTTTAAATTTACTTTCCTTAGCCTTTCAAAAACATTTATTAAATTAGCATTGTGATTTTGTAAATTCCTACCAAAAACAATTAAATCATCTAAATAGATAAAGCATTTCTCGTAATTTAATCCTGACATTGCAACGGTCATTACCCTAGAGAAACTACGTGGGCTGATCTTTACACCCATCGGAAGCCTTTTAAGCTGATACTGCGCTTTGTTGGTCGTAAATGCAGTGTACGCTCTACTTTCTTGCTCCAATTCCACTTGATAGTAACCTTGACTTAGGTCCAAATGACTGAAATAAACTGCTCCTGATAACGAATCTAAGATTTCCGTAATATTTGGTAGTGGAAATTTATCATCTTCAATTTTTGTATTCAACTGTCGATAATCAATTACCACTCTCCATTTTTTATTACCTTTTTCGTCACCTTTTTTCGGTACTATCAAAAGTGGCGCTGACCATTCGGATCTGGTTTCCTCTATTACGTCGTCTTCTAGCATTTTTTGGACTTGTTTTTCGACTTCTTCTTTCTGTGAGTGTGGCAACCTGTATGGTTATATGTACGTAGGCGTAGCGTTCTTTTTCAATCTTATTTTTTCTTTGCAGATGTTTGTTGATGTCAGCTTATCTCCTTGCATGTGAAAAATATCGACGTATTTCGCACATATGTTTTCTATTTAAATTTGCTCGTCCAATGTCATACCTTTTAAATCAAGTGAATTTAACAATTTCTTTACCCTATCTACCGTTACATTTGCATTTCTTTCAAATTTACATATGTTATAATTGTCTAAATTGTGGGTATGGGTTGAAAATTTTTTTAGCACTACCGGGCTGTCTCTTGTGTTGAGAATTTTAATTGGAATTTTACCTCCTTTCGGTCTAGCTACGACGCTTCCTAAGAATACCCCTTCACATAATTCTTCGGCTAAAATTATACAATCCTTTTTAGATTCGGTTGTTACGTAATGGATACTTTCCGATCTTGCTGGTATGGTTAAAATGTTATTTGTTGATCCCGCATGTAAATTTAAAGTCACGCTTTCCGTATTATTTCCTATTAAAGTTAATAAATCTCTTTCGTAATCAATTTTTCCTTTATATTTTCTGAGAAAATCCTCGCCGATAACTCCGTCTGCCGCACAAGGTAAATTTTTAAAAACGTAAAAGTTTTGTTCAAACCTTCTGAAATTAAATGTCCGCCTATGCCTTTAATTTTTAAACGTTTATTTTGAATTTTGATTTCTTTATTTAAACTCTGTAATTTGATAGCACTTAAAGAAGCACCTGTATCTACCAGAAATTCTAAATTTTGACTATTAACTTGAAATTTAACGCGGTTCATATTTTCGATTGCATAAATTTGACTAGCTACTGTCCTCTCGAAAAAACTGCAAGACGTCTTTATTTGGTTTGTTTTGTTCTACTTCCGCGAAATTAACGTGATTTCGTTTGATTCTAGAATTACCACGGTGTCGTGTAAAATTCTGCCGTCTATTATTATTAACATAGTTATTTTCCCTTGACCTGTATGTACTCGGAAAATATCCTCTGGATCTGTTTGAATTTGCTTAGTTGTGACCTCTAAAATATCTGGTCCCTACATTGTTGTTAATTCGGCCTTGATTGTAATTGTTACCCGACCGGTAATTTGTACCCCTGTAATTGAATTTTGAATAAGACATAACTTGTTGGTCGTGTTGCGTAGATTGGACCGATCTTCGTCCGTAGCCGATCTAATTGCATCTTTTAGCGATAAAAAATTTCTAGCTGAGATTATGGTGCTCAGTTTTTTGTTTCTGAGTCCGTCAGCAAACCTTTTTATAGCATTCCTCTCGTTTATCGGTTTTAAAACAGAGTACGCGTTATCGTTACCCTCGGCTTGTGAAATCGTAAGATCAATAAACAGTTCTTCGATTTCTTTACCTAAATGTTCTATCGATTTATTACCTTGATAAATGTTTGTTAATTTTGATTGCAACGCAGTATCCGATTTTTTAGTTAGCAAATGTTTTCTCATATCCGCAATTAATTCTTTGACCTATTGTATTTTTGAGACAATCTTAATTTTGCACTACGGTCTAAACGCGTTTTTAAAACAAAATTTATCAAATTCGAGTGTTCTGCTGCATCTAGCATTGATTCGTACAATTGGATCGCGTCGATTAATAGGGTTGTTGCATGATATCGAATTTAGCGATGACGCTTATTATTCCTTGTAAAACATAGAAAGATAAACTTATAACAAGAAACAAAAATTTTTTAAAAAGCGTCTTTGAACGTGAAAATCGAATTTAAAATTCAAAATTCGTTCGGTTTGCCGACGGCCCCTCTGACGTCACACGCGTTTTGCCGAATAATTTTCACAACTATTTGGCAACGTTGAACTATTTAATATTTATTTCATTGACAGTTGAAAAAATTTTAAAGCGTTTGACAGCTTTTTAATTTAAGGTTATTGGTTATTGTTCTAAGTAATTATTTTATTAATGAAAGCATGCAAGTAAGTTAAAATTGATTACTAAAATTGTTATACTTATGATTAAAAATAACTTATATTTATTCATTAACAGTGCCCAGCGTGAACATTACGGAGACAATGCAATCGGATATGTGGAAATTAAACGTGAAGTAGAAATTTGCACAGTTTGTTGTAAAGTTTGCCCGGAACACAAAATCAGAAATAAAGGATACACCGTTGAAGTAATAATTGATGAAGCAAAAGAGGAAATTCGGAATATTCAATGTTATGATTGTGCTGCTGCTTCCGTTGGAGCATAGAAGAGTGATTGCCGATCTGTGTTTTGTCCATCGCTTGGTGAATGGCGGGATTGATTGCGAATTTTTGTTGGCACTGATTCTGTTTTATGTTCCAGTCCATCCCATTAGGAGCCCGAGGTTACTATGGGTGAAGTTTCATGGGTCGAACTATGGATTAAATAGCCCAATATCGAGAATGTGTCGGATGGTCAACGTTGCAAACGAGAGTGACCATCAGTTTGACGTATTTCACCCGTCTTACATCGGGTTCAAGAGGACTGTTATGTGGAAATTGAGTAGTGTGGAGTTTTGATTTGTTGTGTGTGCTTTTGTGTTCCGGACGGCATTTGTAACGATTTCGTGGTAGAAATTAAATGCCCAATTAGTGAAATTACTTATTTAAATTACATAAAAGACGGTAGAATAACAAATAAGTATAAGGCTCAAGTACATTTGCAGATGTTTTTAGCAAGAAAGAAAAAAGCTCTATTTTGTGTTGCTAAACCTAATTTTGAAAATAGCAAAGAATTTGAAGAAGTGTATGTAGATTTTGATGAAGATTTTTTGAAAGTGTAAAAAACTATGCAGAAATGTTTTGGAAAAAATGTACTATATTTAAAAAATTATTTACAGCAGGTTAAAATGTATTTTTTAAAACTAAAACGCTAAAACTATGATTTCATTAAAAATATCTCAAACTAAAACTATGATTTTATTAAGAAGGATTGCATATTTTCCGATTGTGTCTCACTCTTAACATTATCAGTTACTTCTTGACTTGTGGGAATAAATTCACTGCTTGAAGGTTGTGTATCAAAAAATGTCCTCTTTTTCGCTCTTCTTTCAGGCGATGATGTATGATAGATATTATTATGATCTGAAGTTCCCACTTTCTTGTTATTCACATTAGATTTTGGCAAATTGCATGAAGTCGCATAGCTTCTTACGGAAGGCTTTACCAAAACGCCAACATCCTTTTTTAAAAAAGTTTCTATTTCAACTGTCTGTTGTGAAACGTTCACTGTCAACGTGCTGCTTGAAGTTGAAGCTAAAGAACTTTCTGATTCAGGCCAGTTAAATTTATGTGGAATCTCTCCGTGCTTCATTATTATTTTTGAATTTGGTACATAACGATAATACATATAATTTTCCATGTCATTTTGTATCTAAAATAAATTAATATAATGACTTATCAAAATTTTGTAATCTGTATCTACTTACATCAAAATGATCTTCACAACAATATGATGTTTTACTATAAATATTAGCTGGAGTTTTTATTCGAACTGCTTCAAACCAACTTTTTTTAACTTTAAATTATTTGGCACACTAACAAATATTTTATTGGGGTGTGCCTTTGATGTATTACCACAATACTCGACAAAGCACTTTTTAATCTGTTTGTTTGAACTCATTTTTATAAAAGTTTAAATTTTTTATAAGGTTATCACAAAACACTTGACAGATAACTACTGCTATGTTGTCAGATGTGTTCAAAAGTAGAGTGTGACGTCACTCGCGCGAAATTCCTGTTTGAAATTAATACTTTTTTAATAATTTTTTTACGGAAAACCAAAGTCTTCTTAGACTTTTGATCTATACAGTACTGTTGAACAATACTTAAACTTTATAAAAAAAAATCTGATGTGGCCATCGCATCACTTTCCGAACAGACGCAAATTTTTACATTATATTTTTAAATAAAATGGTTACATAATTTCAACAGTAAATCGATGAAAAATTTCATATTTTGCCAAAATAGGAAGAAAAAAACTTTTGAATGCCTATATCTTGCAAACGAAGCATTTTTGGACCCATGTTATTAGAAACTTTTCATCTTATTTTCGTTAGTAGAATGCGGTTTACTATTTTATTTACAAATACAAAAAATTTTTACAAATACAAATTTTTTTGAAACACCCTGTATATTTTAGAGAAAAACTTGTAGGACAAAAAATGTAGGAAATTCCATAGCGCTAATTTTTTGTTATTAATATTTTTACATATTTAATTTCGTTTCGAAGTTATGACGCATAATGTCATAATAGCTCCAGGTAAACCCCCCTTTCCCGTTACACGATTTAAATTATTTTCATCTGGCTTCGTCCTACGACAGGAAAAAGCTTATATGCAAAATTTGGAATGATTTGCTTGCTTCGTTTAGACGCTATCGTGTTCACAGACGTACATACACACACACACATACACACACACATACATACAGACATCCTTCCAAAAATGATAAAAATGGATTCAGGGGACCTCAAAACGTGAACATCTGTCAAAAAATTGGGGGGTCAAATTTTGACTGATAACAATACTTTCCTTACCTAGGGGTTCGGAAAGTAAAAATACTTAGAAATTCATGCAATAACCCTATTGTATTGTTTTGTCTTCTGAACCGTCTAGTGGGGTTTAAAGTGAAACCGCTACCTTTAAATCAAAGTTTCCCATTTTAATTTCTACTTCTGAATTCGAATATTCTAAAATGTCGGAATATAAAACTTGAATGGACCCTTTTACTTCTAAAACCGGTCTTAATTCGGTTTCGGTTATCTTTTTGTCTAAAAGTAATTCGTTAATAACTTTAATTATTTTACTAGCATCAGAATATAATTCCTTAGCTTTATCAAATCTAGTTGTCAAATCAGCTGATTTTTTGGCTCTACGGGTTGGGCCAGCTTTCCTAAGATATATTTTGATATCGGACAACTCCTTTTGAATTAGTTTCAGTTGTTCTAAAGTCATTTAATTAAGATTTATACCAGTAACAATGGTTATTAAAATTAATAATTTTCTTACATATTGCTCTGCTGTCCCTCGCTAATAGGGTTACACGTTTTATTGTTGATGTTTTGTACGAGTGTACGTAAATGTACCCCGTCAATGGAAATGTATGTGAAATTTAGTAAATACAAATAAATGGAAATATTATGCCTCGGCTTAGCTGGTTCGCAGTGCATGTGTCTTACCTTGTACAGGTTGAGTTCGTTCCGTGACCAATACTGTAAATAAATTTATGGGCTCGGAACAGGTCAAAATAAATATCCTTCGTTACAAAAATAATAATGTTTTTATTTAGCACAAAAATGTAATTAAAGGTTTTGTTATATTAAAAAGTTCTATTATTAAATCTAATTATCAAAATTCTGAACGTTAAATAAAAAAAAACACGTGTCGTTTGATGTTCGGAAATTTCACTTAGTTATTTTAAATTGTACTTAATGTGCACGTTACCTTAGAAAAATACAGGAATCTTCTAGTTACTTGTACTTGGTATGGTACCCTTGCGCACAAAATTCACTTGATGGGTTTATTACCATGAAAATGTTCCAAGTTGTAGTTTGTTGACCTCGTTGGTGTCGATTTTTAATTCTTTTTAAATATTCACAATCTTTTACGTTTTTCAACTTATTTTTTGTTTTACGTAGGTAAGTAATTAATTTGCTGATTTTTACACTTGTATTTTATATCTACACCAATTATTTTCACTATAAAATTAATTTTTTATTAGGACGATCAAAACTCGCCACCATTACGTGCAAAATTTTAACACAAGGCCCTCATGATTGTTTTGTTATTTTTCATCTCGAAATTCATAGCAATCTCGATATTTGCGTAAACGCATTTCTATTGGTTGATTGGAAAATCAATATTATTGAAGTTTCACAGTGCAGGTATGTATTAAGCCAAATGTGACTTGTTGAAATTTTATAAGTAAAATTTTTATATTTTCAGATTGGATTGACTTCTTCATATTGCTTCGTGGTTGGATAGATAAAGATGCTGGACATGAAATTTCCATTCACAGTTCATTAACTTGTTGCACGTCGAACTCACGTAATGATTTAAGAACTTATTTTAAATTTAACACTAACACAAATTTTTACATTAATCAATTAATTAACAATATTCTAACTTTTGAAATACCTTTCTTATTACTAAACAGTCTTTCATTTACTATAAATAAACATTTTTTTAACAAAGAAAATTATTAAATGTTACATTTTAAATTATTTTATTCAAACCTGCTTCATGTCCTATTTTTACAAATCATTTGACATTGAACTAAATTTCTTGGTATCGGACGAAGTTTTTCTGATTACGTTGATAAGTCACATGCTTTATTAATAACAAAATTTTCCCGAATCTTAAATAACGTACTTCCATTGACGTGGTATCTCGATATCGCATTTACCCCCTGTTAATTTGTAATTTAAAAGAAAAATACCTATTTATTTTTTTAAATTTCACAATTAACATTTATGTGCTTTTTTAAAATATTTTAAATTAAATTTTTTAATGTAACGTTTTCTAACGAATATAACCAATATCAAAATTAACTTACTAAATCATATTAAATGTTTTACTAACTACTCAAATTCAACGAAACTAACTAATCCTATTCAAATTTTCAAACTATCCTATATACTGTTGTATCCTCCTCTTTGCTAATTGAAGAATAGCAAGGAAAAGTATTCAACCTTCGAACACTTTTTTCTCTATCTCAGGGTTACTCGCTTTTAAACGTCTTACAGGCCAACAGTGCAAAAGAAAACCATCGGATCTCAGAACACATATTTATTAACATTAATAATTAAAATTTAACATAATTAAAGAACAAACATAAAAAAACATCAAGAATCAAACAACTTAAAAATTATACAAAATTTATGCTAACCTTTAATTTAATTTTCAGAGTGGTCACTATTCCGGTCGCTTATTTAAATCGAACTCACGATTGTTTTAGAGTGGTCACTATCCCGGTCGCTTATTTAAATCGAACTCACGATTATCCTTTTTACTATCCCAGTCGCTTCTTTAATCGAACTCACGATTATCCTTTTACTATTCAGGACGCTTATCTAAATCGAACTTTCGATTTTCTTTTACTATTTCGGTCGCTTCTTTAATCGAACTCACGATTGTCCTTTTACTATTCAGGACGCTTATCTAAATCGAACTTTCGATTTTCTTTTACTATTTCGGTCGCTTCTTTAATCGAACTCACGATTATCCTTTTACTATTCAGGACGCTTATCTAAATCGAACTTTCGATTTTCTTTTACTATTTCGGTCGCTTCTTTAATCGAACTCACGATTTTTCACTAATTCCTGTCGTATTTTTCAAAAAAACCTTTATTTATTATCCGACCATCTCGGTCGCTTATTTAAACTCGACTCCCTGTTTATCTCTCCATGACAACCACTCTTTTTTTTTATCTCATTTGATTTTATCTCTCTATTTTTTGGGTTGCATATCCAATTATTATCACAAAACTTAATCTAATAAAACTTAATTATTAACAAAACTTAACTAATAAACTTAATTAATACATTTATAAACAACTCCGATCGTTCCCCTTTGCACCATTCTCCCATAATAGGGGTAACACGGTGGACACAACAATACTAACTTAACTAATGAATCTGACCAAAATTTTTGATAATAATTTAAATTTATTAAGTTCTAAAATTTTTTTATTTGACTTTCTTTTTATTTTATTCATAAAACTTGACTCTTTATTTTTTTAATCTTTCTATCTTAAACTTATTTATATTTGGGTGATTCCTACTTTAGTTCTTATAATTCCCTTTTAGCTATTAACCTTGTGAACAATCATTAACTTTTAATTCATAATTCCTTCTTATTAATTAGTATTCTTTATTTCTGCATTTAATCAATATTTTCCTATTTATTTCCCCATTATTATTCTCTGACCTCTTTTTGGTCCCATATACCTTTTACTTCATATAACTTCATAATTAATTAATCAATTTCCACATATTATTTATCTAACTCCGTCTGAGTTAACTACCGTATTATTATTTACCCCCCATTTATCTTTCAACGTTCAACATTGAATACAATTTTTCACTATTAAATACCTCCTGATCTTTTCAAATTAAACACATCATCAGCTATCTTAAATTCCTTTTTCACCCAAATTCTAAATTTAACTTTTCTCTTTCATTAACTAAATTCTTTTTACCAATTGCATTTTTTTTTAAATTGAAATCATTTATTTAATCAAATCTTATTAACTTTTCCTTTCATAAAATTTTATTAATTATTCAAATGTAGCATCTTTTCTATATAAAATTCTTCCATCTTGGTCAATTTCTATAATTTTCATATTCTAACAGCTTTAATCAAATTTACATTGCTATTTAGATTATCTATTGGTCATGTCATATTCATTCCTTAAAATTATATTTACAATTGTCAAATTTTTATCTTTTTACTATTTTCCTTTAGCGGTTTGTCGTGTTGGTTGTTAAATTTTTTTCATTTAAGTTTCGCCGTTAGCGTTACTATTCCTTCAGCGGTTTATATCTCAGTTATTATTTTTAATTTATTTTAATTAAGTTTCGCCATATATTCTTCTTTATTTATACTGAAACGGTCAATATTTAATTGGTTCAATTTCTTCAAGTATTCTCTTCCATTTTCCAAAATTTTGTTTAACTTCTCTTCTTCTTTCTTTCTTTGTTCGGGTGTCTTTAACATCTCTTCTTCTCTCTCTTGCTCCATTGCTAATAACATCTCTTCTGTTCTCTCTTGCTCTTCTGCTAATCTTCTTCGATTTTCTCTTGCATTTTTCCGATCCTCTCCTTTCTTTCGATTTTTCTCATGTATTTTCTTTTTATTTTCTTCATATAATCTCAGGTTTTCTTTTGCTCTCTCTTTCTTCTTTCGTTCGTATTCTAAATTATCATGGTTTGGCGTAACCGAATTTATTACCTTGTTTAAATTTGAATCTTCTAAATTTTCTAAATCATTATTATTGCATATTACCCCTTTCTTTATTAATAAATTTTCATCCCCAGCTTCAACTAAATAATTTTCTGGAGCGTAAATGTATCCTACCATTTTATCTGATAATGAAATAATTGTACTGTTGTCATCTAAATCCCCCATTTCATCTATGTTGATAAACTCTCTCGGATGTTCATACGAGCTTATCTTCACCTCTTTGATTACGCCATTTATTGAAAATCCTGTGGAGAGGATGTCCCCTCTTCCACAGCAGGTGTCCTATTAACCGTAACACTGTTTATCGGTCGATCATTTGTATTAGCTGACGTACGGTTTTGATAACGTTCGTCGCCTCCTTGTTGGTTGTCTCGATCGTTCGTGCGATTGTCATGACTGCGCCAATTTGACTCATACCTGCCTCCTCTCTGGAAACGTCCACGATAACCCTGATTATAATTTCGATTATTTTCGTAATAATTGCCTTGACCCGAATTATTTCTATTCGAATTGTACCCCCCATTACGATCATCTTGACTATCCCGATTATTTGAGTTAAAATTATTGTAGTTGCCCCTGCGATTTTCAAAATTATTGTTTCTATCGTAATTTGTGTTTTGGTTATAATTTCCTGATCTTTCATTTCGATTATATCTATTATCTTGAGTGTACCGATTATCGTTCCAGTTATTGCCCGTGCGCTGGTTATTTGAATTGTTTTGCCCCCCTGAATAATTATTGAAGTTTCTAGTCGCGTTATTATAACTTGGCCTATTGGCTCTTTCGTCCATGTTAACCGCATCCGTTCTCATTCAACCTGTTCTCTTTTTGTATCTTGTATTCTCTCTATTATCGCATTCTTTACCGTCTCTTGATTCGCTTCATTTATTTTTAACCTTTCTTCAGTTGTCAGCACCTTTTCGCATATCGTAGTTAGCCTCTTCCTATCTTCTTTTGCATTTTCGCACAACATGACTAGTAGTTTTCGATGTTCGTCTGATTTCTTTTCATTTATTAAATTTCTTTCTTCTGCTTTCTCTCTATCTTCTTTTGCATTCATGCATAACGTAGTTATCAATTTTCGATCCTCGTTTGCTATCTTTCTATTTTCCTCTGTATTTTTTTCTTGTATTGACATCCTTTCTTTTGATATTTCTTCATTCTTGATGGACCTTTCCATAAAAGTCGTCATAATATCTTGTAATGCTTGTATTTCTGATTTCTTATCTTCTTTGGGTGTCTCGTCCACCTCTAATTGTATTAGCATCTCACTCTCGGTTTTATCTTCACTGGTTATTACAACTTCTTCGATTTTGTCTTCTTCTAATATTTTCTTTTCTGTTTTAGTGTCGACCACTTCAGGATTCTTCCTTTCGTACCTTTGCGTTCGATCGGATTTTTCAGCCATCGTGTTGCTGTTTTTTTATGTATTTGATCACTTTACCGTAGGAAGTAGTTATTAATTTAAAAATTTTCTGTACCTTTATTTTAATTTTGAGAAAAATTTTGATTTTTATTGTTAACCGTTATGTAAATTAATTTGTCAATTTTCGTTGTAATTAACCTAATTTTAATATTTTTAATTACGATAAACTAACTTTATTCGGGTTTTCGAGGTTACTCGAGCTCCACGTTGTGACGCCAAAATTTGTAGTGAGCTTAGACTCCTAATACTGCCACACGTTGGGCTCCAAAATTTGCTATGTGCTATCGTAGCCTCACGTTGGGCTAGCCAAAATTGCTGTGTACCCTCGGAGCTTTACTAGGGCTGCACGTTTTAGTATTAATGTCTTGTACGAGTGTACGTAAATGTACCCCGTCCATTGACATACATTGAAATGTATGTGAAATTTAGTAAATACAAATAAATGGAAATATTATGCCTCGGCTTAGCTGGTTCGCAGTGCATGTGTCTTACCTTGTAGAGGGTGAGTTCGTTCCGTGACCAATACTGTAAATAAATTTATGGGCTCGGAACAGGTCAAAATAAATATCCTTCGTTACAAAAATAATAATGTTTTTATTTAGCACAAAAATGTAATTAAAGGTTTTGTTATATTAAAAAGTTCTATTATTAAATCTAATTATCAAAATTCTGAACGTTAAATAAAAAAAAAACACGTGTCGTTTGATGTCCGGAAATTTCACTTAGTTATTTTAAATTGTACTTAATGTGCACGTTACCTTAGAAAAATACAGGAATCTTCTAGTTACTTGTACTTGGTATGGTACCCTTGCGCACAAAATTCACTTGATGGGTTTATTACCATGAAAATGTTCCAAGTTGTAGTTTGTTGACCTCGTTGGTGTCGATTTTTAATTCTTTATAAATATTCACAATCTTTTACGTTTTTCAACTTATTTTTTGTTTTACGTAGGTAAGTAATTAATTTGCTGATTTTTACACTTGTATTTTATATCTTCACCAATTATTTTCACTATAAAATTAATTTTTTATTAGGACGATCAAAACTCGCCACCATTACGTGCAAAATTTTAACACAAGGCCCTCACGATTGTTTTTTTATTTTTCATCTCGAAATTCATAGCAATCTCGATATTTGCGTAAACGCATTTCTATTGGTTGATTGGAAAATCAATATTATTGAAGTTTCACAGTGCAGGTATGTATTAAGCCAAATGTGACTTGTTGAAATTTTATAAGTAAAATTTTTATATTTTCAGATTGGATTGACTTCTTCATATTGCTTCGTGGTTGGATAGATAAAGATGCTGGACATGAAATTTCCATTCACAGTTCATTAACTTGTTGCACGTCGAACTCACGTAATGATTTAAGAACTTATTTTAAATTTAACACTAACACAAATTTTTACATTAATCAATTAATTAACAATATTCTAACTTTTGAAATACCTTTCTTATTACTAAACAGTCTTTCATTTACTATAAATAAACATTTTTTTAACAAAGAAAATTATTAAATGTTACATTTTAAATTATTTTATTCAAACCTGCTTCATGTCCTTTTTTTTTACAAATCATTTGACATTGAACTAAATTTCTTGGTATCGGACGAAGTTTTTCTGATTACGTTGATAAGTCACATGCTTTATTAATAACAAAATTTTCCCGAATCTTAAATAACGTACTTCCATTGACGTGGTATCTCGATATCGCAATATGCAACTTAATTAATTTTAAGATTATTGAAATAAATTGAAAAAACTTGTTAATTGAATTAAATTAAATTAATGCTTGAATTGGTTAAATTAATTAAGTTGCTAAATAAAATCATATTTATGCTATAATTACATAATTTGTAAAATATAAAATTTGTGTCGAATGACAAAAATTGCATGGAAAGTTACAAGTTCATTTACCTAGAAATTTCTAAGTTGGCTTTATGCGAAGTTGCAATAGTAATTTCCTGTTGGAATCGCACCGGGGCAAACTTTGCGATTTCCATTTCCTGTTGACCCTTGTCTGAACTGTAGAATGTAGTCCATTTTGCCAAGCAATGCACTTTAATTTTTAACTTTGCACTTTTAAACTTGACCTGTAATAAACCTAACTTTCACTTTTTACACAAATTTTTAAATTTTATTGTCGAATCTTCGGCACTTTGTTAAACTTGTAGCAAATTTGGTTGACTCCTTCGGATTTCATTGCGACTTATTTCCCTTTGAATGTCGTTTTTTATACCTTGTTTACACTTTTGCATTTTTCAACATAATTTGATACATAATTTGGCAAAAATTTTGGCGAATGAATTTTGGTTATTATTTGTCACTTCTTATTTCGATTTTGCAACTTCCGTGTTTTTTAATATTGTTTATTTTAACATTTTGGTTACACTACTTTAAAAAATTTTTGCACTTATTTTCCATTATTTTTTACGTGTCCTTTTGGCACGGTCACGATCACTTGTCACTGTCATTTTTATTCCTTTGATTTTGTAGACCCCATTTTATGTGCACTTTTTCCAAAACCAAAAATTTTTTTTTTCCCTTAATCTTCTTTATTTTTAACGGGTCCTTTTGTCACGTGTCACGGTCGCCATGTGAGAACTTCCTACTGTCCTGTGAGAAGCTCTTTCTAATTGGGTCAATTTGGGTCACTTGGTATTCATTAAGAACTCCGTTGAATTAATATTTATATTTTATTTAATACCCCTTTTTACATTTTATACACTTTACATTATATACATTAAGGATTCACTCTACACTCTAAGACAGTTCGATCGCTACTGTCCGTCATGCGTACAACAATACACCCGTTCGTCGTTCATACTAACAATCTTGCTTACTTGCTAAATATTGTGCTTATTCTTAATTTGTTCTTAACAAAAGGTGGATACACACCACAAGGAGGTCCTGGGCCCTCCTGGCGTGGTTGATATTTGCCTGGAGGACCCGGGTGCTACCCCAGTGAGAAACCGGGTGCGTCGTATCTATAAAATGTTGGATCAAAAATTTGAAGAGTTTTCTGCCATTTCTGGACTTTTTTCTTCTTTGTTTGATTCATTTTTCTTATTTGGCTCCTTCGCTGGGGCAGCTATCGGCTTGAGGATGCAGCCGGCTTCCTCGTGGCCTTCGTTGCCGCATCTGTTACACTTATTCTTATTGTTGTCCGGCGGTTTGGTGTTTTTCCGGTGGGCTCCGGTATTCTTCCTGGGGGTCTGCCTCTGGGAGGCCAGCCCGGGGCACCATCTCTCTCTGTGCTCCTTTGTAAGCTTTTTCGCTCTTCGTAGCTCACAACAAATTAGCTATGACAGACGTATACCCTGATGTTCGTATACAACCAGCTCTTAATTTTGTGGAGGCAAAAGGCCGTAGGTTCAGAATCCTCAGGTGATCACTTATCGGAAGAATAAATACAATGACAAAAACAATAAATTAATCGTTTATTAAAAATTAAAATATCGATTTTGAATGTACAGTACAAGCAGTCAGTGATATTAATGATTAATGCTACCAAGTCAAAGGCAGAATCAAAATTGCAAACAGCAATTGTGATAAAAACAAATATAAATATGGTGTAGCAATTCACTGCAGTATTGATTAAAAGAAAAAAATTAATGGCACAAACCTCACAGCGCTCTTTGGTCCTACAATGCCTAATACTACGCAATACAATTGCGGGTTCCCTTCTAAATCCACCTGCAGTCACCAATGGTTGAATGATAATTGATTCCTTTGCCGACTGGTTTCGGAATGAGGCAATTGGAACTTGATTTGGCAGACAAAACACCCTGGCTATCTGATGTTGAAATAATCTGATGGTTCTGATGTTGTGGTAAATTTTGAATAACAGCAGTCAACTTTTATAATTGTTGACATGTAACCTTGTTTGACAGTGGATGGAAAATGTCAAACCAATAATTGAATTTCGTAACTGAATTTGACAGCTAAACTTGATAGGTAAAATATGACAGGTCAATTTGACAGCTCTTGCATGTGCTAAAAAATTTTTATTTCGTTAGAAATAAAGTTGTTAAATATAATTGCCACTTACATGTACTGAATCTATTCAATTCCGCTAATGCGTAACTGTAACTAATAATAATGTTTATAAAACTAAAACATTAATTATATCAAATAATTAGCAAAAATTGCACGAGTTGAACGTGCAATTTCGTTTGTTACGTCTCGTAACAAACCAAAAATGTTAATGGCTTCCCATGAACAGACATGCGTACCATATCCGTTGATATTAAAATGAATGTACAGGATGTTGCGGAATAAATACAGTCAGTAACGTAATGCAAAAATTCGTTACACCTTTTCTTTGCACCCCCAGCACACCAGATTTGCATCGCGCGTGTCTGTGGGATCTTTCTTTTTTCTGAATAGTGGGCAGGTTCGGTTGCCGACCCTGTACCCACTCTTCTTACATTCCTGGCAGAAGGGTTCCGCCTCGCAGCCGCTTGCTCTGTGGCCCTCTTTGCAGCAGTTCCAACATTTGGAATTGTTGTCGGGGGCGCCTTTTCCACATTGACCTTCTTCGTGGTTGGAGGCCCAGCACCTGGAGCACCGAAGTGCTTGTTTCGTTCGGCAGGCGCTGTTGAAGCCGATACGGATCCTTCCACCGAGGATCTTTTTTGCCCAGTGCCTGGCTTACTTTTATGGTGACGGTCTTGGTCCTTCCGGGGGCCTCCTTCAGGGATTCCACCCTTATTTGGGTTTCTTCCCCTCCGACGGACTTGGCTATCTCTACCGCCACCTCTTGTTCTTCTATGGTTTCATCTATGTCTTGTATCTGTATAGTTATTGTCTTTTCCAGGCTCCTCATGGCGTCGGGCTCTAAGGTAGCCGCTAGCCTCTCCACGAGGGTGGGGTCGTCTCTGATAAATTCTACCAAAACGTCGCCCACCCTGGTTGGTCTGATCTTTTTGACATTTTCCATGGCTTCCCTTCCGGAAGCCTTCATTTCTTTCAGCACCTCCGCGTAGGGCAGAGAGTCCGTGGCCTTGATAATGACCGCCGGGGGCTTCCCCCTCGTCGGCCTTTGGACCTTCTCCGGACCCTCCGCCAGGGCCTTTTGTTCAAGCTTTTTTTTGTTTCTGTCTTGCTCGTTTTTCTTTTTTTGTGTTTACGATCTTCTGCCAATTTTCTTCGATCCGAGGTGTGGTTTTCACCTCGTCTCGACCGAGATCGATGATCCTCGTCATCGCTTTCAGCTGGGCAGCTTCCTCGGCTTTAAGGGCTTCCCCTTTTTCGCCGATTTCGTTGCCCGGCTTCTTCGGTGTTTCGTCTTTTTTTTCTATTTTCTCCCGGATGCTTTTCATGTTTTCTTCGACTATCCTTGCGATTTCGTTTTCGGTCTGCGCGGCGGCCACATTTTTCATTTTCTCCTGGATTATATTGAGATCGATAGAGAGTTGATCCAGACGTCCAATTTGCTCATTTGAGAAGGACGTCTCTATACCGGTCGTCCGCATACCAGAGATCAGCACTACGAGTATGGAGAACCTCTCTTGGAGGTCCTCCGTCTTCTTGTTTAGTTTTCTTAGTTCTTCTGTTATTAGCTCGGATTGTTCAAATCCTGTCCTCCTGGTTTCTCTAGCCGCCTCTTTGCTTTTGGTGGCATCGGTTCGCACGTTGGCCACCTCGCCGAGAATCTGGCCGTTGCCTTTATAAATCTTCTCCATTGCTTCGGCATGGAGTTTTTGCGTCTTGGTTAGTTTATCTATTTTTTGGTCTTGGATGGCCATCTGATCTTGCTGGCTTTTCAATTGTGCCAGCACGGCCTCCATCTCTTTGGACCATCCAGCCGCACCGGCTGCTCTCACCTCCGTATCGTGAGCCTTCTTGATGAGGCCCAGGTACGTCTGGACCTCGGTTCGAAGGGGACCGTAGAGGGATTTGCATTGGGGCCCGCTGAGCGTCGCATTTATTTTCGTTATAGCTTCATCTATTAGCGATGCCGTGTCCGTAGAGGTGGACATGCTCCTGCCTCTTGACTTTGTTATTCCCGTTGTAGGAGTTGTGGTCTTCTTGGTGGGATTTTTGGCGGTTATTTGGGCCGCCGCCTGTCCTTGAGTGGGTTTTGATTTTGCTTCCGTACTCTCTAGTTTCTTCTTTTCTTCATGTTTGGAGGTATCGACCACCTACTAAATTGTCGCGTACCCTTTGTTGTTCCAATTCGCTCCAATATCTTATTAAAAACAATTCGGAAAATTCACTGAAATTTTGAAATTTATCGTACATCATTCCGTACCATTGTTGTACTTTTCCTTTCATACAACCCTGGATTATTCCTTTAAGTTTTGAAATATCATTAATTTTGCTCGTCATTTGATTTAAATTTTTTATAAATTGTTTCGGGTTTATACTATCATCTTCGCTAAATTTCATCTTATTATCATTCTGTAAATTCCAATTAATTTCCTGAATTAAAGACGACATTTCATGCCCCCCTTTACAACTTTCATTAATTGAACATTCATTTCTAATCGTTTTTCTATTCATAATTTCTTCATGATTTTTGTCACATTCTATTTTTGTTAAATTTATTTCTCTTTCTTGCCTGTCTAAATTGTTTTTTATTACTATTTCTTTTTGTTGTCGCATTGACTTTATTAAATTTAAATTTTCGGTTATGTCAAATTTTACCGTTTTAACATCATCCTTTTTAGCGAATTCTGCATCCCCTATTTCCTTAATTTTATTAATAATAATGGATTCATCTATAGTTGAATCATGAATATTTAAAATGTGTTTAGATACTATCTCCGATATTTCTTCTTTTATTTTTTTGTTCGCATTATTTATACTTGCATTTACTATTTCTTCAATGACCGTAGTGTTTGTCAAACTTCTCAAAGCTTTGTGCAAATTTTCCATTTTGCTATTAAATTGTTTTGCAGTATCGTCATTCTGTTTTGTAATATTTTCATTTACTTGTTTTATTTCTTGCTTCATTTCGGTCATACTTGTATTCATCATGTTTTGCATTTTTTTTTAATTCTCCAAAAGATGTTAAATCACCCTCTACATGTCGCGTGCTCGAGAAAGGTGGAGTCGCAAAATCTTCCGGCACGTCGTGTCCAAAGATTCGCTCTCCTTCATCTCTTTCCCTGTTACTAATTTTTTAAAAATTGATTTTAATTACTTTTAACAAAATTCTCTTAATCTCAGGAGTCGGTTCTAATATTTTAAATTTCTCTACGTAAACTTGGTATGCCAATATTTTATTTTAAATTTGAATGAATTATTAAGCCTGCACGAAATCAAACTATAACTGATAAAATTTATTTGCAAACCTTTGTAACGATAACCGCATTTGTTAACTTCATGCAAGTTTTGTGAATTTATGATAAGTACCATAAACCTTTGCTTAATTTTTAAAGTTACCTTAAAATTGCCTAAATGTTCGGGTGTCAATTTAAGATTTACTACAAAACAACCCCTTTTGAGCCCCACGATGCGTGTGCCAATTAAGATGATGTGATATCTTTGGCCCCCCCTAATACGAGGACACACAATACAATTTGAGTTACCTCGACTAGCTCAGATCGATTGAATTGCTGTTTGTTGCAAATGGTAAACCTTGTAATTACCAGTGTATTGGTTATACTTAAATTGATTTTGTATTGATAGGACGTGGTCATCAATTCCAGATAATAGATGTAGCTCTTTATGTAGTTGATGTAAAATAAATTAAAACTCAACCTTGCTTCTTCTTCTTCGTGTGCCATATCCGGTCTCCCGGACGTTGGCGACCTCTCTCCTATGTATGTGTTATGCGTTTGAAGTATTAGCACACACATAGGGGACCTACTGCTTAACGCGGGCTCCGAACCGCGGGAAATGTATACACTTCATCTCCAGAGAGGCTGTACTAGGCAGATTACACCTCGGTGGTTTGCCATTGCCTTCCGAGGGGAGACGGTCAGAATAAGGTTTTTACTGAGCCCGGAGTCGAACCAGGCATTCCGCATTAGCAGCAACGCACATAACCGCTTCAGCTAACGACCGTCTCCCTCAATCTTGCATGGACAATGAATGTAATTTTATTAACAAAAATTATTAACCTCAAATAAATATTCAAGTTATAAATTTGACCAGATATTACAACATTTATTAAATAATCAAAACTTCTAAATCTAAAAAAAATTGCGAATCGATTCTTCCGCGACACCAAAATTTAAAAATTTGCGCAAAAAACAGTTTTATAATTTAATAATTCAGTACCTGTAGCTTCGTATTGGCCACGATTCCAGCTGTCTTCAGGGTAGTCGTTGATAACTGCTGCCGTCTTCCAGTGTAGGTGAACTCGTGATTGCACATTCGACCATTGATCTCCTATGCTGTATGATTCTATTTGATATTCTTTTGGGCCTTTCTGGCCTTTTTGGCGGCTTTACCGCTGGTCTTGGGTGGCATCTCAAAGTTTACTCGTAACTAGATCGGCGTGAACAGAACGACGAACACTGTTCACACAGCACTAATAGACTGTTGAAACAATACTATCCTTTTCATAAATTTCAGCTGCTTTTATATGGAATCGTTATCTCTTGGGATTTGACTCTACTTTTTAATTATTTTTGAATTAATTTAACGGACTTTAGATGTTTTGAGGTACGTGAAAATTTATGCATGGCACTTAAATTAATTTTACCATCATTTGTTTTTAGATAATTCACTTTTTTAATTAAATGAGTCAATTAACTCTAATCAATTGGTGATTTGCGAAAAAGGCCCTAATTGACAAAATCTTCCCTAATTGATGCGAAATTATTACAAACACCAAGATCGCACTATAAAAGTTGAAAGCATCTGATGGTTTTATATGAAAAATTGTTATTAACGTGAAAAATCTTAAATATTTAATTTATAGGTTATGTAAACAATTTTTACAAAATGCTGGCTTAATATTCAACATCAATGCGTTGGGTTCTCAGGTTAATTAATCCTGGACTTTTATTAAAGAAAAATATTAGCTTTGCTTTCATTCGCTACCTTGGAATTGACAATCTATGACAGACGTAATGTTACGAACTAAGCCAATCGAACAACTTGAGCAGTCACCCAGGAATTCAATCGATGGCTATCAATGAACAGAGCAACTTCCCCCAAATTAAATTATGAATTGACTGAAAAATACAATTTATGATCTTATCTCAATTACATGCTTTGAATCATGGCAATATACAACACCTAGGTGTGTCCCCTTTTAAAGGAAATAAGGAAAATTATTACAGAAAAGTGTTACCAACTTTTGGATTATGGCACTTTATTACCAAATTGTTAGAATTATAGTGTGGCGACCCTGAATTTCAATTTCAATTCAAGTTAAAAGTTCCCGGCGCCAACACCGGAAGTTGGCAACCAGTCATACGGCAAGCAGTTCGAATTGGTTCGAATAGATCCGTGGTGCCAGGAAAAGTTTTGTTTAATTATTATTACTAATTTGTTATTAATTTTCCGACGTTTTAAAAGTATATTGTTAATTGTTTATGTGTGATTTTTATTCGTCAAAAATCCCACACTTGTGACCCCACCGTTGAAATCACCGTTGCATCAAGACGGAGGAACAAACGTGAACATAACCAATTTTACAGTAAATTATATTGTCGTTTTTTTTCGGAATTGGCAATCCAACCACGTGCAACCGAAAATGTCGAACACCAACGAACCAGGCAACAATTCCGAAAATAATCAACCATCAATAACAGATAATATGGAACGAAGAATTCAGATTTGCTTTTTCAAGTCACAGAATTAAGGACACAACAACAGCAAACCTCACAAACACAGAATTCGGTACTACAAGAGCACACCCATTTCGAAACAAACAAAATTTCCACCAAAGTGCCTCCGTTTCACCCAACAAAACCCGACCTGTGGTTCCACCAAGTGGAAGCCCAGTTTCGAAATAATGGAATCAAGGCGGATCAAACTAAATTCGATACCATAATAGCTTCATTAGACCCCCGATACCTCGACGTAGTGGCTGACATAATAAGAAACCCACCACAGGACCAAAAATATGAAGCTGTGAAAATACAATTGATAAACGCATACGCTGACTCCCAAGAGAAGAAGCTCAAAAAACTATTACAAGGCATAGACCTAGGTGACAGTAAACCCTCCTCACTTCTTCGAAAGATGAAGGACTTGAACGGATCGTGCATGACAGAATCGGTTTTAGAATCGCTGTGGCTTAGCAAACTACCGGAAACTACAAGATCAATCATTAGTTGCCTAGAAACCGGATTAAAGAACAAAGCAGAGGCAGCTGACAAAATCATGGAAATGGCAAAATTTGAAACATTCGCCATCGCAGCAACACCACAAAACACAAATAACAGCGATAACTTATCAAAGCAAGTCGATGCCCTGACCAAACAAGTGGAAATCCTGGCGACCAGATTCGAACGTAGCAGATCGCCTTCAAGAAATCGCAGTTCATCAAGAAACCGGAGCCCATCGACACAAAAAACGTACGATATATGTTGGTATCATTTTAAATTTAAGGCTAACGCAAGGAAATGTACGGATTGGTGTAAGTTTAATACCAAGAACCAAAAAAACTAGCGGAGCAATACTCACCCCTAGCGACAGATGAGGTATTGCACACACAATCCAGCCGCTTGTTTATATTCGATCGAAAATTAAACATGAAATTTTTAGTAGACACTGGATCGGACCTTTCGTTAATACCCCCAACACCACAAGATAAGAAACATAAACTCTACGATACCAAACTGTACGCCGCAAATGGTTCTACAATATCAACGTACGGTCAAAGATTATTAACGTTAAACCTTGGTCTCCGTCGAAACTTTGCATGGCCTTTTGTTATTGCAGATGTAACAAAACCAATAATAGGAGCAGATTTTTTAAAGAAGTTCCAGTTGTTGGTAGATTTAAGCAACAAAAAAATTATGGACAAGAATACCCAATTAAAAATAACGGGAGAAATCGAAACAGTTAACAATTCCGAAGTCAACATTACCTCATTCCCCATCGGTTCCGAACACGGACAATTGCTCCAAGAATTCAGTGATCTAACTCAAGCCAACGTGACGGTCAATTCAAAAATCAACTCAAGCGTATTCCACCACATAGAAACGCATGGACCACCGGTTTTTGCAAAACCACGAAGATTACCTCCTGACAAATACAAAATAGCAAAAGAAGAGTTCGAGCACATGGTACAACTAAGCATTTGTCGTCCGTCTAATTCCCCCTGGGCCAGTCCACTGCATATGGTGTTAAAGAAGAACGGCGATTGGCGTCCATGCGGAGACTATCATTATTTCATTATTTTATTGCGTGCATTAATTACAATTGTAAATTTACACAAGTCAGCAAGAAAAAAAAACACACAAGTGTATAATTATATAAGAAACATTTACAGGTCACTAAATTTGTGGTTATTATATTCCTCTAGAGAATAAAATGCCTGTTTCAACAAAAATTTAGATATTGCCATACGAAACTGATCCGGTGGCAGAGATTTTATACGCTCGGGAAGAACGTTATAGAATTTGATACCATGGTATCCCGTAGCCTCCCTTGAGCGGGCCAACCTGTGAAAGGCCGGAACAATATTATCTTTTTGCCTCGTATTGTAGGAGTGCGAACTCGTCTGGTATGACATTTCGTTGTCTTTCACAAATAGCAAGGCTTGAAATATATAAAGGCATGGCACCGTTAGTATGTTTAGCTCAATAAATTTATTTTTACAGTCGTCTCTAAAGCCCAGACCAGAGATGATTCTTATGATCTTTCTTTGAAGGGCGAAGATCTTGTTTGCGTGGGCGGAATGACCCCATGCTAGGATTGCATAGGACAAATTTCTGTGGATCAGACCGAAGTAAGCCGTTTTTAAAACCTTCAAAGATACGAGATTTTTCAGTTGTCTCATGGCATAGATGTGTTTGGATACCTTACATGCGAGTTTGTTTATGTGGGGTTCCCAGGTTAATTTTGAGTCCATCTTAACTCCGAGAAACTCAACAGGATCACCTCTAGGGGCATTCTGTTTAAGAGTGAATACCAAGCTCTGACTCTTGCCTTCATTAAGGCATAGTTTGTTAGCAAGAAACCATTGCCTCAGCTCATCATGATTCTGTGATGCAATTAAAGCAAGATCTGTTAGGTTGGTACCCGTATTAAAAGTTGTTGTGTCATCGGCAAATAGAACCGAGTGCGCGCTTGTACATCTCGGTAAATCATTTATAAAAATTAGGAACAAGATCGGGCCCAGGACCGAACCCTGAGGAACACCTGGTGATATCGTTCTGTAGGAAGAATTTCTATTATTGAAGGAAACACACTGACTTCTGCTTTCCAGATAAGATTTTATTAGCATTATGGCATTGCTATGGAGGCCATATGCTGCTAACTTTTCAAGAAGAATTTCATGAGACACGCAATCAAATGCCTTAGACAGGTCATAAAAATGTGCGTCGAGGTACTCATTACTTTCAAATGCTGCCGTTGCCTTTTTACACAGACTACTAATTGCCATAGTAGTTGAGCGGTTATTTCTAAAACCAAACTGACCTGCATGAAACAGCCCGTTGGTTTCAAAGAATGAATTTATATGTACTTTTAGCAGTTTTTCAAACACTTTTCCCATAGTGGGCAAAATAGATATGGGTCTGTAATTACTTGGATCATGCTTGTTTCCTTTTTTATATATGGGAATGACTCTTGCGATTTTTAAGATGTCAGGAAATACACCATGAGTTATACATGAGTTCAAGATATCAGTGAATGGAATTAAGATTACATCAATGACTGATTTCAAAATTTTTGAGTTAAGGTTATAAACATCTTTACTGTTGCTATTTTTGAGTTTTAAAGTAACGTCCCTAACTTGATTATATGTTACTGTCTTAAATTGAAAGCCAACGTGCTCTGTTCCCCACACGCAGTCGGCAATGTAATCGATAGGATCGGCACTAGTGTAAGGCAACCCATCTGAAATTGACCGTGCAATATTTGAAAAATATTGATTAAGTATTTCGTGAGAAGGTATTTGAGACGACATATCTGCTGATATTCGATGTGCGTTTATTAGTTTCCAGGCTGCAGCTGAACTGTTTGCTGAACCTTCAATATATTTATCATTGGCCATTTTTTTAGCCATTTTAAGCTTAGTCTTATAAAATTTTTTGAAGTCCTTTAAGGTTTCCCCAGAAACCAGCTTCTCGCTATGCAGATCCGACAACAGGTGCAGTCGCTCACGATGCTCTTTGAGTTCACTATTAAACCAAGCAATACCATTCCCCTTTCTATTACCCGGCAATGTTTGCTTTCTCTCTTTAAAGCATTTATAGACATTTGATGTAATTAAATTATTAAAGATACGAAACCTGGCTTCAGTGCCAAAATTATCGTTATTAACAAAAGACCAGTCAACTACTCGCAGACACTCCCGCAGAAGTGATAGCCCGTGTCGTGTTATAGGGGTAAATCTAATGGTGTTTTTTGTATTTGTAAGCTTTTCTTTAGTTTTTATATGTACCATCAAACCGAAGTGATCCGATAAGCCATAGTTTACTACTTCAACCTTAGGTTCTCCAATATTAGAAAAAACGTTGTCAAGACAAGAACCATCTCTGGTATTCTGGAAATTATTCTGAATAAGACCAAAGGAAGCAAAGAGATTTGTTACTTCCAGTGATCTCCCGTCACGTGTATTAAAGTGAACATTAAAGTCACCAACAACAACAACGCCACGCCCCATACACCTCAATAGGACCTTCTCGATATTATTTAAGAAAATACTAAAATCACCCGAAGGAGATCTATAGACTATATATCGGAGATTGAATGCAGTAACCATACCCGACAGATACCCAGTCCCATATATCCAAGATGCTACTCTAAATATATCAGATTCACAAATTTTTACGAAAATAGATCTAACGAAAGCATATCATCAGATACCCGTACACAAAAACGACATACCGAAAACAGCAATAATTACACCCTTTGGACTGTTCGAATTTGCCGTAATGACGTTTGGATTACGAAACGCAGCACAGACATTTCAACGTCTTATCGATCCTTAAAGGCCTCAATTTCGTTTTTAAGTACATCGATGATATCGTAATTGCGTCAAAGAATTTAGATGAACACTCGAAGCATATACGACTGGTATTCCAAAGATTACGGGAGTATGGTTTTAAAATTAACGTATCAAAGTGCGAATTTTTTAAAAAAGAAATAAATTTTTTAGGGCACGTTATTAACAAAGATGGAATACTTCCATTGCCCGAAAAAATTGAAGTTATAAAAAATGTTCCTCAACCCAAGGTAGCAAAAGAGTTAAGAAGATTCCTAGCTTCAATCAATTTTTATAAACGATGTATCCCGCACGCAGTGATATCCCAAGGTATACTACAAAAATTATTAACAGGAAATAAGAAAAATGATAATACGGTAATCACCTGGAATAACGATGCTTTGGTTGCTTTCGAAAAATGTAAAGAAGAATTATCGAATGCCGTATTGTTAGCACACCCTTCCGTCGATGCTGAAGTATGTTTATACGTGGATGCTTCAGACAGTTCTGTTGGAGCGGCACTAAATCAACTGACAAAAGGAAAATTACAGCCGTTAGGTTTTTACTCGAAACGTCTTACGGAAACGCAAAAACGCTATAGCACCTACGACAGGGAGCTATTGGGAGTATATCAAGCGGTAAAACATTTTCGAACATCGTTAGAAGGCAGGTTTTTCACGATATATACCGATCACAAACCGTTGATATTCATGTTCGACAAAAAAACGGATCAAGCTTCACCTCGTCAATTACGACAAATAGATTATATCAGTCAATTTTCAACAAGTATCCGACATGTTCCTGGTTCCGAAAATATAATAGCAGATATGTTATCACGAGTCGAAACAATTGATCAAAGGCAAAATGTGGTGGATTACGAATTTTTGGCCAAACAACAAGAACGCGATCAAGAATTACAAACATATTTAAACTGCGAAAACTTAAAAACATCATTACAATTAAGATTGTGCACAGTACCGAACTTCAAGAAACAAATTTATTGCGATGTATCCACCGGTAGATTGAGACCTTATGTAACCGAATCGTTCCGACAAACCGTTTTCAATCAGATCCACAATTTATCACACCCAGGCATAAAATCTTCGACTAAATCAATCACTGGCAGATTTGTCTGGCCTTCTATTCGAAAATATTGTAATAAAATGGCAAAAAACTGTATTGCATGTCAAAGATCCAAGGTATATCGACATAATAAAACACCGATTACGAGTTTTCTGGTTCCAGACGAGAGGTTTAGTCATGTCAATATCGATTTGGTAGGGCCGCTCCCAGCATCTCAAGGATTCACCTATTGTTTAACTTGCATTGATAGGTTCACCCGTTGGCCCGAAATTATACCTATTCAAGACATCACCGCCGAAACCGTCGCGAAAGTCTTAATTAGTGGATGGATCTCGAGGTTTGGTATTCTACTTAAGATTACGACCGATAGCGGAAGACAATTTGAGTCAAATTTGGTCAACGAATTAACTGGAATTCTGGGTATAAACAGAACAATCAAAGCCGCAATTAAATGCCATCGTACCAACAATTGGGTCGACGTAATACCGACAATTTTATTAGGATATCGCTCAACAATACAAGAGGACATTGGCACAACACCGGCAGAATTAACATACGGTACTACGTTAAGATTGCCAGGCGAATTTTTCGAATACGTAGATAACTCGCCTCAAAACGAATTCGTCATCAAATTTAAAAACATGATGGGTAATTTAAAACCGACGCAAGCTACAAATCACGATTCAAAACGATCAACATTTATGCAAAAAGAACTAAAAGATTGCAAATATGTTTTTGTTCGGAACGACGCCGTTACACCGCGGTTAACACCACCGTATGATGGCCCATTTAAGGTTATCGAACGTAAGAACGCCACATTCATTTTGGAAATAAAATGAAAAAACCAAGAGATCACTATTAATAGATTAAAAGCAGCGTTTACCGAAGAGACAGACGATGAGCCAAATAGCCTCCAACTACCAAGTCCCCCAGCACTAAAAAACATCACGACCAAAACAGCCGGAACCAAAAAGGTCACCTTTCAAGACCAACGTCTCCAACCCGACGATTCAACATCAAGATCGGGAAGACGAATCAAGTTACCCGCAAGGTTTGTCGTGACTTCATCACTCGAAGGGGAGTAGTGTGGCGACCCTGAATTTCAATTTCAATTCAAGTTAAAAGTTCCCGGCGCCAACACCGGAAGTTGGCAACCAGTCATACGGCAAGCAGTTCGAATTGGTTGGAATAGATCCGTGGTGCCAGGAAAAGTTTTGTTTAATTATTATTACTAATTTGTTATTAATTTTCCGACGTTTGAAAAATATATTGTTAATTGTTTATGTGTGATTTTTATTCGTCAAAAATCCCACAATAGCATTTCGAAGAAAAATATAATCATTATCAAAATGAATTTTTTACTTTAGATTTTTAGCAACAGTTACAGCCATCCTTTAAATTCATTTAGATTTTTCAATTTCGATCAATAATCGATCAATGATTGGAAAAAGTAGTGAGGTCACTTTTTTTCAATTTGTAGTTGAGCACATTTTCACATTGCGGCATTTCTTCTCCACAAATTAGTATAAAAATCAACAAATTGAAAAAAAAGTGACTTTTTTCCGAGAAACATCGAACTACAACAAATATTAATCGTTTCGATTTTCTGGACTGACCAAAATGGAGCATCCCGGCGTAGCCGGCCTTCTCCTTCATCTGAAAGAATACATTAGTGACATTGGAAATTGTGGAGGCCGGTGGGCCTCTCGAAATAGCGCTGAGCTAGACTGACTGGTATTAATCGTTGCAATTTTGTATAATATATTCAATACCCTGGCAATCGACGTTAGCAATATGTACGACTTTGCATAGTTTAATACTGGAATATTTGGATCCAAAAATTATTTTAATGGTAATTAAATTTATGTCTTTAATTTTCTAATGAAATTGTAGAAGTATTACAAAAAAAATTTTTTTACGCTTCATCCGAATTCGATCGTGGGATTGACATAAAATTTCAGAAATTCATCCGCTTCGCAACGTTTCGACAACTATCGGGTTTAAATCTTGATAAAAATTTGCTACATACAAAGTTGTGAGTAAAATATGTTACATAAAAAATTTAAAAGCTTTCAAAAATTAATTTCGTATTTAGAAATTTCACGATCGTTTTCACGATGAATTTTGTGTTGAATTTATGAAAATTGAATTCAAAATTCATCAAATTTGCATTGTTTCGTTACCGCAAGCAAACTTTTAATAAGTGAGAAATTTAATTAATAATAAATAATAATTGAGAACCGAACAACCACATCCGATACGGTTCAGTTTGCTAAAGTCGGTCGGATTCCATCAGGCAATTTCTTGTCGCAAAAAAAAGACAAAAAATTGCCTGATGTAATATGTACAGACTTAAGAGCCATTTTTCCACCATTTATCGACGCTCGTCGAAAGGCTAGCAACTTGACAGCGACCAGATTGCAGGAAAGTTCGCAGTTTTGCTCGTTGATCAGAACGAGGTACTAGTCTAGTCGTTTCTACGGTGGCTGCGAGTTTACAACTCGTTTGTGGTTTACCACCTAGAGAGGGATTAAACAGGGTTTGATGGCTATGAGTGTCTCAAGTTTGGTTACTTTTTTTGTGGTGGTTCTGCTGCGACTGGTCAGTTACTAATCACCATCAAATCAGCAATCTGATCGTTACATTCAGTGTGTGGGGCGAGTCAAAGTTCTACCTATACTTTTTTCCGAGAAACATCGAACTACAACAAATATTAAGTTTAGTTTAAAGTATTTACTGATTAGTAAGTTTCTTACATACATTATGTTGAAATTTATACAGTTATGGATATAGGGAACTTAAGCCCTTTCTACCATATTTAATTTAGTAGTATTTGGCATGATTGGTGAAATAGAGGTTTGTTCGTTTCAGGAAAAATTTTTAAAACCTGAATTTATGTATTTTAAACGTTGAAGGTGAGGACAGAATATGTACAAATAACAAATTAAAATAAATAACACTGAACTGTGAAAAATGAAAAAACAAAAAAAAAAAACAAACATGTCGAGACAGAAATGCACTTCTAAATTTGAAGTGTTCGTCTATGCCCAGCATTATTTAAATTAAATATAGTCGAATTACAAGTTACATGGGAATTGGAAGTAACGCGACATGTTTATAAAGTAAAAAATTTTGACATTTGCAGAGCGTCACCCACTATGTTTTGGTTTGATTTGAAAAGTTGTAAAGTTTGTTGTGATGAGGAATTTCGTGAGTGTCGCTTTGAAATGTCGTTGTCTTAGGTGGTAATGTAACAGAAAATGTACAATGTTTTATTTAAGGCACCACCCACACTCCAGCTGCAAATCGGCTGTTAAATAGCCATTTAGCAGCTAACATTAGCTGTTAGCTAGTTAATAGTCGACCCGCAGCTGAATATCTTTGTTGGGTAAGGTGTTACAAAGATCTTCAGCTGCGGGTCGACAAATATTAATCGTTGCAATTTTGAATATATTCAATACCCTGGCAATCGACGTTAGCAATATGTACGACTTTGCATAGTTTAATACTGGAATATTTGGATCCAAACATTATTTTAATAGTAATTAAATTTATGTCTTTAATTTTCTAATGAAATTGTAGAAGCATTACAAAAAAAAATTTTTGACGCTTCATCCGAATTCGATCGTGGGATCGACATAAAATTTCAGAAATTCATCCGCTTCGGAACGTTTCGACAACTATCGGGTTTAAATCTTGATATAAATTTGCTATACAAAGTTGGGGAGGAATTAAATAATGTTGACCACCCCAAATAAATTGAAAATTTCCTATTGCAAAGAAGAAGGTTTATATAGTATACTGACATAATTTTCACAAGCGAAGATATAATCAAAATTTCGAGAAAAATCAATTTGAAAGTACGTAAATTTAGCGCATTTTTCATCGATTTTTGGGGTGTGCATTCGATAGGGAGGGTTATTCATCGTCAAAACCTACTCTTTCGGGGCGCCGCTCCGCTCTGCACCCCTCCAGGGCGGTTTTGACTGGTTACTATGCTAAACATACGAGAAGGCGCCTCCCATAAAAAAACCGGGATAAATGAAACCGGGAGCTTAGAGACCCTTGAAATAGCATTAAAAAGTATAGTTGCGGTATGGGGCAGTAAACTATTACGTTTCACCCCCAAAAAATCGCGTAAAAACAAGAAATAATCGATGTTACATGTACGAGAGACGAGCTGCATCTGCCGTGACGGGCGTAGCCCCAGACGGGGGAGGCGTATGTCATGGTTGGGCGGATGATGGATTTGTATAATCTAAGTTTGTTTGAGGGAGCCATGGGGCTGTTTCGATTTAAGAGGGCAAAAAGTTTTGAGAAGAGGGTTTTGGCTTTACCGGTTGCGGTTTTGACATGGGGGATCCATTTGAGGCGTTGATCCATGGTAATTCCAAGGTACTTGACCTTGGTTTCCCACGGAATATGTTCCTCAAACATCCAGACACTGGAGTTGTGAGGCTTACTTCGATTTCGAAACATGATCGCGGAACTCTTGCTCGAGTTAACCTCGATGCGCCAAGTTTCGTACCATCTTTCGAGATCGTTGATGGCCTCTTGGAGACGGGTTGTGGCGAAATCTGGGTGGATTGAGGACGAGTAGATAGCGACGTCGTCAGCGTAAAGTGCTATTTTTGTTATTGGGTCAGTGGGGATTGGGATGTCGCTCATGTAGATGTTAAAGAGAGATGCTGCGAGTATTGAGCCTTGGGGGACCCCGGAAGTGATGGGGCGCGGGGTGGATCTGGTATTGGAGTGTTTGATTTTAAATTTTCTATTATTAAGATAAGAGGCTATTAGTCGAACTAGTGGGAGTTGGATTTTTGACTGAAGCATTTTGAACAGGAGGGCTTCATGCCAGACCTTATCGAAAGCTTTCGATACGTCGAGTAGCACTAGGCCGGTGAACTCTTTTTTGTTGAGGGCAAAAGTGATGTGTTCGACTAATCGGAGGGCTTGGTGAGTGGTGCTGTGACCTGCACGGAATCCAAATTGTTCATTTTGGATGATATTGTTGTCGAACATGGCCTCCTGGAGACGCGCGATGATGATTTTTTCGGCTAGTTTGCCGATGGAGGGAAGTAAGCTGATCGGTCTGTAACTCTGAGGGAGTTTTAGGTTTTGACCGGGTTTAGGGATCACCACTACGTCAGCGGTTTTCCAAATCTGTGGGTAGTAATTAAGGCGGAGGCTTGCATTAATTATACCAGTGATTGCAGTTACTGCTTTTTTGGGTAGTGCCTTAAGGGCGAGGTTGGTAATGCCGTCAGGACCTGGGGCTTTCCTATTTTTCAGTCTTTTGATGGCTATTGCAACCTCCGTGAAGGAAGCGGGGTTGATGTTGGTATTGTCTGTGGCTGAGAGGGCGGTGGAGACGGAATTTTCGACCGAAATGATGTGGTCGTGATCAAGTCTCGTGGTGTTAGGGGAACATTGAGTTTGAAGGCTGTCAGCAAATGTTTCGGCCTTTTCCAGGTCGCTTTTGGCGAGAGTGCCATCGGGGCGAAGAAGTACTGGGGTGGGGGTTTTCTTTTTCCCCTGGAGTGCGCTTGCCATGCGCCAAGCAGTCAAGTCTTGGAAAGCAAGGGATTTGATTTTGTCTGTCCATTCAATGTCATGGAATTCTTTAATTTTGTCGTCAACGTCCCTCTTAAGTTGATTGTATAAGGTTTGGTCAGTGGGGTTACGTGTTCTGCGTGCAAGTTTCCTTGCACGGTTTTTGGATCGGATTAAGTCCTTGAGAGTGGGAGAAAGTTTGTCTCGGATGTCTTGAGAGGGGACATCGTAAGAGGTTTCTGAGATTGACTTGGTTATTTTATCTTGGAAGATGTTAAATTAATTGTCTAGGTCTGTGGTGGACTCGATGTAAGGGATTGGTCCGAGATTTTCCCTGAGGTTGTCTGAGAAAGAAATCCAATCGGTTCTCGTCCTTGTAGGGGGGGTTTGGGTAGAGTCAGTGTCCCTAGTGTGTAGAGTTCGAAGTCAGTTTTTAGAAGATTTCTTTGGGGGCGATTATAAATGGAGGAAATTTGCAACCATCCGTGGTGTGCAGTGTGGACGCTAACCGTGGTGGCTTCGAGGCCTTCGAGGTCAGGGGTGGTTAGAGAGATGTGTTCAATAGAAGTTTTGACGTAGATTGCGGTGCCGCCACCGCGTCCGTCGCGATCGTTTCTATATAGGGTGTAGCAGGGGAGTTTGGCCAGATGCCCGGCTCTAAGGTGGGTCTCGTTGACCATGATGACGTCAAGGTCGTGGAAAAACGCGAACGCGAGAAGCTCATGGCGTTTGGCAGATAGGCCGTTGGCATTCCAAAATGCCATCTGCAGCGAGGTGGGTTTGCGTCGTGGTTTATTCATTAACGGGGGTGTTGGAGGATTTAACGTTTCCAATATCCTCAATATGTTTAATGATTTCTTCACTGGTATTGACTTCGCGAAGAAGATTTAGGATTGCTCTAATTTGGCGTGGGGTCTCATCAGTGTAGGTGGGGAGTGTGGGGGTAGCATGAGTTGCTTCCCGGTGGGGGGCGTGTATTCTGGCGACTCCAACGTAGGAAGGCCTACCGGAGCCTTGGGAGAAATAATTGGAGGGGCGAGTTGCGTGTCTGGAGACAGCTTCGCGGGCTAGAAGCTCTCTCCTTTTAGGTTTGGGGAAGGATGTGCATCCTTTGTAGTTTGCGGGGTGATTACCTCCGCAGTTGACGCATGTGGCCGGTTCCTCTCGGGTTTTTTGGCAGAGCGCGGTTAGATGATCGCCCGCGCATTTGACGCATTTGGGGGGGGGGGCTCGGCAGACGGTTTGGGCATGCCCAAACCGTTGGCAGCGATGACATTGGCCAACTTCTGCTTTTTTGTGGGGGGTTTCCGTCCTTGTGTTAATGGAGAGGACGGAGGTCAGATCGAAGATTCTCTTCCCATCGGAATTGTGGGTGAGGTGGACTAAGAAAAGGGGCATCGGATGTCGATCGCGACCGTGGCGCATTTGATATACAGATTGTATATCGAAGTGTTGGGTTTCGAGGTCTTCCTTGACCTCGGCTGGTGTGATTGTGGCCGGGAGACCGCGGATGACCACTTTGAGTGGTTTGTCCTGGGGCTGTGAATAAGTGTGGGAGGGAAGGGATTTTTCCTCAAAGAGGGTGCTAAGGGAGCGATAGTCTTTCTCGGTGGCTGGCTGAATGGAGATGCCATCCCCGAGAGTGCGAATTTTAGTTGTTTGGATCTTTTTTGCAATGATCATTTGATTTATTGCTGGCCAATTTTCCTTGGTTCGGAGGACGATAGGGGGAATGCGGCTGGCTGAGGTGTAGGGGTGTGAGGCACCCTGGGTATCGGGTTGGGAGTCAGTGACGGTGACTTCCATATCGTCGTCTTCGCGTTCGATTTGAGTGTCAGTGGGGGGTTCGTCTACGTCCAAACAGGCGAACCTGTTCTTGGTAGCGGGTTCAGAGGTTTGGCTGTCGCTACTTAAGTTGGAGCGGGCCCGTTTTAGGGTGTTTTTGTCTTTTGGAAAGACGAAATTATCTCCACCGGTGGAGGTGGAAGCTTGGGCTTCGGGAGTCGATGATGGAATTTTAGAAATGCGGGGGGATGTTCGGGGGATGATCGCAGGCTTGACTGCTGGAGTCGATAGCCGGGGTTTCGGGATGGCCGTTGCCATCAGGGGTTTGAGTAGGGCGGGCTTTTTTGGCTCTTTGGGTTTAGTTTCTGCTTTTTTGACAGCAGGGGTGGTCGGAAGAGGGGGGAAGGCGGTCTTGTCCTTCTTTTTCCCTGAAGGGGCAGTCGGGCGAGGTTGGGCAACCGGGGGTGGTCTTACGACCGAAGGTGGTTGTACGACCTTGGGTGGTTGGAGGGCGAGAACGAGTGAGGCGACTTTGTCAGTGAGATCTTTGATTTGTTTGGATTGGTCATCGAGTTTTTTGGATTGATCATTGAATCGGGCTTTCAAATCGCGGTTTTCGGCTTTCAAATGGTCAACAAGTTCACGAAGGAAAGTGTTGTCTTGGGACATGTCGGTAACATTCGTCATTTTACAAATAATTCAAGTAATAAAAATAAAAATTTTTAAAATTAAATTATGTTGCGAAATCTAAATTGATAAAATTAAATTTGAATTAATTTATGTCTGTGAAGCAGCTGATTTTAATGAGTGCAAGTTTAATTTTTAAGTCTGAAAATTAAATTTAGTGTTGTGAATCAACCTTTATTTAAATCTAAATGAACTTGAAAAATTTAAAAGGAAAAGGAATTTGTTGGTTGACAAAATTTTTGTTAGGTTGCGATAAAATATAATCTGTAAGAAATCTAGGTCAAGTTCAGTTCACTAACCTTTGTTGCGTATACTACAGAATACGTCGCCTGATGTCTTGAAGGGGGTAGGGGGCAACAGAGCGCGCAACCGTTTGCTAATTGTGACGTAGCAAACTACGTCACTTAGCAAATGGCGGGATCTTTTTGCCGGGAAACTGGGAGGAACACTTAACTTAACTTAACTTAAGTTAGGAACTTAATTCGTGAAAATTAAAGAACGCAAAAATTGACGTGCGGTTAGCTCGGATGCAAGATCGGAACTGACTGCCGGTGCGAAATGGTTTCTGGTTTCTGGTTTCTGGAATGAACTTGATGGAGCATCCCGGCGTAGCCGGCCTTCTCCTTCATCTGACAATGGCATCTGGCGTGGGAAGTTGTGGAGGCCGGTGGGCCTCACGAAATATAGCGCTGAGCTAAGGTGGCTGGGAGTTACCCAGGAAAAGACTGTGGAAAATAAATATTGAAAAGAGAGAAGTATTTTACTACGTTACCGATATAGTAGAGTCCCTAATTCGAAGATTGAAGAATTTCCTCGATTGAAGTTGCTTCTACTTGAAAAATTTGACGGGTAATGCAATTGAAATTGCATTTGCCGTCCTCGAATGGAGTTGATGAGCTAGAGGGAATGGAATCTAAGATGTGCCGGTGCGAAATACTCTAAGTGTTAGGGTCATTCATATTGCACGTACCGTCAACAGAATGAGCGACGCGCGGGAATCTCGTTAATGTTACATGTAAATTTGCAAACTTCAAATTCGATTTACTCAAAATTTTGATTATATCTTCGCTTGTGAAAATTATGTCAGTATACTACATAAACCTTCCTCTTTGCAATAGGAAATTTTCAATTTATTTGGAGTGGTCAACATTAGGTGATTCAACCCCAAAGTTGTGAGTAAAATATGTTACATAAAAAATTTAAAAAACTTTCAAAAATTAATTTCGTAACCAGAAATTTCACGATCGTTTTCACGATGCATTTTGTGTTCAATTTATGAAAATTGAACTCAAAATTCATCAAATTCGTATTGTTTCGTTACCGCAAGTAAACTTTTAATAATTGAGAAATTTAATTAATAATAAATAATAATTGAAAACCGAACAACCACATCCGATACGGTATAGATTGCTAAAGGCGGTCGGAAGGCCGCCTGTGCCATCTACTATTATAATAAAAATATATTTCACTAACGGTGGCACGCGTAATAATTGATTCCTCGTTAGGATATTTATTTTTGAATAAAATGCAGTTGAACTAATTGAATAGAGTTCTCTTCCCGTAACCGATAATCATACGAGTAATAAGAATTTCAATTCCTGACCTTTCATACAAGCGACTAACCATTTTAAAATATATAAAAAAATAGAAATGAATACTAACTACAACTTAAACAGCGCTTAATTTTTAACAAAATATTAGAACACAGATTACAAAATTCTAATTACTGTCAAAACCGTGTTCTTTTTTCCTCCTGGGTGAACAATTGGTATACTTTAATAGTTTATCATGCATTTTTGAAACTTTGGGGCTGATTACCTTAAAAATATTTCTCTTCAAGGTCAGGGTTTTCTAAATTTTCATACTCAGAAAATTATGCTTTTTCCAAATTCGTACAGAAAGATAAGGGTTGCCATTTAAAACAATTTACGATGATGTCAAAGCTAGGCGGTTATTCTGTAACTCGTCCTTCATTAAGGGTATGCAAAATTTCAACTCTCCACGACGTCCGTAGATAATATGCCCTGTAAATGGTAAGTCAGTGAGTGAGTGTCATGCTCAGCTTTATGTTTTTTAAATTAGATTTGAATTATGCGGACGGACGGACAGACACGGAGCCAGATCATAAGGCTTCTTGCTATATTTTGTATAGAAGCCTAAAAGTAGCGCACTGGGTACCCAGTTCTTAGACCTCTATACACACACAGTATTTACAACACGATTTGAAACGCTCTGTATGATTTTGAATTATGCGGACGGACGGATAGACAAACAGACAGACAGACACGGAGCCAGATCATAAGGCTTCTTGTTATACTTCGTATAGAAGCCTAAAAACTCATATATCAATATAAATAATACAATAAATTGTCAATCAACAATACTTTTTTACAAATTCTCAAAATACACTGCATAATATGTCAATATCTAAAAGTTTTCAAATATTAAAAATACCTCGACACATAAAGATAACAAAATTTCCGACAGATAGCCAATCTCACGCCGCGTATTGCCCAAAACACATCGATAGTTATTAGACCGCTGGTTATCTGACTAAACATCTGTGGGGACTACCTATTGTTTATAATATCTCCATAAATAAGACTTAGTTTTTGTGTATCCTCTCTAAAATTTATGCTTTGCTTTTTTGCTTTAATGTGGAACATTTCGCTGATGTTTCTAACACCCTAAAAAGATAGTAAAGGAGAAATAATACCGGAAGAAAAGGAAATAATCTGTAGATGGATACTTTGAAGGATTATTGGAAACCAACACACAAAAAGAAGGAAATGACACCCAGGAAACACAGGAGCTAATGGCAGCAGATGAAATTACATTGGAAGGAGCGATGATGGCAATAAGAAGGATGAAATTGGGAAAGGCAGCGGGACACGACGGAGTTAAGCCCGAAATGTTGAAATACATGGGAGAAAACGGAATGAAGGAATTGAACAACAATTTCAATTTGGCATGGAAACAAGCAATAATACCGAAGGGCCGGGAAGTCGCCATAATACTGCCGATATAGTATAAGATGGGCGAAAATAGAGTATGCGAGAACTATAGAGGCATTTCATTACTTTGTGTGGCAGCCAAGGTTTATGAGGGGATCCTGGAGACCAGATTTACGGGAAAATATAGAAACAACTTTAGAAAAAACACAATGCGGTTTCAGAAAAGGATTTAGCATACAGGACCACATATTTACAATAAGGCCGATAATAGAAAAACAGAAAAGACATGGTAGATGCACATACATATTGCGATGTTCGGGTTAATTAAATGACTTACGCAATATTTTTTTAAAATTTATTTCGGTTCGTTTCATTTTTTAATTATGCCGGCTAACTTTAATAACAATAGAGCATGAAATCCCCTTACCTCTGGGGTCGATTCCTCGAAGGATTATCTTATCCTGAAAGTTAATGTTTCGTTTGGATTTCAACAATCCCAGAATGATATGCTTTTTACAATAACAATCAATTTTATTTACACACATTAATTATTATAGACAAAGTTTATTTATCTCAAAACCAAATAAATTATTAACCCTTGTAATGTTTACTATTTTTCTTGTTAATCCTCGATAATTCAAATCACCCGTGTATTTTAATGTTTTTGAATTACGCATTTACGATTCACTAAATAGAAAAATGAGTAGGCCGCTTAACTTACATGCTGACCTCGTCATCCGGTTCTCATAACCTCACTAGAGGTGTTGTAGTGAAATATCTTCCTTCAACGGCAATCTTCGTTTGGTTAAATTTTTATAGTGCATCAACCATACAATTTGGTAAATAAATATCCAAATTTTATTACCATAAATTCTTCTACTGGGCTTAGTAAGTATTTATTTACTTTTATGCAAATTATTTTCTGCCGGAAACCACGTGTTCATTGATTGACTCAACTTTATTTGTTTTCAGGATCTTCAGACCTTGGCGTTGATCAAAAACAACTCAAACTATTGAATTTTCGAAGACCGAACACATTCGCGTCTTTTCACCTCGAGACCCCACATGGGAATCTTCTGTTTACAACTTTCGTTGTCCGGGTTTCCTGTTAATTATTGTTATATTAAATCTTATGATTCCTTTTATTAATTAGGTGCGTATTACACTTTTGATTAATTAATTAGTTTTGAAATGTCACAAAACTAATTCACTTTTATTGTTGATTTTAGCACCTGCCGCATACCTGATCGCAAAGTTTGCAGTCCGTACCTTGATGCTTGTAGCGGTCTTTCGGAACCGTTACTCCGTGTTCTTCCATCGTACCCACGTAAACATTGTATACCGAACTTCTTAATCTAATATTTTAAAAACTATTAACAAATTTCTTATAACTAACATTTTAAAATTACTTAGTAAACAATTTTCTTTGTATTATTAACATTTATCATTCTGGGACCTTCTTTTGTTTTTACTCAATAACCTCGTTGAGTGTTTATTCAAATTATGTGATCCGATCCTTCGACGAATCTCCCAATGTGTTAAGAGACCTCATGCTTTATTTTCTTTTGATAATTAATTAATAATATTTTAGTTCTTTAATTCATTGAGACACCGCAATATGTATGTTTCATAGATCAGGAAAAGGCTTTTGATAGAGCACTTAGAGAACAAATTTGGAAGATACTGAAAGAAAGAGATGTTAATATGAATTTGATACGGGCAATACAAAGCATATATTATAAGAAGACAACTAATTATGTAAGAACTGGTAATCTGAAATCTGAAGAATTTATTACAGTACAAGGGTTGAGACAGGGTGGGGGGGCTGAGCCCCATATTGTTTATAATAATGATTATAAACGTTTTTTTAAAGGTTTTTGTGAAAACAAAAACAAAAAAAAATGGAAATAGGATATAGAAATATGAAACCAGTAGAAATAACGGAACGTGCATTCGCTGACGATCTGATACTGTTTGCAGATAGCGAACAAAAACTATAAAATAATGTTGAAGTATGGAATAACACCTTGGAACAGAGAAATATGAAGATAAATGTCGCAAAAACGAAGGTATAATGATATTGGGGAGAACGAAAGAAGAAATAAAAATTAACATCAGTGGAAGACAGATAGAACAGGTGAAACAATTAAAATATGTGGGCATTTTGATAGATGAAAACTGAAGCTACGACGCGGAAATAAACGGTAGAGTAGGCTCAGCAGCAAATATATACCACACATTGGGTAAAGCAGTAATAAACAAAAAAGAAATATCTAAGAAGACAAAAATTATAGTATACAAAACTATCTACTTGCCGATACTGACTTTTGGATGTGAATCGTGGAACCTAACACAAAGAATGAAAAGTAAGATATTTACAAGCGACTGAAATGAGTTATTTGAGAAGAGTGGAGGGTGTCACGAGAATGGAGAGAATAAGAAATGTGGAAATAAGAAATAGACTCGAGATACAACCAGCAATGGAGAAAGTAATGGACCAACAGCTGAGATGGTTTGGGCATTTAAATCGGATGGAAGAGGATACGCCGGTGAAAAATGTGTGGCAGGCAAAGACAACGGGAGGAAGAATAAGAGGTATACCGTCGAAAACATGGGACGATAATATTAGACAATTATTGAAGGAAAGGGGAAAAACATGGAGTGAAGCAAAACAGACAGCATTGAATAGGACAGAATGGCGAAAATTTATAAACGACAGCAGATAATAAGAGATAATACCTCAACACCTCAGGGTACAGGAGGTTTATTTAATTTTGATTGATTGACAAGAATTTATAATTTAATTTATTATGGGAATATTTAATGAAATATTCCCCATATGTCAGTGTTAATTTAATGTCAAATAATTTAACAGATAATAAAGAAGTCACAACCAAAGCATTCAAACAACGACATACATTTATTATCTGTCGAATTTCCTAGAAAATGGTTAATTCGCATTTTCCCAACCCTGCATGGGGATATCATTGACATTCAACTCTCAACGAGAGACTATCGTAATGAAGTCCATCACCCACGTCTCCATTGGAATTAGGGCTACCATTGTAAGCAATGTTATTTCAGCTCAAACAATTTACTTAATTATTCTTAATTTCGAAACATATTGTAGTTTTTATGATAATTAAAATAAAATCCTTAATGTTTTTGCAGAAATCAAGCATTTGCGATTTAAATCTGACAAGAGGTGCAACTGACTACGAAGAACTCTGGGTTCGTCATTAAACCAAGGAAGGTTACTATTTTTTCTAGCAACAGAGGATACAGCGGAATTTTGTAAGAATGCTTTCGTTACTTACGAGTTCCCTTGTACATTGTCTTAAACTAGCCCCATGGTACAGGAAATGTTTGGTGTCGACAGCGCTAGGTTATTAATTTATGATATTGTCGATCAGCACGAATTTTTCTAGAATGTTTTAAAATTCTAAAATTTAATGCTATGGAAACCAAATATTCAAATTTCATAAACTTCTTACTACGCCCCTGACTAAATTTTAACATTGTTGATAAATAATGCTTTTCAGTTGGTAACTCATCCTAATTATTTCCTACATCAACGTGGTTGAAGGTGAGAAATCGTTTGCTTTGGTATTTAAACTGATCCAGTGCAGAGGCTTAAAATAAATTGGAAAAATCGAAAAGAGGAAACGTTGAACATCTTACAGAGAAAAAAGAAGAAAAAATTAATTCAATCCTAGCATTCCTGTAATATAACCAAAAATAAATTCAGAAGTGTCGATTGCCGAGGACAAAGATACCAAATGAAATGTGAGTAAGTAATTTTTAAATCATTTGATAACTTTTGATTTGATAAGTAATTTTTGCTTTTCAATCATAGTGGAGAGGCTTAAAATAAAGTGGAAAAATGGAAAAAGAAAACCTTGAACATCGTACAGAGAAAAAAGAAGAATATAATTCAATCCAAGCATTCCTGTAACCAAAAATAAATTCAGAAGTGTCGTTTGCCGAGGACAAAGATGCCAAATGTGGGTAAGTAATTTTTTAATCATTTGATAATATTTGATTTGATAAGTAATATTTGCTTTTTGGTCACATGACTGTGTTGAAATAGTTTTTGAAAACAATCTTGTTCTTTTCTGCATTTATTAAATAAAATAATTTTATTTCACTATTTTGTGCTTTATATGAATTTTGCTATCAAATAGCCTACAAAACAGAACAGAAACTACATATTAACAATCATTTATACATAGAATTTAACCCCTTTAGTTATTTACCAATTTGTTAATATGAGAAAATTCAGAGTCAATACAGCGAAGTCGGAATCTCTCTGTTAGTTTCTTGATGTGATCTGTAAATAGTTGGTAACCAGTTGCTCTATGCAGTTTTTGAGTGGAATGCCGCCATGGTAGATCGTTAATCAATTTTAAATTTTTATTTTGGATCACTTGAAGTTTTTTTATGTGAATTATGTGCAGCCCATCCATACGTTAAAATTGGACGTATAATGGATTTAAATATTAAATATTAAATTTTTGTTTTTATAAGACATTTTGGAACTTGCTGCTAGCATAGGATAGAGTACTCTTCCACACCTAAGTGCTTTATCTATTGTTTGCTCAATATGAGGTTTAAATGTTAAATTTTTATCTAAGGTAACTCCTAAATATGTTACCGTGTTTGTGAAGGGTACTTCCTAATTATCTGCTTTGAAGTTAGTGTGTGGATTTCATTTTGGTGATTTATTGTATGGAAAAATTATGGCTTGCGTCTTTTGTTCGTTTAATTTGATCTTCCATTTATATAGGCATTTCTTGTAGTATTTATAGCCACTTTGTAGTTTTTTAATAATGCTTGTTGTAAATTTTCCATCAGTGATAAGACAACTATCCTGTAGCACAGTTTTTGTGCTCCTTAAAGTCTGAAATAATCATTGAATAGAGTAGTGGAGATAACACCGAACCTTTAGGTAGTCCAGCTGGAATATTTTTGATATCCGAACACGAACCATTCAACGACACTAAAAATTTTCGTTCAGACACAAATGATTTAATTATTTTAATTAGGTAGTATGGAACATTGAGAGTGTTCATTTTATATAATAATCCGTGGTGCCAAACTGAATCAAAAGCCTTCTCAACATCCAACAATATCAAACCAGTGGATCTGCGAAATGTTTTATTGAATTTTATTTTATTAACTACACGTTGAATTTGATGTACTGTAGAGTGCTTAGGTCTAAACCCAAATTGCTCTTATGGAATGATGTTACTTTCGAATACAAATTTTGCAAGCTGTTTGTGGATTATTCGTTCGAATATTTTACCAAAGCAACTAAGAAGGCTGATAGGTCTATAATTTGTAGTTAATTTGGGGTCTGCTCCGGGTTTAGGTAGAGGTAGAATTTTAGCTGTTTTGAATAACGTTGGAAAGTAACCTGCACCAATACAACCATTAAAAATGTTGCAAATTAGTGTATTTTTAGAGAGTGCTTTCAATAATGTGTTGTCTATACCATCCAGCCCAGGAGCTTTAGTGATTTTGAACTTTTTGATAATGCTCTTCAGTTCCTCTACTGACGTGAGTGTTACACAATCGTGATTTTTTTCATTTTGATTTATTTGATTGATAAATTTTGCCACGTTTTTGTCAATTGAGTGTTTAAAATTAGAATAGAGTTGAGTTTGAGATTTCCAAAAACTTGGTTTTCTTTTTTGTATATGGTACAGCTACTAATTTTGCTTCCAATATGGTTTTGGAATACTTTACGAAACGAATAGTTTGTTAATGGCTGCTTAGATTTTTTCTGACGTATACTCATGTATGTTAAGAGCAGGAGAAGTTTTGATTTCGTGGTCAATATAGGCACGAAAAGTTTTCCAATCTGCTCGTCTATAATCTGGCATTTCTTCAGATGTTTTTTCAATTCTGTCAGCATCTATGAAGCAAGAAACTGGGGAGTGATCTGACATTAGTTGATCAGTGTGATTGTAAAGGTATGAGATAAATAATGTTGAATTGGGCAATAAAATGTCAATGGTAGACGGAGTAGCCCCAGAGTGTGGATAATGTGTTGATGAATTTGGATGATAAATGAAAAAATGTGATCTTAATTGCAAATCATGTAGTATTGAACCAGCCGTATTTCTTATGCAGTTCCATGCCCTATTTCTATCGTTAAAGTCTCCGAAAATCAGGAATTTTTTATTTACAGGTGTTAGTTTTTTTACATCTGTTTCAAAGGTGTTGAAGTACTTTGGACTATAAGCTGATATAATTGCACATTGATATAATTGCACACAAATACCAAGCACATTGGTATTTGAGTGTGCTTGATGGAATTCCGGATACCAATCGCCACACCTCCTCCGCGACTATCATTACAATCATTTCGATAAATTGAATAGTTGTTTAAATAGAATTTTTGGTGCTTTTTTAGGAAGGTTTCATTGAGCATAATAATATCAATATCTTCTTGTTCTAGAAGTAACTGTAGTTGCCGAATAGACGAGATATTTGTAATGCTTTGAGCATTCCATTGCATTATCTTTAGTTTTAGGCTTCTATACAAAGTATAACAAGAAGCCTTATGATCTGGCTCCGTGTCTGTCCGTCCGCATAATTCAAATCTAATCAGAATTTATATATTAAGATAGGTTACAAAAATATTCTGTGCTTTAAGATTGTAATTTTCAAACTATATAGTAGACTTAATCCGATGATCTGACCGATCAAGGTATCAACAGATTACGTTATCAGATCACGGATCAACGGATTAAGTTATCAAATTAACGGATAAAATTTATTGTCATATTTTATCTACAGTCGACTCTCGATAAATTGAAACTCAAGGGACCAGAGAAGGACCAGAGAAAAATTTCAAATTACCATTAATTATTACCAAATTATCGGGAGATTCAAATTAACGAGTGTTCAAATTATCGAGAGTCGACTGTACTATATTTTTCTGAAAAATAACTTAAAATAATAAAAGCTTTTAAAAAGGCTTCTATATTATACAAAGTATAGCAAGAAGCTTTACGATCTGGCAGTATTAATTGCGCAGCGCAGTTCAACTTCTCTTTCTTCATTGCCAGTGAAATATATCTGGAGGAACTTCGGATTTTCTTCTGGTAATGGAAGCAAAGAACCGATTTGGTGATATATTTGGCCTTGAACCTTGAATGTGGGCATGTAACCGGCGTTGGAGAAAATGTTTGTTGCTCCGAATGAAGTCATTTGAAAGCATGAGTTGTACTTGCGAATGTTTAGCAGGAAGTGTTTTGAAATTGCAGTGGTGCCAGGAAGGTAACTTAGAAGCGGCTCAGGTGGATCAATCAGCGGTGGCAAAACAACTTTGCCGTTCGAACAACACATTCCTGGTGATTCCTTAGCGAACTTCGAAACACGACAATGCAAGCAAAGTTTGTTCATAAGTCCTATTACTACATCCTCGTGATTCATGTAATCGTAGTCTTTGTCGTAATTAAATGCTTCCAATGTTAAATTCAATTTTTGTCTTGATCGAACTAATCGTAAGCGATTGACATTAAGTCGTTCTAAGCGTACTTCCTCAGTTTCGCCAGCTCTTGACGTCGAAGCTCTGGCGCGTTTATCTTCAAGCCGGATTTCGCGTACTTCTTCAGTTTCGCCAGCTCTTGACGTCGAAGCTATGGCGCGTTTACCTACAAGCCGAATTTCGCGTACTTCCTCAGTTTCGCCAGCTCTTGACGTCGAAGCTCTGTCGCGTAATTCTTCAAGCCGGATTTCACATACTTCCTCAGTTTCGCCAGCTCTTGACGTCGAAGCTCTATCGCGTAATTCTTCAAGCCGTATTTCGCGTACTTCCCAGTTTTGCCAGCTCTTGACGTCGAAGCTCTTGACGTCGAAGCTCTGTCGCGTAATGCTTCAAGCCGAATTTCGCGTACTTCCTCACTTTCGGCAGCTCTTCTTTTACTTACCTTCTTAGCCTTTGTTATTGGTGTTTTATTTCCTACGATGTCCTGCCTGGAATTAACTGACTTTGACATAAGAATATTAACCTTAAAATAATGACATTGGCACTCAAAGAATTGTTTATCCAAATATAAATTATAAAGTTGTATTGGTTTTCTGTACTTTTTTATTATTTTATATTTTCTGTCATCTGCCATCTGTCATCTGTCATCTGTCATCTGCCATTTGTCATCTGTCATCTGCCATCTGTCATCTGTCATACATACATACATACATACATATTAAGATACATATTAAGATTCTTATGTCAAAGTTGTGCCCCTATTCTTGAGCCGCTACTGACTATTTGTGCAACGCCACTGAGTATATGTCATCTGTCATTTTTAAGGTTAACATTCTTATGTCAAAGTTGTGCCCCCTATTTGTCGAGCCGCTACTGACTATTTGTGCAACGCCACTGAGTATATGTCATCTGTCATTTTTAAGGTTAACATTCTTATGTCAAAGTTGTGCCCCCTATTTGTCGAGCCGCTACTGACTATAATATGTCAAAGTCATTGAATTAATCTTTTAGCGTCAAAATCGCATCGTAACTATGACAACGACTGTGAGCTAAAGTGTTTAACTGCTGATGACCGTCTTGTGGTGGCGAATTAGTAAAATCAAAGACGACGAAAAGTTTACTCTTGAATGTCGCCAGATCTCGTGAAAGTTTCAACGCCCACAGTTACGGGGTTTAGGCGTCTATGCGGAACATACACACATATATACATACATACATCCATTTTTATAGATAAGATATAGTGAATGATAAATAGCAACCGCAAAAATGTAATTAGTGCAGATTACCTGATTATTTTTCAATGCAGACCAAATATAAGTTATATTTTATTTACATAATTTTTCACTTATTTTTCACATTTCCTTATATAGGAAATTAAAATATGTTGATATGTTGATCTGTTGATACGTTGATCTGTTGATGCGTTGATCATTTGATCCGTTCATCCTTTGATTCGTTGATCCTTTGATCCGTTGATCGTTTGATCGTTTGATCCGTTGAGCCGTTAAGACGTTGATACCTTAAGACCTTGATACCCTATTAAGAAGTTATCTCGAAAAATTTAATTGGTGCAGATTATCAGATTATCTGATGTTACACTATAAATATTATGTCGACCAAAAATAACTAGCAATAACAACTTTTCACACCAGAAAGGTAGCTGTATAGAAGCCTAGGAACTGACGCTAAAGCGAGTTCCACCTTGTTTTATTATTATACTGCATGTTTGAGAAGTGACATTACCTATAACCTGAATTTGATCAAGTTTTTTAATTTAATTTAATGCACGGATTCTCGATTTATCTCTTAAGTAGATTTCTTTCACATACCGTTTCAAAAAAGTTCATTGTTTCTCGTTATTTTTAAAATTCTTGATTCTTCGTCAACCGTTCGTTCCCCGTGTATTTTTACTGAAAATTGATTGCAAATTTAACAACGTTCGAGTTTCTCGTAAATACGGGAAAATAAAGTTTCCCCCGATTTATAAAAAAGTTTGATAACTACATTTTTTCTATGAATGGGAATTCATAATTCGGTTGTATTTCATTAAACAATTATCAGCAATGAACAATTTAATGCTTAGGCAAACATTTTAACCACAGTTAAAAGTACACGTAATAATAACTATTTCCCTAATAAGTCATCTTGGCTTTAGCTTACGGGTTGCCTAACGTTCGGTAAGCGAAGAAGACTGGTAACATTTCCACTGATGCCGTTTGCATTGACGTAACAATATTATGAGCTACATTTAACATTATAATTTTTATTTCAAAATGTTTTCATATAATAAAAATAAAATTATTTAAAAATGTTTACAAAAATTATTACGATTAGAGACGGTCATAGCTTAGTGGTTAAGTGCGCCTACTGCTAATGCGAAATGTTCGGTTCAAATCCGGGCAGAGTAAAAACTTTATTCTGACCGTTTCTCCTCGGAAGGCAATGGCAAACCACCGAGGTAATTTGCCATGAGCGCCCATCTCGCAATGAAGTGTATTACACTTCCCGTGGTTCGGAGCCCACGTTAAACAAGTAGGTCCTCTATGTTTGTGAAAATAAATCGAACGCACATCACATGCATAGAAAGAGATGGGTCACGACGCTTCTGTCAAAGAAGCATCACGATTGAGGAGACAAAAATTATTACGTTAATTTCCAATCAGAGTTTTCCAACTTTTTCACTTGTTACTCGTAGAAGCATAGCCCCAAAATGTTTACAAAAATTATTACGATAAATTCCAATCAGATTTTTCTAACTTTTTCACTTGTTACTCATGGAAGCATAACCGCAATTTGCTGTCTTCCCAACTCTCTGTAATGGAATGTACAGTTGTGTCGAACACTATATCGATGAATTCCACAATACTTGCCGCCACATCGATATGGTATCGTCAAAACCCCGAGTTTCTTCTTACGTTCAGCCAATGCACACCGAGTTTTCTTTTGTTTTTTGAGCAGATTGTCATCGTCAGTGCGGTCTCGAAGAAGTTGATGCAGCTGCTGCTGCTCCTGAAACGACTTCGGCGAGCTCGAGTGATTCCAAACGGTCCGATATTAAATTTACCTCAGATGGTGATAAAGAAGGGGTGGTGGGGGTAGGTATAACCTTAACCGGAACTTTTGGTGCCGATTTATTGAGTTTCTTAAAGCAAACCGAACAAAAACTGTCTGTTGATGGATTTCCATAAAATCCGCAACCTGCTTTACATAACAATACTACTTGATCTTCCATTTCTATTTATAAGAAAACTAGCTGATAGCCCGTCCGAGGACGGGTAGCTAGAAGGACGGGCAGGCAGCCAAGGTCATATGGCTTTTGGATTGCACTGAGAGCTTTCCTTAATCTTCATTCAACTTAAGTTACCTTGGCTGCCTGCCCGTCCTTCTAGCTACCCGTCCTCGGACGGGCTATCAGCTAGTTTCGTTATAATGTAATTCTGCTTATATAGTAATTTTGAGTAGGATAATCGGATTAACTGATCCGATGATACGTTGATCCGATGATACGTTGATCCGATGATACGTTCATCCGATGATACGTTGATACGATGATACGTTGATACGATGATACGTTCATCCGATTGGTTATGAAATTATCCGTTATGCGTTCGGTTCGGTTTGCTTCGGGTATTTGCATTGTCGACGGGATTTCGAGGATAGATACGGATATCACGTTCAAATGGAGGTTCGCCGTCATCATTTACGAACACCATTGCAATTTCATTGGACGTTGGAGCATTGTAACGTCTTTGATCAGACTGCCGATCGCGCCGCATCACCATATTGACGACCGGAACTGGTTGTCCTTCTTCTTCGGCTCGTACACGCTCTTGTTGCTCAATTTCTTTCATCAGGCAATATGAAGCTGCGATACGATTGTTGACGCGGAAGAAACGAACGATTTTCTCAACCACTTCAGGTAGACAACCTCTATTCTCAGGCAGATTTACTCGTTCATTGACCGCTTCTGTCGTGTCCATTACATACAGTTGTGCAAACTTTCTTGTTTGTCCTTCAGGTGGATACAGGTTTGTGGTTCTGTGGTACGTCTGTCCATGAATTTTGAAAACGTATGGTCCGTTACCCGGCATTGAAACAATCTCTGCTCCCATTGAAGCGAAAGAAACCGAGGAATTGTAAGAGCGGATGTGCTGACGAAAGTTCTTGTAGTAAGGATTATCTGAATCTGAAAGCATAGAGCGAAGAAATTCGGGATATAACAATAGATTCCCATGTTGATCGAGCGGTTGCGGAATCTTCACTTTTCCTTTATGACAGCAGTTGTTAAATTGTTTATCAACTGGACGCTCCTTGGCGAAATTCTTGGAGCCGCAGAACTGACAGATGGAATTCATTTCTCCACAATCGTGTCGAGTAACGTGAGATTCATCAAATCTCAATGCTCTTATTTGGAGTTGAATTGCTTGACTTTGGTATCGATTTTCTTTCTGTCGATGTATCGCATGGGACCGAGCGTCAGCAGCTTGCCGCGCTTGAGTTTCTTCTAAATTTCCACCTTATTGACGTATCGCATGGGACCGAGCGTCAGCAGCTTGCCGCGCTTGAGTTTCTTCTAAAGTTTCACGTTGTTGACGTATCGCATGGGACCGAGCGTCAGCAGCTTGCCGCGCTTGAGTTTGTTCCAAAGTTTCATGTTGTCGACGTATCGCATGAGACCGAGCGTCAGCTTGTCGCTGTGATCGAAGCTGTTCTTCTGTGTTATTAGCTCTTGTACGTGCTTTTCTCTCACGATTCAATCGCCGTCGCTTTGCAGCAGGACTTTCAAAATTTTCATTATCCATTATGGAAGTTCACATAATGCTTTTTTGGAAATAGCTGTCCTATATAGACAAAATGATACGATGATACGTTGATACGATGATACGTTGATACGATGATACGTTGATCCGATGATAGGTTGATACGTTGTGCGTTCGGTTCGGTTCGGTTTGCTTCGGGTATTTCCGTGGGACAGACAGAAAGAAAGAAAGAAAGACTTGGCCTTTTATAATAAGAGATTAAAATTATTTAAAAATGTTTGCAAAAATTATTACGATAATTTCCAATCAGATTTTTCTAACTTTTTCACTTGTTACTCGTGGAAGCATAGCCGCAATTTGCTGTCTTCCCAACTCTCTGTAATCGAATGTACAGTTGTGTCGATCACTATATCGATGAATTCCACAATACTTGCCGCCACATCGACATGGTATCGTCAAAGCCCCGAGTTTCTTCTTACATTCAGCCACTTCACACCGATTTTTATTTTGTTTTTGCAGATTGTCGTCGCCAGTTGAGGTTTCCAAAGAAGTTGATGCAGCTGAAACGACTTCGGCGAGCTCGAGTAATTCCAAACGGTCGGATATTAAATGTACCTCAGATCGTGATAAAGAAGGGGTGGTGGGGGTAGGTATAACCTTAAACGGAACTGTTGGTGACGATTTATTGAGTTTCTTAAAGCAAACCGAACAAAAACCGTCTGTTGATGGATTTCCATAAAATCCGCAACCTGCTTTATATAACAATACTTGGTCTTCCATTTCTATTTTTGCGTTTTATTCAATATTTGTTTTTTACAAAATATATTTTTATATCAGTTATATATATTGCTGTGTGCTTACGTAAGGCCTTTAAGAGACCCACACTTTATGATACAAAATTGTTATGAATACCCTCGCTAATAGGGTTAAAGGTTCTTGTCGTTAATGTTTTATATGGGTGTACGTAATTGTACCCCGTCAATGGAAAAGTATGTGAAAATTTGTAAACACAATTTAATGAAATAAGGTGCCTCAGCTTAGCTCTTTCGTAGTGCATGTATCTTACCTTGTACAGGGTGGATTCGCTCCGTTACCAATGCTGTAAATGAAATTATGGTGCGGAACAGGTCTAAATAATTATCCTTCGTTACAAAGTTATTAATGTTTTTATTAAGCACACAAATGAAAATAAATATTTGGTTATATCAAAAAGTTCTATTATTAAATCTATTTTATAAAAATTCTGAACGTAAAATGATGCAAAACACGTGTCGTACGAAGTCCGGAGATTTCACTTAAGTTTATAAAGATTTTATTGCAATGTACACGGTACCTTATTGAATCCAGGAATATTTCTTTTACTTGAAATGGAGATGGTACAATTGCGCGTCAAAGACACTCAAAGGGTTCATTTACCATCGGAAACTTCCAGATGCAGTTTGTTGACCTCGTTTTGTGTTGAAGTTTATTTTCTTCAAAAATATTTGCAATCCGTTACGATTTTCACCTTATTATTGGTTTTACGTAGGTAAGTAACTATTTTGTTGAATTATGCACTCGTATTTTGTAATTTCACTATTTATTTTTACTATAATTATCAATTTTATTAGGACGATTCTAAATTCGCCACTTTGCACGTGTGAATCTCAACACCAACCTTTTATCAATTGTTTTATTAATTAATTTACGAAGTTCATCGCTATCCTGATCTTTTCATAGACGTATTTTATTGGTCGATCGAAAAATCAATATTATTTGAAGTTTCACAGCACAGGTATGGACTAAGCCCATTGTGGTTCGTTGAAATTTTATAAGTAAAATTTTTTATATTTTCAGATTGGATCGACTTCTTGATATTGCTTCGTGGTTGGACAAATAAAGATGATGGACATGAAATTTCCATACGCAGTTCATTAAGTTGTGATATGCCGAACTCACGTAATAATTTTAACAAACTTATTTTAAATTTAACGCTAACATGGATTTTTTACATTTATCAATTAATTAACAAATTTCTGACTTTTAAAATACCTTTCTTATTGCTAACAATTTTTCATTTACTATAAATTAACATTTTAACAAAGACAAATTATTAAATGATGCATTTCAAATTTATTTTATTCAAACCTGTTTTAAGTCCCGTTTTCTACGAATCATATGACTTTAAGTTAATTTCTTGGTATCGGATGAAGTTTTTCTGATTACTTTGATAAGTTACATGCTTTTATTCATTAACAAAATTTTACTGAAACTTAAATGACGTACTTCCATTGACGTGGTATCTCGATACCGCATTTATCCCCTTGTTAATTTGTAATTTAAAAGAAAAATACCTATTTTTGTGTTAAATTCCACAATTAACATTTATGTGCTTTTTATTCATAAACAATAAATTAAATTTTTTTTAGTGTAATGTTTAATTACCATATATAATTATTAACTCAAATCAAATGTTCAAAAACTAATCTACCTAACTTATATCACATAAAAATTAACTAAAGGAATTCAATGAAATTAATTAAATAAATTCAAACAAATTTAACTGATCATTTTCAAAATTAATTAACTAACTTATAATAATATTCAAAACTAACCTACTTATTTTTACGAACAAATCGACCAAGATTTATGATATCAATTAAATTATTTAAATTCAAAAAAAAAATCTTTAAAATTGAATTTCTATTTTAAATTTCTATGTTTATTTCTTGCCTTTATATTTTCAACCTTACTACCTGTTCTCTTTTATCTAATCTATCTATCTCTGACTTATTCATATTTGGGTGATTTTTACATTCGTTGTTTCAATTCCCGATTATCTTTACATCTTGTGATTATTAGTTTTAAATTAATTCATTCCTTATTATTTATTGGTACTCTTTATCTCCTTTTAATCAATATTTTCCTATTTGTTTCCCGATTATTCATTTGGTAACCTCTTATTTGGTCCCACATAATTATATAATTAATTCATTACACTTACACCTGTGATCTATTCTTGTATCCTCAGGTATCTATCTCCCTCTAACTTCTTCTAGTTACTCCGTCTGAGTTAACCATTATTATTTACCCCCCATTTATTTCTTATCATTCAACATTGAATACCAATTTTCTTTTTATTAAATACTTGCTGATCTTTTCAAATTACTCATCATTACCTGTCTTAAGTTCAATTTTCACCCAAATTCTAACTTAATTAAATTCTTCTTTAACTAATCAAATTCATTAAATCATTTTACTAAATTATCTTTAAATTGAAAATTCTTTTAATTAATTGAATTCTTAATAACATTTTCCTTTATAAATTTCTGACTGTCATAAAACGTATCATCTTTAATAAATTTTATCTTGGTCAATTTTCTCGTGTTTGTTTTAATAGCTTTAATCATATTTACATTGCTATTTTTAATTGGTCATTGTTCTATTCTTACTACTTCTTGAGCGGTTTAAATTTTAGTTTTAGTCGTTGTTTTTATTATATTAAGTTTCGCCATTGTTTTCCTTCACTGCTTAAGAAAATAGTAATGTTGACTTCCTTTTCCAACGTACTCTTTTAATCTTGAATTTTATCCGCTTGTAGAATTTCTTTTTAACGTAACACTTTTCTTTTACTTTAATGCCTGTCTTTATGTCGCATTTCCTTGTCCAGTTCACTTTGTATTTTCTTATCATTTTGCTCCGCAATTTTCTCTCCTTAAATTTCTTTTTATGTAAATTATTTTTCTTCTTACTGATGTGATCACAATTTGTTAAATTATTTAATTTTCCGTTTGTAAAATTATTGTACCTCCTTGTTTTCGTAAATTTTTGTAGTCTTTTAATTTTAAATGTGATACCATTACTTGTTAAATTGTAAAATTTTGTATTTTTAAATGTTAATTTTTTATTTTGTAAACCGCTTTGTAAACTTTTATTATTAGTTCGCATGCCCCTTGTATGATATTTTTCTTTTGCATGTATTTTCTTAGATTTTAATTGTGCCCGTTTAAATGTTTTTCGCGTCTGCACTTTGTATGACCGATATTTATTTATTTCTAATGTCGTTTGCCCCTTAATTTCCAATACATTTCTTCCCATTACATTAATATTTTCTGTCACTTTTATTGATTCAAATTTACTTGTAGCTACCGTTTCGTTAAATGGTTTGAATTTTATGGCTTTCAACATTTCAGCCATTTCGTTCGCAACTTCTTGTGGTTTTTCGACTTCTTCGGTCACCACTTCTTCGTTGGGTTTTTCCCCAATATCTATTGTGAAATTTTGTATACTGTTCTTGATGTCCTCTGCACTTTTCACTATTACGTTTTCTAATCTTTTACAATTTTCTTCCGCTTTATCGATCAATTCCTTCTTGGTTTTATTCAACTCCTTCTTGGTGTCTTGTAACATCTCTATTAACTCCTTGTGGTTTTCGTCTGCTCTCTTATCATTTTCTTCCATTCTCTTTTGTTCTTCTTTATAATACGCTTCCATCCACACTCTCAAATCTTTCAAAGTTTTAACCTCTTCCGTTTTCATTGTGTCTTATGTATTGTTATTTTATTTATAAGGAAATGATTTTTAAGTAAATTTTTATGTACGTTTAGTTTTAATATTAAGAAAAATTGTAATTTTATGTTTAACGTTAAGTAAATTGTAAATGATTTTATGTTGACGTTAATGCAAATAATTTTAATGAAATTTTCCGTTGTGACTGACCTAATTTTACTAAATTTTTTTTTATACCACGCTGGTATCCCCTTTTTATCAATGCTCGCACGATGGGCGCCAAAAAGTGTTGTGTACGGGCTCCTTTAATAATGCCACACGTTGGGCTAGCCAAAAAGTGTAATGAGGGATTGTCGTTATTAATCGAGCCACACGTTGGGCTGTCAAAAAGTGCTGTGTGCTTACGTAAGGCCTTTAAGAGACCCACACTTTATGATACAAAATTGTTATGAATACCCTCGCTAATAGGGTTAAAGGTTCTTGTCGTTAATGTTTTATATGGGTGTACGTAATTGTACCCCGTCAATGGAAAAGTATGTGAAAATTTGTAAACACAATTTAATGAAATAAGGTGCCTCAGCTTAGCTCTTTCGTAGTGCATGTATCTTACCTTGTACAGGGTGGATTCGCTCCGTTACCAATGCTGTAAATGAAATTATGGTGCGGAACAGGTCTAAATAATTATCCTTCGTTACAAAGTTATTAATGTTTTTATTAAGCACACAAATGAAAATAAATATTTGGTTATATCAAAAAGTTCTATTATTAAATCTATTTTATAAAAATTCTGAACGTAAAATGATGCAAAACACGTGTCGTACGAAGTCCGGAGATTTCACTTAAGTTTATAAAGATTTTATTGCAATGTACACGGTACCTTATTGAATCCAGGAATATTTCTTTTACTTGAAATGGAGATGGTACAATTGCGCGTCAAAGACACTCAAAGGGTTCATTTACCATCGGAAACTTCCAGATGCAGTTTGTTGACCTCGTTTTGTGTTGAAGTTTATTTTCTTCAAAAATATTTGCAATCCGTTACGATTTTCACCTTATTATTGGTTTTACGTAGGTAAGTAACTATTTTGTTGAATTATGCACTCGTATTTTGTAATTTCACTATTTATTTTTACTATAATTATCAATTTTATTAGGACGATTCTAAATTCGCCACTTTGCACGTGTGAATCTCAACACCAACCTTTTATCAATTGTTTTATTAATTAATTTACGAAGTTCATCGCTATCCTGATCTTTTCATAGACGTATTTTATTGGTCGATCGAAAAATCAATATTATTTGAAGTTTCACAGCACAGGTATGGACTAAGCCCATTGTGGTTCGTTGAAATTTTATAAGTAAAATTTTTTATATTTTCAGATTGGATCGACTTCTTGATATTGCTTCGTGGTTGGACAAATAAAGATGATGGACATGAAATTTCCATACGCAGTTCATTAAGTTGTGATATGCCGAACTCACGTAATAATTTTAACAAACTTATTTTAAATTTAACGCTAACATGGATTTTTTACATTTATCAATTAATTAACAAATTTCTGACTTTTAAAATACCTTTCTTATTGCTAACAATTTTTCATTTACTATAAATTAACATTTTAACAAAGACAAATTATTAAATGATGCATTTCAAATTTATTTTATTCAAACCTGTTTTAAGTCCCGTTTTCTACGAATCATATGACTTTAAGTTAATTTCTTGGTATCGGATGAAGTTTTTCTGATTACTTTGATAAGTTACATGCTTTTATTCATTAACAAAATTTTACTGAAACTTAAATGACGTACTTCCATTGACGTGGTATCTCGATACCGCAATATGTAAGATGATCGATCGGTAATAATCGCACTTGATGTAACATGATCACAAGTTAATTCGGCAAATGTTACTAAAAGTAAGGAAACGTCATTTAATTCTTTACGTCAGGGTTGATTCGAGTGGTTGTGGTTGTTCAATTTATATTTAGTTCTATATTCAGTTTGTATTTGGTTCTATCTTGTCCTTTTATATAGTATTTGGATTTAGTTGGTACTCCCTAAATCTTCTTATCTTTCTAATGTTCTAAATCTGGTATAGGTCAGAGACGTACTTGGTGCCACTCATGTCCATTTCCTTGGTCAGGGCCGGCCTTAGTGTCACTAATGTTCTCCTTCTTCTCACATATATATCGTGAACTAGAAATTACCAACCTAACTATTCAATAATTTTCCAGATTAAATTTATAAAATAAACCCAAGGGCAGGGCTGCACATATTATTCAGAACTGTCGCAGAGACGCGGGGGGGAAGGATTAATGCAAATTTTTTTGTAACGGACCTATGGCACATGCAACCACATTTCGATCCGTATGTTATTTTTTTAGTGCATTGTAGTGCAGATGGCGTTTAGTGTGAGATTTTTACTTACTAAAATCCCCTTCTTTGGATGTTAAGTCGCAACTAGGATATTACTCGACCAGGACGTGGTACGTGTTAACACATTCTCATCGCTCGCTGGTTTTCAAGGAAGACGAACCCACCGAAGATGTTGTTACTTCAACCTTTTAGGGACTTATCGCAGTAACTGCATCGTGGTGTTTGCACCTTGCCAATTTTGTGTAGATACACATTGATGCACCCGTTCCCGTATGTCTGGTACCTCGAACGTCTGAGTTAGATAGTAGTCCAGGTCGTCGTGACACCTATCGTCCCATTTTCTTATTGAGGGGCTAAGACATCTTGTACAAGCCCCCGTCTCGGAGGGGACCCATCTGGTTTGCCAATCTTGCAACCATCACGTTACCCCCCCCCCCCGTGTTTCACGGTAGCTACCACGCAAGCATCTACGCCGCTCACCAACCTGTTGTCGAACGAAAGTGTGACGTCTATTTCCAAAAATTTCAAATTTGGATTCGTCTGTCCATAAGACACTATTCTATTTGTCTATTTTCTAGTTTATATGTGCGCGTTAGCCCATGCAAATCGTTTTTTTTAATTCACTTTTCGAAGAAGAGGTTTTCGTGCTGCAACGTGGCCAAAAAGTCCTGCACCGATACGGGGGTTGTTCTGGATTGATTAAGTTCTGCCGTAATTTCGGGAGTTGCAAGCCGTCTATTTCTTTTGCTGGTCACCACAATCAACTTATCTTCTGATTTAGTGGTAGATTTAGGTCTTCCAGAACGCTGAAGGTCGACATTCGATCCAATTTCTGCTTGCCGTTTCAAAGCTCTTTGTACTCCACCAATTGATATATTTAATTTTTTCGCAATGTAACGAATAGAACGGCCATCCGATCTCAATGCACACACACTAGCACGTTTTTCAACACTAATTTGGTTTGTTTTAGCCATTATAATAACAACCCTGCTTAATAAATAAATGAACTTGTTCGTTTATGTAGTAAAAATCGACTGATTTCTTTTTTCTCCCTCCTGTATTAAATTTTGCAAAAAAATGTGTTCTTAGGTTCTCAAAAGTACCTGTTTGTATAACCCTATTCTGATCCCTTAACAAATTTCGGCAATAATAAATTCTTCGAAGTGCAACTGTGTTTAATGCGCTCGTAAAGTATGTACTTAATAAGGGTAGTTTAAGATATTCAGGTACCTACCAATTGGTGTTAATTTTATTTCACAAATTTTGTCATAAATATTTTCTATACGTAAACCCTAATGACAGGTATAAGTTTTGATGCTCTTGATTTACGAAATAAAGAAAAATTTTATGAAATATAAAAAAATCTTAGGTGTATTCAAACTTTTACACGGTAGGTATATTTAAATTGCCAAGAAAAATTCCTACGGATAAATATAATCTGAATATTCGGGAGGGGGGAATTCCGTTACGTTACTATGGAAACGGTGCTTCTGACATACTATGCGTATTTTATATAAGATCTTCAGAAGTTCACAACGGTAAAAATCGGTATTGCACGACCGGGGGGTCTGCAATACCCCCCAGGTACACTTGCTATTATTCAGAGCCATCAAAATTTATTATTTTTCGTTGAATCTTTTGCACCGATACGGGTATTTTCGTTTGTAATCCGGAGGGGGGCATCAGGTGATATTTTTCATAACTATCCCAGTACCGTTCTTCTTAATACCGAGGGACGTAAAAGTGAAAGTTTTTTTTTGGATCTTTCGGGTTTATTCAGCGAGGTGGAAATCTCCGAAGATCTAAAATCCCACCGTCTGCCCTTTTCCCCTTTTTTTGGCCATTCTGGATTAATCGGACGCAGAAAGCGTATTTCGGATACCATCATGGTGATTACGAACATCTCCCTCACCGCGCATCGTTGAGTATTTTAATCGTAATTGCAGGGCAGACCCGAAGTGCGTCTGGTGCGCCCGTGGGCAACTGACACCTACGTACACGAAGAGTGGCGACCACCCCGCAACTTGTGCAAATTTCGGCGACCTTCAAAGGCTGCTTTCTGTTACTACAAAAGAAAGAGGAAAGTCCCCATTCAACCAAACAAAGCTCTAAAGAAAAACACAAATCAATGGGGACTCGCCAGTTCAACTGTTGAGGAGAAAAATTTCAATGAGCTCGTCAATACAGTGATACCGTAGCTGCCATAATTGGAAAACTTCAGGAGGGCGAACACAGTTATCTAAAACGTCAACGTCATAATCTTTATTTAAAACTGAAAATGTATAATTTTTTCAAAATTGCTTGGCTTCGTAATTCAATTAATACATTAATCTAGAGCATATCTTACTTCTATTAATTTGGTACCGAAGGTAATTAATACATCCCTGAATAGATATTGGTGTTGGTTGGTGTTTTGAGTCTTTAGTTGCTTGATTCACAGTTGTCTGGGTTCCATTTCTGGCGGATTTGACGTTCAGTCCTTATCTTCTCTCTAAGGAGGTAAACTATAAGTCGGCTGGGAAGATGTCTGGAGGGTCTGGAATGTTGATCAAGTTGATGACGAAGTCTACAGAAGCGATTTACGTGTGTTTTGAACTTCCACATGTACCCGTTCCTGTTTTTTTTTCCTGTTTCCTCTTTAGAGAGGGAGTATATTAATGCAAATTGATACAATAATGTTAATAAAAACTTAACAATAACAATAAAATGGTGAATGATGAGTGGGCGTGATTAAATGAATATTGATGGATTATAATAATAATGTTAATAAAAACTTAACAATAACAATAAAATGGTAAGATGAGTGGAGGTGATTAAATGAATAATATTAAATAAATATAAATGAATAAAACTTTGAAGATAAATTAAATTGAACATTAAACATTGAATAAAATTTAAGCGGAACTGAATTATAACTGAATGAAAAAAAATCCTGTTCGCAGTATCGCTGAAAATCAGGATGACTTCCAAGTTCTACAACAGTTAATTGTAGCTTTTGGGATGTGGAGAAACACTGGATTAGATGGGTGTACCTACCCCTAGGAGGTATTATAGAGCCACGTTATTTATGATGAAGATGTCCAGGACACCATGCTCTTAAGGACCGCAGAAAAAGTTTTTAAGTTAGTCTGCAAAATTGACTTGAAAATAATATTAATTTAAAAAATTATGCAGTTATGGTCTTAGTTAATCATTTTTAGCATTACATAGATGGCTAATTTAAAATTAAATTAAAAATGTACTTTAATTTTTCTTGATATTTTAGAAAATTGTTATGCCTACAAGAGTATTCACTACTACTACGCCAAAAAATATTCCTTTTGTAATTATACATGGATGCGTTCGTTCACATTTATTCTACACTATCAACTGAAGTAAATAAATCGACACGCAAATTAATATCGTATCTAGCAAAATTCATCTGTCTATCTCTGCACTTAAGGCATTTAGCAACGCATTAATTGCTGCAATTCCTTGTTTCACTTCCCTGTTAAACTAATAAAATGTGTATTAAAAACGGCGATGAATACAAATACTGTATAGTTATTATTGCTCTAAGCGTTTGAAAACCAATAAAATATTCTCATCGTTGATCCACGTATAACACCGATCTGGAGAAACATTGGTTTGGATTGAAGATATCTTCTTTATAGCGGTAAATTGTGATGAGTTGTGCAAGTGGAATGATAATAATGCCTACTTCCCTCTGTGGAAATATTTGCGCTGCATCCGCAAAGTTGCATCTGTATGGATGCCTTCGTTGACATAAATATATTCTACTCTATCAACTGAGGTAAATACATCGACACGCAAAGTAATATCGTATCTAGCAAAATTCATCTGTCTATCTCTGCACCTAAGGCATTTAGCAACGCATTAATTGCTGCAATTCCTTGTTTCACATCCCTGTTAAACTAATAAAATGTGTATTAAAAACGGCGATGAATACAAATACTGTATAATTATTATTGCTCTAAGCGTTTGAAAACCAATAAAATATTCTCATCGTTGATCCACGTATAACACCGATCTGGAGAAACATTGGTTTGGATTGAAGATATCTTCTTTATAGCGGTAAATTGAGATGAGTTGTGCAAGTGGAATGATAATACGAGTAATGCCTACTTCCCTTTGTGGAAATATTTGCGCTGCATCCGCAAAGTTGCATCTGTATGGATGCCTTCGTTCACATAAATATATTCTACTCTATCAACTGAAGTAAATACATCGACACGCAAAGTAATATCGTATATAGCAAAATTCATCTGTCTATCGCTGCACCTAAGGCATTTAGCAACGCATTAATTGCTTCAATTCCTTGTTTCACTTCCCTGTTAAACTAATAAAATGTGTATTAAAAACGGCGATGAATACAAATACTGTATAATTATTATTGCTATAAGCGTTTGAAAACCAATAAAATATTCTCATCGTGGATCCACGTATAACACCGATCTGGAGAAACATTGGTTTGGAGTGAAGATATCTTCTTTATAGCGGTAAATTGAGATGAGTTGTGCAAGTGGAATGATAATAACGCCTACTTCCCTTTGTGAAAATATTTGCGCTGCATCCGCAAAGTTGCATCTGCATGGATGCGTTCGTTCACATAAATATATGCTACTCTATCAACTGAAGTAAATACATCGACACGCAAAGTAACATCGTATCTAGCAAAATTCATCTGTCTATCTCTGCACCTAAGGCATTTAGCAACGCATTAATTGCTGCAATTCCTTGTTTCACTTCCCTGTTAAACTAATAAAATGTGTATTAAAAACGGCGATGAATACAAATACTGTATAATTATTATTGCTCTAAGCGTTTGAAAACCAATAAAATATTCTCATCGTTGATCCACGTATAACACCGATCTGGAGAAACATTGGTTTGGAGTGAAGATATCTTCTTTATAGCGGTAAATTGAGATGAGTTGTGCAAGTGGAATGATAATAACGCCTACTTCCCTTTGTGAAAATATTTGCGCTGCATCCGCAAAGTTGCATCTGCATGGATGCGTTCGTTCACATAAATATATGCTACTCTATCAACTGAAGTAAATACATCGACACGCAAAGTAACATCGTATCTAGCAAAATTCATCTGTCTATCTCTGCACCTAAGGCATTTAGCAACGCATTAATTGCTGCAATTCCTTGTTTCACTTCCCTGTTAAACTAATAAAATGTGTATTAAAAACGGCGATGAATACAAATACTGTATAATTATTATTGCTCTAAGCGTTTGAAAACCAATAAAATATTCTCATCGTTGATCCACGTATAACACCGATCTGGAGAAACATTGGTTTGGTTTGAAGATATCTTCTTTATAGCGGTAAATTGAGATGAGTTGTGCAAGTGGAATGATAATACGAGTAATGCCTACTTCCCTTTGTGGAAATATTTGCGCTGCATCCGCAAAGTTGCATCTGTATGGATGCCTTCGTTCACATAAATATATTCTACTCTATCAACTGAGGTAAATACATCGACACGCAAAGTAATATCGTATCTAGCAAAATTCATCTGTCTATCTCTGCACCTAAGGCATTTAGCAACGCATTAATTGCTTCAATTCCTTGTTTCACTTCCCTGTTAAACTAATAAAATGTGTATTAAAAACGGCGATGAATACAAATACTGTATAATTATTATTGCTATAAGCGTTTGAAAACCAATAAAATATTCTCATCGTGGATCCACGTATAACACCGATCTGGAGAAACATTGGTTTGGAGTGAAGATATCTTCTTTATAGCGGTAAATTGAGATGAGTTGTGCAAGTGGAATGATAATAACGCCTACTTCCCTTTGTGAAAATATTTGCGCTGCATCCGCAAAGTTGCATCTGCATGGATGCGTTCGTTCACATAAATATATGCTACTCTATCAACTGAAGTAAATACATCGACACGCAAAGTAACATCGTATCTAGCAAAATTCATCTGTCTATCTCTGCACCTAAGGCATTTAGCAACGCATTAATTGCTGCAATTCCTTGTTTCACTTCCCTGTTAAACTAATAAAATGTGTATTAAAAACGGCGATGAATACAAATACTGTATAATTATTATTGCTCTAAGCGTTTGAAAACCAATAAAATATTCTCATCGTTGATCCATGTATAACACCGATCTGGAGAAACATTGGTTTGGAGTGAAGATATCTTCTTTATAGCGGTAAATTGAGATGAGTTGTGCAAGTGGAATGATAATAACGCCTACTTCCCTTTGTGAAAATATTTGCGCTGCATCCGCAAAGTTGCATCTGCATGGATGCGTTCGTTCACATAAATATATGCTACTCTATCAACTGAAGTAAATACATCGACACGCAAAGTAACATCGTATCTAGCAAAATTCATCTGTCTATCTCTGCACCTAAGGCATTTAGCAACGCATTAATTGCTGCAATTCCTTGTTTCACTTCCCTGTTAAACTAATAAAATGTGTATTAAAAACGGCGATGAATACAAATACTGTATAATTATTATTGCTCTAAGCGTTTGAAAACCAATAAAATATTCTCATCGTTGATCCACGTATAACACCGATCTGGAGAAACATTGGTTTGGTTTGAAGATATCTTCTTTATAGCGGTAAATTGAGATGAGTTGTGCAAGTGGAATGATAATACGAGTAATGCCTACTTCCCTTTGTGGAAATATTTGCGCTGCATCCGCAAAGTTGCATCTGTATGGATGCCTTCGTTCACATAAATATATTCTACTCTATCAACTGAAGTAAATACATCGACACGCAAAGTAATATCGTATATAGCAAAATTCATCTGTCTATCGCTGCACCTAAGGCATTTAGCAACGCATTAATTGCTTCAATTCCTTGTTTCACTTCCCTGTTAAACTAATAAAATGTGTATTAAAAACGGCGATGAATACAAATACTGTATAATTATTCTTGCTATAAGCGTTTGAAAACCAATAAAATATTCTCATCGTTGATCCACGTATAACACCGATCTGGAGAAACATTGGTTTGGAGTGAAGATATCTTCTTTATAGCGGTAAATTGAGATGAGTTGTGCAAGTGGAATGATAATAACGCCTACTTCCCTTTGTGAAAATATTTGCGCTGCATCCGCAAAGTTGCATCTGCATGGATGCGTTCGTTCACATAAATATATGCTACTCTATCAACTGAAGTAAATACATCGACACGCAAAGTAACATCGTATCTAGCAAAATTCATCTGTCTATCTCTGCACCTAAGGCATTTAGCAACGCATTAATTGCTGCAATTCCTTGTTTCACTTCCCTGTTAAACTAATAAAATGTGTATTAAAAACGGCGATGAATACAAATACTGTATAATTATTATTGCTCTAAGCGTTTGAAAACCAATAAAATATTCTCATCGTTGATCCACGTATAACACCGATCTGGAGAAACATTGGTTTGGTTTGAAGATATCTTCTTTATAGCGGTAAATTGAGATGAGTTGTGCAAGTGGAATGATAATACGAGTAATGCCTACTTCCCTTTGTGGAAATATTTGCGCTGCATCCGCAAAGTTGCATCTGCATGGATGCCTTCGTTCACATAAATATATTCTACTCTATCAACTGAAGTAAATACATCGACACGCAAAGTAATATCGTATATAGCAAAATTCATCTGTCTATCGCTGCACCTAAGGCATTTAGCAACGCATTAATTGCTTCAATTCCTTGTTTCACTTCCCTGTTAAACTAATAAAATGTGTATTAAAAACGGCGATGAATACAAATACTGTATAATTATTATTGCTATAAGCGTTTGAAAACCAATAAAATATTCTCATCGTTGATCCACGTATAACACCGATCTGGAGAAACATTGGTTTGGAGTGAAGATATCTTCTTTATAGCGGTAAATTGAGATGAGTTGTGCAAGTGGAATGATAATAACGCCTACTTCCCTTTGTGAAAATATTTGCGCTGCATCCGCAAAGTTGCATCTGCATGGATGCGTTCGTTCACATAAATATATGCTACTCTATCAACTGAAGTAAATACATCGACACGCAAAGTAACATCGTATCTAGCAAAATTCATCTGTCTATCTCTGCACCTAAGGCATTTAGCAACGCATTAATTGCTGCAATTCCTTGTTTCACTTCCCTGTTAAACTAATAAAATGTGTATTAAAAACGGCGATGAATACAAATACTGTATAATTATTATTGCTCTAAGCGTTTGAAAACCAATAAAATATTCTCATCGTTGATAAACGTATAACACCGATCTGGAGAAACATTGGTTTGGTTTGAAGATATCTTCTTTATAGCGGTAAATTGAGATGAGTTGTGCAAGTGGAATGATAATACGAGTAATGCCTACTTCCCTTTGTGGAAATATTTGCGCTGCATCCGCAAAGTTGCATCTGTATGGATGCCTTCGTTCACATAAATATATTCTACTCTATCAACTGAAGTAAATACATCGACACGCAAAGTAATATCGTATATAGCAAAATTCATCTGTCTATCGCTGCACCTAAGGCATTTAGCAACGCATTAATTGCTTCAATTCCTTGTTTCACTTCCCTGTTAAACTAATAAAATGTGTATTAAAAACGGCGATGAATACAAATACTGTATAATTATTATTGCTATAAGCGTTTGAAAACCAATAAAATATTCTCATCGTTGATCCACGTATAACACCGATCTGAAGAAACATTGGTTTGGAGTGAAGATATCTTCTTTATAGCGGTAAATTGAGATTAGTTGTGCAAGTGGAATGATTATAACGCCTACTTCCCTTTGTGAAAATATTTGCGCTGCATCCGCAAAGTTGCATCTGCATGGATGCGTTCGTTCACATAAATATATGCTACTCTATCAACTGAAGTAAATACATCGACACGCAAAGTAACATCGTATCTAGCAAAATTCATCTGTCTATCTCTGCACCTAAGGCATTTAGCAACGCATTAATTGCTGCAATTCCTTGTTTCACTTCCCTGTTAAACTAATAAAATGTGTATTAAAAACGGCGATGAATACAAATACTGTATAATTATTATTGCTCTAAGCGTTTGAAAACCAATAAAATATTCTCATCGTTGATCCACGTATAACACCGATCTGGAGAAACATTGGTTTGGTTTGAAGATATCTTCTTTATAGCGGTAAATTGAGATGAGTTGTGCAAGTGGAATGATAATACGAGTAATGCCTACTTCCCTTTGTGGAAATATTTGCGCTGCATCCGCAAAGTTGCATCTGTATGGATGCCTTCGTTCACATAAATATATTCTACTCTATCAACTGAGGTAAATACATCGACACGCAAAGTAATATCGTATCTAGCAAAATTCATCTGTCTATCTCTGCACCTAAGGCATTTAGCAACGCATTAATTGCTTCAATTCCTTGTTTCACTTCCCTGTTAAACTAATAAAATGTGTATTAAAAACGGCGATGAATACAAATACTGTATAATTATTATTGCTATAAGCGTTTGAAAACCAATAAAATATTCTCATCGTGGATCCACGTATAACACCGATCTGGAGAAACATTGGTTTGGAGTGAAGATATCTTCTTTATAGCGGTAAATTGAGATGAGTTGTGCAAGTGGAATGATAATAACGCCTACTTCCCTTTGTGAAAATATTTGCGCTGCATCCGCAAAGTTGCATCTGCATGGATGCGTTCGTTCACATAAATATATGCTACTCTATCAACTGAAGTAAATACATCGACACGCAAAGTAACATCGTATCTAGCAAAATTCATCTGTCTATCTCTGCACCTAAGGCATTTAGCAACGCATTAATTGCTGCAATTCCTTGTTTCACTTCCCTGTTAAACTAATAAAATGTGTATTAAAAACGGCGATGAATACAAATACTGTATAATTATTATTGCTCTAAGCGTTTGAAAACCAATAAAATATTCTCATCGTTGATCCACGTATAACACCGATCTGGAGAAACATTGGTTTGGAGTGAAGATATCTTCTTTATAGCGGTAAATTGAGATGAGTTGTGCAAGTGGAATGATAATAACGCCTACTTCCCTTTGTGAAAATATTTGCGCTGCATCCGCAAAGTTGCATCTGCGTGGATGCGTTCGTTCACATAAATATATGCTACTCTATCAACTGAAGTAAATACATCGACACGCAAAGTAACATCGTATCTAGCAAAATTCATCTGTCTATCTCTGCACCTAAGGCATTTAGCAACGCATTAATTGCTGCAATTCCTTGTTTCACTTCCCTGTTAAACTAATAAAATGTGTATTAAAAACGGCGATGAATACAAATACTGTATAATTATTATTGCTCTAAGCGTTTGAAAACCAATAAAATATTCTCATCGTTGATCCACGTATAACACCGATCTGGAGAAACATTGGTTTGGTTTGAAGATATCTTCTTTATAGCGGTAAATTGAGATGAGTTGTGCAAGTGGAATGATAATACGAGTAATGCCTACTTCCCTTTGTGGAAATATTTGCGCTGCATCCGCAAAGTTGCATCTGTATGGATGCCTTCGTTCACATAAATATATTCTACTCTATCAACTGAAGTAAATACATCGACACGCAAAGTAATATCGTATATAGCAAAATTCATCTGTCTATCGCTGCACCTAAGGCATTTAGCAACGCATTAATTGCTTCAATTCCTTGTTTCACTTCCCTGTTAAACTAATAAAATGTGTATTAAAAACGGCGATGAATACAAATACTGTATAATTATTCTTGCTATAAGCGTTTGAAAACCAATAAAATATTCTCATCGTTGATCCACGTATAACACCGATCTGGAGAAACATTGGTTTGGAGTGAAGATATCTTCTTTATAGCGGTAAATTGAGATGAGTTGTGCAAGTGGAATGATAATAACGCCTACTTCCCTTTGTGAAAATATTTGCGCTGCATCCGCAAAGTTGCATCTGCATGGATGCGTTCGTTCACATAAATATATGCTACTCTATCAACTGAAGTAAATACATCGACACGCAAAGTAACATCGTATCTAGCAAAATTCATCTGTCTATCTCTGCACCTAAGGCATTTAGCAACGCATTAATTGCTGCAATTCCTTGTTTCACTTCCCTGTTAAACTAATAAAATGTGTATTAAAAACGGCGATGAATACAAATACTGTATAATTATTATTGCTCTAAGCGTTTGAAAACCAATAAAATATTCTCATCGTTGATCCACGTATAACACCGATCTGGAGAAACATTGGTTTGGTTTGAAGATATCTTCTTTATAGCGGTAAATTGAGATGAGTTGTGCAAGTGGAATGATAATACGAGTAATGCCTACTTCCCTTTGTGGAAATATTTGCGCTGCATCCGCAAAGTTGCATCTGCATGGATGCCTTCGTTCACATAAATATATTCTACTCTATCAACTGAAGTAAATACATCGACACGCAAAGTAATATCGTATATAGCAAAATTCATCTGTCTATCGCTGCACCTAAGGCATTTAGCAACGCATTAATTGCTTCAATTCCTTGTTTCACTTCCCTGTTAAACTAATAAAATGTGTATTAAAAACGGCGATGAATACAAATACTGTATAATTATTATTGCTATAAGCGTTTGAAAACCAATAAAATATTCTCATCGTTGATCCACGTATAACACCGATCTGGAGAAACATTGGTTTGGAGTGAAGATATCTTCTTTATAGCGGTAAATTGAGATGAGTTGTGCAAGTGGAATGATAATAACGCCTACTTCCCTTTGTGAAAATATTTGCGCTGCATCCGCAAAGTTGCATCTGCATGGATGCGTTCGTTCACATAAATATATGCTACTCTATCAACTGAAGTAAATACATCGACACGCAAAGTAACATCGTATCTAGCAAAATTCATCTGTCTATCTCTGCACCTAAGGCATTTAGCAACGCATTAATTGCTGCAATTCCTTGTTTCACTTCCCTGTTAAACTAATAAAATGTGTATTAAAAACGGCGATGAATACAAATACTGTATAATTATTATTGCTCTAAGCGTTTGAAAACCAATAAAATATTCTCATCGTTGATCCACGTATAACACCGATCTGGAGAAACATTGGTTTGGTTTGAAGATATCTTCTTTATAGCGGTAAATTGAGATGAGTTGTGCAAGTGGAATGATAATACGAGTAATGCCTACTTCCCTTTGTGGAAATATTTGCGCTGCATCCGCAAAGTTGCATCTGTATGGATGCCTTCGTTCACATAAATATATTCTACTCTATCAACTGAAGTAAATACATCGACACGCAAAGTAATATCGTATATAGCAAAATTCATCTGTCTATCGCTGCACCTAAGGCATTTAGCAACGCATTAATTGCTTCAATTCCTTGTTTCACTTCCCTGTTAAACTAATAAAATGTGTATTAAAAACGGCGATGAATACAAATACTGTATAATTATTATTGCTATAAGCGTTTGAAAACCAATAAAATATTCTCATCGTTGATCCACGTATAACACCGATCTGAAGAAACATTGGTTTGGAGTGAAGATATCTTCTTTATAGCGGTAAATTGAGATTAGTTGTGCAAGTGGAATGATTATAACGCCTACTTCCCTTTGTGAAAATATTTGCGCTGCATCCGCAAAGTTGCATCTGCATGGATGCGTTCGTTCACATAAATATATGCTACTCTATCAACTGAAGTAAATACATCGACACGCAAAGTAACATCGTATCTAGCAAAATTCATCTGTCTATCTCTGCACCTAAGGCATTTAGCAACGCATTAATTGCTGCAATTCCTTGTTTCACTTCCCTGTTAAACTAATAAAATGTGTATTAAAAACGGCGATGAATACAAATACTGTATAATTATTATTGCTCTAAGCGTTTGAAAACCAATAAAATATTCTCATCGTTGATCCACGTATAACACCGATCTGGAGAAACATTGATTTGGTTTGAAGATATCTTCTTTATAGCGGTAAATTGAGATGAGTTGTGCAAGTGGAATGATAATACGAGTAATGCCTACTTCCCTTTGTGGAAATATTTGCGCTGCATCCGCAAAGTTGCATCTGTATGGATGCCTTCGTTCACATAAATATATTCTACTCTATCAACTGAGGTAAATACATCGACACGCAAAGTAATATCGTATCTAGCAAAATTCATCTGTCTATCTCTGCACCTAAGGCATTTAGCAACGCATTAATTGCTTCAATTCCTTGTTTCACTTCCCTGTTAAACTAATAAAATGTGTATTAAAAACGGCGATGAATACAAATACTGTATAATTATTATTGCTATAAGCGTTTGAAAACCAATAAAATATTCTCATCGTGGATCCACGTATAACACCGATCTGGAGAAACATTGGTTTGGAGTGAAGATATCTTCTTTATAGCGGTAAATTGAGATGAGTTGTGCAAGTGGAATGATAATAACGCCTACTTCCCTTTGTGAAAATATTTGCGCTGCATCCGCAAAGTTGCATCTGCATGGATGCGTTCGTTCACATAAATATATGCTACTCTATCAACTGAAGTAAATACATCGACACGCAAAGTAACATCGTATCTAGCAAAATTCATCTGTCTATCTCTGCACCTAAGGCATTTAGCAACGCATTAATTGCTGCAATTCCTTGTTTCACTTCCCTGTTAAACTAATAAAATGTGTATTAAAAACGGCGATGAATACAAATACTGTATAATTATTATTGCTCTAAGCGTTTGAAAACCAATAAAATATTCTCATCGTTGATCCACGTATAACACCGATCTGGAGAAACATTGGTTTGGAGTGAAGATATCTTCTTTATAGCGGTAAATTGAGATGAGTTGTGCAAGTGGAATGATAATAACGCCTACTTCCCTTTGTGAAAATATTTGCGCTGCATCCGCAAAGTTGCATCTGCATGGATGCGTTCGTTCACATAAATATATGCTACTCTATCAACTGAAGTAAATACATCGACACGCAAAGTAACATCGTATCTAGCAAAATTCATCTGTCTATCTCTGCACCTAAGGCATTTAGCAACGCATTAATTGCTGCAATTCCTTGTTTCACTTCCCTGTTAAACTAATAAAATGTGTATTAAAAACGGCGATGAATACAAATACTGTATAATTATTATTGCTCTAAGCGTTTGAAAACCAATAAAATATTCTCATCGTTGATCCACGTATAACACCGATCTGGAGAAACATTGGTTTGGTTTGAAGATATCTTCTTTATAGCGGTAAATTGAGATGAGTTGTGCAAGTGGAATGATAATAACGCCTACTTCCCTTTGTGGAAATATTTGCGCTGCATCCGCAAAGTTGCATCTGTATGGATGCCTTCGTTCACATAAATATATTCTACTCTATCAACTGAAGTAAATACATCGACACGCAAAGTAATATCGTATATAGCAAAATTCATCTGTCTATCGCTGCACCTAAGGCATTTAGCAACGCATTAATTGCTTCAATTCCTTGTTTCACTTCCCTGTTAAACTAATAAAATGTGTATTAAAAACGGCGATGAATACAAATACTGTATAATTATTCTTGCTATAAGCGTTTGAAAACCAATAAAATATTCTCATCGTTGATCCACGTATAACACCGATCTGGAGAAACATTGGTTTGGAGTGAAGATATCTTCTTTATAGCGGTAAATTGAGATGAGTTGTGCAAGTGGAATGATAATAACGCCTACTTCCCTTTGTGAAAATATTTGCGCTGCATCCGCAAAGTTGCATCTGCATGGATGCGTTCGTTCACATAAATATATGCTACTCTATCAACTGAAGTAAATACATCGACACGCAAAGTAACATCGTATCTAGCAAAATTCATCTGTCTATCTCTGCACCTAAGGCATTTAGCAACGCATTAATTGCTGCAATTCCTTGTTTCACTTCCCTGTTAAACTAATAAAATGTGTATTAAAAACGGCGATGAATACAAATACTGTATAATTATTATTGCTCTAAGCGTTTGAAAACCAATAAAATATTCTCATCGTTGATCCACGTATAACACCGATCTGGAGAAACATTGGTTTGGTTTGAAGATATCTTCTTTATAGCGGTAAATTGAGATGAGTTGTGCAAGTGGAATGATAATACGAGTAATGCCTACTTCCCTTTGTGGAAATATTTGCGCTGCATCCGCAAAGTTGCATATGCATGGATGCCTTCGTTCACATAAATATATTCTACTCTATCAACTGAAGTAAATACATCGACACGCAAAGTAATATCGTATATAGCAAAATTCATCTGTCTATCGCTGCACCTAAGGCATTTAGCAACGCATTAATTGCTTCAATTCCTTGTTTCACTTCCCTGTTAAACTAATAAAATGTGTATTAAAAACGGCGATGAATACAAATACTGTATAATTATTATTGCTATAAGCGTTTGAAAACCAATAAAATATTCTCATCGTTGATCCACGTATAACACCGATCTGGAGAAACATTGGTTTGGAGTGAAGATATCTTCTTTATAGCGGTAAATTGAGATGAGTTGTGCAAGTGGAATGATAATAACGCCTACTTCCCTTTGTGAAAATATTTGCGCTGCATCCGCAAAGTTGCATCTGCATGGATGCGTTCGTTCACATAAATATATGCTACTCTATCAACTGAAGTAAATACATCGACACGCAAAGTAACATCGTATCTAGCAAAATTCATCTGTCTATCTCTGCACCTAAGGCATTTAGCAACGCATTAATTGCTGCAATTCCTTGTTTCACTTCCCTGTTAAACTAATAAAATGTGTATTAAAAACGGCGATGAATACAAATACTGTATAATTATTATTGCTCTAAGCGTTTGAAAACCAATAAAATATTCTCATCGTTGATCCACGTATAACACCGATCTGGAGAAACATTGGTTTGGTTTGAAGATATCTTCTTTATAGCGGTAAATTGAGATGAGTTGTGCAAGTGGAATGATAATACGAGTAATGCCTACTTCCCTTTGTGGAAATATTTGCGCTGCATCCGCAAAGTTGCATCTGTATGGATGCCTTCGTTCACATAAATATATTCTACTCTATCAACTGAAGTAAATACATCGACACGCAAAGTAATATCGTATATAGCAAAATTCATCTGTCTATCGCTGCACCTAAGGCATTTAGCAACGCATTAATTGCTTCAATTCCTTGTTTCACTTCCCTGTTAAACTAATAAAATGTGTATTAAAAACGGCGATGAATACAAATACTGTATAATTATTATTGCTATAAGCGTTTGAAAACCAATAAAATATTCTCATCGTTGATCCACGTATAACACCGATCTGAAGAAACATTGGTTTGGAGTGAAGATATCTTCTTTATAGCGGTAAATTGAGATTAGTTGTGCAAGTGGAATGATTATAACGCCTACTTCCCTTTGTGAAAATATTTGCGCTGCATCCGCAAAGTTGCATCTGCATGGATGCGTTCGTTCACATAAATATATGCTACTCTATCAACTGAAGTAAATACATCGACACGCAAAGTAACATCGTATCTAGCAAAATTCATCTGTCTATCTCTGCACCTAAGGCATTTAGCAACGCATTAATTGCTGCAATTCCTTGTTTCACTTCCCTGTTAAACTAATAAAATGTGTATTAAAAACGGCGATGAATACAAATACTGTATAATTATTATTGCTCTAAGCGTTTGAAAACCAATAAAATATTCTCATCGTTGATCCACGTATAACACCGATCTGGAGAAACATTGCTTTGGTTTGAAGATATCTTCTTTATAGCGGTAAATTGAGATGAGTTGTGCAAGTGGAATGATAATACGAGTAATGCCTACTTCCCTTTGTGGAAATATTTGCGCTGCATCCGCAAAGTTGCATCTGTATGGATGCCTTCGTTCACATAAATATATTCTACTCTATCAACTGAAGTAAATACATCGACACGCAAAGTAACATCGTATCTAGCAAAATTCATCTGTCTATCTCTGCACCTAAAGCATTTAGCAACGCATTAATTGCTGCAATTCCTTGTTTCACTTCCCTGTTAAACTAATAAAATGTGTATTAAAAACGGCGATGAATACAAATACTGTATAATTATTATTGCTATAAGCGTTTGAAAACCAATAAAATATTCTCATCGTGGATCCACGTATAACACCGATCTGGAGAAACATTGGTTTGGAGTGAAGATATCTTCTTTATAGCGGTAAATTGAGATGAGTTGTGCAAGTGGAATGATAATAACGCCTACTTCCCTTTGTGAAAATATTTGCGCTGCATCCGCAAAGTTGCATCTGCATGGATGCGTTCGTTCACATAAATATATGCTACTCTATCAACTGAAGTAAATACATCGACACGCAAAGTAACATCGTATCTAGCAAATTTCATCTGTCTATCTCTGCACCTAAGGCATTTAGCAACGCATTAATTGCTGCAATTCCTTGTTTCACTTCCCTGTTAAACTAATAAAATGTGTATTAAAAACGGCGATGAATACAAATACTGTATAATTATTATTGCTCTAAGCGTTTGAAAACCAATAAAATATTCTCATCGTTGATCCACGTATAACACCGATCTGGAGAAACATTGGTTTGGTTTGAAGATATCTTCTTTATAGCGGTAAATTGAGATGAGTTGTGCAAGTGGAATGATAATACGAGTAATGCCTACTTCCCTTTGTGGAAATATTTGCGCTGCATCCGCAAAGTTGCATCTGTATGGATGCCTTCGTTCACATAAATATATTCTACTCTATCAACTGAGGTAAATACATCGACACGCAAAGTAATATCGTATCTAGCAAAATTCATCTGTCTATCTCTGCACCTAAGGCATTTAGCAACGCATTAATTGCTGCAATTCCTTGTTTCACTTCCCTGTTAAACTAATAAAATGTGTATTAAAAACGGCGATGAATACAAATACTGTATAATTATTATTGCTATAAGCGTTTGAAAACCAATAAAATATTCTCATCGTGGATCCACGTATAACACCGATCTGGAGAAACATTGGTTTGGAGTGAAGATATCTTCTTTGTAGCGGTAAATTGAGATGAGTTGTGCAAGTGGAATGATAATAACGCCTACTTCCCTTTGTGAAAATATTTGCGCTGCATCCGCAAAGTTGCATCTGCATGGATGCGTTCGTTCACATAAATATATGCTACTCTATCAACTGAAGTAAATACATCGACACGCAAAGTAACATCGTATCTAGCAAAATTCATCTGTCTATCTCTGCACCTAAGGCATTTAGCAACGCATTAATTGCTGCAATTCCTTGTTTCACTTCCCTGTTAAACTAATAAAATGTGTATTAAAAACGGCGATGAATACAAATACTGTATAATTATTATTGCTCTAAGCGTTTGAAAACCAATAAAATATTCTCATCGTTGATCCACGTATAACACCGATCTGGAGAAACATTGGTTTGGTTTGAAGATATCTTCTTTATAGCGGTAAATTGAGATGAGTTGTGCAAGTGGAATGATAATACGAGTAATGCCTACTTCCCTTTGTGGAAATATTTGCGCTGCATCCGCAAAGTTGCATCTGTATGGATGCCTTCGTTCACATAAATATATTCTACTCTATCAACTGAGGTAAATACATCGACACGCAAAGTAATATCGTATCTAGCAAAATTCATCTGTCTATCTCTGCACCTAAGGCATTTAGCAACGCATTAATTGCTGCAATTCCTTGTTTCACTTCCCTGTTAAACTAATAAAATGTGTATTAAAAACGGCGATGAATACAAATACTGTATAATTATTATTGCTCTAAGCGTTTGAAAACCAATAAAATATTCTCATCGTTGATCCACGTATAACACCGATCTGGAGAAACATTGGTTTGGATTGAAGATATCTTCTTTATAGCGGTAAATTGAGATGAGTTGTGCAAGTGGAATGATAATACGAGTAATGCCTACTTCCCTTTGTGGAAATATTTGCGCTGCATCCGCAAAGTTGCATCTGTATGGATGCCTTCGTTCACATAAATATATTCTACTCTATCAACTGAGGTAAATACATCGACACGCAAAGTAATATCGTATCTAGCAAAATTCATCTGTCTATCTCTGCACCTAAGGCATTTAGCAACGCATTAATTGCTGCAATTCCTTGTTTCACTTCCCTGTTAAACTAATAAAATGTGTATTAAAAACGGCGATGAATACAAATACTGTATAATTATTATTGCTCTAAGCGTTTGAAAACCAATAAAATATTCTCATCGTGGATCCACGTATAACACCGATCTGGAGAAACATTGGTTTGGAGTGAAGATATCTTCTTTATAGCGGTAAATTGAGATGAGTTGTGCAAGTGGAATGATAATAACGCCTACTTCCCTTTGTGAAAATATTTGCGCTGCATCCGCAAAGTTGCATCTGCATGGATGCGTTCGTTCACATAAATATATGCTACTCTATCAATTGAAGTAAATACATCGACACGTAAAGTAACATCGTATCTAGCAAAATTCATCTGTCTATCTCTGCACCTAAGGCATTTAGCAACGCATTAATTGCTGCAATTCCTTGTTTCACTTCCCTGTTAAACTAATAAAATGTGTATTAAAAACGGCGATGAATACAAATACTGTATAATTATTATTGCTCTAAGCGTTTGAAAACCAATAAAATATTCTCATCGTTGAACCACGTATAACACCGATCTGGAGAAACATTGGTTTGGATTGAAGATATCTTCTTTATAGCGGTAAATTGAGATGAGTTGTGCAAGTGGAATGATAATAACGCCTACTTCCCTTTGTGGAAATATTTGCGCTGCATCCGCAAAGTTGCATCTGCATGGATGCGTTCATTCACATAAATATATTCCACTCTATCAACTGAAGTAAATACATCGACATGCAAAGTAATATCGTATCTAGCAAAATTTATCTGTCTATCTCTGCACCTAAGGCATTTAGCAACGCATTAAATGCTGCAATTCCTTGTTTCACTTCCCTGTTAAACTAATAAAATGTGTATTAAAAACGGCGATGAATACAAATACTGTATAATTAAATACTATTGGTCTCAACATTTGAAAACCAATCAACTAATTCTCATGGTTTATCTAGAACACCAATCTCGAGACACATTGGTTTGGGTTGAAAGTATCTTCTTATTAGTTAAAAACTTTGCTTTGCATCCGCAAAGTTGCGCCTACCTGGATGCGTTCGTTCACATAAATTGTACACTAGCAACCGAAGAAAATACATCGACGCACAAAGTAATATCGTATCTAAGAAAAATCCATCGGGTTTGGGTTGAAAGTGTTTTCTTATTTTTTAATTATGGCGGTAAATCGGGGATGAGCTGTGGAAGTGGAATGATGAAAATGCCTACTTCCCTTTTTAGGCATCTTTGCGTTGCATCCGCAAAATTGTCCCTACCTGAATGCGTTCGTTCTCATAAATTGTACACTATTAACTGAAAAAGATACATCGACGCACGAAGTAATATCGTAGTAGCTGCATTTCTGCACCTAAAAAGTATTTAGCACTGCATTAATTGCTGCAATTCCTAGTTTTACTTCTTTCTTAAACTAATAAAATGTGTATTAAAAGCGGCGATGAATACAAACAAATATCCACTAATTAATTAAAGTGACTACGGAAATCCGATCCAATTATTGCTTTACCAACGACAGCGATTAGCAATTTCCGTGGGAATTGTCTTCGTAATCAGAATTTCATGTTGAGCGTTATTAATCCATATGTGTTGATAGTAGAGTAGTTGGCAGCATACAACTTAAAATTGTGTACTTCGTGAAACCCTTTATGTGGTAATATGGGAACATTCTTTTATGATCAATACATAGTAACCCTGTTACTAAGCAGTAGTATAAATAACAGTTTACAAATAAACAATTAATTATCACGTTGTAATTCATTCTATTATTATTTCTTACCAAATATTAAAGCATTAGTTCAAGTTAATATAGTTATATTTAATTCAGCGATCTCCAAAATATCACAGGTTATGACGCCCAGTCTACGCAATTAAGAAAAAAGTGTTTATTGTAAGACATATCAATTTTTAATAATATCATAATGTCAAATAATAAAGAAGGGTCGCTAGAAAAATTAAAAGGCTCCGAAAACTACAATACATGGAAATATTCTATGCAAGCGCTGCTTGAACTACATGATTTAGAAAAATGCATTTCGGAAACTGATACCGAGAAAGATGCGAATAAGTTAAAAAAGGCAAAGGCGAAATTAATTTTAGCAATTGATCCAGTTTTGTATGTGCACATACAATCATGTGCAGCAGCAATTGATATATGGATTGTGTTAAAAACAATGTTCGAAGATAAAGGCTTAACTCGTCGCATTGGTTTGTTAAGGATGTTAATATCAACGAATTTGGAATCGTGCTCATCGATAGACGAATATATTAACAAAATTATTGGAACGGCCAATAAATTAACAGAAATAGGTTTCCCCATTTCCGAAGAGTACATTGGGTCATTTTTATTAGCTGGACTTACAGACGACTACAAACCATTTATAATGGGCATAGAAAGTTCGGGAATAAAAATAACAGGCGATGGAATAAAATCTCGATTATATGAAATTGGTCCATCGGTAAATGTAAAAGAACAGGCATTTTTCGGTAAGAAATTTAAAGGAAAGAAGAAATCACAAACGAAAGTGACGTGTTATAATTGTAAAATGCAGGGACATTTCGCCAATAAATGTCCAGATAAACTGAATAAAAAAACTAATAACGCGTTTAGTGTAGTGCTCGCGTCAAAGGGATTGAATAAAAACGAATGGGTTTTAGATTCGGCTGCATCACAGCACATGACTTTGAACGGACACTTATTAATAAATACTAGGTCTACGACAACGAAAAGTATTTGTGCTGCAAACAACGAAGAGTTATTAGTAAAATGCATTGGTGACACTAAGATAACTTGTAACGATGAAGTTATTACAGTGAAAAACGTACTATTTGTTCCAGGTCTCGCCGCGAATTTGTTATCTGTGTCGAAGATAACTGAAACCGGTAATCAATTGAAATTTGATAAAACCGGGTGTTCAATAATAAATTGCAATAACGAAAAATTTGCAAGGGCAATTTTGATTGATGGTGTTTATGTATTGAAAACGAAAAACGCGTACGGAATGATTGCGAAACAATCGGACAATTTAGTGATATGGCACAGAAAATTAGGCCATTTGAATTTTAATGAAATTCAAAAAATAAAAAACGATAAAGTTGGTGGAATCTCGTACAATTCAACTGGAACTAAGATGAATTGTGAAATATGCGCGAAAGCTAAACTAACAAAATTACCTTTCAAACGATCAGAAAAACGAGCAAGTAATTTTTTAGATTTAGTGCATAGTGATTTAAATGGACCAATGGAAAATGAATCAATTGGTGGAAAAAAGTACTTCATGACATTCATAGACGATTTTTCAAGAAAAGTTTTTGTATACTTTTTAAAAAATAAAAGTGAATCTTTTGAAATATTTTGTGAATTCAAGTCGATGGTCGAAAATCAAACCGAACTAAAGGTAAAAATATTGCGATCAGACAATGAGGGTGAGTACATTAACCAAAATTTTCAAAATATGTTTAAGAAATGTGGTATAATAAGTCAAACTACTGTACCACATACCAGTGGCGGCTCGTGAGGTTGTATAGTGGTGGTGCCAGATTTTTTTTTGATAAGTTTGTAAATTCAAGTTCAGGCCGAAAAAGATTTCTTCCGAATCCAAAAGAACTGTATAATAGTGTATACATTATTTTATACATTTCCGGGACTTAATTTGCAATTTATAATTATTTCGTACTGTAATTCCAACATAATCGACATTGTCCCTGTACAATTTTGTTCAGTGCTCTCGTTAATCGAGAGGAAATTAAAAAAAGAACAAATTCCAGATAAGTATGCAAAAAATATTCTAACCAATCGATTTATTGACGCTGCACCGTTCATGATCAGGTTAATTTGATGAACTTAACAATGAGCATACATAGTTGGCTAAAGAAAAATTATTCTGTCGGTTTTTTTGAATCTTTTGAATTGGTTTACCACCAAGAATGTAACGGAAAATGATAACAAGCTGAAATTCGTTAGATACGTCTGTGGTTTGCTGCTTTAGGTACTTCTTCATGATAAACGTTAAGCATACATGGTAACCAATTCATTCTGTGATGTATTAGAGGTCTCTTTAAAGACTGACGATTTGATAATAGCTTTTTATGCAACACGAGGTAAAAGTGATACTTTTATAATCAGGCGTGAAAATTGTCCATCGACAATTTTTTTCATCACACCCGTAAATCCACTCATTTTTTAAATAAATACTACGATTGAATTATGTCGTTCTTACTTTAAGCTATTGACAAATATTGTAGTACTTAGGTTTTGAAATAATCAAATCAGGCAAGGGTCTACTCATTTTTTTAATTTCATTCTTTTCTTTCGCCGAACATGTGCAAAAAGATTTGCATAAAAAGTTATTTTTTTATTCATTATTTAATTACTATTGACGAGTTTATTTACTTCACTATTAATAAATTATTAGAAGAATTCTTTTTTATACCACATAACGCAGTATAAATAATTACACTGCATGAAATCAGATTTATTGTGGAGGTAGGAGGTAGCCACATTACAATCTTAAACGCGGGCTTGGTTCGTAGGTAGAAGGCTATCACAAACCCGTGGTATCTCGCTGCAATTCCAGTTCTATTCGTTCTATTCAGGAGCCGGCATTGAAGTGACTCGCTGTTAATAATTTATCATATTGTAACATGATGTACATTTATGAAATAAAAATTACATATTTTGTATACTTTGTTTAAGCTTTAAAATGAGAAAAATATTTAAGATTAAACATTTTTTAAACAAAATTAAATATTTTTTGATAATTAAAAAAAATAGTTAAGGCCGGTTTGTTATACTAGTGCCATGGCTCCTGGGCTCATTATAACGAGCCGCCACTGCCACATACACCAGAGCAAAATGGCAGAGCTGAACGCATGAATACAACCATCGTAGAGAGAGCCAAATGCCTTTTGTTTGATTCTGGATTTGAAAAACGTTTTTGGGCAGAAGCTGTCAACACAGCGGTTTATTTAATAAACAGATCGCCAGCAAAAGCGACTGGAAAAATGCCAGAAGAAATTTGGACAAATTCCGAGGTAAATTTGGAAAATTTACGAATATTTGGGACCAAGGCCATGAACCATATCCCGAAAGTTCAGCGAAGAAAATGGGATCCAAAATCTCAAGAACTACATTTCGTCGGATATTGTGAAGGGACGAAAGCGTATCGTCTTATTGATAAAAAATCAGGTAAAATAACGAAGGCTCGGGACGTTGCATTTTTTGAAAGTACAAAAATAGATTGTAGTCCTGAAGTAGCTGAATATTCTGATTTTGATGACATGGAGAATAACGATCCATCCATAATCATCACAACGAAAGAGGTAAACCATTTAGTGGGAGATGCTAACTCCAAAATTACACAAGAAGAGAATCTAGAAAATTTGGAAATAACAAATGATTCACGACCCACAAGAGAGAGAAAAGCACCTGTTCGTTATGATGATTTTGTTATGTTAGCAATAACCGAACCAATCCGAGAACCGTTAACTGTTTTTGAAGCATTGAATAGTGAAAACAAAAATGAATGGTTAAACGCAATGAAAAATGAACATGATTCATTGGTAGAAAATGAAACATGGATGTTAGTCGATTTACCACCTGACAAAAGGGTTTTAAAAACAAAATGGGTATTTAAACTAAAATACGATAATGAAGGTAACATAGCTAGATACAAAGCCCGCTTGGTTGCAAAAGGATATGCACAAGTACCAGGTTTAGATTATGGTGACACATATTCACCAGTAATAAGATATGGATCAATTCGTTACTTAATGGCTATAGCTGCAAAATTTGGATTCAAGGTAGATCAAATGGATGCAATAACCGCATTTTTGCAAGGAGATTTAAACGAAGAAATTTATATAAATCAACCAGAAGAATTCAGTAACGAAACTTCACAGGTATGCCGGTTGAAAAAGGCCATGTACGGATTGAAACAAAGTGGAAGACAATGGAACATAAAACTAAATGAAGCGCTAATAGATCTCGATTTCAAAAGGTCAAAAGCAGATCCATGTGTGTATATGCAATTGAAAAACGAAAAAATTGTTATGATAATCGCTGTTTATGTAGACGACTTCTTAATATTTTGGTTAGATGAAGCAAAAAGGAACGAAATCAAAAATTCATTATCTACAAAATTCAAGATGAAAGATCTAGGAGAAGCAAAGTGTTGTGTTGGATTGAGAATTTCCCGAGACGATGAAGGAAATATTTATCTCGATCAAGAAAATTACATAAAGCAAATTCTTGAAAGGTTTAATATGAAAGATTGTAACAGCTTATCAACACCATCTGATAAAAATCAGAAGTTATCTAAACAAATGTCCCAAGATTCTGAGAGAGAAGACGAAGAATTGAGCAAAATACCATATCAACAGGCAGTTGGAGCATTGTTATATTTGGTTCAAGGAACTCGTCCTGATTTATCATTCGCTGTGGGGGACGTAAGTAGATATAATAATTGTTTTAATCGCGCCCATTGGTCAGCTGTAAAACGTATTATGAGATATCTAAAAGGTACCGAAAATTTAAAATTAAAATTTAACAAAATTGGCTCATTAAATATCGAAGGATATTCAGACTCAGATTGGGCCTCCGATTTAGATAAAAGAAGATCTTGTACGGGCTATGTTTTCAAGTTACAAGGAGGAGCTATTTCATGGGGAAGTCGCCGACAACCAACAGTGGCTCTTTCATCCACAGAGGCTGAATACATGGCATTATCATCAGCCATTCAAGAGGCTATTTGGTTAAACAAATTTGGTCAAGAACTTGGATTAAAAATAATGTTCAAGGAACCAATAAAAATTTACTGCGATAATATAGGGGCAATCTACTTGACAAAAAATGATGTTTTTCAATCGAGATCAAAGCACATTGATATACGCTATCATTTTATTCATGATGCTTTGGAAAAGAAAACTGTTAATGTGACTTACATACCAACTGAAGAAATGGTGGCAGACGCATTAACAAAAGCAGTTCCAAGCCCAAAGCAAAAATTTTGTGTCAACAATATGGGTCTAGTTGATATTAAAAATTTGAAATAACGAAAATTTTCAATAAGTGGGAGTGTGGTAATATGGAAACATTCTTTTATGATCAATACATAGTAACCCTGTTACTAAGCAGTAGTATAAATAACAGTTTACAAATAAACAATTAATTATCACGTTGTAATTCATTCTATTATTATTTCTTACCAAATATTAAAGCATTAGTTCAAGTTAATATAGTTATATTTAATTCAGCGATCTCCAAAATATCACACTTTACATGTCTTCGAATAAACACTTACGTCTGCTCCAGTATCTATTAAAAATAAAAGCATATTCGTTAATCTATCGGTAATAACTTAGATCGCCGATTTGGGTTGGGATTGGGGAATCAGTTGCAGCGTGTACCGAATCCCTCACTAGTTTTCCTGCTCAACATACGTACATGATTTAATACAATAATATTAAGGATCTTGGGTGGTGGAGTATTGTACTCAAGAAAACAACTTATTCAAATCGACCGGTTTCGACGAGGCTCCTGGTCATCATCAGGACTATAATAATAAACGGTATACATTATTAATTGTTACAATTTGTCTTACATTACAACATTGGCACAAGGAGTAGGAATTTACCTCTCGAATCTGGTGATAAAGCTTTCCTAATAAAGTACATGAAATTGTGGGACACGATACGATTATTGACGGAGTCAGCAATAGTTATAAAACAGTTTAAAAATGTCATAGATTTAAAATTATTACCATACAATAAAATACTCAAAGATAAACATGTGAACTATTGAGATTATTCCTAGTAACCACCAGACAAATACAACAAAACTTAACAATAACTAAAATAACTATATAATGACATGGATACAAATAAATTAAAGTTAATAAAAATTCAATAATGCCGCCACCAAAATCGGTCAAATGAGAGGTAGGTAATGTGTCAGTTGGTAGTTCTAATGTAGTGGAAACAAAACGACGAGTCAACACCACGAAGTTTTCGAGTATCTTTGACCATAAAAGGCCATCGAAAGCTCGTTTGAAATCAATAAAAATCCCCAAAACGTATTTGGAGTTCGTGGTATTTATTATTTCTATGCCTTTGTGCCATGCGTCTTCCGTACATTTTCCTGGAACGAAGCCATACTGCGCCTCACTCATTTGTCCCATGAGAAGTGTATTAAGCCGAGCTACCATAACACGTTCCAATACCTTTGCCATGACTGGCAAAAGGCAAATGGGTCAGTATGATGGGACATCGTCCCTCACCTTATGCGGAGACTTCAGAATGACGACGAGTCTGGCAACTTTCCACGGTGTGGGGAAGTAACCCTTTTCCAGACAGTCGTTGAGTAACGACATGACCTGTTCTGGGATTGCCACCCATACCCTATTAATCATCTCAGGCAAAATATTATCCAAACCTGGGGCTTTGCCCACTCTAATTTTCCTGGTAGCCTCTCCAACTTCTTCACAGGTAAACTTGGGGGCCTGCTCCACTATTACCAAGTTTTCAGGCTCGGGTCCTTGGATACCGACGGCGAAGAAGTTACTAAGTAACAACTCCGCTGTTTCTCTCCAAGTCGACGTCTGTTTCTCGACACCGTCCACGTAGTGCTTTAGTGAGGAGACGACGGAAGTATTCTTCCGTTTCCCTCGACACATTTTGTAGACGGCACCCCAGGGCTCTGCGTTTCCAGATTCGCTCACGAACTGTTGTCAGTCGTGGGCTTTAGCATCTAGAACCGCTTTCTTGTATTCACTCGTGATCGTCACACAGACATTCTCGAGTTCTTCTACATCCTGTAGTCGATTGGCGCGGCGCGCTCTCTGTAAGCTCTTCTTGGAGGTTTTAACTTTCGCTCTCATCGTTCTAAGGTCATGACTCCACCAAGATACCCGCGGTCGCACTGGGCCTTGCCTAGTTACGAGGACCTCTTCATTGGTGGCGTTAATCTATTCATCGATTTTTCCCACTTTTTGATCAGTGGTTAGTCGATTGAATGCAGCCATTTCCATGCTTCTGGTCGCGGTGTCATGGAGAGTCTATATGTACTTTTTCCAGTCGGCACCTTCGACAACGTAACTAGGGAAAGAATGGGATTCCTCGTTCCGTTGAGGTCGATCATTTCTCCCTTTCACGATTATCGCGATAGGGTTAAGATCACTAACTCCCTCACCGTCTAACAACTCCCATTTTATGTCAAAGTTGTCGAAAGCGACGTTACCAATGGTAACGTCTATATCTGAACTTCCTTGACCACCACTGACCCGGCCTCCCTGAAACGTGGAGTTGACCGAAGGTTGATTAAACACTACCAGGTTTTTCTCTTGGATGAATTCCGCGAGAGTGGTACTCCGGTAGGTCGAGAGTTTGCCTTCGCTGATGTGTTTACTAAACCATGCAGGCGATTGAGCATTGGAGTCCATGCCTATTACTAACGGTTTATCACCTGCAATCTCCAGCATGGATTCCATTATGGCCAGTTCTGGCTCTATTTCTCTTGTTCCGGGACAGTATAAACTGGCAACGTAATACTCACCCAATACACCGTTAGAGATGTGTATCATCACCGCCACACCATCTTTCCCCTGGGGAAATTTGGATGGCGCTGATCTCCGGGTTGAGAACCGACACAGTCGCCGATGCGTTAGCAGGGGCGAAAGTCCTGAACCTTCCCGGAATGCCGTATTCAATCCCCTCTCTAGTGTATGACTCCTGAATGAGCATCACGTAATATCTCCCGGAAGCGGCGAACCCAGAGAAATCCGAAGTGGCGGCTCGGCTTCTCTGACAATTACATAGTAGGATCCTAATTCCAGCCATGCAGAAGTCGGGCGTTTCTGACGTACACAGTCACTGTTTCTGTTTCTGACGTACAAGTCGTTGACAATGCCGAGTGGTTCTCCGATTTGCCTTCCTTTTTGCAGTTAATGCATCGCATTTCTGCGGTGCATTGAACCTCCTTATGACCCGGGTCCCCGCACTTTCTGCACAGATTGCTTCGGGCTGCTCTGCACACCTTGGTCACATGACCAAAGCCAAAACCTTTGTAACAGCTGTAACAACCCAAATTGCTACTGCGGGCAGCTTACGGGAGGGTGGACCAGGGGGGGGCTTATATGGCCGAAATCTAATTTTCTCTTCTCTTCCTTCAAAAATGCGGGCGCCACTCTTATCTAATATAAGAGACTTTTACGGGGAACTTAAACTATGAAACAAAAATATAAAACTGTTAAAAATAATATTTATTCTAATTTATTGTAACCGGAAACACTTTATACAATATTTACAATAGCTGGTTATTTACTAATGCATTATTTACAATCTATACAATCGTGAAAAAGTAAATTACTTTATATTATACACAAGGGCTGAGTACAGTCCTGTCCTAGTAGTTCATCTGACCTATCTTTAGTAAATAATGAAATGCGCAAACGAACGGGTGCAGGTTAATTCGTGGCTGCTACTTGATAGCTTATCATCAACAAAAACAAAACAACTAATTGGATTCCCCTTAAAACGGTATGTAATTCTTACTTAATAATATTAAACTACTAACTACCGAGGAGTGATAATTACTCTAATTTTTACTTTTGTAGACCAAACAAAAAGTTCTGACTTCTGGGACTTGAAAAATTTACACCCAGCAATGACAAAACTGGCCCCTTCAATTGTAACCTAAAAATGACCAGGGCAGTGACCTCGCTTGTACATGGGTATTTGGATGGAGTGCCTTGTAAAATCGAAAACACTCTCGGACGGACCTACGTCTTGTTAACCCAAAACGTACAGGAGTGAGTTGCCTTGTTTAACCGAAAGCATCTCGGAAATGGTAGGTGGACAAGGAAATGAAAGTGTCTTGCGAACTGAAAACACTTTCGGGTGAACGTACGCCTTGCAAAACCAAAAACATACGTTACGATACAAGAGAAATCGAAGACCTTCCTTTAATAGTGGCTAAAACTTACAAATTTGTGTCTTTCTCTGGTGTCATCTAAACTGAATTTGTATAATTCAGATTAATTAAAATTGTTGGCATTAAGGTAACCTAATTCTTTTTACAGTTTTCTGGCATTAACCTATAAATCTCATAAATATTTATATCGGCTGAAATTTGTTCCCAAATTAGTTAAGCCGATTAACTAAAAATATTTTATTCGTTACAACTCCCCATCCCTACTAACTGAAGGGCGTGATAAAAAAACTAACCAACCTCTAATATAAAAATCAACCTACACTCTTTAAGACAAAACCAAAAACTTACAAGGTCTGTTGCAATTTCAACCCTCAAACGTTCGTTTATAAAGGTATATAATATATTGAACTGTATTTCAATGGTTATCCAAAATTCGATAAATTTCAAAAATTAAAATTAACATGTTTGAAAAATTCAAAATGTAACAAAAATTATTGTAAACTAAAATTAATTAGAAGAAGGGGGAATTTGGATTTGGATAAATGTCTTTGTGCGCAGACGAAGAACTTTTGGAGTTGGAAGAAGGAGGGGACAGTCTACGCCGAGCAGTCGACTAGATAGGACGTTTTGAGCGAGTCCTTTGTAAAATTTTGTAGAGTTGAAATTGTTATTAATAAAAACGAGATTTAGTTTGAAATTGTATGAGTAGTTTGATTTGAAGTGAAATTTGAATAAAAGTGTTTTGGAAAAGAAAATTAAAGTTAAAAAGTAAAAATTTTGAACCACGGAGTTTAAAAAAATAAATGGTTGGTCCGTGGACTGAAAAGAACACGACAACAATAAATTTTGTCGCCGCAAGTGGAGCTCGAAACCAACGAACACGAAGATTACCCTGAGATTTAAGTAACCCATGCTCTACCGACTGAGTAAATCAACAAAGAAAATTGGCAACGCAAAGTGGAGGCTTCAAAACACCACGACCACGAAAAACTACCCTAAGGTAAGAGCAGTTATTGCAACATTATTATTAAAGTGGAAAAAACGTGCATTGAAATTAAAAACAACATTTGGTGTAAAAATTTAAGGCCGTTATGATAAATAACCACATTTAACATTTGCGAACAATAAATTAAAAACAACTGTTGCGTTGGAACATTCGAAAACGCAGATGCCGCGTGCACGTGCAAATAAAAGATAAAACATTTGAAATTAATAAAATAACCATATGTGGATAAATTTGAAAATAAAATTAGTTTGAAAAAATTAAATTCACGATAAAAAAATGAATAAAGGTGAAAGAAAAGGAGGAAGCTTCATAGATGCTAGCTTGGGAGAAAGTACTATCATAATTCCTAAAAAAAAGGAAGAAATGACAACAGTTCCGGAATTTACGGAAGAGGCGGAGGTACAAGGAGCTACAAAAAAGCGAAAAGAAGAAGAGGATCAAGGTTTAACGATGGAAAAGATGCTCCAAATAATGAGGGGAGATATAAAAGACGCATCAGAAGAAAATGCTAAAAGAATAAAAGACGCATCGAAAGAAACTGCCAAAGAAATAATTGAAATCATAAAAATTACTGAAGAAAATTTGAAAAGAGATATAAAGGAGTTAACAATATCAAAAGTTGAAATGCAAGAGGAGATAAAAAGAATAGATGGCGAAGTAAAGATACTACAAGAAGACACAGTTACTAAAGGGGTTTTTGAAGAATCAATACAAGAAAATAATAACAAATTTAAAAGCCTAGAAGAAAAAGTAACCAATAATAACCAGAAAATAACGAAAATCAATTCAGCAATGGGGGTAGAAATCGGATTAATAAAAGCAAACATACAAGCGTACGATGGAAAATTTGAACAGGTACAAGAGGAAATGTCGGAGATAAAAACGACTATTAGAAATACTCAAGAAACAGAACATCAACATTCAAATTATTCTAATATCCCTAACTTGGAAAATGAATCCAGCGGTATTAAACAATTAATACAAGAAATGCATCTCGGCTTCAACACGGATAAGGTCATGAAATTTTACGGCGATGGACAGACAAACCCCAAGCTATTTTTGAAAAATTTAAAAGATACCACTGATAAGATAAGTGATTTGTCTAGGTTAAAATCTATTATTAGGCATTCGTTGAAAGGAGAGGCAGAACATTGGTTGGGGGTAGTAGAGGATAATTACAAAAATTTTTCAGAATTTGAAAAATTATTTTTAAGGCAATATTGGGGAGCTGCGGAACAAGGAAAGGTGAGGTCAAATCTTATAAATGGAAAATACAGAGGCAGGATGGACCACACAAGAGAAAATTATGCCATAAAACGCATGAATGCAATAAAACAATTAGATCCACCTATGGATGAGATCGACGTCATTCGCAGTTTGGCGAATCATTTTGAATACGATATCATAAATAGAGCATCGATTGAAAACACAGAAACAACCGAACAATTTTTAAACCTTCTAAAAAGATTTGACAACATCCCATATGATGCAAGAAATTCAAATTTTAACGAAAATAGTTCATCATCATGGAGGAATTACAATAGGTCAAATTTTAATAACAATTTTAACAGAAATAATAACTATCAATCAGATGACAGCCACTATCGCCATAATGATAGAGATGACCGCCGAAATAATTATTCAAATAATAATTACTATAATTCCCGATATTCAAATAATGATCAACAAACAAGAAACAGAAATTGGAATAATTATAATACAGGCAACCGTTCGCCAAATTCGAATGAAAATTCGCGATCAAATGGTAATAACTGGAACAATTATAATACAAATAATCAACAACGAAATGATGGGAGGTCAAATGAACACCCACAACCAGGAAGAAACAATTGGAATACGCACAACAATGATTCTCGCCGTCAGCATGCCAACAACATTAATACAAATAGAGGGCACGCAAGGGTTTTTACAAACACTAGAACGACAGGTCAAGGTAATAACAATACTGATGCAACGCCAGCGCATATAAATGCAATAACAACAATCGAAGAACCAGCAGGTGCATCGAATGTTGATTCGATTCAAAATTTTTAATAAAGGGCAGTTCAGATAAAAACATTATAAATTCATATGAACATCCTAGGGAATTTATAACAATAATAAATGAAACATCAATAAATGAAAATCAATCTGGATTGCCATACATCTTTATAAACGTAAATCAGATACGAATAAAAGCATTGTTAGACACAGGTGCAGAAATATCTTTAATAAATGAAGATATAATAAATAAAAATTTAGAAAATTTTAAAGACCAAATGATAAAAACTACGCCCGTAAAATTAATAGCACCAAATAATAAAACGTTTACTATAATCAACAAAAATTTAAATGCACTCATTACAATTGGAAAATATAAAAAACACGGCAGCATCATGATCATGCCGGATTTAAAAATGGATTGTATTATTGGGATAGACTTACTGGAAAAATTTGAAATTAGAATAGATATTCCGAATAAGAAAATTAAGATGCCGGAAGAAGAGATAGGATGGGTTGAAATCGATAAACGGTTGGATAAAAAAAAGGACTATTCGAAAATTACTAACGTTATGAATCTACAGGAAGATAAGACGATAAAAAAATTTAGTGAGGAGAAATCAAGCGAAAATACGGAAAAAAATCGTTGGAGAGATATTAAATTAAATTGTGAGGAAAGTCATATGGAATTTTTGATAACACTTTTAGAAGACAATGCAGAATTAGTTAATAAGAAATCTCGAATCGCAAAAGGCTACGAACATAAGTTAGTTATCACCAATAATGGTTTATTCAAAAACAAGACCTACCCGATCCCATATGCGTACAAAAAACAAGTATGGACAGAATTGCAACAGATGATACAGGATGGGATTATAGAAGAATCGTCAACAGCATACATAAATCCTTTGGTGGTCGTTAAAAAAAAAGATAATAGTATAAGACTATGTTTAGACGCAAGAAATCTAAATGCCATCTGTAAACCGCAATATGAGGCTCCAGAAAGCATTGAGAGTTTGTTGGGAAGAATAGGAAATAAAACCTTATTCAGCAAACTAGATTTGAGAAATTCATTCTGGTTAATTCCTTTGGAGAAAAATTCGCGTGAATACACAGGTTTCTACGTAGATGGACATACGTTCATATTCAAAGTGGTTCCGTTCGGTCTTTCGACATCCAGTAGCGCATTGATAAGAGCTATGCAGGGAATTTTAAGCAAGTACGAAGATTTCTGCATACACTACGTAGATGACATATTAATATTCAGTGAAGATGAAGATAAACATAAACAACACGTTAAATTAGTGATGAATGCATTAAATAAAGCTGGTATGAAACTAAACATTGAAAAGTGTGAATTCTTCAAGAAAAAGGTGCAATATTTGGGGTTAAACATCACCAAGAATTATGTAAAAATTGACAACAGCCGTCTGGATGAAATAAAAGAATATCCAAGACCGAAAAACATAAAAAATTTAAGAGGATTCCTGGGGGTTATGAACTATTTTAAGAGATTTATTCCAGACTATTCTAAAATGACACTACCGCTATTGGAGTTATTAAAAAAGAACATAAAATGGTATTGGGACGATAAAAAGGAACAAGCTTTTTTAAATATGAAGGAGACAATATTCAAAAACATGTGTCTAGAACATCCCGATTTCACACAAACATTTATTCTACGCACGGACGCATCAAACTACGCAATCTCAGGTGCTCTACTACAAATTAGAGATGGATTGGAAATACCCATATGTTTTACGTCACGCACTCTAAGAAAGAGTGAAATAAACTATTCTGTAAGTGAAAAAGAAATGTTAGCAATTGTTTTCGCAACTCAAAAGCTCCGATATTATCTAATAGGTAACCACTTTGATATTGAAACGGATCATGAATCATTAACATTTATGATGACTACAAAATTTTCGAACAGCAGAATTTACCGTTGGTCGTTGCTAATACAAGAGTTTGATTTCGACATAAAATACATAAAAGGTCGCGATAACATTATTGCTGATGCATTTAGTAGAAAAGATGGTTCAAACAGAAGTAAAATTAAGGAGATTTTAATAGCCATGAATGAGCTACATGTAATGGATTCACCTTTTAACTTGGAAAGTGTTCAAATCGCACAGTTAGAAGAAACCATAGTAAGAATAACAGGATTTCTACAATTAAATGAAAACAAATATAAAAATTATGAATTAACAAATGACATAATAATAAAAAAGATAAATGAAATGGAACTCTATGTCATTGATGAAAGATTGACTATTGAAATTGCGTGGAAACTGCATATACGATTTGGGCACATAGGACTGAGAAAACTTTGGATGATGTTTCAAGAAAATTACTATTGCAAGAAAGATAGAAAAATAATTAAAGATGTGGTCAATAAATGCAAGTTATGTTTACTTGGTAAATACAAAAATTACCATAACAAAAATACGATAAATAGCGTCGAAGTTAATGAACCAGGGGAAATAATAGCAATCGACTACATAGGGAATTTAATACCTAGCCATCAACAAAAGAATATTTTAGTCATAGTAGATGCTTTTAGCAAATATGTGAAATTATACCCTACCAAAGTATGCAACACGGAAATATCTATAGAACTACTAGATGATTATATCTCGAACGTTATAAAACCAAAAATGATTGTAGCCGACAATGCAACTTATTTCAATAATGCTCGTTTTAAACAACACTTTAGAGAACAAGACATAAAAGTTTATTTTTGCAGCGTTAGACACCCACAAGGAAACATGAGTGAAAGATATGTGCAAGAAGTATCGAAATTTTTAAGATTATTATGTAGGAACGATCACCCTTCTTGGTATGAACATTTAGACAGAGTTGAAAATTTTATAAATGAAACGCCAAGCACGGTCACTGAAGAATCACCGGTATACTTAATGAAACAACAATTGCCAGAAAGACCGTGGACAGGAAATGAAGAAAACATCGATTATATGCAAACGCTAATAAAAGTAAGAGAAAGGCTTAACCGGAAAAGATTAAGATACACTGAAAAAATGAACAACAAAATAGAAAAGAAAATAGTATTTAAAATCGGAGATCTAGTGGTAGTAAAAAGTTTGCGTGTTGGGCTACGATCAGCAAATCAATGCGCTAAATTGCATCTTCCTTTTGAAGGACCATATGTCATAAATAGAAGAGTGGCAGAAAACACCTACGAATTATACAATGAAGCGACAGACAGGGTGAGAGGACAATTTCATTTACAAGACCTGTATGAATACAAACGACGAAATGATGGATGGTAATGAAATTGTAGATGTCGACGAAAACATCGATATACAAGAACCTCCTGACGAGCAACCAAGAAGAGGCAAGAAAAGAAGACGTTTAAGCCAATCTTCTAACGAACACAGAAGTAAACGTGAACGAATGATCGACGAAATTTGCCATGATTTCGCGCATGTCAGATTGGAAAAACAAAAGAAATTGGGTGAATAAACATAAAAACGTAAAGAACAATAACTCTTGTGTAAATCAAGTTAAAATAAAAACAATTGATACGGACTAAACATTAATATGTGAGTATGTGCGGATTAAACAAATAATAAAACAAACTTTCAATGGACAATAAACAGTTAATAAGTGCAAAACATTCAATTAAAAAATCGGCGTGCAAAACTAATAAAAAAATTGGTGGATTGAAAAAACAATAATGGGCGTGTGAAAAATTTGAAAAATTGACGAAATAGAGGGCGTTTAAAAATTAAAACATGTATTGACAGGTGTTTCAAAAACTTAAAAATAAAACATGTTGATTGGTGTTTCAAAAACATAAGTATAAAAAAAATAAAAATGCAGTGTGCATAAAAATTTTAGAAAAGTTAAATTTATTTTCGATATTATTATTTGCTATTTTTCATTCATAAAAAAAAATATTTTAGTTAAGTTAAAATTTGTAAATAATTGATAATGACCATGTCTAAATAATACTTTTGTTAAAAATAATATTTTAGTTAAGTTTAAAAATGTAAATTTGATATAAAATTCCAAAATTCTTAACATGCAAGTCATTGAAATCCAATTAGAAAGATTTCCAGCAAAATTACTAAAGTTAGCAATGTTACTTAAAAATCTAGAGGGCGTTGAACTGTATTTCAATGGTTATCCAAAATTCGATAAATTTCAAAAATTAAAATTAAAATTAACATGTTTGAAAAATTCAAAATGTAACAAAAATTATTGTAAACTAAAATTAATTAGAAGAAGGGGGAATTTGGATTTGGATAAATGTCTTTGTGCGCAGACGAAGAACTTTTGGAGTTGTAAGAAGGAGGGGACAGTCTACGCCGAGCAGTCGACTAGATAGGACGTTTTGAGCGAGTCCTTTGTAAAATTTTGTAGAGTTGAAATTGTTATTAATAAAAACGAGATTTAGTTTGAAATTGTATGAGTAGTTTGATTTGAAGTGAAATTTGAATAAAAGTGTTTTGGAAAAGAAAATTAAAGTTAAAAAGTAAAAATTTTGAACCACGGAGTTTAAAAAAATAAATGGTTGGTCCGTGGACTGAAAAGAACACGACAATATATAAAAAAATAAAAAGAAAACAAGTGTTTTAGTTACGTCAGAAGACTACTCCTGGCCTGGCTTGCTTTTGAAAGGATGTACCCGACGTAACAAACGCTTCTGCCGTAGTTCCAATGGTTGGCCATCACACAGGACCACAGTTCTCCAGGGGCCGCTCTTCTTAATCCCCTGATCCATGATTCTTTGAATTACTCCGATGGACGTAGTAATAGGGGGAGAGGTGATGATGTAGCCCGGCTGTTTTGTTTTAACCGGGTACTGGTGTTCTGAAACATTAAATTCGTTTAGTATTAGTGGTTCCATACCTGCCAGTATTGCTTCGAAGGAAGGTTGTCGACCCTTGTGGGCCAGGCGGATCCGCTCCGAGCGCCGCACTCCGCTCAGGGCCTCGCAGTCGTCCTCTTCCGAACTGTCGGAACTTGGGGTGGATTCGGATCTCCGAGGGGACATACTCCATTTTAAGTCTTTGACATGGGCTCTTCCGAGCGGTTCGCCCCCTGGAGAGGCCAGTTCCACGATCACCGGCGATAACACCTGATGTATCACACACGGACAACAAAATTTGGGTGCCAGTTTCGCAATTATTCCTTCTGGTGCGTTGGACAGAACCCGCTGTCGTTTATATACGACCTCTCCTAATTTTGGGAGGCGATGCTTACGCCGGGGGTCATAATATTGCTTTTGATTCAAGAAAGCGGTGGTCAGATTAGTGCGGGCCAATTCGTGGAGGTCTCCCAATTTCTGCAATCGTTCTCTGTACTGTCCAGGATTGACAATCCGGTCGAAATTAAGTGGTCGTTCAGGAGAATAATATAACTCTCGCCCCAGGTTTAACATACACGGAGAAAATCCAGTGGAGGAGTGTTGGGCCGTATTTAACGCAAATTGTATTTCTGGCAGTGCGGCGTCACACTTCCTGTGGTGGCCCGTACATGCTTGGGCCAACATGGTCCCAATAGTTTTGTTGGTCCTTTCCACGGGATTTTCCTGGGGCGTATATTGTGGCGTGAAACTATGGTGGATATGTAACTCCTCCGTGAGTTTCCGTAGCTCGCGACTGATGTATGGCGTTCCATTGTCGGTCAGCAATTGGTCCGGCGTTCCAAATCTCAACACGGTACGGTTTTTAAATTCGCGGCAGATGTTCGACGCATTGGCTTGTCGTAACGGACATAGCTCAACCCATTTGGTGAACGTGTCTTGAAATACCAAAATGTGTTGGAAACCCTTCGTTGACCGGGGAAACGCACCCATCAGGTCGGAGCTGACGGTTTGCCAAGGTCGTTGGGGAATTCGTGCGTACATCTTTCCCACCGGTAATCCGACTGGGGGTTTGTATGTATATATTACACGACTGGCATGTCTTTACGTAGTGGGTGACATCGCGGGCCAACCCTGGCAAGAAGTATCTTCGACTGAGCCTGGCGGCGGTTTTAGCAACTCCCGGATGTCCCGCGGTTGTATGATCGTGGTTGTTCTTGATCAAGAGCGTTCTCTCTGGTGTTGGAACGCATCTTCTCCATGGCGATTCAAATTCTGCGGTGAGAATGCTGCTGGCCGTCGGAAACTTCCGGTAGATCTTACCGCGGATAATTTTATATTCGGAGTACCGTTGGGGTTCACGTCGGATTCCCCTCCAAAGTTTGGCGTACCAAGTACAACGAGGTCGGGGTGGTTTTGCGACCGCTGCGGCAGGGACGACGTTTTCTGGGTAACTCCGGGACAAGATGTCTGCGACGCAGTTGTTTCTGCCTGGTTGGTATTCGATCTGGAAATCGTATTCCTGTAACTCCAGGATCCAGCGAGTCAACCGTCCGGACGGATTAGCTTGTGATTTTAACCAACGCAGGCTACGGTGGTCGCTTACCACGGTGAAGGTGTATCCTGCCAGATAATTTCTTAATTTCTTGATGGCCCATACTACTGCCAAACATTCGAGTTCGGTGACCGAATAATTTCTTTCAGCAGCGACTAGTCCGACTAATGTACGTGATAGGTCGAAACCCGTCCGGGTACTGTTGTTCCAACACTGCTCCCAGACCCTGATAACTGGCGTCGGTTCGTAGTACGAAGGGCTTAGTAAAGTCGGGACACGTTAACACAGGGGCGGCGATTAACGCGTCCTTGAATTTTCCGCATGCTTGCTGTTGGGCATCGGCCCACTGAAACTTTTGTCCCTTAGTTAACAGTTCTGTTAGGGGTTGGGTGATGGTGCAAAAATTCGGAATGAATTTACGATACCAGGAGGCTGCTCCCAGAAAGCTCCTCACCTGCCGAACGGTAGTGGGGCTTTCCAATCTACGTATCGCCTCTACCTTTTCTGGATCCGTCTGAATACCATTTCGGCTAATGATATGCCCCAGGTACTTTAATTCCGCCTTATTAAATAAACATTTTTCAGGTTGCAGACGGAGACCTACTTCTCTTAAGCGCTTGAATACTTCTCGTAGATTGTCTAGGTGTTCCTCGAAGGTGTTACCCAGTACGATGATATCATCCAGGTAACAAAAAGCTCTAGGCTCCAGTTCGGGTCCTATTACCCGGTCTAACAATCGTTGGAAGGTAGCTGGAGCCGAATGCAAGCCGAAAGGCATTACCTTAAATTGATAGAGGCCTTTCCCGGGCACTGTAAACGCAGTCAGTGGTCTACTATCCTCCGATAACGGTACCTGCCAGTATCCGTTTTTGAGGTCTAACGTACTTATGTACTTCGTATCCCGCAACTTATCCAGTGTACTCTGGATGTAAGGTAGAGGGTAGGCATCTTTAATAGTGGCATCGTTCAATTTTCTGAAGTCGATACAAAACCTGTATTTGCCTGTCGCCTTTTTTACCAGTACGACGGGCGAACTCCAGGGACTCTGGGACATTTCTATAACGCCCTGGTTTAACATCTCATCAACTTCCTGGAACATCCTCCACTTGCATCGGAGAGATGGTCGGAGAGAATTTGACAAGTTCCCTAGCCAAGCTCCCTAGATCCTCCTTTGCCGGATATTCATCCTCGCCGGCTACCATCCCACTCGAAGCACTCGCCCCGCTTCCCCTCCTCAGAAGCACGTTGCCTAAGATCACCAGTCCCTTGCGGGCCTGAATCATACGGGGTCCCATGCTGTCTGGTGTAACGCCAAGAGTGAGTCCGGACAACCGGCGGACGAAGGGAGGCATTGTTGCCACCGTCGCGACAACGGTCGTTACGGGGTATGTCTTAACCTGAGTCTCGACGACCGTCAACGCTTCGTCGTCGGTCGGCGTCCTGCTACGCCTATTTCCTCCGATCCACCCGTCATCCCTCTCGTCGTCACTATCATCGTCAGAGATCTCAATGGTAACGATCTCCGGTTCGGAATCAGAATCGACAGAGATAGGAGCCTGGGTAGTAGCCACCTTTCTGCTTTTCTTCTCCCTATCAGAGACCGAGACCAAGGCTCTTTCGGTCCGCGAGGAGCTAGGTCTCGCCGCGACGTTTAGGGCTGCCTGAGAGCTGCTGCAATCCCGAGAACGAGGGGATATAGAGTTGGATGTAGCAGTTACGGTGAGGGTGTTCGGGGTACCTATTCTTAGGTCCGTCACACTCCATCTCTCCGTAATGGACTTCCATCTCTTCCACACATCGAACTCGGGCCGGTCCATTAAGCCCATGGAGGCAGTATTCCCATCGTCAGCTTGATCGAGCTCCTTGACATCAGCTGCACTCGTCGCCGTTCCCTCGCTTGTTCCTCTCATTTGATAATTTGTTCATTTCAAACGTCCTGATATTGGCCAGGATCGGCTCTTGTATAATTTCCATCTTGTTGATCAGTGTCTCCAGATACTGATCAGGGTCGGCTTTCGTAGGATTTTCATTGCTTCTAACACGGCCATCCTGCGATTTTTACGTCCTCTTAATACGATATTACCGAAAATATAAAATAACTAGATGATAGCCCGTCCGAGGACGGGTAGCTAGAAGGACGGGCAGCTACCCAAGGTAACTTAAGTTGAATGAAGATTAAGGGAAGCTCTCAGTGCAATCCAAAAGCCATATGACCTTGGCTGCCTGCCCGTCCTTCTAGCTACCCGTCCTCGGACGGGCTATCATCTAGTTACATACAGTTGTGCAAACTTTCTTGTTTGTCCTTCAGGTGGATACAGGTTTGTGGTTCTGTGGTACGTCTGTCCATGAATTTTGAAAACGTATGGTTAATTAACGCTTAATTTTAAAGTCTTTCAAAAACTTCCCGGAACACTACATTTTGTGTAAACCAGTCTGTAGCTCTAAGTTGTCCTTGTCTAGAATTGTCTTTAATTAGGATTTTTATATTTTGTCGAAGTCGAGATCGCGAGAGAGCTACATAGAGTTGTGCGTGTGAAAATACCGGTTCAGTCAAACTAATTCCGACATGTTCGTATGTTTGCCCCTGCGACTTGTTTATCGTTACGGCGAAAGCGGGAATTATCGGAAACTAGCGTCTTTTAAGAGTAAAGGGCAAATTACTGTCTGTAGGTGCAATGTCAATTCGAGGAAGGATAACAATTTCGTTATCTCGCACGTAATGGAACGCCGATGCATATTTCGAACGACCATCCTGGTACCGTTACACAGCCCTTTTCCGGGATTTAAATTTCGAATCAACATTACTATAGCTCCGCGTTTTAATATTAATTCATGTGGAGGTACTCCTGATGGCGTTTGGCTGTTGAGAAATTATGGAGGATAATAATTATTAATAAGATCATTACTGTCCTCTGTAATGATCGAGTCCGAACTATGATAAATCTGACTCTCCCCATTTAATTGCCGAATGATATTGTTGTTGATTTCGAGCGTTTCTTTGTTGGTGGTTGCAAGAATCACCCGCTTGGAAAGCTCATCAACAGAGAGTTTCGCGATCGAGTTTCCGAATATCTTAAAAATAATGTCGCCTTGAACAATCATATCTGTCGGAATCTGGATGGCGTCATCCGGGAGTCCCTCAACGGATGGCAAACTTCCATTACCAATATTGAGCAACCACTGGTTGAATTCATTTTGGTCTTCACTTCTCATATTGGAAATCAAGGACAATTGTTTGAAGTATTTCCAAAATGGACTCGACGTTAAACACGCTTCAATAACATCAATTCGTTTTCTCTTTGGCATCACCGGGAGTGTTTGGCGGAAATCACCTCCAATAACAATAGATTTACCCCCAAATGGACTGTTATTATTCATGAGTTCCCGAAATAATAAATCAATGGCTCGAATTCCATCCTTTGGTAACATTGTTATCTCATCCATAATGATAAGCGCGGCTTCTCTAATTTTCTTGGCTTCAGCTGTTGTTTGCTTCATTTTGGAGACCGATGTATCGTCCAACGGAACAGGCAATTTAAATCCACTATGGATTGTGCGTCCACCTTTCATTAGTGTTGCAGCAATTCCTGTTGAGGCAAAAGCGACCACCGTTTGACCACGCCCTCTTAAGAAGGTTATTAAAGTATTATAGAGGTAAGTTTTCCCCGAACCACCTGGACCGTTAAGGTAATGCAGTCGGTGATTGTCCCCTAAATCAATTCCATCTATTATGCTCTGGAACGCAATAAGTTGTTGAGGATTCAATGTAGCGATCAGCAATTGAGCTTGTACTGCTTCTTCTTCCCGATTGAATTCTTCTTGTTGAATTATTGCTTGTTCAGGTAATGCAGTCGGTTGTGGTAGTCCAAAAAAAGAGCAAGACACTCCGTGTTGCTGAAAAACATGTTCGATATCATTTAGAGCCAGGTTAAAAGATATTCCTACATCATGGTTACTGAGGAAATCGACAGCCATGCGTCCTCTCAATTTTTCCCACAGCAGCAAAGGTCTTGCTGGCAAACAATAAAGGCAGATAAATGCAAAAGTTTGCCGCATTTGTGGTGGCAGCTGGAAAATAACAACTTCGTCCAGACATCTCTCCCATTCATCATCTGAGGAAAGAAGATTTCGATGAAAAGCAGCTTCTTGGAACGTTGCATATTGGACATCGTCAACTGTTCGAAGAAATTCATAGGTTGTTGCACCCGGAACATGAAGCAACAATAATCGGAGATGGAATCGTTCCAAATGATTTATTCCCACCGTGTACATGCGAGTTACTATTTTTTCGCCTCCACGCTGCCGCGCTGTCCATGTACTTCTATTGAATACATAATGGTACGGAATTTCTGTATATAGAAACTGATTAGCTGTCACATCGTTTCGATTTAGTTGAAACCATGCCGTGAGCATAGTGTTTCCACCAGACGCTTGATCAATAGCTTCTTGCTCATGACCGGCTTCAAAATAAATTCTCTGTTGGCGATATAAATGAACGGGTAGTCGATAAACCACATGCGATCGGTCGTGCATTTTAGATTCAAGCAAACGCCACATAGCTTCTGGCGCACTTACGTATCTGGTGTCAATAAAAGATGCAACTTCATCATGAATCAATTGTTGATCGTCTCCAGTACCAATAACGACGTTCGCGCAATCGTGTCCTTTGTAAATGTATTTGTAAATGTACTTAATGGCCCTTAGTGATGTGCAAACTTCTACATTGATATGAGCGTCATACTTAAGTACCAAAAACTTGTTGTATGGAACAACAAACCGATTATCCATCATCTTTCCTCTAACTTCCGTCGTAGGTTCCACTCGTCGACGATAGCGCGGATAGCCGTTAATGTTAGTTGTTGTCTCGAGTTGAAAATCTTTAGGAAATTCTTTTTTGCGTTTACCATTCTCCGTGCATGGCGCAAATGGATGTGAAGCACCGCAAGGACCGTGCATCATACATAGAGTAACAATTTCGAATAATCGTGGGTTTAGTGCGATGTCTGGTATCTCGGCACTAACTACATCGTCGATACGTTCAGATGTTTTGAATTTATCATCATCATGGAGCACAATCAGGATATGAGCATGAGGAAGACCTCGTTTTTGGAATTCAATGGTATAGGCAAATGCTTTGCATCGCCCTAAAACATGAAGAATAGTTAAATCTTCCATTAAGGCCTTCAACTTTAGCTTAAAGACCCTGGCAACTAAGTCAGGACGATCTGATGCCGATTCTCCCCGTTTTAAATTAGTTGTTATTTCTGGCCACTTTGGATTTGCAGTGAATGTGATGAAAAGGTCAGGTGGGCCGTATTTTCCAAAAATTGACATTGCATCTTGAAGTCTTTGCCGCATGTTTCTCGGAGAGCCTTCGAAAGAGGAAGGAAGAATAACCGACAAACCAGCTTGCACTCCAGAATCGTGTGCTGCATTTTGAATATGATCGGATAGACCTTGATACAATGCAGTACGCAATTTACTTTGTTGATATCGTATGTAGTTCAAATTATTGGCTTCCAATTGCAAATATGAGTCGACAATCCACTGTTGCGTAAGTTTTCCCGCACTCATGATCGGATTGAAATCGTTTCTAATTGCTGTTTGCGCAACTTTAAATTGTAACATGCTGATTTTATTACGGGATTGCCGATATCCTTCGCAACTCCAATTGGGTTGCCACCCCGGTTCTCCAAACGGATAAAGAATGCTAAGTCATAGGGTCAATATTTGGACTGAGAATATTGATACCAATGAATTGTTGTGCATTGTCGACGGGATTTCGAGGATAGATACGGATATCACGTTCAAAAGGAGGTTCGCCGTCATCATTTACGAACACCATTGCAATTTCATTGGACGTTGGAGCATTGTAACGTCTTTGATCAGACTGCCGATCGCGCCGCATTACCATATTGACGACCGGAACTGGTTGTCCTTCTTCTTCGGCTCGTACACGCTCTTGTTGCTCAATTTCTTTCATCAGGCAATATGAAGCTGCGATACGATTGTTGACGCGGAAGAAAAGTTCGATTTTCTCAATCACTTCAGGTAGACAACCTCTATTCTCAGGCAGATTTACTCGTTCATTGACCGCTTCTGTCGTGTCCATTACATACAGTTGTGCAAACTTTCTTGTTTGTCCTTCAGGTGGATACAGGTTTGTGGTTCTGTGGTACGTCTGTCCATGAATTTTTAAAACGTATGGTCCGTTACCCGGCATTGAAACAATCTCTGCTCCCATTGAAGCGAAAGAAACCGAGGAATTGTAAGAGCGGATGTGCTGACGAAAGTTCTTGTAGTAAGGTAGTTTTCTTGTAGGTTTCTAAGGTACTTGTAGTTTTCTGAATCTGAAAGCATAGAGCGAAGAAATTCGGGATATAACAATAGATTCCCATGTTGATCGAGCGGTTGCGGAATCTTCACTTTTCCTTTATGACAGCAGTTGTTAAATTGTTTATCAACTGGACGCTCCTTGGCGAAATTCTTGGAGCCGCAGATCTGACAGATGGAATTCATTTCTCCACAATCGTGTCGAGTAACGTGAGATTCATCAAATCTCAATGCTCTTATTTGGAGTTGAATTGCTTGACTTTGGTATCGATTTTCTTTCTGTCGATGTATCGCATGGGATCGAGCGTTAGCAGCTTGCCGCGCTTGAGTTTCTTCTAATGTTTCACGTTGTTGACGTGTCGCATGGGATAGAGCGTTAGCAGCTTGCCGCGCTTGAGTTTCTTCTAATGTTTCACGTTGTTGACGTGTCGCATGGGATAGAGCGTTAGCAGCTTGCCGCGCCTGAGTTTCTTCTAATGTTTCGCGTTGTTGACGTGTCGCATGGGATAGAGCGTTAGCAGCTTGCCGCGCTTGAGTTTCTTCTAATGTTTCACGTTGTTGACGTGTCGCATGGGATAGAGCGTTAGCAGCTTGCCGCGCTTGAGTTTCTTCTAATGTTTCACGTTGTTGACGTGTCGCATGGGATCGAGCGTTAGCAGCTTGCCGCGCTTGAGTTTCTTCTAATGTTTCCCGTTGTTGACGTATCGCATGGGACCGAGCGTCAGCAGCTTGCCGCGCTTGAGTTTGTTCCAAAGTTTCACGTTGTCGACGTATCGCATGAGACCGAGCGTCAGCTAGTCGCTGTGATCGAAGCTGTTCTTCTGTGTTATTAGCTCTTGTACGTGCTTTTCTCTCACGATTTAATCGCCGTCGCTTTGCAGCAGGATTTTCAAAATTTTCATTATCCATTATGGAAGTTCACATAATGCTTTTTTGGAAATTGCTGTCCTATATAGACAAAATGATACGATGATACGTTGATCCGATGATACGTTGATACGATGATACGTTGATACGATGATACGTTCATCCGATGATACGTTTATCCGATGATACGTATTATCCGTTATGCGTTCGGTTCGGTTTGCTTTGGGTATTTCCCTGGGACAGACAGAAGGAAGAAAGGAAGGACTTGGCCTTTTATAATAAGAGATTAGTGATATGCAAAAGAAACATAATTTTACCTGTTTTGTCATCATGGATGTGTGATTATTTCCTTTCCGCTATAATAAAATGGTACAAAAAAAAATCAATAACAATAAAATAATCAGCCTCGCCGCCGCACAGTGGAACGATTTGCCAAAAGAGTGGAAATTGCCTGTTTATTTTTTCAATATTCCTTATATACTGTTTATTTGTGGTTGGTAAATTTTTGAAAAAATTTGATAGATGAGGTTTAAAAAAAGCTTAAAAAGTCATGTTCTAGTAGGTTATCTTGCCTGCGAAGGACATATTTATTACATTATTAACAGTTGATATTACAGGATGTTGGAAAAATGATGCACAAACATTTTGGACATGAATCTATTACAGTTTCATTCTAAGGTATATGAATGAAAAATCATAAAAATCAATTATTAATATTGGAAATTGTTACATATTTCGTAATAAAGGAATAAAATTAATTTTTAGTTTCTTTTAATTAGATTTCTGAAAAGAATTAAATATCGACAAAAAATTTCACAATTGTGTAAAATAATATGCAATAATAATTATATACTATCGATACTTTTAGTAAAAATTCAATTTTCTAAGCATACATGGACTCTCGCTATATGATCCATGAAATGTAAGAAATTTAAAATCGCTAAAAAAAGGCGACCTACATCGAGTCCTGAGCCGTTTATCCATTGATCTGAAAATCTGATCCGATCGAAATGCAAAATGAACGTAAATAATCAGAATATTCGTTTGAACAGTGCCGCCGCACAGTGGAACGATTTGCCAAAAGAGTGGAAATGACCTGTTTATTTTTTCAATATTCCTTATATACTGTTTATTTGTGGTTAGTAAATTTTTGAAAAAATTTGAAAGATGAGGTCTAAAAAAAGCTTAAAAAGTCATGTTCTAGTAGGTTTTCTTGCCTGCAAAGAACATATTTATATTAAAAATTGTTAAACGAAACACACAGTACTAATTTTATAAGGCGCATTATGGATGTAATACGTAAAACAATGATTTTTAAATTTATGCTCAAATGAATTTTTCTCGAGTTTTACAAAAGACACATACGTGAAATTTTGTATGCGCACTTCTTAACTACATATCTACTTCATATTAAAATTTCTCTCGGTAATATTTGCCCGTTTACGAGATATTAACATTTAAAAATTTTCCCCTCAAAATAGATACTTTAATCCTTTAATCTTTTAAATTATATTAAATATTATTATTTTATTGAATATTCTATATTATTATATTTCTCCATCTGTGTCGCTTTCATTTGCGTCTCATAAAACATTTTCTAGAGGTAGCTCTAATAAATCCAACGTTTCAACGTCATATTTTTTTTCCCTCTTTTTTTATAAGGTCGAATACTCGAAATAAAAGGATCAGAAGAAATTAACAAATTATTCAAAATATCTTCGTTGGCTGCTATTCTGGAACATTTTCGTGAACTCATTTCTCAATACCTTCTAAAATCTTTATTTCGTGCTTCCGAAGCTTCTTCCGATAACTGTCCAATAGGAAGAGGAGCGTATTCAATTATATCCGCACCATGAAATAAAATTTTATGAACTGTAACTGGCATGTAATACCACTTATACAACGAAACATATAAATTCGCTGTTTCTTCTGCGTAAGCTTTAAATTTTGTGGTATTAATTTTTGCACCAGATGCCATCGCATGTAGAATTGTACGGAATTTTTGATAAGACCAAGATCTACGCCAGTAAATTCCGCTGATACTTCTGCGTTTTCAAAAAATCTTCTCGCAGTGTTTCCGTCATTCGTTGTTCCATGTCCCTGTTTTACTATATCAACTAGTAAACCAAGCCTAGTTTTAAAAAGATTTTGAATCTCTTTCTTTTTAGCTTTTTTCATTTGTTTTTGTTCTTCTGTTATTGCCGACCATTTCTTAAATTCAAGGTTATACGAAATGTGTAAAATACACTCAAAACATCGTATCCAAGCATGTAAAGGTGAAATTCCAAATCTATAATTGTCTTCATTACAAACTTTTTCTTTTAATTTTTCGAAATTATTCATTTCGCTTGGTTTTGCTTGGCAAATATAGCACACCATAGAGGAAGGAGTTTCTGTAACAGTTTGACATATTTTTCCATCTACCATAGTAAATAAAATTACATGCTTGACTGTAATATCTTTATATGTTGTCAATATTAAGGAATCTATTTCTCTTTGCAACAATTGCATTTCATTATTAATAACTTCTTTAGTCTCTTTGACAAATTCAAATTTTATCGGGCGACAAAAAAAAGTTGAAGATGGTCGAGTATTAGTCCAAATTGCGTCCGATTCATCTTCATAAGAAAGTTTTAGGGGAATTAAAGATGACATAAAAATACTTGAATCGTCACTATTCTCAATAGTAAATTTTTGCTTGTACATACTTTGGCCTGAAGCTCCATCAAAGCCACATTTTTTGCTAATCAAAGTGAATTGGCCACTTTTATTTGTCTGTAGATTCTTGAAAATTCTGCTAACGGTATGATCTAACAGACACTGTAAATTAATTTTTGCAACGGTTTCTGTCACAGTTATTGAGTCTTTCGGAGGATAACATTCCTTCTTTGCTTGTTGAACCATATAATATGATGGAAATAAATTAACTTCTTGTTGTTTCACCGAGTCTTGAAGTATTTTATATTCCGACTTTGAAAAATTCATAGATGTATAAATAGACAAAGCCTTTTCTTTCGCATACACATCAAGAGTGGGTTTGTGTCTATTTTCACAAAATTCCCTTATTTTCTTAGCATCTTCGGGATTTGATTGTAAATGTTCTAAAATTTTTGCAATATCGTCGAATCCACCATTGTACATACTTCTTATTGTGGCTAACATGAGCTCGTACTTATTCTTATATTGAAGAAATTCTGTTCTATTTTTCTTCTGTTTCTTGCATAAAGTAGCAAAAGGTTTTCGTTCATTTTCGTATTTTCTTGCTATAGAATGTTTAATTTTATGGAGTATGTAGTCAGACCAATGAAACTCTGCATGTAGCCACACATTATTTTTCTCCAAAAAATTTTGTTCAGTACGATGTGCTTTTTTCCACCAACCATTTAAATTAAAACAAAATTGGTTTAAACATTTTTGCAAAGCAGCTCTGTGTAATCCATAAATATCACAATTGAGCTTCGATGTAACTACTTCAAAAAGTTTTTTGGAGTCATTCAATTTCTTGGTGGCAGAGCTTCTAAGTAACGAATATACATCATAATTTGTTTTGAATTTTCCATCTTGAATTGCTTTGTAAATAATAATATGTAATCATCGTTTCACCAATACAATTTTTTTTTATATAGAAAAAATCTCCTTTTTTAAAAGATTAAAGGATTAAAGATTAAAAGATTAAAGATTAAAGGGGCAAATTTTTAAATGTTAATATCTCGTAAACAGGCAAACATTACCGAGAGAAATTTTAATATGAAGTAGATATGTAGTTAAGAAGTGCGCATACAAAATTTCACGTATGTGTCTTTTGTAAAACTCGAGAAAAATTCATTTGAGCATAAATTTAAAAATCATTGTTTTACGTATTACATCCATAATGCGCCTCCTAAAATTAGTACTGTGCGTTTCGTTTAACAATTTTTAATATAAATATGTCCTTTGCAGGCAAGAAAACCTACTAGAACATGACTTTTTAAGCTTTTTTTAGACCTCATCTTTCAAATTTTTTCAAAAATTTACCAACCACAAATAAACAGTTTATCGTATAAGGAATATTGAAAAAATAAACAGGCAATTTCCACTCTTTTGGCAAATCGTTCCACTGTGCGCCGTAATAATAATATTTATTGAAATAGGAAAAAGCCTAATATACAAATAAGAAAAACAGCATAAATTATAGTGAACAAATGCATATACATACACAGTGCTGTCACAACCAACTGAAGTGATACAAAACAATACAACAACAAAATACGTTCACATACAATCCAAAAATACAATTTAGTTTATAAATGCATAACACATAGTAGCTATACTAACACTAATCTATTTTAAATTAAATATTCGGGTAATAAAATTACATACATATATAAATATATAAATTAAAATTTCCTTACTCTACAATAAGGGTAACCAATAGGACCCAGGAAGTTCTGACGATTCCTACAATGGACATCTTGGGCCCTTAAGTGTTGATGTTCCAATGGACAATCGCCCGAAATTAAAATTTCCTTACTCTACAATAAGGGTAACCAATAGGACCCAGGAAGTTCTGACGATTCCTACAATGGACATCTTGGGCCCTTAAGTGTTGATGTTCCAATGGACACTCGCCCGACACTTTTAAGTGACCAATTTTGCTAGTCCAAATCACAACTAACTCTTTACCCCCATTTTAGGATATTTTATAACTTTTCCTTCCTAAATCCTATCGATAATGCTGAGTCTGTGACTTCACAATACTCGTGTATGTTCTATATTCTGCAATATTTATTTAGTAATACTCATAATTATAAAATTTACTCTACAGGGTGATATTTATATACTGGCCGTTTTAATTTAATTTAATTATCTATTTGTGACAATATGTGTTTGTTTGTGTTAGTGTCATGTCCTTTCCTTTATGAATGGATATGACTTTTCAATTTAGCCAATCTGTATGGTATCGCGTGTGACCTTCAACAAGGGTGAAGAAAATGTTGTAACGTTAAGTGAATCAGAAAGCCCCTATATTTGATTAAGTCGGTGTAAATTTCGTCAGGTCATAGGGTTTTTCGTACCTTTAATGCTTCCGCCACTTGTCCTATTGTTAGATCATCGATATCTTCATGGGTTTGTGGTGCTTCGTTTCTTTGCACTTTTATATTTGTGTCACATTTATAAAGCTATCGCATTTTAGAACGTCATTTGAACTTAGAACTGCAGTATATTAAGAAAGCTTTGAAATTTGTTAAAATAACAAAGTAGGTTTTCTTTTAACAAATAATAATTAATATGAATTAACTAATCAAGAATTGTAGCAAGAACTAATGTTCCCAGATTGGTCAATCAAGGAAAAAAAATTGCGAAAGTAAGGCTAATTGAGGTTAAACAAATGAAATATTAAATTTTAACTTTATTAAATTTAACCAATATTTTTGTTGTTTACATTAGTACCTGTAGAGGGTACGATTAATAAATAAATCATTCAACAAATTATATTATAATTGGGTAATTTTTACCGGTTGATATTATAAAGACCATACTTTTACATAATCTACTATGAGCTCACTATTATTGTTCCAAGTACTCCACCATGCGTTTTGAGTTTGATTAAAATTATCCGGAACATTAGGGGTAAAAATATTCCAAGGTGGGTTCGTATCCAAGAAAGGATGATTTCCTACTGCTACACCGATAACGATATACATCTGTAATATAATTATTTAGACTTTAAGGTTTCTTTCAGTCAGTAAATTGTTAGCTAATCAGTTAGTAAAATACAATTTGTAGTAAAGTTTGTTCTGCCTATAAGCTTTGTTTAATACATTTTTTCACTTAAACATATTCTGAACTCTGTACGTGGTGCTTGTAAAATATGAGGACATACCTTAATCACAGATACTGAGATTTAAAATAACAAAATAAGACAAATTAACAGTTCAACAAGAATAGCTTGACATATGAAATTGTAAAAGTATAAAATACGCAGTGGATGCACACGGACAAGCGAATGTAATAGTTTAGCGGTTAAATTCGTTTTTGTAATCCATAACTTACGTTCCACCCTATGTATCATTTGTTCGTTAAAGGCGCATTCTATCCGCGCCGAGGTGGGGATTTGTTCAAGACTGCGCGAAGGGGAGTCTTTGGTGAACCTTTGAACTGGCAAGACGCTTGTGTGTCAATTTTGTTGAAGATAAGTTGTGTGAAATTTTTCACACACCGATGTTGATTGGTATTCCTACTGTGTGGCAATCATAAACTTCTGGGTTACGAATTTAGCAGATACGGAGCGGAGATATGGCTACCGGAACACTTTTCGTTCGCGCGGACTAGATTGAGTCTGACATATCTTCGTTGATGGAAAATGGCGGATTTTCCCCTATCAAAGCTACTTGGTCGGATCTGCTGTCTATGCTAATTTATTGGTGAGTAACGTTTATGTTGCTTAATTGATTCATCGTGGTTTATTTGGATTGACTTCTCTATTTTATTCCGTCCATCCGGAATTTGCCTTGTTCGAAATCACCATTGGCTGATGTCATGTTCTTTTTTATTATATTTTATTATTATTTTTTACATTTTGGTTCTCTTTTTGTTCTGCATTTTTATTTACAGAATGGTTGCAAATAAAGATAAGTGGCAGGTATCACCTTTCTGCACGCCGTGATAAATTGCAATCTATATCGCACGTTCGCATACGTGGATTATGATACCAATGTTGAAGTGTTATATTTGATAAACGTAGTAATGACTACTTATTTTATATTATGTTTGGTAATTGAACTTTACTTGTGTATTATTTCCATTAGTTTATATCGAGCGACGCTGGTAAAATGCATTAGCAGAGAGACTCCGAAGTGGTCGACATGGGTTCAAATTTCGTATTTGAAATGTTATGTTCGATATTATTTTTTGTGTTTAATTATGATTTTATGTTTTTTTATAAAGGCGGCGATGTGCGACCAATGTACAGTGTGTTGCATTTCATCGAGGTCACTACCGTTTGATTTTTATTGTTGGAAGTTCGAGGTGATGCCACCGTTTTGTGTGATTTTTATTTTACCACTCGAACGTTTCGTTATTGGATTTTGGGGTGGTGATTCTTGGTGTTAATGTCTTTGCCACTGTACTGGTTCTGGTCTGCTACTACACTGTTAACATCCGACATCGCTTATCACCTTGCCTTACGATAATTTTACATCTTATTGTTGATATTATTTTAGTGTATTAGCACAGCTGCTTCCTTGAGTTTCTCCGAGGCGTTTCATTTGACACGACCCGCGGCCTGCCGCCGCTACAACTAGCTAGCTTATATCCAAGATCAGGGCCCCACGCAAAAAAGTAGAAAATTTATTTTCTGCGTGGACATTATCTGTTCCGAGCTATCTTCTCATTATAGTAGTGAGGACAGATATTGTTTCACTGGCTTTACTGTCTTTACTGTCTTACTTTACAGTCAGTAAATTGTTAGCTAATCAGTTAGTAAAATACAATTTGTAGTAAAGTTTGTTCTGCCTATAAGCTTTGTTTAATACATTTTTTCACTTAAACATATTCTGAACTCTGTACGTGGTGCTTGTAAAATATGAGGACATACCTTAATCACAGATACTGAGATTTAAAATAACAAAATAAGCCAAATTAATAGTTCAACAAGAATAGCTTGACATATAAAATTGTAAAAGTATAAAATACGCAGTGGATGCACACGGACAAGCGAGTGTAATAGTTTAGCGGTTAAATTCGTATACTGCAAATGAGAAATACCCGGTTCGACTCCGGACAGGGCAAGAAATTTATTTTGATCGTTTCTCCTTGCAATATATAAATAACAATAGAAAAATTACAATCAATCAAAATCAAAAACCTCATGTATACCCGAAGGTGTTGAGGTGTTCCATATTAGTTTTCATGTATTGGTACTTCCATATACAAATTTACGCCACTCTCTTCTATCTAGCGCCATTTGTCTTGCCTCTCTCCATGTTTTTCCCATCCCTCCCAGTATCTGTCCAATATTGTCATCCCATGTTTTTGTTGGTCTTCCTCTCGTTCTTCTTCCCGCTGTCCTTGCCTGCCACACATTTCTCACTGGCATATCACTTTCCATCCGGTTCAGGTGACCAAACCATCTCAGCTGGTTTTCTTTTACTTTTCCCATTGCTGGTTTTACCGTGAGTCTATTTCTAATCTCTTCGTTTCTAATTCTATCCATTTTCGTTACTCCCTCCACTCTTCTCAAATATTTCATTTCCGTTGCCTGTATCTTGCTTTCCATTCTCTGTGTCAGGTTCCATGATTCGCAGCCAAAGGTTAGTGTCGGCAGGTATATAGTTTTGTACACTGTCATTTTTGTCTTTTTAGAAATTTCCTTTTTGTTTATTATAGTTTTACCTAATGCATGGTAAATATTCGCTGCTGAACTCACTCTACTATTTATTTCGGCCTCATAGCTTCCATTTTCATCAATGATTACACCCAGGTATTTGAATTGCTTCACCTGCTCGATTTGTCTTCCACCGATGTTAATTTTCATTTTCTCTTCCATTTTTCCTATTTTCATTACCTTCATTTTTGTTGCATTAATTTTCATATTTTTGTGCTCTAAGGCCAGATTCCATATATTTACGTTGTTTTGCAGGTTTTTTTCGCTACTTGCAAATAGCACCAGATCATCGGCAAATGCACATTCCGCTACTTCTACTGTTTCCATATTTCTATATCCTATTTCTAGTTTTTTGGTCTTTGTCTTTGTTTCTTTTATCACCTCGTCCATTAGTATTACAAACAATATAGGGCTCAGCCCACCTCCTTGTCTCAACCCTTCTACCGTAGTAAATTCTTGCGATTTCAAATTGCCCGTTCGTACATAGTTAGTTGTTTTCTTGTATAAGCTCTGTATTGCCTGAATCAAGTTCCTTCTAACGTTTCTTTCTTCCAGTAGCTTCCAAATTTTCTCTCTAGGTGCCCTGTCAAATGCTTTTTCCAAATCTATAAAACACATATACGTGCATCTGTCATGTCTTTTCTGTTTTTCTACTATTTGTCTTATTGTAAATATGTGGTCCTGTATACTGAAACCTTTTCTGAAGCCACTTTGTGTTTTTTCTAGTGTTGGTTCTATTATTTTCCGTAGTCTGGCTTCCAGTATTCCTTCGTAAACCTTGGCTGCCACACATAACAGTGAAATACCTCTATAGTTCTCGCATACTCTATTGTCGCCCTTTTTAAATATCGGCAGTATTATGGCGACTTCCCAATCCTTCGGTATTGTACCTTGTTCCCATGCCAAATTATAAATGTTGTATAGTTCTTTCACTCCGTTTTCTCCCATATATCTCAACAATTTGGGTTTAATCCCGTCGTGTCCCGCTGCTTTACCCAATTTCATTTTTCTTATTGTCATCCTTGTTTCTTCCAATGTGATTCCGTCTGTCAATATTACCTCCTGTAGTTCGTGGGTGTTGTTTTCTTCTTTTTTCTTGTTGGTTTGCATGCATAACAGTCCTTCGAAGTATTCCTTTCATCTGCATATTATTTGCTTTTCTTCTTGTATTATTTAGCCTTTACCATCCTTGATCTGTTTTAGTGAAACCTGTTTAGTTCTTCTCAAATTTTTTAATATCTTGTAGAATAGCTTTTGGTTCTCGTTTTTATTTTTTCCCATCTGTTTTCCAAACTCCTCCCATGTTTTCGCATTTGCATCAATTATCATTTGTTTAGTCTTTGTTCTTTGTTTTTTATATTCTTCGTATGTTGTTTCGTTTTTTTGTGCTAAGAATCTTTTCCATTTAAGTTTTTTCTTCTTTATTTCTTCTCTTATCTCTTGACTCCACCATGCTGTCTGTTTCCTGTTATTTCGCGTTCTGCTGGTACCACACGCTTCCTTTGCTGCTGCCAACACTATTTCCTTGAATTTCCCCCATCTATGTTCCAATCTTTTGTCCCCCTCACCGTTACCACTTTCTAGTTTTTCTTCCACAATCTCTCTATATTTAGATTTATTTCTGTGTCTCTCAACTTGTAGTCCCTGACCACTTCTCTTGTTTCTACCTTTGTCTCATTTTCTTCGTTGCTTCTTTAGATATTTTGGTTTTTATTTTTGCTATTACTAAATAATGGTCACTACCAATTTCAAAACCTCTATGTACTTTAACGTCTATTACATTTTTACAAAGAAAAATTACAAACCAACATAAAATATCTAAATAATCGTGAAACATCTGGCTACTATGGAATATACTTATAACGAAATACTTAAGTAAGGGGAAGATGTGGTACACAAAGAACCGCACTTATTCTTCAACACTATAATACAGGAAGGGAAATTTCCAGATGAGTGGAAAGTGAATCCTTCGATAATCATATTCAGAAAAGGAAACAAGAAGCATCGTGACAATTACGGCGGGTTTACCCCCTTTAACGCCACTCTCCCAAGGAGTATATAATATTGGTGCAATATTGGCAATTTTTGGCCAATATTGGTACAATATGGATTTTGTATATTACGTCGGCTTACTGCCAAAACAAGATAACTCCATTTTTTGACAAAATGAGTTATATACATGATTGCATTCAAATAAGAGCAAACTACATTTTGACAAAACCTGATAACTGTAAGTCAAATATTAAAGGAGAATTAAGAAGTTCATTTTTAACTAACTCCAACTTGTTTATGGTGAATCAAACTTTAAAATCAGTTTTACTCAAAACTATCATTTTGGAGTTATCTTGTTTTAGCAGTAAGCCGACGATTAGGGCAATATTTTATTTGTATATTAATTGCACCTAGTATATCGAAACAATATTGCACCAATATTGCCTGGAAAATTATATTGCTAGTGATTGCCAACATTTGATACTATATTGGTCCTATATAGTGCTAATATTAGTGTATAATATTGATATTCTAAGTAATGCCAACATTGGTACTATATTGATTTTGTATATTGGAGCAATATTTAATCTGTATATTGCACCTGTATCGCACCTTACGACATTTTATATTAATTTTGGTTCAATATAGTGCAGATGTTGGTGTGCAATATAAATATTCTTTGTAATGCAAAAATTGGTACTATATTAATTATGAATGTTTAGGTAACCAATATGAATATTATCTTGAGTTTCAACATTTGATATTATTAAATTATAAGATTTTTAATTGGGTATAGATTTGCATTATTTTAAATATTTTCCAACGTTTCGTTTACATTTGGCCCACTTGAAACATATAAACGAACACAAGATCGCTTGCATATTCTAGCTTGAATTTTGCAAAATCCACACTTTGAAAACACGTGTGTTACTAACGACCGTAACAAAGTAGTTACTTACAATTAGATGCAAAAATGCATCGTTACGATTTAAACTTGATATTATAAAATAACCGTTATTTCTATAATTTGGAACTGGATTATGCACGCTTTTAAATTTAAATTTCAGAAACGCGACGTGCCTCAAATTGACGTCAAAGCAGTCCCCGTTAAGCCTGCAAATGGCAAATTAAAGAGACTTCTTGACAAATGAGCCAAAAAAGAAGAAGCCCCTCAACTCTGAAAATGGCATATTGGAATGGAAAAAACCTTGATCATGAAAAGAGAAACGAACTAATCGACTTTGCCGCGGAACACGATCTGTATGTTATCCAGTGCGAAACTCATATAAATAAGTAAGCGAATTAATTATTAATATTTGAGACTCAGGTATCAATGGTTAAACAAGGTCCACATATTTTAGAAACACCTGGAACAAACCACATAGTGGTTTACTACTTCTAATAGCATTTGGAACAAAATAGAGGCGAATCAGAAAAAGTACATTTACTCCGAATTAAACATCATAACTGTATTTTTAGAATAACTTAAAATATGCGCAAAACACTTTTTAATGTTTTTAGTGAACTACAAAGCACACATTTTCAAGAGTAAACTACACTGCAGGTATAATTCGCAAACCTTTCTGCCAGTATTGGAAAATAATCAAAATTAAGCTGTTTCAAACTTTCAGTTTAAATTTTACCTGTCAGATTAAGCCTACCTACGCCGCAGTGTTGCCAAAAAGTTATCAGTTGCAACAGCTAATAAATTACTACAGTTATTGAACGTTGTACTTAATTTTATACCACTCTCTTACTCCGGCATTGAGTTACCTCCTCTATTTTGCTCCCACTTTCAAGAAGTGCGAGAAAAAGTTGAATTTTACTTCCCGATAATGCGGATAAATATCCACAATACAGGAAACTACGGTATAGATGTGGCTTATATTTACTTATATAAATAACTTCTCCTTACCTCTTTATCAAACGGAGCTAAAAAACTTCCTTTTCTCCATCGCTCTGTAACATTAGAATAATTGATATTATGAGATCTTGTTTCGTAATCTGCAAATCCATTTGTGGGTGGAACTATGTTTCCATATGTAATGTTATCCACCAATAGAGTAAGTTTTTCTAGAAATAAATGTCAATGTAGTCCTCAAAATCTTTGCCAACCATCGACATCTGTCAATATCATAATTTAAAGAAAATATTGGAAATATCTAGGGAACAATAAAATATTTATGTTTTTAGTTATCAAGTAGTTCAATATTATAATTTTTGAATAATTTCACTAATATAGTAAATCCAGCTGCACACATATTTATACATATTGAACTGTATTTCAATGGTAACAAAAATTTCAGCTTATTTCAGAAAAATTTAAAAAAAAATTAATTTCAATTTTAAACAAATAAAGTCAAAACAAAATAAAAAATTGTAGCCCGCAATTCGTTGTATTATGAAACAAAAAAATTTAAATGCTCGTTGCATCATAAAAAGTTTAAAGGATAAAGAAAAATGGGTATATGTAAACTGCCCTCATCCTCCAGGTAGATTTCCAAAAAGCATGTAAACTGCCCTCCGAGCCAAAAGGTCAACACTTAAGCTCACCTGTAAACTGTTTACGTGCACTGTTACGAGTTTACATGCAGAATCATACCAAGAAATTGTAATTACCGTTGACAACTCAGGACCGTACGAAGGATTTCTTTGCAGACGGTGTTTTTGTTGAGCAATCCACATCATTCCTGATATTTCTGGTGCTTCTAAATTTGAACGTTCAACTTGCGAAAAAAAAATTGTTTCCTAGCACTAACCTAAACTCGACCCGGCCGATACACCTCTGAGCGGCCGATTTACCTCCCCCCCCCAGTAGTATTTCGCGGATAATTATGCGACCCTTGAGACTCAAACGAAAATAATGGAAGCTCCTTCAGGATCAAACAATGTTCTAACGTTTGACACAAAATTCAACCCAAAATTTGATACTGGGGGCGCCATCATGTCTACGCCCCCCTCCCCTTAATTTTTTTCGAATAACTCCGCGACCTTTAAGACTCAAACGAAAGTAATGGAAACTCATTCAAGTTCAAACGGTACTCTAACGATTGACCCGAAATTCACCCAAAAATTCGATACAAGGGGGGGCATCATGTATACGCCCCTCTAAGAGTTTTTTGCGAATAACTCCGCGACTTTTGAAGCTCAAACGAAAATAATGGAACCTCATTCAGGCTCAAACAATGCTATAACGTTGGACACCATTTTTATAAAAAAATTCGAAACTGAGAGGCCACTGACATGCACCTATTTACATGCAGGATCAAACCAAGAAATTGTAATTACCGTTGACAACTCAGGGCTCGACGCAGAATTTCTTTGCGGGCGGTGTTTTTGTTGACCCATCCAGATTCATGACATTTCTGGTGCTTCTAACTTTTATCGTTTAATTTGAGGAAAAACAAATCATTTTCTAACACTAACCTAAGCTGGACCTGTCCGATACACTTCTGAACGGCCAATTTACCTTTTCGCGCATCATTGATGAAAAACAGATATATATTTTTCTGGTGCTTTGCTTCTAACTTTTAAAGTTCAACTTGCGAAAAAACAAGCTTTTCCTAACACTAACCTAAGGTCGACCCGGCTGATGCACCTCTGAGCGGCCGATATATCTTTTCGCGCAGCAGATAGTTTAGGGTAGTTTAATTTAAAAATTAATGTCCCTATAATGCATCACACGTAAAGTGAACGATGAAGTTCTGAGGTGAAATTAGCGATTTTCACTCTGTCACTAACCCCTACAATCCCTCGTCTAAACCGGCCCTGTCTATTTAATCAGCCGTTCTTAAATTCTACTAGTTATAATCTCCTACTTACGTATAAGTAGTTCAACACCAGGGACCTGCCATCCGCCGTGGTGACAAAATCGAGCGTTTTGAAATTTTCAAAAATGTGTTCTATTTAATAGTGCTGGCCCTCAGCAACTATTGAACTTAGAAAAAAATACCTTAGATTAAAGTTGTAGTAAATTTTGTTCTCCATAAGATTTATAGAAAGCATTTTCGTCCTGAAGTCAACTGGTAAGGAAATATTGCGATGAAACATTTTGTTTTAGCCATTATTGTTAAAATGGCGGCATTTCTGGACGGTCGCCGAAGTCTGAGGGTTTTCATTAGGACTCCAAACCTTGAAACATTTCCAAAAATCAGAAGCCCCTGACAATTTTTTAGGAAAACCTCCTTTTCATAATTTTGAAGATGTTAAAATATTTTAAGTGTTATTAATACTTTTAATGAGTTATATAATAACAATATAACTTGAATAGAAATTTGTTTAAAAATATTTAGCCGAAAACCATCATTTTCAGTCCTTCATAAAAAGTTGCAACTTCCCACGAAGAATTCTGCAAGAAGCCCAGGATTCCGATACGACGATTTTTAATGTATTAAAGTACGAACAATTACCTAACGAAGTCCGTCAAAATATCGCAGAATTGTTTTGAATTTTTTTTTATCCAAATGTGCCCAATTTTCTTACACTATTAACGTTAGTCTGAATTCAGAATATTTAAAAAAAAGATTCAATTTGCTAGGTTTCAAATTTTAAAACTTTTTAAAGATACGAGTATCACAGCAATATATTTAGAAATTTTTAGTGTGCGTGAAGAAAAAGCAAACGCGTGAAGAAAAATAAAACTAAACTAAACTACAGAAAATAAGTATGGTACCCCGTTTTAACCAAGTATCCGGTTTTGAGCATGTTTTCCCTACTATAATATCAAAACAACGATACCAACCTGGTGCCCATACAAGTTCATAAATGTGAAAATCATCAGTCCAACTCTTTTCTGCTTGACTCGTTTTGACTGCAGTAATGAACCTTAGTACACATCCTCCACAGAGTGTTTTACTGAACGCTGAATTTCCTGGCGTTGATGCTATTGTAATGTAACCAGAATCTAGCCCAGGCCCATAATCTTCGTTTTTGCTCATTAACATTAATTCTGAAAAATAAAAAATTTTAATATATAATTTGTTCGTAAATAGAGCGGTTGGAAGTTCACTAAAATTTGCGACAGGAAAATACAGCTTAAGGGTACGATCGAATATATAAACATTATGAAGTCCCTTCGAATAACATGATTTGATGAATACCTATATTATATTATATAGTATGACATATTATAAAAAATCAGAATCTTGTAGAAAAAACTATGGATCTGTTAAGATGTGCAAATATTTGTAAAATTGGCATCTAGAAATCGTTATGTAAATAAAAACTAACATAAAACAAATTCCATTTCCATTATGGAATCCGTGGAAAATATATGGAAGAATATTATGGAAACATATCCATCTCATGTTATTTTACGGCAATATGAAAGAGAAGCATCCGAAAAGTTAACGTCCCAATGTCCCACATAGCACACATTCGTTCTATGTACCGCCGTCATTAGCTACTGAAATTTATTAATTTTTAAAGCGGGGAAAACAACGGCTCTTTTTTAACTGCTCCGGCTAGCCTTTGTGGTCGTGACAATGGTTCGCTGATTTGTAGTGAAAACACCTCATTGGTTCGCTAATTATTGCAACCTATTTAAATTTAAACTTATCCTCTCGAGTATCTGAATCGACTCGTACCTATTATGCTGCATTAAATTTAAACAAAAACTCAAATAAATCTCCTTTTTAAAAAGAAAACAATCGCTTCATTTATTTACACATAAATCAAAAATAATTAAGAAACAAAGCTATTTCTACAAAAATACAAAAATAAACAAATTAAGCGTACAAAATTTCAAAAATTCAAATATCCTCCCCCGATTAATTCGCACTGAGTCAATTTTAATATTATTTTTAAACAGTTTAAATAAAGGCGCACACAGTTTATCTTACCACGAATTGTCCACCGTCGAAGAAACGAAGTAGCGCTGTTGCTTGTTGAATTTTCTGGTATTGATGTGATCTCGTGCCCAATTTGTCCATCCACAACTTGAATCATTTAACGAATTGATGACCATAAATAATTTTCCAAATAATATTATCCTCTTTCCATTCACTTAGGCAACTTATTAATTTTCTTGATTTATTCACTTCTAACGATCTTCCAAATATTAACTAATAAAATTTTCCCAGCGGTACCAAAATCTTCATTTAAATAATATTTGCTGATTACCCAACTTAATACTAATATTCAAAAACCATTATCATCCTCTTATATTTAATGGACATCAAACGAATTCATCAAAAATACGTCCTCACGTCTCGACGGACACACCGTGAGTCCCCTTATCAAAATCCCCTTTCCAAAATTTATGGGCAGGCGTGCTTCACCCATTTTTCTAAACTTGTCAGCACCATGTCTGTCTTTTTCTCGTGGCCTTCACTTTCATTATCACACATTTTAATTATACACGTTCCTCCCCACCCTACCATTCCCGAGATGCTTTCGATTTAGCAAGGCAGATCAATTTCCTGTACGTTTTTGGGTTGACAAGACGTGCTAGATCCATCCGAGAGTGTTTTCGGTTTTTGCAAGGCACTCTCGAAATCCCCGACATCCAAGTGTCTTTGACTTAACAAGGCATTTAGTCACTTCGAAGTTATCGACACGGAATCCCGTCCAGGAGCATTAGCTACTTGAACGTGATGTTTTCGGTATGGCAAGGCATACTTTCAAATCTACAGTAGATTTAAAATTTAAATCTATTTAGATTTAAGATCTGCCCTACTGATGTGTGTCCTTGTGATTCAAGGAGTAGACAAACTTTACAACATTTGTTGTCCGATTTCCCACGCTATGTATCTTCCCGTTTTAACCATCTTACTCTCTGTAATTTCTACTCAGTATCCCCACTCGACCTCCTTCAAATTCTTAAACATCCTTCCTTAGTTATTTCTTTCACCACCTTCATTTTTTTTAATTTAACTCCTTGATTACAGCAATCTATCACAATGATAACAAAAGCTTCTTGTAAGAAAGAAATAACTGACATGTATCAAGTGTTCCAATGAACACTTTTTCCCGATTTATTTTTTCCCGATTTTCCCGATTTATCTTCCAATACTACAGTGGTCGCTTGCAGCCATTCCTTTTCATATTTATTATTTTCGTGATGTTTGATGCTGTCACGTATGATTACCGCTGTACCACCATGAGCTCTGCCTTCTGTAGGATGTTTAGTGTAATAAACCTTGTATTTAGGTATTTTAATATAGTGTTTGTCAGTAAGATGCACTTCCGATAATAGCATTATATCTATATCTTGATTTGTTATAAATGTTTTTACCTCTTGTAAGTGTTGATTGAGCCCATTGGCGTTCCAGATAACAATTTTATATTTGTGGTGTTCTTCCATTGCTGACAAGGGCGGTTAGTAAATTTAACATTGTAATCATATTTCTGGCGTTTTCCTTGTTTTGCTCAATGAGCTCTCTTATTAGGTTTTTGAGTTCGCCTATGTCGTTATTTGGTTGTTCTTGTGCATGCGCCGTTTCTTGACGAAGAGGAAGTTGCGGAAAGGCAGCATTATAATTTCCTGGCATACGGTATCCCCATGCGTTTTGTAGTGGTTGTTGGTTTCGTGAAATTTTGTTTGGTTGGTCTGTTTTCTTTACTCTAAGAGCTGGGTGTAATCGTTGTTGTAATTTGTTGTCCGATTGCCCACGCTATGTATCTTCCCGTTTTAACCATCTTACTCTCTGTAATTTCTACTCAGTATCACCACTCGACCTCCTTCAAATTCTTAAACATCCTTCCTTAGTTATTTCTTTCACCACCTTCATTTTTTTAAAATTTAACTCCTTGATTATAGCAATCTATCACAATGCAATCTATACAATTTCAAAGAAAGAAATAACTGACATGTATGAAGTGTTCCAATGAACACTTTTTCCCGATTTATCTTCCAATACTACAGTGGTCGCTTGCAGCCATTCCTTTTCATATTTATTATTTTCGTGATGTTTGATGCTGTCACGTATGATTACCGCTGTACCACCATGAGCTCTGCCTTCTGTAGGATGTTTAGTGTAATAAACCTTGTATTTAGGTATTTTAATATAGTGTTTGTCAGTAAGATGCGCTTCCGATATTAGCATTATATCTATATCTTGATTTGTTATAAATGTTTTTACCTCTTGTAAGTGTTGATTGAGCCCATTGGCGTTCCAGATAACAATTTTATATTTGTGGTGTTCTTCCATTGCTGACAAGGGCGGTTAGTAAATTTAACATTGTGCTCATATTTCTGGCGTTTTCCTTGTTTTGCTCAATGAGCTCTCTTATTAGGTTTTTGAGTTCGCCTATGTCGTTATTTGGTTGTCTAAGGGTTTGGTTTATTGGTTCCGCATTGATTAGTAGCGGATTAATAGTGTGAACTTCTTGTGCATGCGCCGTTTCTTGACGAATAGGAAGTTGCGGAAAGGCAGCATTATAATTTCCTGACATACGGTATCCCCATGCGTTTTGTAGTGGTTGTTGGTTTCGTGAAATTTTGTTTGGTTGGTCTGTTTTCTTTACTCTAAGAGCTGGGTGTAATCTTTGTTGTAGTTGTTTGTGGACCGCACAACCTCTATAGTTTGCCGGATGATTTAGATTGCAGTTTACACACTTTACTCTGTCATCCCTTACTTTCCGTTCGCAACTTGTGGTTTCATGATTGCCTGCACATTTAACACAGCGATATGTCCTTCAGCAGTAATTTTTCGTATGTCCGTAATCCTGGCATCTCGTGCATTGTGGAATGATGCGTTTAACATATGGTGGTTCAAATTTTACAATGGTCTTGTCCAGTTGTGCAATTTTATATATTTCCTTATTGTTTTCATTGGGTTTGAGGTCTACATAAAACATTGACAATGGCTGCTTGGTTTCTCTGTTCTTTATGTTCCACAGATTTATTGCCTCATGTCCTAACGTTTTCAGATCTTTTATAATCTGTTCTGTTGGTGTGGAGGGATGTAATCCTTTAAGTACTGTCCGAAAGCTTCTTGCTTCTTTGAGCTTGTACGTAACAGATTGTGTTTTCTTTTTATCAAGAGCTTCGAGAATCTGTTTGAAATGCTCCGATTTGTGTATCTGCAACTTTTCCACCTTCATTTTTTTTTTATTTGATTCAATTATATTTACAATCTCTGTTCTTAACAAACAATAAGTAAATGAGATGATTTCCACCTTCATAAAACATATAATTTCAACTCTTAAAGATTTTAATACTCCACCCTGAGCTTGAGCTCATACCAACTTCGAATATTGAAGGGCCATTGTATGCTCAAACCCGGTTTCGTATTTCTAATCTTTCATTCTCTCGTTCTGGCCATGGCTCACACCTTGACTCATATCTACAGATTAAAACACCAACACTAAACACATACAGGGCAGGGACAGTCAATCTCTTGCCTTAATATGTGTTTGTGTAATTTGTTCTCATTACCATGTTTTATCAATTTAAGTTTTAATAGTTCTACCAAATAAGTGTTTCCATTTTTCCCTAGTTATAAGTTTGAGTTTATATTACATTAATGACATATGTCAATTAATGGGGAAACAGGAAAAAAAAATCTAAAGTAGCACATCCCGATGACGTCTAATGACAGGATAAAGTTGGTTCGTAGATAATTTTGATTCCCGATAACAAGCCTCCATTACTGTTTACTTAACTCCCCTGTCCTAGACCCATTTCTTCCTGATATACAAGGGAGGTCACTGCCCCAGTCATTTTTAAGTTAGAATTTACTTAGCTCGCTTTATCATTGGTTGGTGTAAATTTCTAAGTTCTGGAATCCGATAAACCTGTTTAGTTTAGAGAGAGTAAAAGACTAGAATTATTACAAACTATAGGAAGTTGTAAAATTTTGATATCATTATCAGTAAAAGTTACATTCCATTTTAAGAATTCAATTAGTTTTAGTTGATTAATGATAGAAGTAAGTTACTGAGTAGAAAGCACAAATTAACAGGCAAAAGAAACTCAAACGTTCGCTGTGCGTTCATTGTTTACTTATTACGTCAAGTGACTAAAGGTGAGTTTGAATTACCGGACAGGACCGTACTAAGCCATTGTGCTGCCATTTTATAGATTTAGAATAATTAATTGATAAGTAATAACCTGGTAAATTTTATTAATTTATAATTATTGTATAAAGTATTCTGCGATAAAATTTACAATTTGAATAAATTGTAAATTGTAAATTTATTGTAAATTGTAAATATTTTCATTTCCCCAAAGTTTGATTTATTTACTAGTTTAGTTTCCCCTGTTAGTCTCCTGTACAAGAAAGGGGTGGCGCCCGCAATGAGAGAAGAACATATTTGATTTCGGCCAAAGAGGTCCCCCCCCTGGATCGCGCTCTCGTAAGCTACCCGTAGTAGCATCCAAACGATGCAATAGTATAATCCTATATCGACATTTTCTAATAACACAATTTTAGTAGTTTTCACAAAAATACATAATTCCATCTATTTTCAACATCTCATCAACAAAATTAAATCCTTAATTAAATTTCTGTACAAAAATTTAATCATTAAGATTAAAACTCAATTTTTTTAAAAACTATCATAGCAATATAGTGCATTAATTAAATAATAAGGCTTCTTGTTATACTTTGTATAGAAGCCTAAAACTAACTTGAACACTATAGTTGTTCTGATAATTGGAATAAAGAGAATCAATCAACAAGTTAGCTAGCATAACCACTGCCAATAGCTGTCTAGTACATTTGTAACCACAAATGATTATGCCTTGATACTAAAAATAGCAGGAACAAAAGGGTTTGTCAAATTGCAGCAGAAGATATCGCCAAATATTAACGTACTGATACAAGGGAAGAACGACTAAACTGAAAAATTTATCAACGGTAAAAGTATAAATAATAATATATTACTGCATTTATAATTTCTAATAATTTTGACAATGAGGGTAAATAAAATCATACCTGGGAAAATCCAATCGCCTTGAGGAAATTTGGCTCGAATTTTTATAGTACCATAGCGAAACGAAAAGTTACGTTTAGTAGTTATCTTTGCTGATATTATTGGTGGAAGTATAATATAACCTAGATTTTGTTGAGTGCACTCGATGGTATGCAATTTTCCAGTGCATCTAAAAATAAACAATTTTCAATTATAGTGGAAAATATTTTGCTGATGGTAGATTACGAAAATTCAATGATTGCAAAAGAAATATTTTCAATTGTTGCAAGCATTCACTATATTTTATGTACTTTTTAAAATACGACTAGGGATAAATAAATTATTGCAAAATAAATAGTAGTACCTGTTACGGTCAGCGATTGTTTTCTTAAAAGTTACAAAAATTAATAAAATATCGAACAAATTTTAAGACAGTTAGCTTTAACGCACCTTGTATATAACTTTTTTTTTTTTTTTTTTTTTTTTTTAGCTTTGCGCCGGGATGAGGAAATCTCGTGCGAGACACCGGCTTGATCTAAGCCGGTAGTGTCAGACTCGCACTGACTAAAACCTCACCCCTATCCTCGACTCCCGGTTTCGCCGTCTGGGCATTACTTCGGGAGTCGCGGCTATTGCGCGTTTCATCGTCCTTGTTCTAATTCCCTCCCGAGCTTTTCTTTCGTCCTCATGATGGAGGTCACGAAGGCCGTGATAACTTTCCAGCCTTCTTCGTTCTCCAACATCTTGAGGACCAAGTTCTCCGGGGTGAGGGATTCCCCGAAGTACAGCGATGCCGACACTCGCTCACGCTCCCATCTAATGCATCTAAAGATGGTGTGGCACGCAGTGTCTTCTTCGTCGCAGTGGCAGCAGGTTGGGTCGTCCAGTATCTTGAAGCGATGGAGGTACTCGTTGAAGCACCCGTGCCCCGTCAGGACTTGGGTGAGGTGGAACGAGAGTTCTCCATGCTTCCTGGCGACCCATGGCTCGACGCTGGGAACGAGTCGTCTCGTCCAGCTTCCGGTTGCTGCTGCCGTCCATCGTGCTTGCCACTCGTCGAGAGTTGCCCTCCTTCTATCTGGCTCTGCTAGCTTGCCGCCTCTTTCCTTTGCCAGGAGATCTATCGGCGGCAAAGTTATATACCTTGTATATAACTTATAAATTATGCAACGTCGCGTCGGTAAAAATACCACCTGATTGGCATGATTTTGTCTTTCTTTCAAAAAATGGCGTAGGAATATACCCAATAATGCATTAGGCGTCAGTTGTTATCCCCTACTAGCACAAAGCCTGTCTTTGTTTAGCGGATATCTAAATTCAAATTAAAACCTTTTGATTAGTGTATTTAAATAATAGAACGCATTTTTATAAGAAAGGAGGGATACCTATTGCTATGACCTCCCCTATGTAAATTATACACGTCTCAGTGAGTTGGGCGCCACATCCAGATTGGATGAAATAAAATTCAAAAATTGTAATCAAATAAATTACGTGCATAAATTTACCAGAGAAGTTAACACTTTAACCCCTTCTTACTAGTCAGTCTGAGATTCTCTCAAGGTATGGCATCAAGTAGTATGAAAAATAATTAAAGGTAGTTGCAAATAGTTGCAATGAAATGATTGTAAAATTTTGTTGTAAAGGAGAATTTTGAGCTTGCTTTAATTAATTAATCGTAAAAATTTGAGAAATACCTTGCTGTAATCGATTAAAAATAAAAGATGTTGTTAATTTAGAATTAGTTTCTATTCAATCAAATATAATCGCAATGCGCCAAATAAATGTAAATAAAAGTTAACAAGAAAATTCAGACCTAAGCCTGTACCAGAATTGGTTTACAATTGAAATAACCAGAAATAAATCAAAGACTCTTCTTTCTTCCTTCTTCTATGTTGATGCTTAATGATGCATTAAGTCTTGTCGTTATACGAAAACAAATTAAATTGTTTATTAATTAAAAATGTTTATGATCGAAGCGTTTAAATTAAAATAAAAATGTTTGTTGATTAAGTTTTACAAAAGGGCAGCGTTGAATATATTTCGACGAATTCTTTTTCCACGCCCTGTATTTAAATGTTGAAGACAAAATTTTAATTTTTGAAATGATAATTTTTACGTTACCGTGTTAAATAATATCCGACTAGGTAATTAGTCTTGTGTGAACCGCTCAAGTAACATTTTCCCTGCGGCAATTCCATGTGACCCTGGTAGGTACCTGGCAAATACCTGGTAGGTAACTATAACAGGGTTTCGGCTTTGCCTGTGAAATGCCTGTGGTAGGGACTTGCTAGGGGTCTGTTAGAGGTTCTTTGTAGAGCCCTTTGAAATGCCTGTGGTAGGGATTTGCCAGGGGTCTGTTAACAGCTTCTTTGTAAGGCCGTGTGATATGCCTGTGGCAATTTTAGCAACCAATAGAAAACATTTGTTGATCTTCTTATTAGTAATAAAATTAAAACTTTAAAATACTAGTTATGTAATTAAACGTGAAATATTCTTTAATTTGCATGATGAGCTTTCGATTTTGTATATCTTCATCGGATATGTCTTAATTAGAGTTTTATTCTACACCATTGTGCCAATATTGGCCATTAATTTTATCATCCTATTTAGTGATTTGAATATTTTTAGGAGTCTTTTTCAAGGTTCGTGCATCTTTTGGTAAATTTAACTTAAAAGTATTATTTAAAAGTTCCAAAACCACGTGTAACCACGTGTTTAATTGACCATCGTCGTAAATTAGATTTCAACTCGGAAATGGAATTCAAACGAGATTCCATGTCGTTATTAATATAATCATCGCTGCTATCACAATAATTTTCGTCACAGTTGTTCCATTTTTTTCTTAGTTTTCACTACACAATTATATTATTTTTCAACAAAATTGGAATTCTATATATGTATACTATCAATCACTAATAACTTCTTGTCTGTATAACCTCCGTATAGCCAAATGGTTACCGTGTCAGCTTATGGAACTAACAGGCCGATGTCAACATGAGTTCGCTCCCTGGTGTAGGTAGGTAAAAAAAATGAAATTTATAATATACCGTTATTTTAAGATATGTACATAAAATGTAACTGTCATTTTCAGATATTTATGTAGGTATCCAATAACAATATATTATAAATAAAATAATTTAAACGCCCAGAATTAAAAAATTAGTTCGAAATGAAAACTCACCAAGAAGTTAAAAAATAATAATAATAATAAGAGACCACCAAATGGGATAACAAATTTTTTCATGCACGAAACACTGGGCTTACAATACAATGAAGCACTAAATCTGATGAAAGATCGAGAGGCGTGGAGGGCAATTGTTAAGTCAGCCAAGACCCAGCCGGGGTTGTAGCGCTACGAAAGAAAGTAACAAAAATTAATTAAATACGATAAATTTAATTATAATTAAAATTTTTTACACTCGGTCTATAGCCTATAACAACTCCCTGGTAGATCCCTGTGGCAGGGACTACCAGGGTACCTGGTAAGGGTACTTAGTAGATCTCTGTTAGAGGTACCAGGCAGGGGCGCAAAATGTGGTCAATTTACCCCTCTCCCAGACCCCTGTTAGTATCCCAAACAGGGTTCTAGACAGGGACAGGTACCTGTGAGATATGACTGCTAGGGATTTGCCAGGGGTCTGCCAGGTTGAAAATGTTACTTGGGGGAGCTTATCCCACTCAGCTGTTGGTAGTTGGTGATAAATTGTGATGTTGATATGACGTTGTACGCACTACACTTGTTTTATAAAAAGCACTGGGTTTCACCAAATTTAAATTAATTTTCACCAAAACATTATTTTCCTTGAAGATATTCAGTAGGTAAGTGTGATTGAATTACTTGATTATCAGATATTGCTACTTGAGTTGCATTTTACCATTCGTTGTTTACAGATTTTTCAACTAACGTCGCCATCTTATATTTTCATTCGAATTGATTGCATATAGATTAAAAATTTGGATCACGTTAAAATCGACCGTCTTCTTTAAATGCAAAACTACAACTATTGTATGCGCAAATGGTCAAATTTGGTGACGTTTTGGAATCGTTAGTCAAATTTGAGTAATTTTGGAAAATATTTGTTTAAGCTAAAATAATTTTATGTGGTGGTGAGCTTCCTTATTTTATCACATGATGTTTGCACTGATTACTTCCTTGTTCTGTTCACAGAAGCCGATTTTATATGACTTTCTAGAATGTGTATTGACCGTTGACTTCTTATCTTCGAGAAAATCTTTAATTTCAACGGACTTTGACCTTTATGTTATTACACAATTTTCACATATCGTCGTTGATACTGTAATAGGTCGTATGTCAAATAATGTAAATGTTCAGGAGAGCGGAAAAACAGTTAATCTTGCGCCTGGAACAACTAAAAATGCTTCTACTTGCGTAAATAATAACTCACCAATTTTTTTTATGAGATGACTACTTTTAAATAAAGCCATGCTGTGACATGAAATTCTGCATACGATTAATTTGCAGTATCCAATTCCGCGCCGTTATCGATATACGACAAATTTCAATATCGAAATATCTGCTTTCTGACTGGTCCATCACATACGAGGTTTTGCTGTGTCATAAAGTAGACTGCACTGATTGTTTAGACACCAAAAACCGAAATTGTATTTTTGGTGACATACGACCTTTTGAAGTATCAACGACGATATAATTATACTCGCATCTCATCTTCGTAGATTATCATGTAGTACCCTGTACTTCACGTTAGATCTCGCACTTTTAAAGTAACTAAAAAGCAACGGAAACTCTCCTTTATGTAACGGGGCTCTCCACCTACCCGACTACATAACCTTACCTACTCATTCTTGTTTTTTGCGTTAGAGATCGTACACGTGCGAAGTAAATTTTTTTTGTTAAGAATTTCATTTGGTTTTTTTTTTTCTTGTTGATAACTTTTTACAAGATGGGAAGAAGCAGGCGTAGGTATAGCTCCTCCGACGATACCGATAGTGAAGAGGATTTAAGGCGAACCTTAAAGAGGCTCGACAAACGCTTACGAAGACTCGAAGAGGGACGCGAACATAAAAACTATGGTCCGAAGGGTTCGAGGACAGAGTCAGCGGTGCACAGCGATGAATGCTACGAGGAAATTCATAGTGAGTACAATCATAGTTTTTAAAATCATTAAATTTCTCCCTGCAATTAGCGCTTGAGCGTGGTTGTATTTTTGGGAAAAAATAATTATAATTAATTATAATAAGCTTTAAGCGAAAGCTATTTACTTAACATAGAACACACGAGTTGTGATCGACAGTAAATTTTTCTGTACGGAGGTAATGGTGGTTGCACGTGTTGTTTAACCTCAAAAAATTACTTTTAAGTTCCACTAGTTGGTTTTATTTACCGTAGAGTACACGAGTTGGCTCTACCGTAATTTTCTCTGTACAGAATGTAAGGGTTTTTTACACGAGTTGTTTAACCTTAAAAATTATTTTAAGTTCCACTAGTTGGTTTTTTACTTAGCGTAGAGCGCACGAGTTGGCTCTACCGTAATTTTTCTCTGTACAGAATCTAAGGGTTTTTACACGAGTTGTTTAACCTCAAAAAATTACTCTAAGTTCCACCAGTTGGTTTTACTTAGCATAGAGCACACGAGTTGGCTCTACCGTAATTTTCTCTGTACAGAATGTAAGGGTTTTTACACTAGTTGTTTAACCTTAAAAATTATTTTAAGTTCCACTAGTTGGTTTTTACTTAGCGTAGAGCGCACGAGTTGGCTCTACCGTAATTTTCTCTGTACAGAATGTTAGGGTTTTTACACGAGTTGTTAAACCTTAAAAATTACTTCAAGTTCCACTAGTTGGTTTTACTTAACGTAGAGCACACGAGTTGGCTTTACAGTAATTTTCTCCGTACAGAATCTAAGGGTTTTTTTTACACGAGTTGTTAAAACCTTAGGAACTATTTTATGCTCTGTTGCATTCAGACTGCATTGAATTAATAAAAGATTTTTTATTAGGCGAAGTGGAACACGAGGACAACATCCTGTTGCCTCTAACGCCACATAATCCTTCCATCGAGAGGGATGCCCAAGCAGACCCCCCGGCTCCAGGCCTCGATGCAGAGATACTGAATATCTTGGGGGAGGAGGTCCAGGTTGAGAAGGCGGTTGACGAACCTCTACAACAAGACCTAGCAGTGCGCTGGGGAAATGTCCTGAGGTCAGGACTTAAGGCCGATCAAAGATCGGAACTGATTAAGAAGTATCCCCCTCCAAGTAATTGCCCATTAGTGGAAGCCGCAAAGCTGAACCCGGAGATAGCCTTATCATTATCGGAGGCTTATCTGGGTCGTGACAGCCGCCTAGCCGCAGTCCAAAACCAGCTGGGCGCAAGCTTATCAGCGCTGGGTAAGGCAGTCACTCTGTGTCTGGCTGAAGAAACAGGGGGGGCGACAGGAAGTTGGCACTAATAGAATTGATTAGTGATGCCGCAAGGGCTGTTGCCGATGTGCACCACTCGGAGAGTGACACAAGAAGGTTGTTGATAACCACAGGGATTAACAAAGATCTAAAACCGACACTGAACAATGTACCAGTGGACGGTTGGCTTTTTGGGGTAGATCTAGGTGAAAGGGTAAAGGCGGCAAAGGCGCTGGAAAGATCCGTCATAGATCTGAAGCTGTCACAGCCCACAAGGGCCAAGAGTTCCAGCAGCACATTCAAGGCCAGGAACCATTTAAACTCCAGGCGTCCGCTCCGACAGACATCTCGGAACACACATCAGAGCGGACGGAAAGCTCTACCTCGAGAAAGGGCGATGACCGGTCGGCAGCAAACGTTTCGGAAGAGACAAACTCAGTTCGGACCGACGGGACAGAACAGGCAGTAGTTGCCAATGGGGTGAGTGTGCACGCAGGAAGGCTAAAGTTTTTTATTGAAAATTGGAAGCGTTTAACCTCCGATAAAATCATTTTGTCATGGCTATCGGGTTACCCCATAGATTTTATTAAGAGGCCTCACCAACACTCGGCTCCTTTAGAGAGACAGTGGCAAAATAAGGATTTTGAGGAGATAGACGTTTCCATAAGGCAATTGTTGAAGATAAATGCCATACGTAATTGCCTTCCTTGCAAGGGTCAATTCTTGTCTAATATCTTTCTTGTACCAAAGGCCGATGGCTCTAATCGGATGATTTTAAATCTAAAATCACTAAACGAATATGTTGTATATAACCATTTTAAATTAGAAGATTTTAAGACAGTTAGGAGAATTGTAACTAACAATTCCTTCATGGCCACTCTGGACCTGCATATGCATATTTAATGCTACCTATAAAGGAGTCGCATAAGAAATTTTTGAGGTTTCGATTCAATGGCATTCTCTACGAATATAATTGCTTACCATTCGGATTATCATCAGCCCCGTTCGTGTTTACGAAATTAATGAAACCGGTTATATCCCAATTAAGATCAAAGGGTTTTCTTTCGGTACTATACCTAGACGATTTTCTTCTTCTAGGTAACACTTTTGATGAGTGTTTAGAAAATGTGAGAGAAACTCAACAACTATTGCTCTCCTTGGGGTTGATCATTAATATAAAAAAGAGTAAGTTAATTCCTAATCAGTCATGTACATATCTAGGATTTGTTTATAATTCTGTTAACATGACCCTGTCGTTACCGGATGAAAAACGCCAGCGTGTAGAGGGTATGGTGGAAAGATTCAGTAGGACCAAATCTTGTTCAATTAGGGACTTTGCAAAGTTTCTGGGGGTTCTAATATCAATTTGCCCGGCGATCAAATACGGGTGGCTGTATACCAAGCTTTTTGAGAGGCATAAGTTCTTGGCGCTCAGAGAATCGGAAGATAATTATGACCGCCACTTACAGATACCCGACACCTTAATGGAGGATCTGAACTGGTGGAAAGCTAATATACCAGTAGCTATGCACTCGATTAGGGCGGATTCTTATAGTACGGTTATCTATTCTGATGCCTCTCGAAGTGGCTGGGGCATTTGCTGTGGGAAGAGTAAATCTCATGGTTTTTGGAACCACAGGGAGAAGCAATACCATATCAATTATTTAGAACTGCTAGCTGCGTTTTTTGGGTTAAAGTGTTTCGCCAGAGAGTTGCAAAATTGCAATATTTTATGTAGAATCGATAACACCACTGCGATATGCTATATAAATCGTATGGGGGGTATTCAACACCCTTTATTAAGTAGGTTGGCCAGAGAGATTTGGCAGTGGTGCGAATCTCGAAGACTAACTATCTTTGCTTCCTACATTAAATCTTCGGATAATGTAGATGCAGATAGGGAATCTCGAAGGCTAGAGCCGGAGACTGAATGGGAATTGGCAAAGGATGCATACGATAAGATTGTAGAAACCTTTCGGACCCCTCAGGTAGATTTGTTTGCAAGCAGGAACAATGCCAAGTGCAGGCAATTCGTTTCCTGGTTCCCGGATCCAGAGGCGATTGCTATAGACGCATTTACCTTGCCCTGGAATCAGGGTTTGTTTTACGCTTTTCCTCCATTCTCTGTCACTCTGAGAGTCATTCAAAAAATAATTGCGGATAAAGCAGAAGTCATTTTAGTAGTGCCCATGTGGCCATCCCAACCTTGGTATCCGATTTTTTGTGGGCTTTTGGTACAAGAGCCGATTTATTTCAAAAAAGACTATTTTAACTTGTTGTCTCCTGATAGGGCTCCTCACCCCCTTTGGCAGAAGCTTACCCTGGTAGCAGGGAGATTGTCAGGAGGGCGTTCAGCAGAAAAGGGATATCGGACCCCACAATCAGAGTAATGCTAGCTTCCATAGCAGATTCTACCATGAAGCAGTATGATTGTGGGTTGAAGCGTTGGTGGAAATTTTGCATCGACAGGGGCCTGCCAGTTTTTGAAGCCCCCATCAGCTCGGTATTGGATTTTCTGTCGAGCTTGTTTGAGGGAGGCCTATCCTATGGATCCCTCAACTCCTATAGGTCGGGGCTATCTATAATTATAAACCCCGAGATCGGTTTAGACCACAGGGTCAGGAGGTTTTTTAAGGGGGTAGCACACCTCCGGCCCAGCAGAGCAAGATACGAGTCGACCTGGGATCCAGCAGTGGTCTTGAGATACATAGCCACATTGCACCCAAACGAGACCCTGACGCTTGAACTCCTGACAAAGAAGTTGGTTACACTGTTGGCATTAATTACTGCCCACCGTGTACAGACCCTCGCCCTAATAGATGTCAGAGACATTGTAGTAAAGAGCGAGGGAATACAGATTAAGATTCCGGCAAGAGTAAAGACTTCGGGAAGAGACAGATTTCAACCGATGTTGGAATTACCGTTCTTTAAGGAAAACCCTAGTATATGCCCTGCCGGGACTTTGATGAACTATTTGGAAAGAACCGAGGGACTTAGAGGCAGGGGAAGTTATAATTTAATATTAACTTATAAAAAACCTCACAACAAAGCATCCCCCCAGTCAATCAGCAGATGTGTTAAGGAAGTGCTAGGCAGTAGCGGTATCGACACCACCTTTTTCACCGCACATAGCACCAGACATGCGGTCACATCGGCAGCTTCCAGGAAAGGGGTTTCTCTGGAGGTTATTCGCAAAACTGCAGGTTGGACAAAGAAGTCGAGCACCTTTGCGAGATTCTACAACCGACCTTTGGTTGACGAAGCACAGTTCGCTGAAATTTTTGTATAGGGTGATGCATATTATGGTTTCTTTTTTGTTCCTTTTTTCTCTTACCTAATAAAGAAGCTATGTTTTCTCTACAATTGAGACTGTGATTTGTGTAATTCCGTTGCAACTTAGCTTTAAACAACTACATGATAATCTACGAAGATGAGATGCGAGTATAATTTAATAATCAAACGAACTTACCTTAAGTGAAGTTTGATAATAATTATACGAAGCATCTCATCGAGTAGATTACAGCCTCCCAACCCCATTATATCATTCCCTAGAAGTTGCAACGATAGATAATTTAGCTTTAAAAAGAATGAGTAGGTAAGGTTATGTAGTCGGGTAGGTGGAGAGCCCCGTTACATAAAGGAGAGTTTCCGTTGATTTTTAGTTACTTTAAAAGTGCGAGATCTAACGTGAAGTACAGGGTACTACATGATAATCTACGAAGATGAGATGCGAGTATAATTATTATCAAACTTCACTTAAGGTAAGTTCGTTTGATTATTAAATTTTATGATAATCCTACATAATGATATATAACAGAATTTTGGTATACCTCATTTTTTATAGATCATGTTTTCCAGACAGATATTTTAATTATAAAACTGATAGATCAATTTCACATATCAACAAATTCATAAATTTACTTTTTCTAAATTAATTACTCTTTTTTGGAGATTTTTGAATTGACAAATCTCAAGATGAGTTCTCTTAGCAAGTTTTAACATTATCTCCCAATCTTGGACGATTTTATTTAAGTCAGGGTATTTGAAAATAGATGTGGATATTTATCTCTGAAATCTAAGTGTTTTACGAAAGCTTGTATTTCTTAATTTTGAAGTATTTAATGATCATTTTTTTTATGTAACCGACTATCTTAAGATGGTCTCATTTTAAAACACAGCACTATGTATTCCTACGCCGGTACCAAGCTAGTGTGGTTCGGAAGATCGACCGAACTGCATTCTTTAAGTTTTACCTAATTTTATCGTTACCTTCATTACCGTTTATCTTACAAATATCGATCAATTATCTACATTTAATTACCGTAAAACAGTGCTATTTAAAATACGTGAAGTGATTACCATAATTATTAAACAATTAACTCATAAAATTAAATAATTTACCTATTATCGTTTATCAAAAGACTATCTATAATATCTATAACAATTACCTTAAAAAGTGAAGAAAGTAACTCGATTATCGAACAATTATTAAAATCAAATCTAAATAAGTTATCTTTCATCAATACATGTGGGACGCTACACCACGTGTTTCAAGCAAACAATTTACTTTAATCTCTTAAAATTAAATAGTGGTATTAACCCTAGTGAAAGTGAACAAAAATACCATCGCAACAGCTGTAAAAAACCAGTATTCCTGAAGTCGAAAATTCTAATTGTAAAAATCCACGGCAACGGCGACCTCGAAAGGCATCGTACTCAAGTTGCATCCATCTAAGGTATTTCAAAATAACTTGTACCCTGTCAATTTATGTTATGTATTATTATCTATTCTTATAATCATTTATTGATATTTTTTATTATTACTTTTAAGAAATTAATCATTAGTAATTAAAAATATCATTGCTACTTTTAAATTTTATATTTTGATTTTTTAATTATTTATCTAAAGTATCATTTTTAGTTTTACTTATGTACCGTAATTTTATCGTTTCAACATTAATTATTTGTGTATTTCATGTGTCACCCCTCATTAACAATTTTAGTTTGTAAATATAATTATCTTTTGAATTTTGGTATTTTATTTATCTACCTTCAACTACTGGATAAGCTCGTAAAGAAACCTACCCCTGAAGACGGTCCAACGCAGATGATTCAAGCTCTCCAAAAGTAAGTTGGACAAAGTAAGTTAGCTGGAGCATTGCTGAATCTCCTACGGCGCACCTCCGTAACATACCCCGAAATTAGATAAATATGGTTATGAAAAAGAAGTCGCCTAATTGTCAGCTTCGTTTATGTATATAATAATATTATGTAAATGCTAATATAGTTATTTATACTACAAGCGTGAAAAAGGCATAATTCTCGCACGAATTATGTTCAGGGTCCAAAAAGTTGCTTTCTTTAAGAAGAACAAGTTTTTAAATTACAAACTTCAAAGAGTAACATGTACATATTACTCAACAACTTGGTCTTTGTCCGTCCACTACATGGAATATTTTACATCAAGATCTTGGTTTACATCCTTACAAGATCCAGTTGGTTCAAGAATCGAAGCCTAATGATCATAGATTGCGTTCGAAGATTGGGCTCACAACCAATTGGAAGTGGATCCATTTTTTTACCGCCAAATTTTGTTCAATGACGAGGCACATTTCTGGTGGAATGGGTATGTAAACAAGCAAAATTGCCATATATGGACTGAGACCAATCCGGAACATTATCTTGTGACTCCATTGCATCCATTGAAATTGACTTAACAACAGCATCATCGGTCCATATTTCTTTCGAAATGAGGTAGGAGCTACCGTTACAGTGAATGGTGTGAGATATCGACACATGCTCAATACATTTTTGTTTCCAAAACTCCAAGAGTTAAACATCGACAACTTATTGTTCCAACAGGATGGTGCTACGTGCTACACATCCAACGAAACCGTCGATTTATTGAAAGGACAATTTGGCTACAACTTTATTTCAAGAAATGGTCCTATCAATTGCCTCCAGGGTCGTGTGATTTGACACCTCTAGATTATTTTCTTTGGGGGTATGTTAAATCCATGGTTTATGCCAACAAACCAACTACTCTGGAAGCATTGGAGGTCAATATTCAGCAAGCCATTTATGAAATAGGGCCAGAAATATTGGAAAAAGTGGTCAAAAATTGGACTAATCGGATGCACTGCGTAACGATTAGTCGTGATTGTCACATGCCGGAAATCATTTTCAAATCATAAATGGCATTAAATTTACTTTCATAAAAAAATAATTAACAAAAAACATTCCATCAATTTTTTAATGTTTTATATGAATTTGAAGTTCTCATGGAGCTAAAAAAACACCCTATACCAACACAATACAAAATTATCAAAACTTTTCTCGAAAACAAATTCAAATTTCAAATTGTAAATTAAAAAGATTTTTTAAACAGAAAAAGAAAGGAAATATATTGTCGTGTACCAAAAAGATACCCGTCAACTATTCTTTTTTTCCTATTTGAAACGTTGGTCTCCAATCAATTTTAAATTTTTATCCCCCAATTTTTTGTGTCAATTTAATATTCACCAAAAATTACCTATGCTTTCTCCGTTATATTTTTGGAATGCTCCAATCTCTTTATATGCCAGTCGATAACGCGTTCAAAAAGAGCAATTACGTAAAATAATCGAGGCTAGCTGGAATAATTTTATTCTCTATAAGGCATTAAAATCTCGAACACCTCGATAAGTGAAAGTTCCACCAGAAGGGTAAAAATGGTTGATTGAATTGGCATATTGTGCACGGCGAGGATTTGTCAAAAGGTTGATTAATGGAATTTGGGCACATGTGGAAAATTCGACATAATTTTGAAAACAAGAAAAATAACACGAAAAGTCAGCGAAAAGATTCAAGGTTGTGTTGAGCAAATGAATTGTTATAGAAATATGGTATTGGATTGTATGGATGATTCGAGGATTACAAAAGTTGGTGGGGATTACCTAACCCTGGTCACTCCAAATAAATTGAAAATTTCCTATTGCAAAGAGGAAGGTTTATATAGTATACTGACATAATTTTCACAAGCGAAGATATAATCAAAATTTTGAGTAAATCGATTTTGAAGTTTGCAAATTTACATGTAAAATTAACGAGATTCCCGCGCGTCGCTCATTAACACTTAGAGTATTTTTGCCTTCATCCCGGTTTGCTTGATGGGTGGCGCCTTCTTGTATGTTTAGTTCTGCCGCAGAGCGGCGTACGCGAATGAAAAACCGCCCGGAGGCCCGGAGGGCCGTAGGGTAGGTTTTTTGTTGCGCCCAATTCTGGCCGTGCCAGATTATATTTATTACTAATATCCACTAATCACACCCCCAATCTATCCGAATTTCAAAGAAAATTCAAATCGGAAACCGGGATGAAGGCAAAAAAACTCTAAGTATTAATGAGCGACGCGCGGGAATCTCGTTAATTTTATATGTAAATTGGCAAACTTCAAAATCGATTTACTCAAAATTTTGATTATATCTTCGCTTGTGAAAATTATGTCATTATACGTACTATATAAACCTTCCTCTTTGCAATAGGAAATTTTCAATTTATTTGGAGTGACCAGGGTTAGGTAATCCACCCCCAAAAGTTAAGTTTGGAAATAATTCCACTCAGGGTCAAATTTTGACGTTTCGACCAATCAGCGTGCGTTTATTTTACATGATATTTATACAGATACAATTCGTGCACCGTGGATTTTACCCGCAAATACTGTAAAATATCCAGGTTTTATGCAACAATATTCGACAATATTCAAAAACCCCTAACTAAAATTTAAAAATTTGAATATTGTGAATATTTTTTATTGTTTTGTGGTGGATATTGCACTTTTGTAGTGGAAATATTCGAATATAATTTATGAGTGTGTTGACGTGTGACTAACAACAGATGCAGTGAGATGCGATGCAGGTACCGGTTCAAACGCATTAGACAACCCTAATAAGTGTCAACCCGACTTCACTTACAGCAATGTACTTCTATTTTAGAAATAAATTTTATAGTAACGAATTTTATATTAAAAATTTAGTGCGATTATATGCTTCAATTTTTTTCGGTACTTACGAAATTTTCTGTTTGATTTTTTTTTGCAATGATTGTGATGCGATATGGTCAATTTGTTTCACAATTTTCGACATTAAAAATGGCGTTTGAAATGTCGATTTTCGTATGTGATGTGCTTTTAAGTCGTGGCGTTTCTTAACGGAATTATTACCGCTACAGCAACACGGATTCGGACAATACTCAAAGATTCAGCGAGTACAGGTTTTAGCAAGGAGATTGACACTCGCTGCGCTGCGCTACGCTCGTGCAATCTCCTTGCTAAAACCTGTACTCGCTGAATCTTTGAGTATTGTCCTTGTGCGGTATCATATAAATATAGACTCATACAGAAAATTATAAGGTAGAACTTTTCAAATGAATTGTAAGTGTAGGTATAGAATTTCGATATTGTGATAAATTTTATTTTATATAGATAAACATTTTGTAAACAATAATTTAAAAATTTTAAACTCTTTTTTACATCATTTAAAAATAAAATCGTTTTGTTATCAAATTCAAAAATTTAGAATTCATTTAAAGTACATAAGTAAATAATTAAGAGCATTTCAAAATATAACGAGCACAGGTTATCGAATTTCGAAAAACCTCAGGGTTTAATTTTAAATAGCTTCGTTGTCTTAAAAAAACATGACAATATAAAATGTATAATTCCAATACAACTCTAAACTAGACAAAATTAAATCTGATTGGTAACTGGGGTTTGAATGAGTTTATACCCATAAATTTAATTACACGTCATCGTCATCATAAAAAATGTTAGCAACCTACTAACTTTTGGGATGAACGTATACACAGATATGACGAGAATATTGTATGGTTTAAAATTGATTTGTAATTTTGAAATTATAATTCTATTTATTTTGTTTTGTGAGTTATTTTCGTAATTCGAATAAAATGCCCAAAAATTTTCCACACTTTTTTTGGAAGCTTTCGAAGAATGCATCCTGCTTTGCAGAATATTCATTCTAAATTATATAAAAATTTATTTATTTATAACTAAAGATGTAATCGCACTGAAGTTATAAATTTTATCTTGGCGCCTAAGTGTCTAACGGTGATATCGGATACGAACTGGCACCAGTATATACGTGCATGTGTAATCACCCTATAGTACTATAATAATTGCTATTGTGGAACTTTGCAATACATACTACATGCATTGTTAATTCCATATTATAAATGAATTATTTATTCATACCTGTCTGCAAGATCTATCACTTTTCCTCTTCCTACGTCATATGTATCTTCTGTGAAAGATGGTTTTATATGCAATTTGTTATTTAAAACTTGTAAATTATTATCTAAATTATCGTAAATCACAAGGCTGCGGTCCTAAAACAAAGAAAATATATATCGTCGCCTAGATGTCAAAATCTCGTAACTCAAATTTTAGTTATTTTGAGTTAAGTGTTTCTCGGCCTTTAGGGACTTGTCTAGCATGGATGCAAATACCTCGTATCTCGATAAGAAACGAATTACGATTGTTCTACCCAAATTTCAAAACCTCGTTTCTCATAATACCAACTCATAACTCCTAACAGGTCTTGTATAGACCTGTTCAGTTTCCTTTTTCTTCTTCCAAGTAGTGGACTGTATGTGGTTTATTCAATAAAACCAATCTAATACACAATAACTTTAATTTCTTTTATTCTAGCAACGATTAGTATTACAAACAAACTTCAAGTATAATGATTGCTAGGCCTTCGGTGCGCATAAAAAACGTCTTTTCAGCTATGTAACTTACGTGCGACTTTTTCTTACTATTACCTTGCGGTTGCCCCCACCAACTTGCAAACATACATTCGATAACGTCTTTACCCGCCTTTACAATCAAGTTGGCGCGAACATGGCCCCAACCTTGAAAGGATTCCTTTCGAAACCATATAATCAAAAAAACCATATAACAAAATGAAACTACTAATCTAAAAGTTCTTAACTGCTACTTAAAACTAAACAACTGCTTGATCGTCTTGCAATGGTAACACACAAATTTTAACTGTTGGCCGTTTTAAAACAGCTGTTCTCGTCTTTACCGTCACTGCGCGCACCACACCATCACTTCCATGATGAAGAGTTTGTATGCGTCCTAATTCCCACTTTAACGGAGGGAGATTGTCCTCCTTTATCACCACTAAAGCTCCAATTTTCAAAAGTGAGGGTTGTTGAACCTTCCATTTGGTTCGAACTTGCAACTCAGAGATGTATTCTTTGGACCATCTTGTCCAAAATGCTGTTTCATCTGTTGTACCATATAAAACCATTTTACCAGATTGACCCTTTCTGATTAAAGATCGGGTTCCACCAAACCAGTTATAGGTTGTCCGATTAAGAAATGCCCCGGTGTCAAGGAGCTAGGGTCATTTGGATCACTGCTTAAAGGACTTAAGGGACGGGAGTTTAAACAACCTTCAACCTGTCTTAAGATAGTGACAAATTCCTCGAAAGTTAATTTGGTATTCCCAACTACTCGATTCAAGTGATACTTGAAACTTTATACGCCTGCCTCCCAAATTCCTCCAAAATGAGAAGCGTGTGGCGGAATAAAGTGCCAATGAATTTTGTCAAAAGATGAACTATTTTGAATTGCCTTCTGTAGTTTATAAATTTCCGCTTTTGCACCTACAAAATTCGTACCGTTATCGGTGTAAATATTTAAACAAATACGGCGTCGCGAAACAAACCTGTGTAGCGCAGCCATGAAAGCGTCAGTGGTTAATTAACTTGCGAGCTCCAAATGAATAGCTTTAGCCAAACAAACGAAAACGATGACATAAGCTTTCAACGTGTTATATTTCCGAGCTTTTCGGTCCTTTAGAAGAAAGGGTCCCGCAAAATTAATTCCGCAATTTACAAAAGGTCTAGAAGCAGTTATGCGTGCTTTATGTAAGTTTGCCATGATGTGACCTGAAGGCACTGGTTTTGCTCTAAAACAAGCGATACATTTTTTATTTACCTTTCGGACAAGGTTACGCGCAGCAACTATCCACACATGGTCACGTAGGGATGCCAGGACAGCTTGAGGTCCGGCCTGCAATAATCTCTCGTGTTCGGATTTAATCAATAAACTGGATAGGATGTGTTTCGCATCTAGTACCGCAGGATATATTTTATCAAATTTATATTCGGAGTGTTTTAAACGACCACCCAGCCGTATAACATCTTCTTTATCTATCTTGTTTAACGATGGAAGTTGCTTCTTGAATTTATTGAAGCTTTCATTCAACTCATCGGGAATTACCTCATCCCAGTCTAATTTAATTTACCACATTCGTTGTAAAATAATCTTTGCTGAAATAATACAAGGTCCCAGCAAACCCTATGGAGCGCATATCTTTGCGATGATTGACAACACCGCTCTCTTTGTGTTAATTCCTCCAACGTCCTCTATGTTAATGGAATATTTAAACTTATCTTTAGCAGAGTGCCAGGATAAGCCAAGCGTTTTAGTCTCGCCAACTTCACCCATGTTCAAAATTACATCTTTGCTTGAGCCTTGAATTTCTTCTAAGAACTTGGGATCGTTGGAACCCCATTTGTTTCATGAAAAACATCCTGTCTTTAAAATGCTAGCCACTTCCCTTTTTATGCCTTTTACGATTTCCGTTGATTCTCCTCCAGTCAGCAAATCGTCCATGTAAACATCTTGCTTTATAATGGAACTGGCCAGTGGCTTTGCCGCCATATTTTCGTTAGCCAATTCGAACATACATCTAACTGCCAAAAAGGATGCGGCTGTTGTGCCATACGTAATTGTGTTTAACTGGTAACATTGCAGTTCTTCCGCCTCAGAGTCTCGCCAAAATATTCTCTGAAGAGGCCTTTGCTTTTCCTGTATCAACAACACCTGTCGATACATTTTGGTAATGTCGGCTGTTAACACGACGTTGTACTGTCTAAATCGCATCACGATGGAAAATAAGTCTTGCTGTATGACTGAACCGTTTACTTGGATATCGTTCAGAGAATACCCGCTTGTTGTTTTCGCCGATGCGTCAAACACTACCCTTAATCGTGTTGTGAGACTGTCTAACTATGTTACACAATGGTGGGGTAAGTGATAAGATCGGACATCGTTTACATTTTCAACTCTCGTCAAGTGTCCAAGGGCTTCGTATTCTCGAATGAACTTGCTATATTCGACCTTTAGCTTGGGGTCGCGCTTTAACTTTCTTTCTGTTTGTTCGAAACGTTTTATAGCCATTTGTCTGGATTCGCCCAATTTATCTGCGGAATATTTTAAAGGATATCGCACGATGAACCGTCCGGTTTGAATGTGCTTTGTGTTTTCTTTGAAATCGTTTTTGCAAAATATTTCTTCGGGTGATAAACTCTTTCGATCGAGGCAACTTTCAAGTTCCCAGAATCGAGTTAATCCTTCATTTACATCTTCGTTAGTAACCAATCCGCATTGTATGTTATTTGTAAATCTTCTGGTTGGTACTTCCCCTGATACAATCCAACCCAACACTGTTTCTCGTACTACCGGCCTGCTTTTTCCCAAATTGATCTGACCTGGTAGCAGCAATTGCCAAAACAGTTCGGCACCTATTAGAACATCTATTTGTCCTACCTCGTCAAACGTTTCATCTGCTAGCTTAACAAAGCTCGGTAATTTTAAATTCCGTTTTTCGACCGGTGCAGAAGGAATGTTCCCGCCTATGTTCGGTACGACCAAACAGGAAATGTTATTTTCGTAGCTTTCGTTTGTCGCTAGGAAAACTACCTCTGCCTTTCGTTTAACGGTTGTAGTAGCGTTTATAATACCTGTGACTTTGAAATCGATTTCACTCGTCTAATAATGGGATGAGATCCCGAATCTAACAGTACTCTCGCTTTGTGAGTTTTTCCCACTTTATCTATTACCATTATTATGGCGGTGGATAATAATACTTGTGTCGCTCCGCTGAACGTACTGCACATAACATGATTACCGCTACTAGTGGCATTTTCTACCTCGATCTTATTCGAGCTAGTATTTACCACGTCTATTTTTGCAGGAGTTTCTTCCAGCTTTTCTTTACCTTGTTCACCTGTCCTACTTCTGGTAGGATAGTGTAATAGCGTACTATGTTTTTCTTACAAATTTGGTATACTCTGGCCTTGCAATCGTAAGCCCTATGATTTTTCTTTAAACAGTTTAAACATAAACCAAGTTCTCTAACTCGGTATATCTTTCAACTACCGCGAGTTTGGACAACATTTAAACATCGTATGCTTTCCATTGCAATGAAAGCACGCAGTGTCAGCAATTGCAATAAAGTTACTAACGTTATTTTTGATTTTGCATGGCTTGTTGTTTTGGTGCACGGTGTTGGCACCCAGGTTTTTCAACATCCTGAATTTTTCATTTAAGAAATCTGTGATGTTTTTTACTGTAGATAACTCATCATGGTACTCCTTTTCTAATTCTTTGCGTGTATCGCTATCTAATTTGGATGACAACACATAACCTATTGGTGTGTCCCACTTTTCTACAGGTTGACCAAGAGTTTTCAACGCACGAAGATGTTTAGTTGTACCACCTAATATGGACCTTAAATTTGTTACGGTTTCTTTTGAGCTTTCTGGTAGCTCAAATATCGCTTTGATGTGACTTAAGATTAACCGTTTTTTGTTATTGAACCGTTCGTTCAATAATTCCCACGCGTGCTCGTAGTTGCTACTCATAACCTCTAACGATTCGATTACGTCAGCTGCTTCGTTTTTTAATACATATTTCAGATAATTAAATTTTTGAATTGGCGTTAGCGACTCGTTCGAGTTGATTACCGAATCAAATGTCTGTTTGAATGATAACCATTCGTCCAGCCGTCCGTCATAATTTGGCAAACTTAATGTTTTACTACAATTTTAATTATCTGTCAATATCACAATGTGGGGTTATTGTAAAAAAAATGTTTATAAGGGACTCTTATTACGAGTATGAACACCTTTTCATGAAATTACAATTTACTCATTATTAAATGAAACTTAAAAATATTAACAATGCATGAATATTTTAAATAAACGAACTGATCATTTATTCAACTGGCAACCTAAAAATTATTCTTTTTGAATTGAATTTCAATACGTGAGTCAATTACATATTATGTTGCAATGTACGTACAAGTTGCGATATACTAATTTTACATTGTTATCTATTATTAATGAACGAGTACAACGGTGTTGTTAACATGTTGCTAACTTGCCTTTTCTGTCCTCCATATTGTTAATTTTTCCTTTCCGTTCCCGCGTTTGTATAGCTTTAACTGGTGACTTAAATGTTTTCTTGCTCCTTTGAAAAATTGGAATTTCCTCGGTACCACCCGCCACCTCTCCTAGATTGCTTGTTTGTTCTCCTCTCCCTCTTTATATGTGTTCTGCGACAGAGGGGCAGCTACCAGATCTTATCCTTTGGGTGTATTTACTAATCATTTGTATATGGTCTTGTATGGTTTACATGGTTTCTCGCCACTTTACGCATTACTGATTACTTATGCAACCCAAACTGTTCCAATAACCAACCATAAATTCAAACTAAAATTCACTTTCTGATTCTTCGGTGTTTTTCTATCTGAAACCCGCGAACAATACGCACTCCCAGCTCAACGCCTCGAAGGTATCCGTTTTACAAGAACGTCTCTCTCGATCTCAGCCTTTTAACCGACTATGCTATATTAGTGGCCTACCTCTTGGCTCAATTAGACTTCACGATGTATGCGTGTGCCACGCATTTGTAGGTTACATCCTTTAACCTTATTTATATTCCCGCCTTTTACCAACCCTTCCCAAGGGATGTCTCGACTCCAGGTTTTCCGTGTTATCACCCCCAATTAAATTCTGTCCTTCACAATGATTCTCTTTATACTCACAAGTTTATCACTTTTCTAACCTATATTCTAGGATTCTAGCACAGAGCCGTACTTTTACCTGGGTGCCTATAGGTCTTTATAATATTTTAATAACATTGTCCAACGTTTTGGGCCATTTAAATTTTGCCCATTTTTAAAGAGAATAATAAATTAATTATTAATTAACTAATTAAACACTTTAGGACTGAAAGTAATTGACAATAATTTTACTCAATTTGCTAGAATAGAAATGCTAGAAGTCTATTTCTAGCATTGAAAATGGGTTAAATTTAAATGGTTTGAAACGCACAATATTATTAAAATATTTTAAAGACCTATAACCAATAAAAATTTTATCATGTAACAAAAATGGTCATGTAATCTACAAATATGCTGATCTGATAATTTACAAATATAATTTACAAAACCACCCCGTTGTTATTTATCTCGTGATCAAGGCAAGTAAATTAATTTATAAATAATAAAAATAATCTAAATTGTTACATATTAATTATATAATTATGTGTATAATTATAATTATTATTAGGCTTTATTATCTATGTATATTGCGGTATCGAGATACCACGTCAATGGAAGTACGTCATTTAAATTTCAGCAAAATTTTGTTTATGAATAAAAGCATGTAACTTATCAAAGTAATCAGAAAAACTTCATCCGATACCAAGGAAGTTAACTTAAAGTCAAATGATTCGTTGAAAACGGGACATAAAACAGGTGTGAATAAAATAAATTTGAAATGCATCATTTTAATATTTGTTTTGTTAAAAATGTTAATTAATAGTAAATGAAAGATTGTTAGTAATAAGAAAGGTATTTTAAAAGTTAGAAATGTGTTAATTAATTGATAAATGTAAAAATCCATGTTAGCGTTAAATTTAAAATAAGTTTGTTAAATCGTTACGTGAGTTCGGCATGTCACAACTTAATGAACTGCGTATGGAAATTTCATATCCAGCATCTTTATTTGTCCAACCACGAAACACTTGAGAAGAACACAATCAAATCTAAAAATAGAAAATTTTACTTATAAAATTTCAACGAACCACAATGGGCTTAGTCCATACCTGTACTATGAAACTGCAAATAATATTGATTTTTGATCGACCAATAAAATACGTTTATGCAAAGATCAGGATTGCGTTGAACTTCGTAAAGAAAATTAATGAAACAATCGATAAAAGGTTGGTGTTGATATTCGCACGTGCAAAGTGGAGAATTTAGAATCGTCCTAATAAAATTGATATTACAGTGAAAATAAATAGTGAAATTACGAAATATAAGTGCATAATTAAACAAAATAGTTACTTACCTACGAAAAACCACAATTAAGGTGAAAATCGTAACGGATTGCAAATATTATAAAAGAAAATTAACTCCAACACAAAACGAGGTCAACAAACTGTAGCTGGAAGTTTCTGATGGTAAATGAACCCTTGGAGTGTCTTTGACGCGCAATTGTACCATCTCCAATTCAAATAACAGAAATATTCCTGGATTTAATAAGGTACCGTGTACATTGCAATAAAATCTTTATAAACTTAAGTGAAATCTCCGGACTTCGTACGACACGTGTTTTGCATCATTTTGCGTTCAGAAATTTTTATATAATAGATTTAATAATAGAACTTTTTGATTTAACCAAATATTTATTTTCATTTGTGTGCTTAATAAAACATTAATTACTTTGTAACGAAGGATATTTATTTAGACCTGTTCCGCACCATAAATTTCATTTACAGCATTGGTAACGGAGCGAATCCACCCTGCACAAGGTAAGGTACATGCACTACGAAAGAGCTAAGCTGAGGCACCTTATTTCATTAAATTGTGTTTACAAAATTTCACATACTTTTCCATTGACGGGGTACAATTACGTACACCCATATAAAACCTTAACGATAAGAACCTTTAACCCTATTAGTCAGGGGGTACATAGCAATATATATAAATGGATGTATGTATGTATGTATGTTCCCTATAGACTCCTAGACCGTTTGACCGATCGGAACCAAATTTGGCACAGCTATTATGTAGGTCCCTGCGCATGTTTTTGTATTGAAATAGTGCAAAAATTCGCAAAGGAAACTTCGCTAAGGGAGACTATAGTAACGCGCATGAATGGATCATCGAGATTCCTCATTAATAATTTTTTTTTAATGTCGGATAATCGGATGAGCTACTTAAAGAACTAAGGACAACTTTTTCTATATCTATATATATAAAAATGGATGTATGTATACGCATTTTTCTATAAAGTCGAGCTCCGAATAAATGTAAGATAACCCGAGATCCACCACAACAGAAAGGAATTATAAAGTATACTCTGCATTATAAGTTGCCTAATATTCTCCTTTATCGAGGTAACCATGGAGGGGAAATGATTTCACTATTAAAATTTTTATGATAAAATTAAATCAAAACGAGATCACTAATAAAAACGTACAAATCTAGATCCGGAAATGAGTATGTTAATGTATATAACGTAAGATGAGATCCTGCAATGTTGTCATACTGCAATTGATGACAAAGCAGTCTATGGAATATCTTTGCATGCATATTACGGTTTTTAATCAGTCGTATTCGCAATGTTTAATGTTTAACTAGTGAAATAGTTCATATTAAAATAATTTTATCATGTGGCAAAAAACTGTTAAATTTATCTATTAGTGAAAATCCACAACAACGGATGCTAATGTTAAAACTATGGGCTTAACAAATAATGTTAAAACGTGGAACGAGAAACAAAAGTCAATTATGTTGAAGTTTATCAAATCACATATAAAAAAACAAGGTTTCTCCCAAAAAAAGTGAATGTTTGAAAGTTCGAGAAGACAATTTAAAATTTTTTGAAGATAAGAACTCGGTTCAGATTAAAATGTTCGTGTACAATACATATATAAAAACAATAAGTAGTGTTTTTAATAATAATTAAAAACACTACTTATTGTATTGTTATTACCCATTCATTACCTAATTAATAAACAATTTTTTTTATATATTTTTTTCTATAATTTTTAATTCAATAAAAACTTATTATTAAAGAATCTTTTATTTAATTAAAGGTATGTGTGTGTTTCGGTATTTATTTTTAGAATCTTCAGCAGAGCCGTAGCAAGCTCTTCTGGCGCCTGAGGCAAATTTGAATATATGTGCCCCCCTTCGAAAAGATTCTTATCATTTTTAAAATTGTAAACTATTATCTATTAGGTTTTCAGAAAGGCAAGTTTTTATTTATTTTAAGATTTAAATTAAATACAGACATCCAGAATTAAAAAATTAAATAGTTTAAATGAAAGAGCATCGTGCAAAAAATATACAAAGTTTTTTAGAATCCCAAATGTACTTTTCACGATTTAATTGCTGCAAAGTCATCAATAACTTCATCAAAATCAACTTCTTCAGCAACTTCATTGATAAAATAGCTAAATTTGATAGTCTTTCCTAGCCTATAGTTGATCTCAAATAATTCTCTACGAGTCTGAGTTCGGTAAAGCTACGTTCACACGTAGCTACAGTTACAGGCTTTGTCAAAAAGATTCTACGATATCTACGTTTGGATACGATTCTTTTAAATTGTAATCTTGAATCAGCTGAAGTAATTCAAGAACTGTTGCAGATATAATACTGTCAGGAATAATTGACAGCACTACGTGTTAAAATCGGAAACCTCACGAGTAAATTCTGCCCCATTTATGTCTCTTTCATATTTTATTGCTAAATCCATCGCTGTTTTTTTAAATCTGTAGTACTCATGCTGTGCAAAGATTCAACAGACAAAAATCTGAAATCTTTGGCAACCTCCATTAACATATCATACCTCCAATTGGATTGAGTTATGAAAACATCATCTGCATTGTTAATATCGATGCGAAGTTTTAGAATTTCAGAAATATTTTTGATCTTTTACTTGTGTTTATTACTCCCAGAGTAATAACTAATGTAGAAGCGCGTGTAAAATTTTCTTCGAATTCTGTACTACGAATATCTTGCAGTGAATTCTTATTTGCCTGAATCAGACTTGCAGCTTTATCCACAGTCAAAGTTTTCGTTTGGAAGGCTTTAGCAGCACGTCCAACTTGACCTAATATCTGATTCCAGACATCAAGGTAGAAAATAAATTTTAAATCAATATTTTTGAGTAGACTTTGGGCGGATAAGGTAATGTCAGGATTTATAGAATTGGCGATCATATCTTGAAGTACTCCGTAAACTTCTTTAATTTGGGTACTGAATGGTTTTATGGCATTGGATTTCGATGACCATCTTGTGTTTGAGTGTCCTTTTAATGAAACTCAATACATTGTGAGTTTTTCAATCTGACTTCTAGTTTTCCATTGAACAAAGTATTTTCGATAATCTGGTGATGTCTCGTGATTTTTCTCGATATTTTTCCAATCTGAAAACCCTTCACGACGATTGGCAATCAAAGGTTGTAACTAAATCTTTCCTTACTGCTCTAATGAGAAGTCAGCTCGGAAAAGATTAAGTCCACGCAGAAGGATAAAACCATCTACTTTAATTTTGCGTGGGGCCCTGGTGTTAGGTTTTAAACTAGCTCATTTATTGCGGAAGCGAGAGTCGTGGATCGTGTGAAAGAAACACCCCGGAGAGATCAAGGAAACAGCTTTGCTAACACAACACAATTAAAATTAACAATAAGAAGTTCATTGTCAGAAGGCAAAGATATACGCGATGTCGGATGTAAGAGGTGTTAGCCGACCAAAACAAGCACAGTAGCAACGACATTGCCACCGAAAATCACTCCCAAACATAAACCAAGGGCACATTCGAATGGTTATATAAAAATCCCACGATAAAGTGGAACCATATCGAATCCCCAATGATAAAACAAAAGACAGCAATCTCGGTGAAATGCCGCAGCCTGTATATGGGTCGAACATCGTAGCCTTTCATAAAAAAAGAACATAAAAACAAAAATAAACACACAAAAAATTGTTCACCATAGAATTTCAAATATGAAATTCGAACGTACTACGATCATTCTGGAATCCCTTCGTCAATGCATTTTACCATAAGCTATTCGATGTTATAAGTGGAAATAAATACCCTGAACAAGTTAATTAAATAAAACACAAATATCAATAATTAATAATTTTAAAAGTTTATTACATATCAACCTGAACATTCGATCCATTTCACACTTGCGAATGCGAACTGGATAAGATAAACTAATATCACCTCGCCGCAAGAATATAAAATTTGCAAGGCTATCGCAATCTTGGCGACCACTCTAAGAATAAAAAAATGCATGACAAAAAGGAAACCAAAATGTTACACATAAAAAAATACATAAATTGGTCAAGGGTGAACTCCAACGTCATCGTTCTCCAGGTGTATGGAAGAAAATTTGGCTAAATTAATTATCCAGTAACTGCGAAGCAATGAACAAAATTATTGGGTGACTTACCATTGTGAAAATGAAGTAATATTTCACAGGAAGCACTGACCATGGGTCCAACAAAAAATGTACGATCCGGGAAAAATCAACCATCCCTCAAATCACGAATGTCACATCCCCATGAAGGGTTTGAAGCGCAAGATCCAAAAAACCATTCGTATTGATGGATGGGAACCCTCACAAAATCGAATCATCCCTTTTCAAAATTTTTAACCAAAAACTGATAACCATTTCACAGCACTTTCAAACATGACCGGAGCGTTCGAGCGCCCACCAATGACCTCTTATCATAGCATGCGCGAGTTTAATCTCCGTCAATCACGCTCGCTATACAGGGTGCTACGAAATATGTCGCTAGATGTTAAAAGTTGAATTTATAAATTCAACGTTGTTGCGAAAAGTGAAAATTTTTCGTAACACACCCCCGAAGTAAGATATCTGACCGGAGGTCAAGATAAAAAAATCAAAAAATTATTAGAGAAACGAAGTTGACAACGAACTGTAAATTGACGGAAAAAAACTTATTTATTTACTGTAGTGTGGAGGTAGTTTGTAGCAGTACTTGGTAGGAAAGAAATATTAAGCGTTGCTAATAAAAAAATGAGCTTAAAATATTTCAAAAAAATAAAAAAATCAAAATCTCTAAAAGATTGAGATCAAAAAAATAATAATAATACTTGTATGGTTTATTTACACAATTGACGAAACGCCATCGTAAATCCGCAGAAGCGAAAACCATATGGTAGAGCTAACAATAGCTACTGAAAACCATATAGTGTGTGATTTTGTCTCAGATAAAAATCAATGAGTACAAAATTGGCAGCCCGCATTGGACCTGCACCGAAAAAAACTGTGGGCAGCCCGCATTGGACCTGCACCGAAAAAACTGAACAGCTAGGAAAAAAAACATCTAGACTGTCGATAAGGAATGGCTCGCATCGGACCCATTCGAGAATAGTCGAACAAAAATATTCTTCGAACTAATTCTTCTCTTCCAGTATGAGACAGTCATGATTCTCAACACATAGGAAGGGTAATTTGTCAAAACGACAAAATAATTAATAATTTGATCAAGAAACTTGACCAACAGATCGTCCTACCAAGACTTAAACAAATTTCCTCAAACCGTTGGAATAAATTCCGATGAAATAATTAATAGCTTGATGTTATGCTATAATTATGACGGGTTTTAATTATGTGCAAATATGATCTTAGATGTAATTAGATCAGTAGAAAATGCATTACCCAACCTCCTGTTAGGTAATGGTTATGATTTAAGTTGTTGTTAAACCATTAAGTGAACAAACATTACCCATCCTCCACCCTTATGTAATGTATGATGTAATGTAAGATAGGATTCAAGATGTTAACGAACCCACAGTGACAAACATTACTAATGAAATGTATGATTTAAGTTTTTGTTAAACCATTAAGTGAACAAACATTACCCATCCTCCACCCTTATGTAATGTATGATTCAAGATGTTATTGAACCAATCAGTGACAAACATTACCCAGCCTCCACCCTTAGTGTAATGTATGGTTCAAGCTGTTATGGAACCAATTTGTTTACAAACAATTACTCCATCCAACCACCCTTATGTAATGTAGATCCACGGCAAGCTAAAGGGATTTCACCCCCAGTAGCTTGTGGAAAACCAAAAAATAAAATTCGCTACACATAGCAACGAACAGTACACATATCAAGGTAAAAAAATTTACACATAACACTTTACCAATAAAATAATAATAAAAATTTTAATTTAAATCGAAGGTATAAAATAATTATAAAAAATATCTTTCATAACCCTTCAAACACTCGGCATCAAGGAATTTACACAATCACCAAAAAAATATACGTTGAAACAATCCAATTACGGTGCGCGACTTAAACAACAACAGTCGTAACAGCAACCAAGGATCAACAAACGCAGTTGGCTGCAAAAAAATAATTCCGCCGGTATAAACAAAAATGTTTCATTCAAAAAAAACATAATAATAAAATTGACAACAAAACAAAATTGCCAATAAAATAATGCAAAAGCTGTTCCTGAAATTATCTCCGGGCATTCACCAAAAATACAGATGGAAATGAAGCAAACAGAAGCAAATACAGAAGCTCCCACGCTGGACGCCAGTGTAACAATACAGTAGCACATACAGAAGCAAGCCCCACGTTGGAACGACAGTGATACAAAATCTTTCCTTACTGCTCTAATGAGAAGTCAGCTCGGAAAAGATTAAGTCCACGCAGAAGGATAAAACCATCTACTTTAATTTTGCGTGGGGCCCTGGTGTTAGGTTTTAAACTAGCTCATTTATTGCGGAAGCGAGAGTCGTGGATCGTGTGAAAGAAACACCCCGGAGAGATCAAGGAAACAGCTTTGCTAACACAACACAATTAAAATTAACAATAAGAAGTTCATTGTCAGAAGGCAAAGATATACGCGATGTCGGATGTAAGAGGTGTTAGCCGACCAAAACAAGCACAGTAGCAACGACATTGCCACCGAAAATCACTCCCAAACATAAACCAAGGGCACATTCGAATGGTTATATAAAAATCCCACGATAAAGTGGAACCATATCGAATCCCCAATGATAAAACAAAAGACAGCAATCTCGGTGAAATGCCGCACCCTGTATATGGGTCGAACATCGTAGCCTTTCATAAAAAAAGAACATAAAAACAAAAATAAACACACAAAAAATTGTTCACCATAGAATTTCAAATATGAAATTCGAACGTACTACGATCATTCTGGAATCCCTTCGTCAATGCATTTTACCATAAGCTATTCGATGTTATAAGTGGAAATAAATACCCTGAACAAGTTAATTAAATAAAACACAAATATCAATAATTAATAATTTTAAAAGTTTATTACATATCAACCTGAACATTCGATCCATTTCACACTTGCGAATGCGAACTGGATAAGATAAACTAATATCACCTCGCCGCAAGAATATAAAATTTGCAAGGCTATCGCAATCTTGGCGACCACTCTAAGAATAAAAAAATGCATGACAAAAAGGAAACCAAAATGTTACACATAAAAAAATACATAAATTGGTCAAGGGTGAACTCCAACGTCATCGTTCTCCAGGTGTATGGAAGAAAATTTGGCTAAATTAATTATCCAGTAACTGCGAAGCAATGAACAAAATTATTGGGTGACTTACCATTGTGAAAATGAAGTAATATTTCACAGGAAGCACTGACCATGGGTCCAACAAAAAATGTACGATCCGGGAAAAATCAACCATCCCTCAAATCACGAATGTCACATCCCCATGAAGGGTTTGAAGCGCAAGATCCAAAAAACCATTCGTATTGATGGATGGGAACCCTCACAAAATCGAAACATCCCTTTTCAAAATTTTTAACCAAAAACTGATAACCATTTCACAGCACTTTCAAACATGACCGGAGCGTTCGAGCGCCCACCAATGACCTCTTATCATAGCATGCGCGAGTTTAATCTCCGTCAATCACGCTCGCTATACAGGGTGCTACGAAATATGTCGCTAGATGTTAAAAGTTGAATTTATAAATTCAACGTTGTTGCGAAAAGTGAAAATTTTTCGTAACAAGGTATGTATTTGAGTTTGGCGAAATTCAATCAGACGGCATGGAAAGCAGAATAAAGCATTTTTATTTTTGCAGTAAATTAACCTATTTCAGGCTACGGTTTCACCGTTGGGTAATTGTTTTTTGAACCAATGAGGGAGAAATCGACGTCCATCTTTTGTTTCAATATTTGTGAAAATTATATTTTTTCCCTGATCAGGGCCATCCGTAATACGCGGCTACGATGATGGCTTGTTGTTGAGTGACAGAAATGGTGTTCGAATGTCCTGATTCTAAATTTTCGCCGCTTTCAACAATTTCTAAAAGTGGCTCTGTACTCGAAATTTTCTCTAATGATGTTAAATCGTTCGGCTTAGAAATTGTTTTCTTGGTTATATTGTTCGATGTTTCCGTAACATCTGATTTTACTTTATCAGGTACCGCAGTTTGCGCAGTTAACTTTGATAATTTTTAATCGTCTAGTTTAGTGGTTCTTTCCATGCTTGTATCATTCGACGGCCCAGAACTATTTAACCTGTCACTTTTTTCAAGAGGAACGTTCGGAGACTCGTCAAATGTTAGTGCATTAGCAAAATCGTAACATATTTTTACATAATTATTAGAGTTTTCTAACGATAAACTTGTAGGCGTTGTTCTGGATGTTGAAAGTCACCGTTCAAAAGTGTTTGCCTATTTGTTGGTTTCAACTTTTCTTTTTTTTTAATCTTGACTTTGACTCACATATTAAGGCAGCCACAGACTATCGGCTTTGTTCGACGTACTTGTTCGACTGCTTTGTTCGACGAGCAAGTCTGTGGGTGTGTGGCAGTAATTCCGTCGTACTTGTTCGCCAACAAGAACGACGGATTTGTTCGACGGTTTTGTTCGACGGCTTTGATCTCTGTCTCTCTGTCTCTATCTCTCTAACTATCTCTGTCTTGATAACACCGTCGAACAAGTCTGCAAGTCTGTGGCCTATTCGAACAAAGCAGTCGAACAAAGCAGTCGAACAAGTACGTCGAACAAAGCCGATAGTCTGTGGCTGCCTTTATATTGGATTCTGATAAAAACGTGTTGTAATGAGGTTGCATTTTTGTACAGTATTTTATTTTTACAGATAGTACAGTATTTTTATTTCATGACACCGTTGCGTATCGATATATTGCATACAGTGCGTATTTTAAAGTGCTGCCCGACAATAAGGTAGACCAATATTTTTAGTATAAAAAATTTGTAAAGGTTTAGAGCCCCCATTACGATGGTGCCTGAAGCAAATGCCTCAATCGCCACACCCTTGTTACGGCTCTGGTCTTCAGTACTACATTATGCAGCTACAAAAATAAAAACGACGTAAAACAAAAATCACAGGTTAAAATTCACAAATTTGTAATGGTACATTTTACTGTGATTTTTTATTTAATAGAAGCGTGATACAAAATTCCTCTCAATCTACCGCAATAAAAAATATGCAATCGACATAAAAAGTCTCGATTATTTATTCTATTAGACAAAAAAACTGTTATATAAGCATTTTTTCCTTTCAGTTTTATAATATAAGCATAATAAGCAAAAGAAATTTCTAACATTCTTTTACACAAAATAATCTGCAAGGCGACCACAATGCTTATTTTTCAAAACATTTTACGTCCTTGTACGCAATCAAAACGTGCAAATGCCTAAAATCCGATATCCATAGTTTACTATTTTTCAATTAAAATTAGTTTTTCTCATTCAAGTCCATAAATATTTTCAGCATTTTATTATTTACGGGAAATACCTACCAACTTACTATAATTTAATAAACTTGAAAAAATAATTTTACATAAAACCGTTGATAAAACTGGGTTTCTTTATTTGAAATTTGCGAGAATCACAAATAGTTGTAGTAGTATCAATATTTTTATGAATTAAAAATAATTATTTATTGAAAAATATAGTTTTACGCTGTAATATATTATTATCAAAATAACTTAAACTAGTAAGTAATATTATATTCAAGAATCCACAAATTTTTAATTATGTTCCGCAAAACTTCGAGCCATATTATTCTCGAACGCGTAAAGCTCGGAGTTTTCAAAAAGATCGAATGGGCATAATTTGGTAGAAAATTATATAATTGAAATGAGAATAATGAATGTATAATGTGGATTTATAACAAAATTTCCTTTCAAGTGCCCGTTTTTATTGTTTATGCAATTTAATAATAAAATTCTCTAATAAATAAGTATTGTAATGGCTTATTTTAGTGATTATTTATTTTCAAGTTTTGAAAATAACGTATAATGCTTGCATATTTTTATGTTTTTTTGTTTCTAAAAATCCGATCTCTATAATCTATAATCAAAGTTCTCCAAACTATGCCCTGCGGGCCGAAACCGGCCCACCATGCACCAAGCACGATGAATCCCATCCGGCACATTACTTTTTCGACGTTAGTGTTGCCAGACTTTATGAGACAGTCAGTTTGATCCTTTGATGAAAATGTTTCAAAATTCCTAATGTACATTTTATAGGTACCTGCTATGTCTTGTCTGCTTATTATACCTAACAGCTGTTTGACATGTTTAGTAAATCAGCTGTTAATATTAATACTATAGTAAAAATTAAAAAATTAAGTACATTGTTTCTTCATTTCATTTCATTAAAAGTTTTATTTTTAATTCGATAAAATCTATTAAAATATTTTTTATTAATTGTTTATTTTGGTAAAAATCTCAGTTTTAGAATGGCCCGGGCCCATCCAAAAACTGTAGGACCTACCTTATAGTAGTACAAGGAAAGAAACTACCATTTTGAACCGAAAAACAAAAATTTGTAAATTTGTGAAAGTACGTTTGAATTTTCTTTGGCCCACCTAAAAAAGTCTGACCCTGCCCTACAAAAATGAGAAATTTTTGTTTTGTACCTGTGACATGAGATTAATCGTCTTGCAATTAAATAGAAACACTTATAAATAGCAACGCAACGTTGCCGCATATATAGGATCTCAGTTTGTGCCTTATTATTATCAATAAAATGTCATATACAACTTGAGCTCCGAAGCGCCCTCACTCGCGAGTTTACATTAACTATCCATGTATAAAAATGAATAAAAATACACAAGATAAGATCCGGCATAAAAGTCTCGTACCACCTACTGCCACCTTGGGTAATTGAAATAAGTTAATATACACGTAGAAACAAAGTGAGGTCCGTTTTGGATCTCATCTTGTTAAAGCGGATCTCAACTTGTATAGCAAATATCACAAAATGATCTCGACTTGTACAAAAACAAATCTATGTATGTATGTATGTTCCCTATAGACTCCTGGACCGTTTGACCGGTCTAGGCAAAAATAAAATAAAGTAAATTAGAAATTATTGTGGTTTTTGTGAATACTTAACAGTTTTGTTAAACTTTTTTTTATTAAACCTTGATTTGTATTTTTTATTAATTTATTTATTTAATCCTTTTTTAATACGTTTGGTATTTGCGATGACCAAATAAGTCGCAAGGTCATTATGCGGATTGGATCTAAAAAATACATGTAGGCAAATATTGAAATTTGGGCAGGACAACGTCTGCCGGGTCAGCTAGTTATTAGATAATTAAGAATATACTGTAATCAATGTTTAATTTAAATGGACTTACCGGGTCTTCACCAAATTTTACTTCTCGTTGCCATTTTAGATTGACATCGTCTTCAAAATTATCTTCAAAAATTAATTTTCCTTGACAACTACTTTGTCCATTAACTTGGGTTTCAGTATGTTTGCAATCTATGGGTGTGGCCGCAGAGGTTGAGATCGAAGAAGATGTGACCCCACCTAACTCTTAATATAAAAAGATAATTATTTAAACAATTTTATTTTGTGTTATCAGCACGACTTATGGCCAATTCATCAATCTCCAGTTAAAGTTGCTGTTAGACTTATCTAACAGGTAAATTTAACTGGAGACCGATAAACTGACCCTTACTATTGGTAAAAGGGTTTGTATCAACCCTGATTATAAGCCTACTACCGTTCTACTACATTTATTCAAGCAAGTATTGCAAAACACTAAAATACTAAAGAAAATAATTTTGAATAAAATTTAAAACTCCATTTATAGTTTAACCACAAAACAACCAGATGTTGCTACGTATTATCTGAACCACGAAAGAAAAGCCCTACGTCATTATTTTATGAACTCAGAAATGACATGACATTATATTTTCCTTATATCGTTTAACGTAAGAGGGACAAAGATGCAAAATAATAAGTTGTCTTATAGACAACTATTGATGACGAATTATTAATGACGCAGGGCTTTTCATTAGTGGTTCAGATAATACTATATTATGTATGTCGAAAATTTGTATCCAGAAAGAAAAACTTTTTTCCAGAATGAATGCAGTATTAATAAATTTTAAAAGTTGGGGTGGGGTAAAATTAAATTAAACCAGTATACAACAAGGCGGTCGATAGCCCACTACATCGTTGTTTCGGAATTATTACTCCACAATTAGGCATGCTTAATCAAGCGTAAATGATAATATTAAAAATGAAATTAGAAAAGCATTTCGGTCCAAATGCCAATTCAAAATACTTAATGCGAAAAACGGATAACTTGAAGTAAAAATCTAAAATAAAAGATGAAATCGATGAGAAATACAATTAAATAAAAACAAGCAATGACAAAAATGATAAATAGTAAAATAACACAGAAATGCAGAAAATAAAATAAACATAATAAGATAAGACGCAAAATGCAATAATTCAAACTGATAAAATTATCATCATAGAAAAATCTTATTCCTAATGGCTTCAAGAAGTAGACCATAACTTACGTTAAATTTTAAATCACGAACTATACAAACGTTATCAATCGAACCTTTCTTCAATTATTCTGTTATTTGTAATTATTTCATTATGTTTGTCTTTTATTTAAAAGTTTTACTTACTATTTCCGAATTTTCCAATATTGTGTAATTTTGCATTTTCTTACAGAATGCTTTTCTAATTTCATTTTTAATTACCATTTATTTTTGATTAAGCATGCCTGATGATGTAATAACACTTCCGAAACATCGATACAGTATGCTTTCTTATTTCAATTGAATTTTAACCCCGTCCCCACCGCCTTTCTTTTAAAATTAAAACACTGATATAGAAATCCGGCACACAAAAATATTAAAATCCTGCGGACGTTAATAAATGTTACAAACAAATGATTATATGCAGTGGCGTACCTAGGGGGGGGGGCGGAGGGGGCGGTCCGCCCCGGGCCCCTTTACTAAGGGGGCCCCACCCAAAAATAAATAATTCCATGTTTCTCAAGTGAGCGAGCTCGTTCGTGGCTCAGTCGTTCAGAGAGCGTCGGTTTCGGAGCTGCGTTGCGTCGTGCTGAACGTCGTAGATTCAATTGTTCGAATTCGGGCTCTTACGATAAAACTTTTTATCAGTTTAACATTTTTAACAGTAATGATAATTGATGACCTCGGACTGCACGAGTTTGTTCCCTTAGGTATTCTATCTATTATTTCTCTGCACAGGGCAATAGCTTATGGAAGACGCTTAGATTAAGGCAAAGAAAAGGCTAGCCACATTAAAAAGTGATAAATGACCTTTTTTGAGGGTGAGGGGGGGCCTAAAAAATAAATCCGCCCCGGGCCCCAAGTGGTCTAGGTACGCCACTGATTATATGTGACCTGGTTTATGAAAAGGGGGCTTAGGTGTCAAAAAATCATTTTCCAATTTTTTTGCCGATTCGGATAGAGTTTGAGACACTCTTTCACATAGTGAAAATCAGAAATAGTCCGGTCAAATTAGACCAAAAAATAGGAGTGAGGTTGCAATAATTCGCAGCCAGCTGAAAATTGGTAGGATTGTTCAAAACACCATCATAAATGAAATCTAAAAAGTCCTCATCGATCCGACACCTGGAAAAAAATTTATCCGGGGTCAAAGGTCACTAAAACGGGTTTTTCGCGATTTTCAGCAAAACGGTAAGTTTTATCATAAAATTATCTCATTCAAAAATTGTAGATCAGATAATTATCTATAAAAAATGTCTAAATACTTTTTTTCCTAAGAGCCACCGTTTTTGAGATATAACGATTCGAAAAGTTGAAAGAGTTGTAATCGTCATAATATGGGGTCCGTTACTTTAGCGCCCCCCGGATAATATTTTTACACCAAAAGCAAGCACTGGGATCCTTAGAGCTAGCACCAGCTAGCACCCAAATATGAAAGCTAGCACCATTACAGTATTTTCACAAATCGACTTTGAAACCGGGGGGGGCCAAAGTAACGCTAGCCCCCCCCCCCCGGTTAATATTTTAACCCATAAACCTAGCACTGGGATACTTAGAGCTAGCACCAGCTAGCACCCAAATATGAAAGCTGGTACCATTATAGTTTTTCCACAAATTCATTTTATTTATTTGCACCTAAATGACGATTATAACTAATAGTCCGGTCAATTTAAACATCCGAGGTTGCAATAATTCGCAGCCAGCTGAAAATTGGTAGGATTGTTCAAAACAAAATCATAAATGAAATCTAAAAAGTCCTCATCGATCCGATACCTGGAAAAAAATTTATTCGGGGTCAAAGCTCACTAAAACGGGTTTTTCGCGATTTTCAGCGAAACGGTAAGTTTTATCATAAAATTATCCCATTCAAAAATTGTAGATCAGATAATTATCTATAAAAAATGTCTAAATACTTTTTTTCCTAAGAGCCACCGTTTTTGAGATATAACGATTCGAAAAGTTGAAAGAGTTGTAATCGTCATTTAGGTGCAAATAAATAAAATGAATTTGTGGAAAAACTATAATGGTGCCAGCTTTCATATTTGGGTGCTAGCTCTAAGGATTCCAGTGCTAGGTTTATGGGTAAAAATATTAACCGGGGGGGCTAGCGTTACTTTGGCCCCCCCCCCCCCCCGGTTTTAAAGTCGATTTGTGAAAAAACTGTAATGGTGCTAGCTTTCATATTTGGGTGCTAGCTCTAAGGATCCGAGTGCTTGCTTTTGGTGTAAAAATATTAACCGGGGGGGGGGGGGCAAAGTAACGGACCCCATATTATGACGATTACAACTCTTTCAACTTTTCGAATCGTTATATCTCAAAAACGGTGGCTCTTAGGAAAAAAAGTATTTAGACATTTTTTGTAGATAATTATCTGATCTACAATTTTTGAATGAGATAATTTTATGATAAAACTTACCGTTTTGCTGAAAATCGCGAAAAACCCGTTTTAGTAGTGACCTTTGATCCCGAATAAATTTTTTTCCAGGTGTCGGATCGATGAGGACTTTTTAGATTTCATTTATGATGGTGTTTTGAACAATCCTACCAATTTTCAGCTGGCTGCGAATTATTGCAACCTCGAATGTTTAAATTGACCGGACTAAAAGTCGTAATTTGTTTAATTATTTTTGAAAAGATACAATTGTTTCTCGTATTCTCGATCATTTATCGTGGTATAATTGTTTGGCATTTGTTATTACAACAATTTTTTGAGAGAAATTTGGTTACCAGCTCCTCTTCTGGTTCATCGACAGCAGATACATCCATCCTAACGAAACTTTGTTCCATATCATCTTCTTGTAACGGGTTTCCGTTAGTTCAGGGGAAAGTGAAAATTTTCCTTTTGTTCAATTTAGTTTTGTACGGATGAACCGGAAAAAATACCAAGCTAATTATTAAAAGTACAATAATTTACGCCTATGGGTTAGGTGACCCATTTAACAATTGGAATTATACACCAGATTCCAATAAAAAATCAAGGACGTTAGATACCACCAACGTAACGAGGTGGTTGTTTACAAAACACGAAAACGAGTAGACTGCGTTCAAAAGCTCAAAAGTTATACAATGCGCGAAGGGCGAAATACATACATATAAATGTTACGTGAAAACATTAGCTTGGCGCGAAAATTTAAAAAATGTGAATAAAAAAAGACGTAATTACTCGTTCTTGAAAATTAATATGAAAACAATATAATATCACTAGGCATGTAATTTAATAAAAAAGTTATTGTTATTTATTTTATTTTGAACTTTGCTTATTAAAAATAATTTGTAAAATCAATATTATGTTCGAACATAATATCATTCTTCGAGGTTTTTTTTTAGGTTATGATGTTCTTCCTGCTTTTTAAACACTTTTTAATATCTACTTTGTAGATTTTAAATAAAAATCACACCAGTGCATACGTAGGGCCTGTCAGCTCCATGCTTTAAATCGACGATTGTTTGGATATTTCAGGAAAATAAGATAATTTTTCAAATCGATAAAATTTATTAAACTTTATTACACTTTGCTGAAGTGGCAATAATTTACATTGTAACCAGTAACATTTAAGTTGTATAGGTAATAATAATTATTGTATTAAGTGCAGTTTACGTTATGCCATTTTGGTTACAAGTTGTCATAATACGCAATTCTAATTGTAATATTTGCTTATGAGTTCACCCTTGGGCTGTATCGTATGCCGAATCTTATAAAGTGGAACTTCGAATTATTTGATTTTTACCTACTTGTAAACAAAATCACATAACGTAAACTGCACTTTACGGTGACGTGCAATAATTGTAAAGATTTTTCAGTTTCTTCCACATGGCGACAAATATTTTGCCACTCTTTCAATGTGACATTATTAAATTCTTCTTCGGTTAACCTCCGGACATCATCCATTTTAAATGTTGTGTTACGTGCGGCTACACGATTCTTTACCAATGCCCAAATTTTTTCTATGGGATTCAGCTCTGAGTGATACGGTGGTAACCGTAATACCACATGACCGTGTTCGGCTAAAAGTTTTTTTGCACTGCAAAAAAGGTTTTTGTTTACAAATAGCTACTAAAATAATTTGATAACTTACCTCAAAATAAACACTGTGAAATAGCTTTAAAGAAGAAAGATTTTTATTTAATGTTAATGTTTGATTAACCTAAAAAAAATATTTTCGTTTTTTATTTACAAAACTAATTTTAACTAATTTTATTACTTACCATCAAATAATAGAACCTGTCAAATAGCCTTAAAGAAGGCTGATTGTTATTTATATTATGAAATAATACTAATATCATTTAATAATCAAACGCGAAATTTGTGTGAAGCTGTCAAACGAAAGTAAACATTCAACTAATGTTTTCTAGTTGGGCTTTTTAGTGTTTGGACGTCTTTTCGTTTATGCGCCGATGACAGTATAACGTTTGACCTTTTGTATCTACTCTACATGTATATTTTTCGGTCCGACAAAATTAAATTAATTTGAATTATTTAATAAACGTTTAATTATCGGTTATGGTTGAAAACCTCCTAAAATGTTAGTCCGTCATTATTTTCTAGTGTGACATAACAAAAAAGTTAATTTACGGAGTGATAACAGGAGCAAAAGTCAATAGCCGTGGAATTGTGATTCCACCATTTTTAGTGCGAAAAACCGACCGAGTCAATGCAAACTGCGTCTGTCCAATTTTAATGGTAAATTATTTTGAGGATGAAATTTGCCATGGGGGAAATTATTTAGTTGAAGACCAGGTTTGCGGTCGCACGAGCAATGGACAGCGGTTCCACCTGTATCAATCATACCAATAAAAAGATGTGTGTGTTAACCAGCGAACTATTAAGACAATTTGTGTACAGGAGCCAACAAAACGTACTGGTATCAAAAAGCTATTTATAATATGTTATTAAGAATTTGTAATCAGAATTATCCTCAATAATTCGTTTGCCTTCAAAAATCTGCGAAATTATTCGCATTGTTTGTGCCTCATATAAGTGTGTTCTTTCCAATTATTTCTAGTTCCAAACCAACAGGAGAATTTATCAGCTCACGGACCATTCCTATATACGCTCGTTCGAACGATCGGAAGGGGCCCGCAATTATCAGCAAGTAAGTAATTGGAAAAGTTCAATTACTTACTGTATGAGGTCAAACCAAAGAGTTTGTACAACATTTATTCATTTGAAATTACAAATTTATGATATACATAAAAATCCGGTGCAACTATTCAGTTTTGCATTTGGCATCCGGATTAATAGCATTTCAATCATTCCATTTACACTGTATCGGTCAAGGAAAACCTTGCTGGCAAAGAATAACCTCGACAGATTTGTCATTGGAGCTAATAGTTGTTGGCTGATCAACAACCCTAAATTGACAATAGTGCTGGTTTATTTATTTATTTGTGTTATCTGTTGTCTTGTTCGATTTGGTTATTATAATTTTTATTACGAAGTTAAAGATAATGTCAGTAATTATAAAATTCACCATTGTTTATCTATAAGACAATTGTTATCATTTCTATAGTTCCTGTCTATAATAATTTATCAAGTTATCCATTTATAATAATTTATCGAGTTGTCCATCTAAATATTATGTCAAATTGTCCATTAAACGAGAATTTTTGCTAATCATTGTATTATTGTGCCTACTTGCGTATACTCGTTTCAATTTTGTTTATTTTAATTTTGTTGAGAAAGCCAAATATCGGAGCTCTTCTCGATATCTTGTCCTTCTCATCTGGCGCCCAGGCTTTGCTATCACGGTAAAAGAAGGAACGACAAAGTTTAACGATCCCACGAAGGTTCGAAGCTACACCACGAACCACCCTGCTCTCCAACACAAGAATAAAAATCTATGAGCTAGCTGTCTCGTACCTAACATCCACGGTCAAGAAAAGTGGCATTGTAAAGGTGAAACCGAATTAGTAAATTTTACGTGGGTTTAACCCCTAACATTCTGCCTGAGACAAATGTAGTTCATCATCATCGGCGAGTTTTTTACCTTTAACAGCTGTTTTCTCGATAACTTGCTTTCGCACGTAAGCCCCCTTTTCATAAACCAGGTCACATATAGTAAATAAATAGAAATCGATCTTGATAAAGAAAATTGGGGTGGCATGCAATAACCTTAACCACCTAAATCAAAATTTCCTATTGCCTACACTAAAGATAATGGTTAAAAGAGGCTATAGAAAAATTAATTTAGGGTGAACCCTTGGAAAATTACCCTAATTTCGAATAATTAAAAATCCGGCGAATAGGCCACGCCCCCCATGCAATTTCACGAATATTGGGGTATTTCCGGACTTTTTGGGTATGTTTCGATCCGAATGTGCCTCTGACGCATTGCGGATGTGAAGATTAAAAAAATCCGAAAAAAGTGCGAAAATCGGCAACATTCATACCAGGGGCTACAAGTCGCGTAGCGTCAGGCTCGCCTACTGGCAAGGAGTCCCCTGTCGGAATGAGTATAAATATAGGTTACAAATATTGTAAATTTGGGGTGGATTCGAGGCTTGTCGCGGCTGTCGCCATCGAAAATCCTAAGACCTGCGCTGCTACGCAGCTCCGGCCGGTTTTTCATGGGTTACGCCGCTACGCGGCAAAAGCTAAACATACTTGAAGGCGCCATCCATCAAGAAAATCGGGATCATAGTAAACCTGCAATTAGCATTTAAAAGTATAGTTGCGGTATGGGGCATTAAACTTTTACGTTGCACCCCCAAAATATCGAATAAAACAAAAAATAATGACAAAATAGTAACCTTTCGTGCATGTTACTTTTACGAGAGGAGTGGTCGAACTGCCAGAGAGAAATTTTGTAAGTGTTAGGGTATATCATCTTGCATGGACTGAGAACAGAATGGGGAGATTCCACAAATCGTACTCCCGCGCGTCACGTTCGTCAAAAGTTCAAATTCCATTTATTCAAAAGTTTGGCCCGTTTTCACCCTAAATTTTTTTTTCAGTTTACTATATAAACCTTACACTATCCAATAGTCAATAGGTAATTTTAATTTCGGTGTACAAGGTTATTGCACTCTATCCGTAACTTGGTAAAAAGTTTCTATTCCTTTTATTTGAGACTCATGCTGCTCTGAGTTATTTGCGCAATATTGGAGGGGGGGATTAACACATGCTTTTGCATTTTATTTCCTATTATGAACTTTTCAATGAGCTTTTATCAACATTTCAGCGAGTTTTGTATGCAAATAGTTAAGGTCACAAAATTGGGGCCCTAATCAAAGTTTGATTTTGAGTGCTCCCCCCACCTAATAAAGCGGTAATTTAAAATTCTCAAAAATATTATCTTTATAATACATTAGTATACTTAGACACCAAATTTTAGAGTAGGTACGCTTTTGGTTAAGGAATGACATCGAAATGAATGGTCGTGGTCATAAATTTTAAATTACTCCTTTTTTGGGGGACCGGCACTCAAAGTCAAAATTTTATCAGGGCTCTCATTTTGTAACCTTAATTATTAATACAAAACAATCACTGAAAAGGCTTATTCCAATCTTTATGTTACAAGAAAAATCGTGTCTCCAAGTGGTACGGTTCGGCCAGTAAATATAATTTATCAAAGCTCTACAACGCCAGGTTTTAATTATTTTGGAGGGCTGTACCAAGTAAACGAGACACTTAGGGCCAAACAAAAAAATACTAAAATTTGGTATGTAAGTAGGTAAAAGGATAATAAATAATATAATATATTTAACATAATAAACATAATATAGTTTTTCAAGAATTTTAATTTACTCCTATTTTGGGGAGAGCACTCAAAGTCAAAATTTGATCTGGACCCCCATTGTGTGATCTTAATTATTTTCATAAAAACACTTACTGAAAAGTCCTATTCATTATCTTCATTTCACAAAAAAATTCGTGTCTCTAAGTGTTACTCTTCGGGCAGTAGAAATGGTTTAACGAAGCTCTACAAGCCAAATTTATATTATTTTGTAGGGCTGTACAATGTAAGTGGACCACTTCAGAGTCAAAAAAATACGGGTTCATTTTTTGGCATAACTTAAAAGTATACCAAATTTGAGCAAAATGAGGAGGGTCATCAAAATATGTTGGTTGCTTTGACATGGAATGACCCTATTGGTTTTTGAGTTACAGTACCCACAAAATTTGACCACAGACACCCACACTCACCTACATAAACAGTTTTTGCAAATGGTCATGTGCACCTTCTCGGATCTCAAAAAGTGTAAACACATCAAAATCACAACTTTTTTTTCTGCACAATTACAATACTTTTCTATACTTCAAAAAAATTCAAAATTTCGTTATTATTAATTTGTAGTTTACTATGCAAATTTTGTTGGATTCCCAGTCTTTGGTGATATACTAGTATCAGATGGTAAACCTTATGGGTGTTTCGTAAAGACCTGATATTTATTTGAAACGATTATCTGTTACCAGATGTCAGATAAGTTCAACTCAGGACGCATCCAAGAATTTTATCAACTGAACAATTGACAGAAATTAGCAAGGAAAAATTCCGATCCTGCCATTTCCAATAAATATTTGACTTTACATTTATAAGTAAATGTACATACCTGTGCATATTCCTACAGCAGGAACCCATATTCCTTCATCTATACAATATAATTGTCCATCTGAAGGAATAGGTTCGTATCCGATGTCGCAACTCAATTTTATCGCATTGTATTTGGGAACATAACTTAGTGGTTCATATTTAATATTTTCGTCAGGAAAATTGTATTCACCATTCTGTGGGAAATTTGGAAGGCGACAGCTGTCTCTAAAAATAGTTTGTGTAATTAAAATAGAATATATCTACTGTAAGCAAATAGACTAATTTGCCGACTACGAGATGTTGTTGGCTTGGATAGCTTTAGCGTTTCGTAATTTTTGCTAGCATAGGAAAACTGAACGAAATTTGCACGATAGAAATAAACGTGGGAGGTCGAGGTTGGTGTGGTCTCAGGGATTGCTTACGCCATTTAGGTACTCCTACTAAATCTTGCAAAATTCCGCTACAACTTAGTAGGTACTGTAATGACCCCTCTCCTTAATGAGATAAATAAAGCTTATGATAAGAATGAGACCCTTACCTGGAATGCTTATTCCACAATGATAACTTACTTGTGGAGAAATTTTGTATTTACCTCAGCTAGCTCAAAAGTGAAAGAAATTCTTTGATTGTTGTTTAATTTACCTGACTGCATTCGCTCATCTTCAGAATGAAAAAGATTCCTATTTTCACACTGTTTATAAACTTGATTTAAATTCAAATAAAATAGAATCATGGCAATTTGATTTTTAAAAAAAATTAATAAATTTGCACAAATTGTCGTCATGGAGACGAAAGAAAATTTTAACCATGTGCTTTAAAACTAAATGTAACAAATTCTTAATTCTAAATGATAAATCTAAATAAATGTTTGTAAAATAAAAAAGATTTTCTGATTTTTAATGTTTTAAAATTCCCGCACTTGGATATTTAAATAAAGCTTACCCCACTTTCGAATTGCATCATCGTTCGTTTATAAGCGTGAGTGTACCAGTTGTTTACACCTATAATTTGCTCCAGTTTACTTTTCTGCGATCATCCAGTTAATTTTCATCCTCATCCAAATATTTCCTGGGCCATCAATACCAAATTTTGAGTTTTTGTGAGTGTATTAATATTTTTTTAAATATTTTCAATATATTTTTAACCTTTTCCAGAATACATCAACTTTACTTAACCCTACTTGGGTTTTAAAAACACATTTTTCACAAATTTCTGGAGCAACACAAAATTGTACGTCCATTCACTTTGGTTATTTTTATCGTTGTTCGTTGTTAAGGTAAACAATTTCGTCGCCAAGGATATAAAATTTCGTTGATATTTCAACGCATGCCTGTTTTTGATGTAGCAAGTTTTCATTGGCCGGTAACTTTAATGAATTTTACCACACGTAATCTTCATTTAAATAATGTTTTTTTAGGAACGAACTGTAAATTGGAGACACGATGCACTTTAAAGCTTAAATTGAGGCGAATAATCGTCATTTTAATTTATCGCACCAAGCTGTTATAATAAATGTCATCACGAAAACCTTTTCAGTGTGCTTAACACTACTAATTCTAATGAACCTAGATTTAATAACAATATTTACTAATATAATTTTAACTAACAAATGACAAATAATTTTACTATGATATAAATTTTATAATTTTTTTTATAACGAATCAATCGTTATATCGCCTTGCCATGATCTCTCTATAATTCAATTTTCATTTAAATTTTTACTTAAAACTCGTTCATTCCTTTGATTTGCCAATTCAGTAGAGTAAAGAACATCGCAGTACTAACAAAACCTATTTTTACATTCACGCCGTGCCCCTTTAATGTAGTCGTAGTACACCGTAGCTAACAAAAAATGATGAAATACAAGCCATCAGTGCCTTGAAACCGAAACAAACTGACTAAAGGAGAGAACCCCTATTAAAAATCCCGGTACTCCTGGCAATGGAGCTGAATAGATGGCCAGTAACCAACTATCGTGAAAGTGAAGTGTACTTGCAGAATCCAAAGAAGCCTCGAAAGTAGGACTGCTACTAGTATAAAATTGATGACACACACAAGAAGAATGGACAAACGAGTTTGGATTAACAATACGATAAAAGTTGTTACATGGAATGTGAGAGGACTAGCGCAAAATGAAGTCGAATTATAAAGAATTTTAAAATAATTGAAACTAGATTTTGCAGTGATTACTTTGTAACGAAAATTTGCATGGCGTTACGTAGAATTCTTGCTGCACCCGGTATGTGAGTTTTACCAATTTGTTATCTGATAGGTCACGTGAATAGCGGCCATCTTTGATCTTGATTTGACATTGATATGACGTCGATTTTTGTTCGGTCGTTTGATTTGGAAATATCCCGAAAATTTATTGGAAGTAGGGTATTTTTGCTTATCCGTTGTTCGCGCCTAGCGGATATTATTTTGGGTAACTTAACTGCTACAAAATTATCAACAAAATCTTATTTTGTGCCGGAGCTGTCAACCTTGGGTTTTAAACACGAAATATTACCAACACTCTATATTTACATTCGAACTGTCGAACATATTGACAGTTGACCTATAATTGTAAAATATAACAAATAAATTCTTCCGAAACTTACATGGACAGCATCAAGAGGAACACGATCCATTATAGTGTATAAAATATAATAACTAATTGTGGGTACGCTACGCGAAGCCGTTGAAAAGAATTTGTAGATAAAATAAATGAAGATAGCGCTTCCCTTTTGATGAGTATTAGACTCGGGAGGGTAGAAAGGTTCAGAGCAATAAAGGCAGGCCTAACTGAAGTCCAAGCTAGGCCCACCTCGTAGCTACCGAGAACGTCTCCTATCACCACAATACGACCTGAGGCCATCGTGGATCAAGTATCCAGATAGAGGAAACTGACGAGGCCAAGATAACATTCAATGGGCTCTCCAGATTAGCGCAGCAGACTAGAAGAAGTTCCCAAAGGCACTAGGCCGCCCACAAGGAGGCAAAGAGGAAGTTCACCCTTGGGGTCGCCGACAGTATATAAACAACGGTTCTGGAAGGAGCTCTTTGGCACTTTATAGAAGATCTATGGGGCTAGGTGTATAAAATAGTTAGAGGCAAATTGCGAGAGAGCGCTAAGCCCACCTCCCGACAGGTCTGGGACAGTAATATTAAACACGTGTTGTGTTTAATATGCAAAATGTAAATATTTGGTTTTACACAAACATACCTGTTATTAATTTCCCCACTTGTGCAGTCATCTCGAGGACACTCTAGGGATTCCTTCCAACTAAACATTAATTAGCATTTACATAATTTATAACGTAAATCTCATTTGGAAAATTAATTTAACAAAAATTTATAAGTTATCTTACCCATAATCTATTATATGCTCCCTTACAAAATCAATATGGTGATAAACTGAAGTATAGAGTCCGTACTGTTGTGAGTTGCATTGTATTGTACCAGATTCCGTCGATGACGGAGACGAGCTTACCACACCCTTTACAAAATAGTGATCATTTATATTGTAAACTAAAGCGCCACCGCTATCGCCTTGACATATCGATTTCCCTGAAATAATAGAATACAATATTTATAAATATAGCAAGGAGAGTATTTATTGCATAGGTACTGTAGTGGCCCCGACAATATCTTTATTAATAAAATTATAAGTAGTTTTCTTTATAATATAAGACTTTTTAAGACTTTGTAGTTTTCTTTATTGACAGACAATAATTAACTTTATTAATAATAGTAAAGCCCTCACGTTAATCAAATATGTCACTTTGTAAAATGATTTTAATGTTATAGTTGATAATGTTCTTATTTGATGATTAATTATTATGATTCTAAATTTATTGTACTTTACTTCAGTTATTATTTGTACTACTTTGAGTTTACTAAAACTGAATTTTCCCGGCTTTGTATATGACTTGTACAAAGGTTGTACAAGGCTTATTTAAGTTAAATTTTCGTTTTATGTTACTTAACTAGAAGAACAAAATTGATAGAAAACTTGTCTCATTCATAAAGTTATTAACCATGTGGAATCTTCTTTCACATATGAAGAAATGTTCTATTGTAGGGTGTTGTTTTCTAAACCAAACTTGATGTTAGGGTATTATGTTTTTTTTTGGTTAATGCTTGTTGGATTCTCTGAAGTAAAGGTCTCTCAAACACCTTCGACAAAACCGGCAATAGACTTAGAGGATGCAACTTCCTGGGGTGACTTACCAGGTGATTTACCATTCTTCCATTGAGCTGGAAAAGTATTTAGCTTAAGTATAGCGTTATAGATATAGGTGATGGCCTTTACTCTTTGGTCAGGTAATTCCTTCAGAAAATTACCCTGGCGATTTTTGGGATTTAAACTTGATTGTATTATTTTCTTCACCTCCTTCACTGTGAATAATTTGATTGGATTTGTTTGCTTAGGGGATATTCTTATAAGTTCTTCTAGTTGCTTGTTTCCATTTACAGGTATTTCCGAAGGGAAGGACCTAAAGACTTTTACAAGTTGTTCCGCAAATGTAGTCGCTTTTTCCTCGTCACTTCTCGCCCAATTACCATCGGGTTTCCTAATTGGTGGAAAGAAGGGGGATTGTTTTCCTCAGTTTTCATACGGCCCCCTGTTTTGTATTCACTAAGTGCTTCACTGCCATGAAGATATCATATTCAGATTTTAGTGGCAACCGTAAGTTGATCTTTTCTATAATTATTGACTTAAACAGCTCCCAGTCAATGTATTTTCTGAGTAGAAAAGGAAGTTTTACCCTGGTGAGAATTTTAGTACTGTAAGTGACGATAATCGGAGAATTGTCAGATCATAGATCTAGACAAGGGTTCGCCCACAAGTAGTTTACGTGATACCTTTTTGTAAAGCAAAAATCTAGCAGATCCGGTTTCTTTTTTCTGTTTGTAGGCCGGTATGTGGGTTCTGCTGCCGAGAGCCAGCCGAACCATCACTCTCAATCGCCCTCGTGAGTTGTCTTCCACGAGGATTTGTTGTTGTTGCACGCCAGTGCTGTTGTTTAGCATTAAAATCTTCGCCCACCAAGAATCTACGTCCAAGGTCGTTGATTAGTTCCACAAAATCATACTTCATACTTATTTCATACTTAGATGGATAATAGACAGATAAATGTTTTTCTACTTTGTTGAGAAATGAATCCTTTCAGATCTACTGGAAACGTTCTGTTATCTTTAATTGGAATGTATGATTTCCGACTATTTTTTAATTTTGGTCTTTCAAGGTAGCCGTGTAGATTTCCGGCATTTTTGGTGGAATTTTTGTATTGTCTCTCCCAACCATTTTCAAGCTATAACCATTTTTAGCGACTTTGTTAAGCGTATATATCTTGCAGAGTTCTCGTATTCTGGACACCTGGTACGAATATTGGGGGTGGTTTATCACTTCTTCTGATTTCGAGGTTATGTTGCTACACTGGTCACAACTCCAGTTATTTAGCTCTTCTGTTCTTGATAATTCTCTTCACTCATCCAACTGAATTCCGATACACTCCAAATGGCAAATCGATCTGCACTTTAATTTACACTGGATACAATCCTTGTAGCTCGTTTCACAACGATTACAAACGCCAGACATAAACAACATGTAGGACCGTATACAATATGTAGTCTTCATTATTGCTAGTCAGTTTATTTATTTTATAAGTGAATGGCTAACTTTTCGTCAATCTATATCATGGTACACGAATTTCAGCCCTTTTGATTTTCCGATGCAAAACACTTTCTTATTATACTAATACACGTCTTATCTAATCTTATTTTAATACAAAATTTCAACATTTTACTTGGTCGAAGCCTGTCTTCATTAAGAAGTTCTTTCATAAGACTGCATGCATGACTCACTTGAAGAAAATTTTTACAAGTTTTATTTCAATTTCCTAGATGTGTTAAATTTTGAAAATGATTTTGAAGAAACCATCCCCTTGTTTGTTATATACTTAGTGAAGATGAAAATGTGTATAAAAATGTATGTATTCTGTTTAACTTGAAAAGTTCCGTGTTTTTAAATGATGTTTAATTAATTGATAATTAATTGAATAAACCAATTGAGCGGCGTGTTAGCCACTTCCAAGCCTCGATTTGTGCAAAGATTTTGAAATCGTCTTTAAGCTAGAATAAAGGTGAATTATAGTTGAGTTAGTGTAGTTCACATAAACAACATCCACTTGTGGATAGAGTGCTACAGGGTTTCACGAAAACCGGTTGCAAGTTTTTATCCGGAAACATAACCTAACTTCTGGGATGCTACCGTTTATTCAACGTTCTCCTGATTGATCGTAAGCCAAATATGTATACTCTACCTCCGCAGAATCAAACAAATGGGCAGTCATACGTAGAGCCTGGTGCACAATTGCAATATGTTTATCAACCGGTGCAAGTAACAACTCCAATGGTTCAATCGACGGGCCCCCCAACTGGTCCACAGATACAGCCGATGCCACCGCTGCTGCAATCGGACCCAAACCAACCAGTCGTTGCTCAAAACTACCAACAGGTAATACCAAACATTTATCAGCCTTACCTTGTAGATCAATCTCAATCTCAATTACAATGGAAAACCGTACAAAATAGGAAAAGACTGAGAAGTCCTGAAACATACCAAACGCGGAAGCAAACTAGACTCACAAACTACTGGCTGCAGCAGCCTATAGCAACCGAAAATAGATTCTTAAAATTACCAATTGAAGAATCCACCTCGAAGAATGAAGAAGGTAAAAATGACACTGATGGAAATGAACCAGAGGTTGTTCATAAACCACCACCTATCTATGTCTGTCATGTGGATAACATTAACCCATTGCACAAACTAATCGATGAGCATGCTAAAAATGAATATAATATAAAAACTATTGGGAATGGTGAAGTTAAGGTGCAACTAAGCAACCCTGAACATTACGGAGTTATAATAAAAGCACTGGACGAGAAAAAAACACAATATTATACTTACAAATCCAAACAGGAACGAAGTTTTAGAGTCGTATTGAAAAATATCCATCACTCCACCGACATAAACGAAATTAAGAGCGAAATAGAAAATAAAGGTCATCAAGTGAGTAACATCTGGAATATACGTAATAGTAATAAACAACCATTACCAATGTTTTACGTGGACCTAAAATCAAATCAAAACAACAAAGAAATTTATAAAATTAATTCAATCAAGAACTCTTTTGTAAAATTTGAACCACCCCACCTAAAACGTATAATCCCACAATGCGTACGATGTCAAACTTATGGTCATACAAAAAATTTCTGCAAAAGGACTCCAAAATGCGTGAAATGTACTGGATCCCACGAAACCAGCGCATGTTCACGTAAGGAAAAAGACGCACATGTCAGATGTGTAAACTGTAATGGAGATCATCCTGCCAATTACCGTGGCTGCGTGGTACACAAACAACTGCAACAACGTTTATACCCTGCCCTTAGACAGAAAATTATGGTGCAGCCCACAAATCCAAACATACCACCTAATCAAACCTGCAATAAACCATTAAATACAACACAACCAGACATGTCTTATGTTAAAGCGGTCATAGGTAACAACAACAATATCACACCTGGAATCCCAAATACTACTGCACAACAAACTCAAGTATCTGGATCACAAGCAGGCGATATGGAGGAACTCAAACAGATGATGAAACAACTAATGGGGCAAATGAGCACTATGCTCAACCTGCTAACAACGGTAGTCAATAAATTGGTTTAATGACTATACAGTACAAAATTGCTGTATGGAATGCCAATGGCCTCAGTCAACACATTCAAGAAGTTAAAACATTCATCACAAACCAACACATCGATATCATGCTAATATCTGAGACTCATTTTTCTAACAAAAGCTATTTGAAAATCCCAAAATACAAATTTTATGACACTAAACATCCCAACGGAAAAGCCCATGGTGGCACTGCAGTAATAATCCGAGAAGACATAAAACATCACGAAATGGAAAAATACAAACAAGAACACCTACAGGCTACCAATATTACAATAGAAGAAAAAATAGGACCCCTCACAATCTCGGCTATCTACTGTCCGCCAAAGTATAATAATGAAAAAGAACATTTTGATCATTTTTTCAAAACGCTAGGAAATAGATTCATAGCCGGCGGCGACTATAATGCCAAGCATCATACATGGGGATCTAGGTTAACAACGTCGAAAGGTAGAGAGCTGAATAAATCAATGCAAGCTAATAACTTAAAATGCGTATCAACTGGTGAACCAACATATTGGCCTACCGATAGGCAAAAAACACCAGATGTAATCGATTTCTGCATTACAAAAGGCATTGACGTTAAGAAAATAAAAGCCGAATCCTGCCTAGACCTCTCGTCTGACCACTCGCCTATAATTGTCAACGTATTTTCAAGAATAATAAATAAAGAAAAACAACCCACTCTGTACAGCAGAAAAACCGATTGGAGTATCTTCAGAGATAAATTGGATCAACTCGTATCACTTAACATCTCTCTAAAATCCGAAGAAGATATAGAAGAAGCAGTAAACAAACTGACAACCAACATACAACAAGCTGCATGGTATGCAACTCCAGATGCAAAAGAAAGGGAAATAAAAGAAGATACACCATCCACAATAAAACAAAAAATAATTGAAAAGCGAGTACTCCGTAAGCGGTGGCAACAAACTAGATACCCAGGTGATAAAACCAAACTAAATAAATGCACAAAAGAACTGCAAGAAATGTTAATGGATAACAAAAATCAAGGAATCAAAAAATATTTGGAAAGCCTGAGTGCTTCGGAGGCCTCTGACTACTCCCTATGGAAGGCAACAAAGAAGCTATGTCGACCACAACAAACAATACCCCCAATCAGAAACGAAAATAACCAGTGGGCAAGGAACGATAAAGAAAAAGCTAGTGCGTTTGGAATGCACCTGGCTAACACATTTCAACCATTTCCACCTATGGCTACAGAAGAGGAAGAAAGAGAAGTACAAGAATACCTCAGTGCTCCATTCCAAATTGACCTTCTCATACAAAAGTTTAAAGTTAAGGAGATAAGAAGGATAATCTTGTATGAAATAAATCCAAAAAAGGCTCCCGGATATGATTTGATCACAGGAAAAGTGCTACAAGAGGTAAGCAAAAAATGTCTAACAGCCATTACTCAAATTTTCAATGCCATTATCAGATCAAGTCACTTCCCAAACCAATGGAAGGTTGCACAAATTGTTATGATACCCAAACCTGGGAAAAAACTAGATGACATAAAATCCTACAGACCAATCAGTTTGCTCCCGATGCTCTCCAAGGTTTTTGAAAAATTATTGCTTAAACACCTAAAGCCCATAATCGATAACCGCAAATTAATACCCAATCACCAATTTGGATTTCGCAACTCCCATGGAACTATTGAACAGATACACAGGGTAGTCAAGAAAATAAACGGAGATCTCAATGGTAAGAGATATTGCTCGGCGGCATTTCTGGATGTTAGTCAGGCATTTGACAAGGTGTGGCACGATGGGCTGCTGTACAAAATAAAAAAAAAACCTCCCATATCATTACTTTCAAATTATCAAATCCTACATATCCTGCAGGCATTTCCTAATCAAACATAACAATGAACACACCGACCTATACCCTATCAAATCAGGAGTTCCCCAGGGTAGCGTATTGGGCCCCGTCTTATACCTCTTGTACACGTCAGACCTTCCTCAAACTGGGTCAACTACCATCGCAACCTTCGCCGATGACACTGCCATACTAGCGTCGCATACAAATCCAATAACAGCATCAGAAAACCTCCAACTAAGTCTGAACGGTATACAGAATTGGCTTAAAAAATGGCGAATCAAAGCCAATGAAACTAAATCGAACCACGTGACGTTTACAATGAAAAGAGGAACCTGTCCACCAGTAAAACTAAACAACTGCCAGTTGCCACAAGCAGAAGACGCCAAGTACCTGGGTATGCATCTCGATAGGCGATTGACTTGGCGCAAACACATCTTTACCAAACGAAAACAGCTCGGACTGAAATTGAGCAGGATGTACTGGATCATTGGCAGAAAGTCACAACTCTCTTATGACAACAAAATACTCTTATATAAGTCAATACTGAAACCAGTTTGGACTTATGGTATCCAACTATGGGGAACGGCCGCCAATTCCAATATTGAAATCCTGCAGCGGTTCCAGAACAAGGTACTACGAGTTATTGTTGATGCACCCCGGTACATGCCAAACAGCGTCATCCAAAATGACTTCCCAATGCCTTCCATTAGGGAAGAAATCAAGAGGTTCAGTGAAAACTATCGTGAGAGACTTAAAGTGCACCCCAATGTGACACCCAAACAATTGCTTGTTCGAAGTGATGAAGTGCGTAGACTCAAAAGGTTCATACCAGCTGATCTGACCAACAGATTCAACTAAATAAATAATTATGTCTATAATCATACAGGTTTTAATGTAATAAATGCAAGGTGTTCACTGGAACACTTTGTACATGTATATATGATTTTTTCAACTAAAAGCTTGTAATCTTGTAGATTGATTGCTAAATATATTGAGTTAAAAAAAAAAAAAAATTAATTCAAATTTAGGTATTCCGAAACGTATTGATATATTATGTTACGTGTAATGTCATGTCGAGGATCTAAATATAATTGCAGTACCAATTCTTGTAGGAACCATTTTGATACTATCCAACCGGCGCTTGTAAGTTGGGCCAGGCGGTCAGGTTCTTTTTAAGCCTACCCGTAAATTGGGCCAAAAGATTATAAGGGTCCCATGTAAATTGGGCCAGAAAAGGTTCTATAATTATTTTAATCCTTTGTTCTCGCACAATGAGAAAACTGCCATGGTTAATTTTCTTTTTATTCGATATTTTGGGGGTGAAACGTAAAGGTTTACTGCCCCCATACCGCTACTATACTTTTTAATGCTATTTCAAGGTTCTCTAAGTTCCCGGTTTCTTTTATCCCGGTTTTCTTGACGGAAGGCGCTTCTAGTATGTTTAGCATAGTAACCAGAGTCAAAACCGCCCTGCAGGGGTGCGGAGCGAAGCGGAGCGAAGCGGCGCCCCGGAAGGGCAGGTTTTGACGATGCATAACCCTCCTTATCGAATGCACACCTCAAAAATCGAAGAAAATAAATTTTATTTTTTCACTTTTTCGGCAATACACGGGTTATTTTCCATTTTTTAATAATATTTATTACTAATATCTACTAATCACACCCCCACCTATCCGAATTTCAAAGAAAAATTCAAATCGAAGCGAAAAAATTTCACGCGATTTGAAGGGAACGTCGATGAATTGCATCGCGTCTGCCTGGGGGGCGCGGCATATTCGATGTTAATTTCCCTACTTTTAAAAATTCGATTTTGGGGTTGTTTTTTAACATTTCTCGCAAGAAATTTTTTCTATAGACCAAAATAAGCCTGTTCTTTAGTGTGTAGCTGAAGAAATTTTTTTCGGCTGGGGATACTTATGGCACAGTTCCCTTTTTTTTACTTGCATTTTGCGATACTTAATATATACAATAAATTGAATATTATTTAATGGCTTTACCTTTAAGCTGCCCACGCCGACCGCTGGCCCAATTTACGGGTTTTCTTAAGCTACCCACCAAAATAATTTTAAAATACATTGACCGCTGGCCCAACTTACATGCGTCCCTATCCAACTATATAATTAAACTTACCCTGATTTAGGTAACCACCGCAAATTTTATCGAACGTTAGGTATGTTCGATAATTGGTTGGAACTTCATCGTAGCATTTCTGATAGGGAATATAAGGAATTGTCAATTCTTGTAGTTCGTCAGACAGATTTCCGCCTTGTTTAGTTAAACCCCACCCCGTAACCTACAATAGTACAACAAATTTTACATTGTGGAAATTTACTTAAAATGAAATGCCAGTAATTGGGTGTATAATATGTAGTTGTCAATTAACTTACAGTGCCGTTGTTTATCAAATAATTCGTATTTTCATATTCTTCACTTAGTTCTATACACACTGGTTGTAAATTTTCGGTTAACGTGAAATGCTCTTCAAGTATCACAACCGCTACATCATAGCTATTTAATCCTCCGACACTTCTATATCTCTCCGGAACAAATATTCTACGCACCTATGAGGAGTCGTGAATTATAATTTCTAAAAATATCACAGATCTTACGCTTGAATATTGTGCGAATTTATCCCTGTCGTCATCATATTGCCTGTAATATTTGGCGGCCGCAATCAAATAGTTTTCAGGCGGGTTAACATGGCCGTTATAATCGGTAAAACAATGAGCAGCTAAAATATGATGCATTAATTAAAATTACAAATAGGTCCACAACCAAAATATACATACCCGATAAAATAATGTTCTGAGAAATAATTGACCCACCACATATAAACTCCTTTGTATTTCTATAAATTCCAACTTGCCAAGGATAGTCTCCAGGAGGTGCGTTTGTACCATTAATTACATTCAATTGTCGTTTAGGACTCTTCAATCCGCAAGCTAGTAAATATAAACTTGATATTGAATATTTCATTGCGCAAGTGGTGCAAATTTAATTTGCATACGTTTTGGCAGTATATTCCTTGACTCCCATTTAAGAATATTGTTTTATGCATTTCAGAAAATGAAAGATCAGCCAACTCCGAAGAGTCAGAAATCAAAAAACAGTGGAAACTCTATAAACCGAACCCAAGATAATTCAAATTTGCAGTAATTCGAACTCGATAAAAATACGAAATTAAATACAATTACATTCTTAAATTGGATAGGTATAAGACAATACATTTACTCAAATATGGGATAAGTAATTGTTTGCAAATTCTAAAACTAGTGCGATATTATTTATTTACTGTGTTCAAATAATTTTATAATTTTCAATTACGGTAAGAGTAATTTGATAGGGGAATGTAATATAAGCACTAAACAGCAGACCTAACAAGTCTCATGCATTTGATTAACTTATGTCGGTAATCTAATTTGTGATATTAAATTAAACAGGTTTAAATTTTTAATTTAGTATTGATGGTTTTGAACAGCAACATCGCTGTCAAAAAACGATGATGGAAGTATAAGTTTCACTGTTAGGTGTTAGAAGTGCATAAAATATTTTACCAACTTACTTGCATAACATTCTGGTAAATTGGGTGTCCACTTGCCTCCACTACATGACCGTATTGGATTTCTTCTTATACTGTTTCCCTCGTAGAATGTATTACATGACAGGCGTACCGTTGTTCCATCGACAGGGTGCATACAATTGTCTAACGATATTCTGCGATTATATGTGCATTTAACAGTTGTTGAAGTAGTTGAAATTAACGAAGGACATGCACCTATAAAAAAACGGCAGTCATGGTAGTAAGCGCAATTCCACTAAACACATTTTTGAATATTAATTTAGTATCCATTAGGGTTTCGTAGAAATGAAAATTCGAATAAAATGGATGAAAAGTTGGATATCAATGCAAAGAAAATAAAAAAAGGAAATAAAACATATAAAAAAAGACTGGCGAAACGTTGAGGAAAGAAATAACGGCTCTGAACATATCTCAGAAAAAATTTCTGAAAAAAATGGAAAATTTGGATGAAGGTAGGTACAATAGGGATGTGAGAGGAAATAAAAATGGATATTGATGAAATTCCCTCTCAAATAAATCAATCACTCGAAAATGAAAAACCAAATAAAAAAATCGAAAATATAAATTCTGGAGTGTGCGAAATAAAATAAGATTCAATAGTAAATATTAATAAAAAGAAATCTGATACAAGCAGTAAATACAAAGCTAGAGGTGTAAAAACATTAAAAATAAAATTACATCTAGAAATTTTGAAATTCGTGGTTTTAATAATAATAAAAATAAAAAGAAACATTAAAATTTAAAAAACAATAAGGGTGAAAATAAAATTAAAGTAATAACAATTAAACCTGACAAAACATTTAAATGTGAGGCAGTGGAAATTAGGAACAAGCAGAAAAATTTCAAAAGACTGAAATGTTTAATATTTCAAAAAGCCATAACGAACGAAATTAAGATTTGAAAATTTCAGATTAACAAAATTGATAAGTGTAAAATTACTAATTAGAGGTGTGCGATTTAAAGAAACAAGATTTAATAGCTATTTACGTATAAGTAACAGAAAGGGATCCATTTGGAACGAGATTGCTTATCAGCAACGAGCCGTAGGGCGAGTTGCTGATAATCTATCGAGTTTGACATGGATCGTTTCTGTACGCATTACGTATGCTATTTTTTCTCCAGGATTAAGTCCTAAACGAATAAAATAAGGAAAATGTACCACAAAATATCAAAATACAAATTAAAAATCCAAAACAAAATGAAAATTCAAACGAATGTATAAGTAAATACCCCACACGTGCGTGTAGGCGTGTAAAAATGCAAAGCTCGCGAAAGATAACAGCTAGACTATAATGCAGACAAGCACCGGGGATTCACACAAAGTAATGCACAAGAGACATGACAAAGCAAACTATATATTATAATGACAAAGAGCCAAATATGCCGTCGGCGTCAGGAAAGACCGATGTACCCAGAAAGTGAACTTTCTGTACACCAAAGTATATCAAGTTATACTTTTTTTATACCAAAGGATATCAAGTTACACTGATAACTTACATCGTACGAGAAACGATCACTTTCGAATCTAAAAATAAACAAAAAATGACGTTTTCGCTGTATCCTGGAGAAAAAAAACTACTGTTTATAAAAATGCGATTTAAAAACGGACAATTTAAAAACATAAAAATATAAAAATTACAACAAAAATATAAACGATTTAAAAATGTAATATTTAAAAACTGAGATATAAAAAATTTTAATTTTAGGGGTCGAAGAATAAAACGATAAATCGGGGGGGGGTTGGAGATATGGATAATAGGGTGGAAGCGTATCGGACGGAAACATGCTACAAAAATTAATGGGACTCGACTCGTTTGATTAGAAAAATTGGATAACAAATTTTGTAAATATGATAATTAGCTGCTGCACCTGGATAAAGAACATTCTGGACATGAAATTTTAATCTGGATAATTATTAATTGAAATAATAAAGAAATAAAATAAAACACGGATTAATTGTGGAGATAAAACTTAAATGAATACAAAGACAAGATTTGACAGAAAGTAATTGGATAACACGAAGGTGATCTTATATGGGTTGAAAATTTGATTGTATGGAAATGGATAAAAAAATAAATAATTAGTGATTGAAATATAATTGGAAATTTATTAGGACAGTAAAATATGATGATAATTTAGATAATTATGAATTTAATGAATTTTGAATAGGGAGGAAATGATATTAATTAATGGATCAATATTTTAATGAATTATGCATAATGGGAAAATGATGATAATTATTAATGGATGAATTTAATGGAATATGAATAAAAGGGGTATTATAAAATTATTGTTATAGAATCAATCGAAAAGGAAGCAAAGATCAAGAATTAATAAAATAACGTTCATATACGGAAAAGAAGAATGAAGACTCGCGTATGATAAGAACAGAATCCAAAATTGGTTGTCACAGTAGACAGCGAGTACGGTCCCTTAACTTTGGCAACTCCAAATAAATTGAACATTTCCTATTGCAAAGAGGAAGGTTTATATAGTATACTGATATAATTTAAACCTGCGAATGTATTAGCAAAATTTTGAGTAAATCGAATTTGAAGTTTGCTAATTTAACGAGATTCCGTGTCAAAATCTAACGAGATTCCCGCGCGTCGCTCATTTTGTTGACAGTCCGTGCGTAATGAATGACCCTAACACTTAGAGTATTTCGCACCGGCAGATGCAGCTCGACTCTCCTACATGTAACATCGATTATTTTTTGTTTTTACGCGATTTTTTGGGGGGTTTCAGATCCCGGTTTCCTTCATCCCGGTGTTCTTGACGCCTTCTCGTATGTTTAGCTCTGCCGCGGAGCGGCGCACGAGATTTAAAAACCGCCCGGAGCCCCGGAGGGGCGTAGGGTAGGTTTTTTGATGCGCACAGTTCTGGCCGGGCCGGATACACCCTAAAAAGTAATTTGCACCATCAAAACCGGCCGCGGGGCAGAGCCCCGCAAGGCCTAGGTTTTCCCCACATTTTCCCAGTTTATATTTATTTAGAGACCTTATTCTTAAAATAGTTTTTGGTTCTGAAACGGACCGTTTTTTAAATAATTACTCCGATGTTATACGCACGGCAGTAGACTGGCAAATGCGCTACGTAACGAGCGAGCGTGAATTATATTTATAACCTCGGTAATGGGCGTGGCTTAAACTTGCATTTTACATGCAAAATTATGCTATTTTAAAATTGATTTTTCTCGAAATTTTGATAATACGTTCGCAAGTGAAATTTTTACAGTATACTTTATAAACCTTCCTCTTTGCTATAGGAAATTTTCAATTTATTTGGAGTTGCCAAAGTTAGGGGACCGTCCCCTAGACAGCAATTAGTTCAAATTTTAAACAATGGAAAGATGAATAGATACTACGCCTAAACCAGACATTCAAAGAAATTTCAGATTAAAATGAAGTGTGTATAAGAATTAGAAGTAGTTATTTTATTTTTTTATATTATTATTTTCGGTCGTGGCCTGGTCCTGGTCATGGCCTGAATTAGACGACGGTCATGGCCTGATAGCTAGCGCGATCAACTGCTAACTTAGGGCTCCCCGGTTCGACTTCGGGTACAGTCTAAAATTTCTTGATCGTCTTCCGTGCTTTCGGAGGGCACGCAAAGCCGTCGCTCCCCCTGTGTTAATGATTTGCCATCATAACAACAAAAAACAAGGTGCAGGCACATCGAAAGGCAAGTCTAACAAGCTACCTGAGATGTAAAATCCAAAAATGCTCATATAACTAATTACAAAAATTTGTAAAGAACAGGTCCTGGACCTTATATTAAGAGGGAGCCTTCTTAATAAAAGTGGAAGAAGAAGATTAGTTTTCATTCACAAAGGTGAGAAGCCATGTTTGAGTTAGAATTTTTATATTTGTAAATATATTGATGATGGTTGTTGAATTGTTCTTTTGTTAAGATGTTGATTAGATTTATAATTGAGAATGTAAATTTGATCAAACTTCCAAAAATTCACAAAATTCGCATCGGCGAAACACAATTTAAAATTCCTCGTATTCTTTCGAATTTTCATTTCAGTATCAGCTCTGGCAGGTGATACTTAGTATTTCTCAGAACATATCCCAGATTTATGTCTCTCTCCAGTTCCACTTATTGTATTGATAAGAAGTTGGAGTTCGTCCAGCGCGTTTGCAAGGATATCATATATTCTAATTTATTATAAACTAGTTGAAAAGCCCGTCCACGGACGGTCAGCTAGATAAGTGAACACTTGTTGCGTTCATAATCTTCCCCCTTCCATAACTACTATTAGTGTTTAGGTTGGTGAAAACTTTGGACTAATCAGATTAGGTTTATTTTATCAAAAAAATGACACGCCGTAGCATCAGCAGCAGAGAGCTGGTATTTCATATATTTAGAAGATAGTACTTATTAATTTTAATTTGTGTTTATTTATTAATTAAAAATAAATTATTGTCGTAAATAAAATCTTTAGTAATACCTAGTGTGTTAGTACTTCCTTGTACACAACATTTTTCGTGAATACTGACTGTGAACCTTCAATCAATTTCCCTTGTTCTCTTCCATCAACTATTTTTATCTTCAGATCTTCAGATAATCGCACTCTTGACATTGCCACATAAAGATGACCGTGACTGAACACCGGTTCGGGCAGATATAATCCAACTTTTTCTAACGTCTGCCCCTGAGCTTTGTTGATCGTCATGGAAAAGGCAAGTTTAATTGGAAACTGTCGCCGCCTTGCAACAAATGGCAAGTCAGTACTTGTTGGGGCTAAATCTATGCGCGGAATAAAAACAGTCTGCTTTTCAGCAGTTCCTGTCAAGACTTAAGCGATGATTAAATTAGGATTTAACGATTTAACAATTAAGCGCGTCCCATTACAAAGACCACGTTTAGTGTTCAAATTTCTGAGCAACATAATCACACTTCCAACCTTCAAGTGCATTTTGTGTACTGGCATCCCTGAGGGAGTTTGTTCATTCAAGAATTCAATCGGATAGTTTTCCCTATCGTTATCATCACCATCGTCAATCGAATCGCTACTTAGATAAGTGAACACGCTGCCGTCTAAAAGGTCCAACACTTGCTCGTTTATATCGTCAACGTCTGTATTTTTTGGACAAAGTATTGCCATTTTGGAATATTTTTTCACATCAGCAGCTGTAAGGCTTTCTCCAAAAATTTCATGGGTAAGGGAAGTTTCGCATATAGGATTATGTGGAATCTCAATTATATCTTCGGGTAAACCTTTGTTATTTGTAAGCTCCCCGTTGCCCAACTTTATCAGCCAATCACTAAATGTCGAATCAATGGATCTGACATTTTGACTCAATTTAAGCACTTTAAATTTACCCCACATAATGCTGGAATGAATAATTGCTGACCTCTTTTCATGAGGTACAACAGGAAGCGTTTGCCTGAAATCACCACCAAGAATTAAAACTTTACCGCCAAAAGCTTGAGTGTTTTTCATGATCTCTTGAAGGAGTTTGTTAATGCAATTTAGTGCATTATTTGGGGCCATTGTAGCTTCGTCCAAGATTAAAATCTTGGCTTTCCTGATAAGCTCCGCATCGGAACTGGTCATCGTCATTCTCGAAGTGGAATTTTCATATACAGGAACGGGTATTTTAAATTGTGAATGATATGTCCTGCCACCAACAAGAAGATTTGCAGCGACACCTGTTGATGCTGTAGCCAGTGCAATATTTCCTTCTCCTCGTATAGTACTCAGAAGTAATCTATACATGAATGTTTTGCCACTGCCACCTGGGCCATCAAGAAAAAAGCACCTGCTTTCTCTTTCGTCATTTTGAACGGCAGACATTATTTAATTGTATGCTACCTTCTGTTGTGGATTCAACATCGACTTCATTCTTTTTCTTTTTCTCTTGTTTTTCTCTTTCTTGCTGGGCATCATAGTGAGTTGCAGGAGTAACGTGAAGATTGGCCGTAGGAGTGGGCAGTCCGAAGTCCGCACATTTTTTACCGTGAACGATAAGCACATCTTGAATATCTTTAAGGGCGAAATTCTCATAATCGGTACAGTCATTTAAATGGATATCATGTTGCCTTACAAAATCCTCACAAAGATCTTCATTGTACTTAGCAAAAAGTTCGGGTACATTTGGCGGTGCAGCAAGAACACAAAGATAACCGAACAGTTCTCTTAATTGTCGGGGAATTTTTTCGGCCACCGCCTCAGATAGGGTATCGTCCCAAATCTCTTCAGTGTTAAATAGTCGTCGTTTTTGAGCTGCCGTAATAAAATCTGGATATAAAACTCCGTCAACGGATTTCAAATCTTCAAAAGAAGTAGCTCCAGGTTTTTACAGCTTCCTTCTGGACGGCTACTTCCTCATCAAATTTTTTTGGTTTAGGAGCCATATTTGAAGACTTTCCACGCTTAATTCTTTCAGACGAAGGTTTTTCTGAAATATCTGTTACGGATATCTTTCTTTTATGACATTCATTGCCATTTTCCGTTCCACTATTATCAGGTTTTCGAGTAGCAACAGAAACATATGGGGAGTGAGGAGGAACTACTTGAGTATCCTCCACAGTAGATGGAGGAAATGCGTAAACATCGAAATGACCACTATGCAGTAAACCACGAAATCGAAGTCTCTGGATGGTTGTTCCAGGCGTTCCAAAGGATAAATAAATATTAAAATTACGGTAGACTTCAAAAGTGAAGGGAAAGATTTCGGCAGCTGCTTTCAATTCGCAGGTAGTTCCATAAGTCGTGGGTTTCAGCATTTCACATTCGTAGCTTTGTCTCCCAATAAAATTATTACCCCTTCCATCATCCGTGAAAGGTTGAAATATTTCCCATCGTTCCACTATATGATTTACAATTGATTGTCGCACATTAAAATTTTGTTCACAGTTTCCGTACATCAAATAAGACATCGAATGGAATAAACAGGAACCATCTGCTGGCATTCGAACTATATGTTGGAGCAACGGCTCATTATTAACAACAATATATTCAATTTCTGACATCTTTACTTTTTCGTTGAAAGTATTTCTAATATATGATAATTATATCATTTACTTTTTACTTATATAGAGATATTATATACGTTAATCTACGTTAATCCGTTAATCGGTATGAAAGCTGAATAGCAAGTGAAATTTTTATGTCGTCGATTTATCTCTATAACTTTTTCGGTGTGGTTATGAGTAAAATTTTCAGGAGTCATGGGTAAATTATTCGTACATTTTTAATTGGTGGGGATTGAACCGCTAACATCTTAATAAGTAATCTTTATTTATTCACGGAACAATTAAGAATAAGGAAATTTTGATACTAATGGATTCACTTCTCGTTGGTCAATTTTTTTTTACCAACTTGAAATTATTATTTATTCTCTCATCGGTCAATTTTGTTACCAACTTAATATTTTTTATTCTCTCATCGTCAATTTTGTTACCAACTTAAAAATTTTTATTCCCTCATTGGTCAATTTTGGTAACAACTTAAAATTTTTTATTTTATAACACACCTCTAATTGGTCAATTGTTTAACCAATAGCCAATGAAATTGCAGAATTTTAATCTGAAAAGTTATGGTGCGACCTTTAGAAGAAGAAGCTAGAAGATTGTTTTTCAACTCGATTAGTGTACTTTTAGGTGGGTACAAAATTTTAACCAATCAAGTGCCAATACAAAAACTGACTCGCGGAGCAGCCGCAGCATCTTCTTATCTGATTATCCTGAAAGCCTTTTCTAAAATAAATCTATTTTCCTGTCATCTCGAATTCTTATTTTCCTATTCTCTTCGTAGCTTTCTTTCCTTAACTTTTTGTATCTTTCTTAAAACCCGTTCCCCTAATCTTCCTATTTTACGCCTGCGATTAAAACTTTTTCTTCTATAATTATTTTTTACCTTTCTTCCCGTTTTATCTTCACTTCTTCTATTTTGTTTCTCACTTCTTGCGTTATCTCATCAGTTTCTTATAATTTCTTATTTTTGTTTTCTCTCTCTCTTTTTTCTGTCACCTTTTTGTTATCCTCTTCTATCTTTGACCGACGATGTGTCTTCATTAATAACCGTTATTTCCTATCTCCTTGATTTTCGTTTCTTCTTTTCGTGCCGTTTAGATCGTTCCCCTTCCATAACTTCGATTAGTGCTTATGTTGGTAACAAATTTGGACCAATGAGATTAGGTTTTGACACGCCGCAGGAGCGAGCTGGCATTTTATATATTAAGATAGAACATCTTAAATTTCTTAATTTCATTAAGATTAGATTTATAAGAAGGGTGGGGCCCAATCGCCTTGTGGCCCTAGTGGCGGCCCAACTAGCCGCCACTGCAGATACTATAGTATAAAATAAATAATTAATAATTTAACAACAAAAAATAATTTGGTGCGATCTGCAAGGGTTGGCTACGAGTTCGGAGAAGCCAGATTGACTCTGAATTATCGAGACTAACCCGGAGCCTGATCTTAAAGCTTCTTGCCACACTGCGTATAGAAGAGTAACAATAAGTTAGGCATACAAATCAATTCTTAATATTTTAAGCCGTATAAGTTGGAATTCAGTTTTTTTTTCTGGTCCTAACTGCAAAACTCACTATGTCCAAATTGACAAAATAAAACAAAATCTTTTATAAGGTTCCATTGAAAGTAATATAAGATTCTTCGATGACCTCTCGTGACCCCCAAGTAAATAGGTAACTGGGATGTTTTTGATCGTGGGTTTATTTGGGTCAATCAAATGAAACAATTATTACGACTTACTAGTTTCGGCTACAATGTGAGCCTTCTTCAGAGCCTGTAAAGACAAATTTATTAAAATAAAAATCTGTATACAACATGTGGTTCACAATAAAGAACAGAAACCGAATTGGCTCGCCAAACAAGGTACAAACTGACAAAAATTAAATTTTACAAACATACCACGTAATACTTGGTACTTAAAGGAAATTAATTCTGGCCGTGTACTCAATTTTAGTTCAGCAAACCTGACCACACAAAAAAGAAATATCGTCAGAATGTTCAAAAGAAAAGTCGACACCTTTTGCGCTCCTGAGAGAAGAATTAAAAACTACAAAGTGGCAAAAGACATTTTATTGAAGAATGGTTACCCTGTGAAATTCATAAACACTATTTGGTGTAGCACCAGCAATGAACACTTGACCACAGCAGCGTCACCGCCAGTTAATGTAGTTGGAAATGCTCGTACATCTCAATCACCCGCACCAACGATGACATATGGTAGGATTCCGTTCATACCCGCACTGTCCAACCGCTTGATGGATCTGTTAGGTAATGACAACTTAAAAATAGTATGTTACAGTAGGAAAACATTGACATCACTTTACAACTTTGGCAAAGACAGCATTGAGGATGGCCTAAAGAGTGGTCTAATTTATCGTTTGAAGTGTGAATGTGGATCGTCATATGTGGGGCAGACGGGACAATACTTGAATAGAAGGATATACCAACACAGGTATGATGTAAGACTCAAAAAATCCAATACGGGCCTTTCAGCGCACATTTGTGATACTGGACATAAAATTGATTTCGATAATTACAAGATCTTGGGTTACGAGCAAAGTTTTAACAAAAGACTAATCTTGGAAATGCTGCACATTAATGACAACAGTGACGCATCTTTGAATTTAAATACAGATACAGTAGGTTTAAATAAAATTTATTCGGGTGTGCTGAACATTGGAAAAACCTTAGTAACGCGCGCCCATGGATAAGCGTTTTGACAGGTGTGATGTGTTTTGGAAAATGTGTTATATAGACGTGATCAGCGATCTTGAAAGTTTTAATATTGTTTGACGGTTAAATTAGTCGTATATGTGTTCCAAAATTGTTTTCAACATTAAGACATTATTATATTACGTGGTATGTTTGTAAAATTTAATTTTTGTCAGTTTGTACCTTGTTTGGCGAGCCAATTCGGTTTCTGTTTCTTTATTGTGAACCACATGTTGTATGCAGATTTTTATTTTAATAAATTTGTCTTTACAGGCTCTGAAGAAGGCTCACATTGTAGCCGAAACTAGTAAGTCGTAATAATTATTTCATTTGATTGACCCAAATAAACCCACGATCAAAAACATCTCAGTTACCTGTAATATAAGATGTTTTTATTTTTAGGCTGATGTTGACGTCCCACACTGAGATGTTTGGAGAGAGGTTTGGAGTTTAATTCGGAAGAGATAAGAAATCGGGAGATTTTAAGGCAAATTGTTAAGTCAGCAAATTCCCATTCTTGGTTATAGCACTGAAGTGAATGAATTAATGTACTTTGAATGAAACAGTTTGGTACTTACGAAGACAAGCCGATGGTAGATTATACCATTGCCCATACAAGCAGGTAGAGATGTTTACTGTGTTTGGAGGTAGTTTATATCCTTCATGACAAGTTATTCCTAAGATGCTATATTCCTTAACGTAATCGCCTGGTTTATATAATATTGTTTCGGGTTCACTGACGATTTTATATATAGAGTTTGGTGGATATGATGGAATTTCACAGCTCCGGCTAAAATGACAAAAAGTTGATTTTGATGTCGTGTAGAATTACATGCAAGTATCACTTATATAAATTGGTTTTAGGCTTCTATACAAAGTATAACAAGAAGCCTTATGATCTGGCTCCGTGTCTGTCTGTCCGTCTTTCCGCATAATTCAAATATAATCAGAACCCTCGAAATTGTGATTGTAAACACATCGTAAGTATAATAAAATAAAAATTTGTTTTAAATTTAAAATCGACTTTTTATATTATTAAGATAGGTTACAAAAATATTCTGTGCTTTAAGATTGTAATTTTCAACCTATATAGTACACTTAATCCGATGATCTGACCGATCAAGTGATCAATGTATCAACGGATCAACGGATTAAGTTATCAAATTAACAGATAAAATTTATTGTCATATTTTTTTATTGTAACCACAGTAGTGGCTTGATGTGATTGGTGAAGTTAAGTTATAAATAAAAAGAAAAAGAGGATTGTTCCACCTCAAAAAATGGACCGTACATTACAGAGAAGTAACGTTCCGAATTGAATGGAAAAGTTTCATTATTATTAGTTATATAGTAAATGATAAATACCAACAGCAAAAATTTAATCAGTGAAGATTATCTGATTATCTGATATCTCTTATTATAAAAGGCCAAGTCTTTCTTTCTGTCTGTCCCACGGAAATACCCGAAGCAAACCGAACCGAACCGAACGCACAACGTATCATCGGATCAACGTATCATCGGATCAACGTATCATCGTATCAACGTATCATCGGATCAACGTATCATCGTATCATTTTGTCTATATAGGACAGTTATTTCCAAAAAAGCATTATGTGAACTTCCATAATGGATAATGAAAATTTTGAAAATCCTGCTGCAAAGCGACGGCGATTGAATCGTGAGAGAAAAGCACGTACAAGAGCTAATAACACAGAAGAACAGCTTCGATCACAGCGACAAGCTGACGCTCGGTCTCATGCGATACGTCGACAACGTGAAACTTTGGAACAAACTCAAGCGCGGCAAGCTGCTGACGCTCGGTCCCATGCGATACGTCAACAACGTGAAACTTTAGAAGAAACTCAAGCGCGGCAAGCTGCTGACGCTCGGTCCCATGCGATACGTCAACAACGTGAAACTTTAGAAGAAACTCAAGCGCGGCAAGCTGCTGACGCTCGGTCCCATGCTATACATCGACAGAAAGAAAATCGATACCAAAGTCAAGCAATTCAACTCCAAATAAGAGCATTGAGATTTGATGAATCTCACGTTACTCGACACGATTGTGGAGAAATGAATTCCATCTGTCAGTTCTGCGGCTCCAAGAATTTCGCCAAGGAGCGTCCAGTTGATAAACAATTTAACAACTGCTGTCATAAAGGAAAAGTGAAGATTCCGCAACCGCTCGATCAACATGGGAATCTATTGTTATATCCCGAATTTCTTCGCTCTATGCTTTCAGATTCAGATAATCCTTACTACAAGAACTTTCGTCAGCACATCCGCTCTTACAATTCCTCGGTTTCTTTCGCTTCAATGGGAGCAGAGATTGTTTCAATGCCGGGTAACGGACCATACGTTTTCAAAATTCATGGACAGACGTACAACAGAACCACAAACCTGTATCCACCTGAAGGACAAGCAAGAAAGTTTGCACAATTGTATGTAATGGACACGACAGAAGCGGTCAATGAACGAGTAAATCTGCCTGAGAATTGAGGTTGTCTACCTGAAGTGATTGAGAAAATCGATCGTTTCTTCCGCGTCAACAATCGTATCGCAGCTTCATATTGCCTGATGAAAGAAATTGAGCAACAAGAGCGTGTACGAGCCGAAGAAGAAGGACAACCAGTTCCGGTCGTCAATATGGTGATGCGGCGCGATCGGCAGTCTGATCAAAGACGTTACAATGCTCCCAACGTCCAATGAAATTGCAATGGTGTTCGTAAATGATGACGGCGAACCTCCATTTGAACGTGATATCCGTATCTATCCTCGAAATCCCGTCGACAATGCACAACAATTCATTCGTATCAATATTCTCAGTCCAAATCTTGACCCTATGACTTATGGCATTCTTTATCCGTTTGGCGAACCGGGGTGGCAACCCAATTGGAGTTGCGAAGGATATCGGCAATCCCGTAATAAAATCAGCATGTTACAATTTAAAGTTACGCAAACAGCAATTAGAAACGATTTCAATCCGATCATGAGTGCGGGAAAACTTACGCAACAGTGGATTGTCGACTTATATTTGCAAGTGGAAGCCAATAATTCGAACTACATACGATATCAACAAAGTACATTGCGTACTGAATTGTATCAAGGTCTATCCGATCATATTCAAAACTAGATGATACCCCCTCCGAGGACGGGCAGCTACCCAAGGTAACTTAAGTTGAATGAAGATTAAGGAAAGCTCTCAGTGCAATCCAAAAGCCATATGACCTTGGCTGCCTGCCCGTCCTTCTAGCTGCCCGTCCTCGGACGGGGTATCATCTAGTTACATTATAAAATTATGGCGACCAAAAATAACAACAACTTTTCACACCAGAAAAGTAGTTGTATAGAAGCCTAGGAACTGCTGCTAAAGCGAGTTCCACCTTGTTTAATTTATCATAGGTTCTGAATAAACCACGTTTTCTTCACAAGTTTTACTTATTTAATTTAAAATTAATATAAGATTTTTAAAACGACTAATTACTATGATACATGAAAAATCAGGAAAAAAAGCATCAAAGACCAAAGCTGTTGTGCGAAGTACAATAAGCTAAAACTCATGTTAAACATTCCGAGCGAGTTCTGGGAGGTTCGATTTCTCAAAAAAATAAATAATGCTTATGATATAATTTATTGTACTTACTATAGTACATACAAAGGAATTTGCCCAAAATATGTTTTAATAACTATGAATTAATTTAATTCATCCTCCTGACTTACTTTGTTTTAGTGTTCTGTCTTCTGTATCTCCTTGATAGTAGTGAGGAGTACCGATAAGAACTGGTCACATTCGATACCTGATCTACAATAGAGAAAAAAATTAATACTTCTATAAAGTAAATAATATTGTATTGCAAAAAGAGCGTATATGCTAACAATTTGCTGAAAACTGTCTGCAGGATAAGAATCATGAATGGAATTCGAAATATCCGTGCGTTGAATGCAATTCAAAGGACCCAGCATTTTCAAAATAATTTACAGCACTTCGCTAACATTGGTGACTGACGTTAAAAAAAATAAAAAATTCGAAAGTGGATGGGCTACGTCACATTGGCCCTCCTTGACCAAAAATCTTTATTTCTTAATAATAATTGAACGGGCCCAGCATTTTCAAAATAATTTACAGCATTCGCCAGCATTTCGCAAGCATTGGCGACTGACATAAGAAAAATAAAAAAAATCAAAAATGGAGGGGCCAACTTCACGGACCCGAATAAGGACATACCACTATTGTTTTAATAAGATGCATTTTCAATTTAAATATTTTTATAAATAAAATATGTGCAGGTTGAAGACCCATCCAGTTCGAATACTGAAAAAAATTACTCATTCTAATCTAAAACTCTAATCTAAAAAGTTTATCAGGGTATTTTTGATTAAACAACTGATTTCGCGTGAGAAATAAAACGCGAATTGTGTAATTCACAATTTTAGTGTAAAGTTTATCTAAAGTTTATCTACATAAATATAATATCAACAACTTATTAACATGCGTAATACTTACGAATATTAAATTTATGTGAATTCTGCACAGACTTTCCATTATTGTATTTGTCATCTCCAATTGAGTTAGTAGTAACTTGGCTACCTATGAAAATAGCATATAGAAATATTGATATATTTGCTAGATTCATTTTGATAAACTTTAAAAGGTTGTTTTAGTTCTTGCTGATTTACTCAAACCCGCAATACTGCTGCAATAATCAATTTGTTATTTAACTATTTAGTTAGATAGCAAGTTTATCGCTTGACCTTCTAATGTATCAACATTGTTATACAGGGTGGCTAATCCAACACCTTAAGATAGGGAAATAAAATTGTGGATCTATTTTTTATCCAATATTTGTTATTTCCTTATTTTTATTGTTAAATGTGCAAGATAAAAAGGTAAAAAAAGATAAATTGAGTGCCCTTTAAGATATATGGTTTTCATTGGAAAAATAATTGTTCAGAACTGATATTGACAGATTTTTACAACGCACAACGCATTTCATAATAACCGTTCAATTTCTTCTTACACTTTAAACAATAATTAAAGAAGAAATAATAAGTGTAGAGTACGTATCTGCAGACCCAGAAAAAAATTTCTTTCGGTTGGTAAAATTTTCATTATTATGGAAAAGGAATATGACTATGGAAGTAGGAATCTTAAAAATCTGATTTACATATAAATTTCATATCTTCGGGTGGTCGACTGTCCACCAGGTATAATTATAATATTATGTATTAATATGATAATAATTATTTAATTCAATTTATTGCTGATTTCTGAAACTTGTTATTCCGTTTATTGTTTTTTTTTAAACCATTTACTCGGAAAGTGTTGGTTTTAACGAGTTCACAATATTCCAGCATTATTGTAAAGATCACAAGTACGGCGTTTGCAATATGATCTTTGATTTTTAATAGAGAAAATTCTGGATGTAGTGACAGTGTTGTCATTCTTGTTTATGACTTAATATGTCAAGTAGAAGGTCAATTATTTATTATAATGTCTTCAATTTCAATCGAAAACCGCATGAATATAATTAAAATCTACTACGAAACTAAAGTTGAGTCTACTTGCTCGGTGTCGGGTAAAGCCACCGGTTATGGCCACCTCACCGGTTACGGCCACAATTTTTATATTTTTACCAATATTAAGGAATTTCAAAAATCATTTTTTTCCCAATATTTTTGGAGTTTTATAATAAATTAAAAATTGTCTATTTCTCCAAATTCTTTATTAAATGAACGAAACGCGTTTCGAGAATCTCAATATATTCTCATCTTCGGTCGCTATTAAAGGATAAAACCGTAAGAAGTGTCAAATATTTATATCAAATTAAATTAATAAGAGTCGTTAGTATATCAAATAAAAATTAAAACAAAAGTCTTTTGTTTTATTTTTTATTAAAACCAATACATTTTGCGATGGGTGAGCCTCAACTGTAGGCGTTTTGACCAGATATGTTTGGCCCAGGTTAATCGCCGATCTAAGTGGAAACCTAGATATTTTATTGTTTCTTGCACTGAGAGGATATTGACATACAGCACTACGCTTGGGCAGGTTCCTCTCTTTTTTTTTTCCTTGTTTCTTCGAGAGGAAGTATATTCATGCAATGTGTTACATAGTACATATATAAACAATATAAACAATAAAAACTTAACAATAAATTGGCAATAGGAAAATTATATTAAATATTCTGGACTTAATTATTGTAGAAAAAATTATTGAAGTGATTACGAATATAGTCAAAGGCAGGTGGAATCGTTTAAGATCAGAAAATCCCAATTCATGGGAGATTAGTGTACAATTGTTTGACGTGACATCGGAAAATTTTGAAGATTTTTTTTTGGATACTTTGGACTTAATTATTGTAGAAAAGTTATTGAAGTGATTGCGAATATAGTCTAATAAAATTATTAGAAGTGACAGAACGCGTCTGTAGTAGCTCCCAGAACTTTGCTAATTAAAAGGTTTATAATGCAAGAAAAACATTCTAAAAACATCTAGAAGTACTATTTGGAAGGCGGGGAAGACGATTGAATGAGATTAAAAGTGGAATTTGGAATGAGATTAAAAGTAGAATTTGGAGATGTGTTGAAAAATTGACTTTGACACTTGGAAATTTTAATTTGGATTTTTGGATTTTTGGATTGTTTTGGCCTAATTATGATAGGCAATGGTTGAAAATCAGCTGAAAATGTTGAACTTTTGCCTTTTAAGCAATATTTATTACTTGTTTGTATATATATTGTCATGTTCTAAGGCGACCGATACGCTAATAGCAATTCTTGATAACGTTAAAGTATAAGAAGCACAAAATTTGCATGAGATTTCGAATCCAAAAGGGTCGATAAACAAAATTTAATTCAAAACGGTGGTAAAATACATTTAATGAAATTGATTTACAAAGAATACAAAAGTTTTATAAAATTTAAAAATGTAATTTTAAAACAAATAAGATCCAAATATTAAAATTGTCAAACCAAACCTAAATATAAGAAAGTTAAAAATTGTTATTTTTGTTAATTTTAAAGTGTTAGAAAATAAGTCGTTAAAAGTTGCACGAACTTAAAAAATTTGTTTGTCGACGAACGTTGTTCCGAAGGTATGACGATCGGGTCACAAAATGTGTTAAACCTGAAGAGACAAAAATCAAACATTAAAAAGAGACCGTTGATACAAATTTGTACTTACAACTTCAAATTTTCATCAAGTAGATTGAAATTTCGTAACCAAGGAGATAAAAAACAAAAAAAAACAGGAGTCCCTTAAAAGGTGGAAAAGCGGGTAGTTATGTGAATTTTGCTCCCGATTTTAATTTAATAAAAAGTGGTTAAAAGAGAATCCCTCCAAGTGGTAACCAAATTTGAGGGACCTAAACAGAGATTAGAGGTTAGTCACATGTTAGTGCACGTGAAAAATATAAAAAAAAGGTAAAAATAAACTTTACTTACCGAAGAGTAACTGATAAAGAGTGCTACGACACAAGTGATTGATAAAATTTGGATCTGGACCAACTAATTAGTACAAAACACGAAGTCACAAGCTGGATAAAGAACGTTCGTCGCTTAAGCTGACAAAAGTAAAAGAGTACATACCAGTACATACCAACAGTGGTAAGTGAACCATTATATAAAAACTAAATGTTTACGGGACAAACGCGCGGTATATTTAAAATAGGTGCAACAAAAGACAAGTTTTATTTTTATAGTAATTAATTGGGGTATAATAGAAAACATTGTTCAATATTTATTTACTTATTTAATAATTGATTTGAGTTGAAATATATTATGTTTTTTAATAATTTTGGATCATTTATTTGAAAGCTTTTGTGTTTTCCGACTTAAGAATTCCACAGATAAATAAAGAGGAAATTTCTCCAGTATCTACACTGAAGGTAAGAGTCTACATGCAAATAAAAGAAAGTTCAGCCGAGGCATTATTTAATTTATTGAATATTACAATTTCTTTGCAACGGAAATTCCGTTTGTCATTAACAATTATAAGAATTGCTATTGACGAGGGACGATCCACCCTCCTCATAGTAATATGTATTGCTTAATAAACATTATCTCTCTCTCTCTCTCTCTCTCAAAGGAAAATTTTGAAAATTATATTGGATATTTTGGACTTGGTCATTGTAGGAAAATTATTGAAGTGATTACGAATATAGTCAAAGGCAGGTGGAATCGTTTAAGATCAGAAAATCCCAATGGGAGATTAGTGAACAATTGTTTGACGTGACATCGGAAAATTTTGAAAATTATATTGGATACATTTTGGACTTGATTATTGTAGAAAAATTATTGAAGTGATTGCGTATGTAGTCAAAAGGGAAGATTTTGAAATTATATTGGATATTTTGGACTTGGTTATTGTAGAAAAATAATTGAGGTGTTGGCTGCAAAATTGGAGTATTTTGGAAAACTCCGGTATCAAAACTTTGAGACCAATTGATCTTAAAAATTAGAGTATTAGAATTAGAAAAATTAGAGTATTTCGGAAACAGGGTGAGCATAGATCCACAGTATTTCAGCCGAGTGTCAGGTGCCCACCTACCAGTAAGATGGCGTCTTTGGCCGAAATAAAACAACTAGGAAAGATAATTCTCGATAGTCTAGTTTTAAGTAAGAATTTAAAAACCACTCTCAGGGCTAATATTTTCGACGCGGCTACGAAGATCTGTCTGCTGGCATCAGCAGCAGCTCCGAGCCAAGACGAAAATATAAGTCCTGTTACGGCGGAAGAATTTAGATCAATTGTTCGTTGCGAACTGGAGAGTGCCGCAAACAAACCATGCGAGACCGCCGCAGCTAAAACCACCTATAGCGATGCGGTCAAACCGAAAATCAATAGGAAACTACCAGCGATCATAATCTCGTCAACGACATCCTCCAGTTCGCACGAGCAGATTGTGAAAATGTTCAAAGAGTCGAGATGAAAATGTTCATCACTAAATTAAAAATAATAAAATTAAAATTACAGTAGAAAATTCGACCCAAAAGGAAGAAATTAAAAATATACTCTCTAAGAATACAAAATTAAAAATAGAAGAGCCTGTAAATTTTAAACCAAACATAATATAAAAAGGCGTTCCCTGGGAGGTTGATTTAATCGTCATTCAAAACCATACAATAAAACCTAACTTTATATCAGAAGATCTAAAAATTAAATTTTTAAAAAATAATAATAATAAATCATTATACAATGTCATTCTAGAAACTTCATCTAAAATTTTTTGTACTATAATGAAATTGGACAAAATTAATGTAGACTACAGCAGGGTACATTTTGCGGAGTATGTAAACGTGAGGCAGTGTTTCGGCTGCCTCAAGTATGGGCATCTCCGCAAATTTTGTACCGAGAAGGCGCTATCTTGTTCCCACTGCGGTGGGGACCACTGCTATAAAGAATGCAACAAAATTAAAGACATTCCAAATTGCTGTAACTGTTCAATGAACAATAAAAAATATAACTCAAAGTTTAACACCTGCCATTCGGCAACGTCTACTAGTTGTAATATTTACAAGACAATGGAAGGCAGACTAAGGGAAAAAACTGAGTACGGCTGGTAAGGCAATAAATTTTGTGCAATGCAATTTAAGGCGCTCCTATGCCTCTCACCGTGAATTCCTCTCTTACTTCATGAAGAGCGACAGAGATGTCGCTCTTATCACAGAGCCATACGTAGGCCGAATTAACCAGATGCAAGGTGTGGACGGTGTACATATATCTTCCAAAGCAACAAGAACCGCCTGAATAAACCCAGAGTCAAGAGCTGTATTCTGGTCAAGCAGAGGTTGGGGGCAGTACTGGGCATGTCTCAGTACTGTGACACTAACCTGTGCGTGATCAGGATCGGCTTTGGACAATGGTTCTTGTATGTTGGAAGCGTGTACATTGAGCCAGACCATGACGACAACAGAACTCTGGTAAATCTGAACCACTTCCTAGATAAGATCAAAGGATCACACGTTATTGTTAGCGGGGACGTTAACGGTTCGAATCCCGCATGGGGTTCGATCAGAAGTGATAAGCGCGGTGATGATGTCCTGAGCGTTGCATATTCACATGAATTAAACATATTGCGGTGATACGAGGCTGACCACGCCAATAGAAATGCGTACATCAAAATTCAAAATTTTATGAATGAAAGGTTTGCATGAGGCTTATTTAAATCAAACAGAAAGGTTTCATCCGACATCAAATACTAGAGTTCAATATCAAAAATTAATTTAAATACATTCACGGATGAAGGTTCAACAAACATAAATTAATAATGTAATAATTTTAATAATCCGTTATCATAAAAATGTTGTTAATATTAATAAAATCAATTTGTTTAATTATAAGTAAACTAAATTTTAAAATCAAAATATTGTTAGTAGTTAAGTAGTGCAAAAATTTTGTTAACATTAAAATTATTAATCGAAAACTTTACCTGATGTCGGAGTGCTTCGCAAAATCAATGGACAGTGATACGATGATCCATGTCCATAAAATTTATTTATAAACAATTAATAACCGTGCATAAACTTGAACGAACCTGAAAAATATAGTAAAAGTTAATTTTCAACAAAATTTGAAATTCGCGGGTTAACTTACCACGTGAAGATATTGATTATTTATATTGACAAGATGAAAATAATCAAGAGTGCGGTGGAATCTGCAAGGGATCGCGATGCGAACAATTGAAAAGAGGTCGTTGTTGAATTTTATGTAATGGCGTACTGAATTTTGTGTAGTCCTAAAAATTAAAGTAAATTAGTGAAAATTTTAATAAAAATCGACAAAAAGTATCAAATATTATATAGAAACGTTACTTACGTGATATAACAGTGATTTCAAGAAGAAAATTCCAAAGATTGGCGATATTTTTCACAAAAAGGATATACGAATTACACGTGGTAGCAAATTTGTACCAGCATTTATCCGTCTTTATCAATGATAAAAGTACCCATCGGCCAACGCAAGAATACTAGTTTCATGGTCAAACATCCCACCAATAGGAAAAAGTAACGAGTTAAAGGTAAAGACATACAACTTTTTATTTTTGATAAAATCAGTGCGAACTTTGAAAATTATTACCGCGTGGCGTCCACATAATTTTACAGTTTGGGTAATATTAAGAGTTTATTGATTAATGTTAAGGACTTTTATTTGAATATAATTACATTTGATATAATAAAATTACAATTTGCTTTGAAAACGTAAAATTATTTTGTAACCTTTGTTCCGACCAAAAACCTTAATTTCAGCATTAACAGATTTGGTTCCGGAACGAATCCAACCTGAGATAAGGTAGGTTTCATGCACATCAATACATCTAGCCGAGGTTTATATTTATTTACAGTTATTAATATTAAATTCATAAACATTTCTATTGACGGGGTTTATCAATGTTCACCCGTTCAGAGCATAATTTGTCAGCACAACGTGGGGCTCGAGTAAAATTAGGGGGCATAGCATAAATTTTGGCGCCGCAACGTGGAGGCTCGAGTAAAATTAGGGGGAATAGCATAAATTTTGGCGCCGCAACGTAGAGGCTCGAGAAAAAGGGGGTACAAGGACGTGGTATTAATAAAATTAGATAGGTTATTTACAACGAGAAATTTTACAAAATAATTTACAATTCAATTTACGTTGAACATAAATAAATTACAATTTTACCTAATAACTATTTCCTTATAAATAAATTAACAATACATAAGACACAATGGATACAAAAACAGAAGAGCAGCAGCGATGGGATATGATGTTTTCATTAATGGAAGAATATGTAAAAAGAACAGAAAGACACGGAAAAGAAGCAGAAGAAGATCGAAAGAGAGGAGAAGAATGGTCCATAAGAATAGATAGAAAATTAGATAAAATAATTGAAAATATATCAGAAACTAGGGAACAAGTAAGTAAGAAATTGGATAAATTAGTGAGTGTTACAACCAAATGGGTGACCGAAGAAGTGGTGACAGAAGAAGTTAACGGAACAGATAAAAATGTAGCAGAAATTAGGGGGCAAATAACATCAGAAAAATTTGTGAACGAAAAACCCGGTAAAACGGAGCACGATAAAACCAAATCGATAAATTTGGTAAATGAAACAGTAAAGTTGGATGTCGAACTAACTCCAACACCAACAACTACGAAGTGTCAAACATACGAGGTACACACGAGAGAAGCATGCAAACGGGTACATTTAAAAGTTAAGAAAATACATGCAAAACGAAAATATCAAATAAGAGGTGTACGGACACATAGAAAAATTTTACAAAGACAAAATAGAAAAATTTTACAAAACGGTTTACAAAATAAAAAGGTCATATTTAAAATTATAAAATTTCTTAAATTAAATGGTACACGAGTACAACATAAAAACATTCAGATTAAAAATAAAAATAATTTAATAAATTTCGGTACAACATTTCAAATAAAAAGATTTCATAACTTAACAAAATTACAATTTAAAAACAACAAACGAGAAATGAAATAAATCAAGAATTTATGATAACATCGGGAAGAAGAAAAATAAATTACAGAAGAAAATTAAGAAGAGTCAGTTACAAAGCCAAATGTTAAGAAATAATGAGGTGCATTGGACGAAGAGGTCCAACATAGAAACAGGCATTGAGATAAAGGAAAAGTATTATGTTAGTAAAAAGAGATTCTTCAAGCGGATAAAATTCAAAATCAAAAGAGTACGTTGGAAAATAAAGTCATTTTTACTAGATTCTTAAGCAGCGGAAAATGATATTTATAACAACTTCTATATAAAATACCGCTGAAGAAAATAGTAGGACATGACTAATAGAAATAGCAATTTTGTAAATATGATTTAAAGCTATTGAAATCTGAAGAAATTTAATAAAAGAAATGACCAAGATGGAAGAAGCTTAAATAAAAAAATGCTACGTTTAAAATAATTGGTAATGGTAAAAATTTTAATGGAAGAAAAAGTTATTAAGATTTGATTAAATAAATAAATGATTTCAATTTAAAAAAAATGCAATTAGTAAAAATAATTTAGTAATTAAAAAGAAAAGTTGAATTTAGAATTTGGGTGAAAAAGGAATTTAATAGATAACAGATGATGTGTGTAATTTAATTTGAAAAGATCAGGAGGTATTTGGTAGTGAATAATGGTATTCAATGTTGAACGATAAGAGATAAATGGGGGGTATATAATATAATGGTTAACTCAGACGGAGTAACTAGAAGAAGTTAGGTGAAGATAGATACTCTAGGGTACAAAAGTAGATCACGGGTGTAAGTTTAATGAATTAAGTATACGAAGTAAAAGGTATATGCGACCAAAAAGAGGTTACCGAATAAATAATGGGGAAATAAATAGGAAAATATTGATTAAAGCGAGATAAAGAATACCAATTATCATTCACAGATTTGGTCCCGGAACGAATCCAAACCGAGATAAGGTAAGTCCATGCTCATTAAAACATCTAGCCGAGGTTTATATTTATTCACATTTATTAACATTAAATTTATCAACATTTCAATTGACGGGGTTTATCCGTGTTCACCCGTTCAGAGCAATATGCAACGAAGGGAGTACTTCGACATTCGAGGTTGTCAGAAATGGCAACCTCATAGCATCAATCATAGATGTCACGATGGCTTCCGAGCGCATCACCACCTGCTTGTCACTTTGGTGTGTAGATAAATCAGTCTGCCAGTCATCTGACCACAATGTCCTCACATACCAAATTTCAGTTGATGACCGCGTAAATCCGGTCATCAATAACTCGACTTATATTTTTAGAAATAAAATCGCCAATTGGCAAACTTTTAGAACAAACCTTGATCAAAACTTTAAAAAATCCAAAATTCTAAACACCAATTTCGCGGATATTACTTCCAACGACTTAGACCACACGGTTGAGACTCTTACCGAGGACATACGGAAATCATGCTTCTCCTCGATGAAAATACGTGGTAACGCTAAACCGTATAACCCGTGGTGGTCCGAGGAGTTGGAAGTATTAAAAACGAAGTATATCAGAGTACATCACCTTATTCACTCCGGTCTTCGACAGGGCCTTGACGTTTCATGGCTCTTAGAAGACCAAAAGGAGCTAAGGCAAGAATATGGTGATCTGATACGCTCCACTTCTACCGCGAATTTTCGAATATTTTGTAATGGGCAGCACCAAGAAAGTGTGTGGTCACTGACAAAAAGACTGATTAAGGACGCACCCGTTAGGTGCCCTCCGTTTACGTTAACGTGCGAAAACAGATTTACTGATACCAGCGACGAAACGGCCACTAGACTGCTTCGTCATTTCTACCCCGACGACGACGTCGATACGAGACTCAGACACAGAGAACTGCGACATATGTTTAATTCGCCCTACGTGTGTGATACACCGGATGAAGAGGAGTTCACAGAGGGAGAGGTATTGGACGCATTAAATTCCATGAGTCCAAACAAGGCGCCGGGCATTGACAACCTCACGTCGGATATATGCGGCGTGGTTGCGGAGGCCTACCCTGAATTCATTACTTAACTAATGAACTCGTGCCTGACAACCGGCCACTTTCCGAAGCCGTGGAAGAGTGCCTATGTGAAGATCTTGCCCAAGCCGAATAGGTCCGATCCAACGAACCTATCGGCCTTTAGGCCCATAGTACTATTTCCCGTCTTCGGAAAGCTGCTGGAAAAGCTGTTCACCAAGCGTTTAACGTATTTTGGTGTTCAGCGTCAGGCATGGAGTCCTAAACAGTATGGATTCAGGGAACAGACCTCTACGATCAACGCCCTGCATGATGCTATATCGATTATCCGCCGTGAGAAAAGTCGTAAGTGTCCGGTACTTGGTGTATCCTTGGATATCAAAGCGGCGTTCGACAACGCTTGGTGGCCAGCGCTATTCAACAGACTGCGAAACATATCATGCCCGCGGAACATATCGTATATAACTTAATTAAAAGTTATATCGCCGATCGGTCTGTTGAGCTGGCCTACGCTGACGGGAAGTCGCGCAAGACCATGACCAAAGGATGCATCCAAGGCTCTGTTTGCGGACCTACTTTTTGGAACATTATACTGGATGAACTTCTCGGTGTAGGTTTACCGGAGGGATGTCATCTACAAGCAATCGCGGAAGACGTCCTTCTAATCGTGAGTTCGCCCAGTGTAATGCAGATGGAAAGTCGTGCCAACGCAGCTCTACTTGCGATCAGTGAGTGGGGCGCAGGTGTTAAATTAACATTTAGCGCTCCGAAAACTCAAGCAATAGCCTTCACTCCAAAAACCAAATTTTGTAGAATTTTCTTCGGCAACACTGTTTTGACTTATGAGCCTCACATTAAAATTCTAGGTATTATTTCAGATCAACACTTGAAATTCAATGAACACGTTCGACACATCATAGTCAAAGCCAACAAAATTTTTAAATCTTTATGTCGGTTCGTACGGCCCACGTGGGGTATTAATCCACGAAATGTGGAGACAATATACCACGCGGTCATCGAACCGACCATTACTTACGGTTCTTTTATTTGGAGTGGAGTGCTAAGATACAAGTACGTGCTGGGTTGGTTGCGATCTTTTCAGCGGGTATTTGCCGTCAGGGCTACGCGCGCATTTCATACGGTCTCGGCAATATCTGCGTTGGCCTTAGCTAGATTTACTCCAATCGAGCTAAGGATAAAGGAGGTGGCAAGGGTAGAGCAAGTGAAAATGGATGGTACTTCCGATCGACTTCCGGACGACGTCGTCTTGCAAAATCGTACGTCGCTAGCGGAGATGTTACATCCCCGCTATAGACAAACGATCAGTTTCGTAAAAGCAAACGACTCGCTGGAAGTCGATCGAATATGCGACCAGGTCGATGTTGTTATATTTACCGATGGCAGCAAGCAGGAAGGTGGGGAGGTCGGCGCGGCAATCGTCATATACCGTGAGGATCGGCAAGAGACCCACAAGTACCGGTTAAACGGTACTTGTAGCGTGTTTCAAGCCGAGTTATATGCGATTGACGCCGCCCTGACTTGGATCTCTCCCAGGAGGTTACACTCAGTGTGTATTTTCTCCGACAGCCTTTCTTCGCTTTTTGAAATATCTCCAAAACGAAAGAGGTACAAACAAAAATAAAAGAAGTACAAATAGGTACAAACGAGGTACAAACGATTTACACTATTTTGGATCCGAAATTGGAAATGGGGGGCGCCTGGCGAAATGCACCTAACAAAATTGATACCCATGTCATTTTCATGTTTTCCTATCTTAATATTTTATTATATTTTTTCAGGAATTTGTGCATGCAGCCACGCTAGCAGTGGTAGCAGTTTAGTTTACAATATAAATGATCATTACTATATAAAGGGAATTTTAAGCGTCTTACCGTCAACTGATCACCTAGAATGTGCTTTAAACCATTACAGCTTGTTCAGGTCAGTGTATAATCATATTAACTTTATAAGAAAAATTTTAACACATCATGGGTAATCATCAATATTTTAGACTTCTATACAAAGTATAACAAGAAGCCTTATGATCTGGCTCCGTGTCCGTCCGTCCGCATAATTCAAAATCATACAGAGCGTTTCAAATCGTGTTGGAAATACTCTGTGTGTATAGAGGTCTAAGAACTGGATAGCCAGCTTCTATACAAAGTATAACAAGAAGCCTTATTTAGGCTTCTATACAAGGTATAGAGAGAAGCCTTATGGTCTGGCTTCGTGTCCGTCCGCATGTTTCAGAGCCAATCATAACGTTGATCAACTGATACGTTGTTATATTGTAAATACTTCGTCTATATAGTATTGCGTTAATCTGTTAATCCGTTGTTTCGATTCGCTAATGCAATTTATAAATACGCAAATGTTCGAAAGAAATTTACTAAGTTAATGATATTTTCAAAGAGGTCTCCCTATATAAACTACTTGTTAGGTTTCTATACAAAGTATAGCAAGAACCCTTATGATCTGGCTCCGCGTCTGTCCGTCTGTCTGTCCGCATAATTCAAATCTAATCAGAACCTTCGAAATTGTGATTGTAACCGCAAAAATTTAATTAGTGCAGATTATCTGATATTACATTATAAAATTATGGCGACCAAAAATAACAACTTTTTTTCAATGCAGACCAAATATAAGTTATATTTTATTTACATAATTTTTCACCTATATAGGAAATTTAAATACATTGATAAGTTGATCAGTTGATACGTTGATCTGTTGATACGTTGATCCGTTGATCCTTTGATCCTTTGATCCGTTGATCCTTTAATTCGTTGATCCTTTGATCCGTTGATCCTTTGATCCGTTAAGAATTGATACCTTAAGACGTTGATACCCTAATAAGAAATTATCTCGAAAAATTTTATTGGTGCAGATTATCGAATTATCTGATGTTACATTATAAATATTATGTCGACCAAAAATAACTAGCAACAACAACTTTTCACACCAGAAAGGTAGCTGTATAGAAGCCTAGGAACTGCCGCTAAAGCGAGTTCCACCTTGTTTTTCCTTGTGTCCGATCGAATTCGAGCAGTGGAAAATTGATCAAAAAATTATATAACATTCAAGACTTTATCAATCACTTGTTCGATAATTCCAGAAATTTTGAATGAATTAATTTGGTTTAATTTTCCAACTGAGAACAATTTTATACATTAAATTTGTAATAATTTTTAGTGCGAAGCAATCCATAGAATGCAGCCAAGATGATTTCACAAAGGAAGAAACTGGGAAAAACGTCCTTAATACTGAGTAAAATGAATTTTATAGTGTTTAAAAATTAGAATTTTATATCTGTTATGACCATTAACTGTAAATGAAGATGTCGATAAATAATTTGTAATGAAATCTAATATTACGAGTGATTAAATAAATATAAAAATTAAAAATCCTAAATTGTATAATGCGCTGTTAATGTCGCGAAGTTGGTGTTGTAAAATTATGTAATTTCGAATGAAACTAATTTTTGCATTTTGTGTGACCCGGTTGCAATAATCACAATTAACGGCTGAATACGTAATTAGATCTGCTTCGGATGATCCGAACAAAAAATTTAGGGTACCTACGATTGCATCCCAGATAGCATTTAATAATACGTAAGGTTGTGACAAGCTTGTCCATTGCTTATTTTTGGATTACTATTACAAGCTTTACGGTGTAAACCTTGCAATCAGCTTGAGCAAAGGCTTTTAGTGACAAGCTTTACTTATAAACCTTGCAACCAGCTTTGAATAAGGTTTTAAGAGAAAAGCTTGTCAAGTAAAGCGAAATGAAGGCTTGTTGGTGGCTTAATTTTCAAGCCAATGACAAGATTAACATTTAAAGCGAAAGAGAGGTTTGTCGGTGTCTTGATATGACAAGTCTAATACAAGCTTTACTTATAAACCTTGCAACAAGCTTTGAATAAGGTTTTAAGAGAAAAGCTTGTCAAGTAAAGCGAAATGAAGGCTTTTTGGTGGCTTAATTTTCAAGCCAATGACAAGATTTACATTTAAAGCGAAAGAGAGGTTTGTCGCTCGAATCCAATTCGAAACTTAAGTACACATTTCGAATTGGATTGTATGATATTTTTGTATTTTTAATACATGCTGGCTGAGCCGAGAATTTTTAATCTCATATATTATCACTGGGGCCTTTCCCAAGAACCGTGCGATGGCGTTGCCGAAACTTGCAATTTTGTAAGTATTCACTTACTTTGCTCGTGGATGGCAAACTAGCCGGTAATGCGCTCGTACAATCTATTCGTATATTGTGCTGATGAGAACAAATAAGTTCGAAACTTAAGTACACATTTCGAATTGGATTGTATGATATTTTTGTATTTTTAATACATGCTGGCTGAGCCGAGAATTTTTAATCTCAAAATTATTTTTTTTACAAAATTCTCATTAAATTTTGTGGTACATTTTGGACAATTTGTTTAAATTTGTACGAGACACCAATAATGTTTAATAAGAATTTTTAGCAATTTGATGTAACACTTATGGGATCCGGACAATTAGGCGCGACCGATTAGGCGCGGACTCAATTAGGCGCGGACCCAATTAGGCGCCGTGCCAATTAGGCGCGGATACAATTAGGCGCAGACCGTTTAGGCGCGGGCCCATTTAGGCGCGGGCCCAATTAGGCGCCGGCCATTTAGGCGCCGGCCATTTAGGCGCCGCCCATAAACAAATTAAATTGTTAATCTTTTATAAGTCTGTATTGTATTTATTTTAAAAAAAATCACAAAAGTGCATTAATAACTTATGGGTTTTCCATTAATTACCACCGAATTCAAATTATTAAAAATTTTTTTTTTTTTACTTATTTCCACAATATAAGGAAATATAGAAATACATAATATGTTGCAATAATTTACATGACATAATTATGCGAGACCCCACGAAGAAATTCTACGATATTACGATTGTCGTAGTCCATTACGAGGGTCTTGATACGTTTCAAAAATTCTATATACTTCCGGAATGATCATAAGTATCTTCTAACATTAATGGTGCAGGAGGTACAACATTAACTTGATTTCTTTTTCTGCGAATTGCTTTCTTTAACGCCCTATCATTCGGTAATTGTGCTTGTGCAAGGGGATAGTTTATTTCGTTTTTATAACTATTTTTAGGGTGGTAAATAAATAAACGAAATAAACTACCCACTTGCCCAATAACCAGAAGAAAAGCCACAGGGTAGGTAAAAAACCAAGCTATAATGATTTAAATAACTATTTTTATTTTTAGTGTGGTAAATAAAATTTTATATATAAAGAGTATGAAAACTAATAAACTAAAATAAAAACCAAAATTAATTAATCGAGAATAACATATTAAAATAACCAAAAGTACAATTTATTACATAATGATGAGTAATGAAAGTACGGTCCTGACAGTGTGAGTGGCATTTGTTGGTAGTTTGTGGCTTTGCAGTAGTGTTAATAGAGATAGAGGAGTGTTTCAACAGTGAGGAACGAAGATAGAGAAACTGTGGATGTAAGAGAAGTGTTCGCTAGAAGAAAGACCTTATATTCATAAAGATTAATAAAACGTGTGATATACCAATTGAGGTTAAAATTTTTGACACTCTGAAATAAACACAGAGATACCAATAGAGAAAAGTATTAAACCGAAAATTTGGAAAGTTACTAGGGTAAGAAACCATCTAAGAGTTATATCAAATTAAAAGAGTGAATAATAGCGCATACAGTTCCGAAGTATTGAACTGGGTGTGTGTGTTATACGGGTGTAAAAGCGAAAAGAAATAGCGTATGGGGAGAAATACGACAAGACCAACATTTACATAAAGGTGAAGAACCATAAAAGCTGAGTGCACAGAAACTGTACCAAATGAATAGTAGCAACAACATGGCTAAAGGATCAAGTAGAACAGATATCAGAGAACGAGCAAACAGCGAAAATCTGATAACATACTACTATAGCCGGAAGAGACAAGCGGAACAGGAAGAAAGCACAGATAACCCAGAAAAAATTTTCAAAATAAGTAAAAAACAACAAGATCCCCGACCAAGACGAACAATACACTCATTTGTGACAACTAGGAAAGCATTGCAATGGATCGAGTTCTACAAGCAATTGAAGAGATGAGATCAGAGATGAGAGAGGGTTTCAAAGAAAATCGAGAGGAAATCAAAAAGATGAAACAGGATATGGGAAAAATGCAGGCTGATATGAAAAATAGAGAAGCAAGCTGGGCTGAAGAAAGGCAACAGCTAAACCAAAGAGTCAAAACACTGGAAAATACAATCGAAAACCAGGAAAAGGCAAGAAAACGAAATAACATAGTGATTAAAGGAATCAACATGACAGATACGAAGAACCGAAAGGAAAGAGTGCAAGTATTCCTGAAAAATGAAGTGGGCGTGGATGTTAAGCTAAATGAAGCTTTTCAAATAGGAAATATAAGCGAAAAGAAGATTGTTGTGGCTAAAATGCAGTCCTGGGAAGAGAAGGTGCAGATTATGAGGAACAAGAGCAAATTGAAGGGAGGCAAGATTTATATAGATAATGATATGACGCAGAAAGAGCTACAGATACAGAGTATATTGAGAGAACAGGCTAAAAAGGAAGCCGAAAAGGGGAACAGGGTAAAAATTGGATACCAAAAACTAACAGTAAATAACAAAACCTATAACTGGAACCTCATAGAGCAAACTCTGAAATGCCAAGTGAATGAAGACGGAGAAGATGACCCTGCAAAAAACTAACAAATATTAACCCGGGCTGCCATACAACGACGACAAATGCAATGAAAACGGAAACTGAGAAGATAAAAGGAAACACAAACAGGAAACAAATGGCAACGGAGAGAGGGAGGAGGAAGAAAGAGAAGAAAAGGATAAGAGTAGCGACATGGAATATAAGAACGATGATGATACCAGGAAGAATGAACGAGGTGATAAATGAGATCAAGCGATACAAAATTGCCCTGGCAGCGTTGCAGGAGGTGCGATGGAGGGAAAGCGGCGAAATAAAGGGAAGAGACTTTACACTACTATACTCGGGGGAAAGTAAACAGGGTAAAAATGGAGTAGCCTTTGTAGTGGGTGAAAACATGAGAGATAAAGTGATGGAATTTGAACCAATGGGCGAAAGACTTGCATATGTGAGAATAAGAGGAGAAAAGGCAAATCTATCGGTCATAAATGTATATGCCCCCACAGAAGATGCAGATGAAGAGAGAAAAGCAGAAGTGTAGGATGAAATTGAGAAAATATACCGAAGAATCCCAAAAAGAGATGACATAATGTTGTTAGGAGATTATAATGCCCAAATTGGTAGGGAAGATTGTGTGAGGGACGTAGCTGGATTGCGGTCTAGCACAATTGGGCGCGATCGATTGGGCGCGATCGATTGGGCGCGATCGATTGGGCGCAACGACAACTGGGCGCAGCGACAACTGGGCGCAAATACAATTGGGCGCAAATACAATTGGGCGCGAGGGAGATTTATCTATTACGTATTAATTATTATAACTGATTGTAAGAATTTTTTTTCTAAAAAACTATTATTTACGTAACTAAATCTAGAAATGTTTATTTAGCCAATAAAAAAAATTATAATTAAAAATTTAAACTAAATGTTTTTAAAATGTTTATTCCTTCTAACTTCCACTAAAATGTAGAAATAATGTTTATTTAGCCAATAAAAAAAATTATAATTAAAAATTTAAAGTAAATGTTTTTAAAATGTTTATTCCTTCTAACTTTTACAAATAATAACAATGCCTATTAATATAGTACCCAACTGATCAGGAATTCATTTCATAATTATGGGAAATGCCTCGCAAAAAGTCTATAACACTTCTATTCGCGTAATCCTCTACTGAAGCGGCACATAGACGATTAGAGACAGAGCTAAGTATGGATCTAAGCTAAGTATGGAGCTAAGTATGGAAACATTTGGAAATTAATTTCTAGTTTAAAAGTTATTCAACGTGGGCGAGATCTGTTTTATGAAAAATTAGTTGCCGGCAACAATCCACCTATTAAGAAAAGAAAATAGTCGGAGGCTGATGCGCGCATCAGAAATCTAGTAGAGGATTACGCCACATAGGGGTCGTCCATAAATTACGTCACGCAATTTTTAACCCCCTCCCCCCCATCGCCACACTTCGTCACACAAACCTAGACCCCCCTCCAAATATTACGTCACATATTCTTGACCCCCCCCAATGTAGTTTTATTGACTTCTTAGTAAATTTTACAATCGGTTTCATTTTGATTTTTATAACAATTTATTATAATAGATTTATGACGGCTCTGTATATTTATACATAAATATACACGTACAGATTACCAACTAAAATTAAGTTTTTTAATCTTTTAATCTTTTTACGTTTTTTAAAAATTTTAAAAATCATTTTGAAAGTTCAAAAAATAGTATTTTTGAAATACTTGTTAGAAGAAGGAGAACATGAGTGGCCAAATTATACTAGGGCCGGTCCTGACCAATGTCAGGACGTTAGAAACCAATTATTGCATGTGTAAAACATACTTTTATCTTAAGTTGTCAAGTTGGCAACCTGTTACTAACTCGACGTTTCAAGAAGCTTTTACGTTTTTAGAGAGAGAGAGAAATAAAAGCAATAATAATTTTTGTGACGTCACAATTTTTGAAACTCCCCTGCCCCCCATCGTCACAAGGGTCGGAACCCCCTCCCCCCCTAGGAGCGTAACGTAATTTATGGACGACCCCATAGAAATATTATAGACTTTTTGCGGGGAATTTCCCATAATTACGAAATGAATCCATGATCAGTTAGGTACTTTATTAATAGGCATTTTTATTATTTGTAATTGTTAGGACTAAACATTTTAAAAACATTTAGTTTAAATTTTTAATTATAATTTTTTTTATTGTCTAAATAAACATTTCTAGATTTAAAACATTTTTATACGTAAATACCTATTAGGTTTTTATAAAAAAATTCTTACAATCAGTTATAATAATTAATACGTAATAGATAAATCTCCCTCGCGCCCAATTGTATTTGCGCCCAATTGTATTTGCGCCCAATTGTATTTGCGCCCAATTGTATTTGCGCCCAGTTGTCGTTGCGCCCAATCAATCGCGCCCAATCGATCGCGCCCAATTGTCGGTCACCGAGCTGGATTGCACACGATACACGAGAGAACAACTGAAAATGGAGAAAAACTGTGTAATCTAGCGACGTTGTGTAACTTAAGAATAGCAACTACAGACTTCAAGCATAGTATTAAACACAAGGAAACATGGACGATCCCAGGAACAAACAGAGGTAATCAGATTGACCATATACTGATATCAAAGAGAAGAACTTTTAAAGTAACCGATGCAAGATCATATCGAGGAACAAGTGTAGACACAGATCACAATATGGTCATTATGGAAGCCAAAGTGGATATGAAACAGAAAGATACAAGACAAAATAAAGGAAGAAATAACAGATTAGCAATAGAAAAACTATATGAACAAAAAACACGGAAAAGATATGAACAAATGTTAAAAGAAGAAATAATAAATAAGCAAATATTTAGAGGCGTAGAAGAGGAATGGGTCAATATAAGAAATAGCATAACAGAGGCAGCAGAAAAGACAATTGGTAGAATGAATAAAAACAGAAAAAAAGAGTGGTTTGATGAGGAGTGCGAGGCTGTAATAGAGATGAAGAGAGAAGCCAAGATGAAATGGATGAGATCACTAAAAACAGATGACAATGAGATATACAAAGAAAAGAGAAGAATCGCAGTTAAAATGTGCAAACTAAAGAAACAGAGGTGGATGGAAGAAGAGATGACTGAAATAGAAACAAACAACAAAAACCCAAGAGAGTTTTACAAAAAAATTAAAGAACAGAAAAGAACAGAAAAGAACCAATAAGACGGTTACGCGAGGTATGAAGAACAGTGAAGGGCAGATGAAATATGAAGAAGATGAGATCAACAACATCTGGAGAGAACACTTCAAAGAGCTACTGAACGAGGAGAAAACAGAAAACATAATTAACAACGAAACAGTAAACCAAAACGCAATGGAAACGGTAGAAGAACCAACTTATGAAGAATTTTGCAAAGCGTTGAACTCAATGAAAAACAGAAAGGCATCAGGATTAGATGGAATAAACAACGAACTAATGAAAGTAGAAGAAGAAGCAGTGTTAAGAAGAATGTACCAATTGATGCTGGAAGTATGGAGAGAAGAGATAATGCCAGAAGAATGGAATGTGGCAAGGATAATACCGATACATAAAAAAGGAGACGTAACAAATTGTAGGAATTACCGGGGAATATCACTGCTGAGTAACTTTTATAAGACATTGTCGAAAATGATTCACGCAAGATTACAAGTATATGCTAATAAAGAAATAGGCGACTACCAACAAGGATTTTGACCCGGTACATCAACAATAGACGCAATATTCATAGTGAACCAAATATTGGAAAAGTGCTACGAACATGACATCGGGGTTGAGATGATATTTGTTGATTTCAAACAGGCCTTTGACCGAGTCAGCAGAAATAGTTTAGTCGAGGAAATGAAAAAAATGAAAATACCAGTAAAACTTATACAATTGATACAAATGACACTCAAAAAATTAGCAGCGGTAATAACTACAAAAAGCGGAATAACTGAAGAATTTTCTATAAATGCGGGAGTGCGTCAAGGTGATATATTGTCAGCAACGCTGTTCAACATCGTACTGGAAGGAATTGTAAGAAGATCCAAATGCAATAGAACGATTAATATAAATGAAGTACAGGTAGTAGCTTATGCCGACGACATGGTGATAATAGCAAGATCACACAGGACATTAATCGAAACGTTGGAAACGATTATAAAAGAAGCAGAAGAAGCGGGACTCCAAATAAACGAATCGAAAACTAAATTTATGAGATGTTCTAGAGGAAGTAACAGGCAGTTGAGTGAAATACGAGTGAAAGACTTTATTTTTGAGGAGGTACAAACATTTAGATACCTGGGTATGCAAATTTATAACTCAAACGAGAGAAAAGACATAATTAAGGACATATTGATGGCTGGAAGTAGAGCATTTTATTGCAACAGAAAGCTAATCACGAGTAACCAGATACAAAAAAAGACAAAAATGAAAATCTATAGGACCTTAATAAGACCGGTTGTGACGTATGGTTTGGAGGTAATGTGCCTAACAAAAAAAGAAGAAGAGAAGCTGAATGTCTTTGAGAGGGGAATAGTAAGAAAAATATTGGGGCTGGTTAGAATTGGAGAAAAACAATATAGAAGAAGAACAAACGAAGAAATAGAACACGAGTTAGAAAGACGAAATATAGTGAGACACATAAAAGCGATGAGATTGGGCTGGGTTGGCCATGTATTGAGAGCACAAGAGAACAGTGCTATTGGAATCGCGATGAAATGGAGACCAAGTGAGGAAAGGCCAAGAGGGAGACCCAGAACAAGGTGGGAGAAAGAAATAGAAAGTGACCTGAGAGTGATGAAGGTTGGGAATTGGTATGTGGCAGCGATGGATAGAATGAAATGGAGAAGCATAGTGGAAGATGCCAAGACGAAGATAGGACTGTAAGATGTGAAGTTGAACAAAGAACTGGAGACAATAGGGATTGATCCACCCTGGAAAATGGATCCAAAAACGTCCAACGACGTGGCGATATTCCCACGGGAATGAAGTGCCGGAACTGAACTGAACTGAACAATTTATTACAAAATGTAAGTGGTTTCGGAAAGAGGAAATGAAAACCTTCATATTGACGGGCATTGCTTCGTCTTTGATAAGCTCAGTGCATGTGGTTCCAAAAGGTTTTGGCGATGTGATCAAAAAAATAACGGTTGCAAAATGAGAGTTCATACAGTAAATGGTGCCATAGTGAAACAAATGAATCGACACTCCCACGACAGTAACGCGGCCAAAATTGAAGCTGGCATTTTGGTTAATCGTATGAAGAATCGTGCTGCAACTACTGTTGAATCAACCGCCCAAATTGTCAATGCTTGCCTCAATAGTCAAATGTCACGGGCAGCACAAGCACAATTACCGAATGATAGGGCGTTAAAGAAAACAATTCGCAGGAAAAGAAATCAAATTAATGCTGCACCTCCTGCACCATTAAGGTTGGAAGATATGGTCATTCCGGAAGAGTATAGAATTTTTGAAGGGAACGGATTGGTAGAAAACTTTTTAGTGGCCGACAGTGGACCAGGAGCGGAAAGAATTTTACTTTTTGGACGAGAAAGCCATGTACATGGAATTTTACGTGAATCGGAGCATTGGTTCGTGGATGGAACATTTTCAACTGCGCCCCACTTGTTCTACCAAGTGTATGTAATTATGGCAGAGAGATTTGGCGGCGCCCATCCAGTAATCTACGCGTTACTACCAAATAAACAAAGTAGTACTTATAGAAAGATGATAGAACTTCTAACACAAGTGGAGCCAAATTTAAACCCTCGAAGAATTTCGTGCGATTTTGAGTTGGCAGCAATTAATGCGTTTAGGGAAGCATTTCCAAATTCTGAAATTTTGGGATGCTTTTTTCATCTTGTGAAAAATATGAGAAAGCATTTAGGTGATCTTCACCTACTAAGCCGCTACAATAACGAAGGAGATTTTGCTTTAGAAGCGCGAATGGTGACGTCATTGGCATTTGTACGGATTGCGGACTTGGACACTGCTCTTGAAGCATTATCCAGTGAACTTTGCCTTGAGTTGCAACCATTATTACAATGGTTTGAGGACACTTATTTAGGGCGACCAAATCGTAGAGCTAATGGAAGAAGTCGCCCTATGTTTCCTCCTGAAATATGGTCTGTTCACGAAAGAGTTTTAACAGACACAGATCGAACAAACAACCACGCTGAAGCAGCTCACCGACGTTTGCAAAGTGAGCTGTCAATGGACCATCCCACGATTTGGAAGCTTTTGAATTCTTTAAAACAAATTCAACGTGGTAGGGATGTTTTTTTAGAACAATTAATTTCGGGAGCTCCACCTCCGCAGAAAAAACGAAAATATGTTGTGGCCGATGAACGTATCAAGACCCTCGTAATGGACTACGACAATCGTAATATCGTAGAATTTCTTCGTGGGGTCTCGCATAATTATGTCATGTAATTTATTGCAACATATTAAGTATTTTATTATTAATAAAAAAAATTTTTTTCAAAAATAATTTGAATTCGGTAGTAATTAATGGAAAACCCATAAGTTATTAATGGACTTCTGTGATTTTTTTTTTAAATAAATACAATACAGACTTATAACAGATTAACAATTTAATTTGTTTATGGCCGGCGCCTAAATGGGCGGCGCCTAATTGGGCCCGCGCCTAAATGGGCCCGCGCCTAAACGGTCTGCGCCTAATTGTATCCGCGCCTAATTGAGTCCGCGCCTAATCGGACGTGGCTAATCGGCCGCGGCTAATCGGCCGCGCCTAATCGGCCGCGCCTAATCGGCCGCGCCTAATCGGTCGCGCCTAATCGGTCGCGCCTAATCGGTCGCGCCTAATCGGCCGCGCCTGTTCGGTCGCGCCTAATTGACCTAGACCCAACACTTATATAGCTATAAAAGTTTAAAAATTTTGAAACTTTTTCTAGTTTCCTATTTTCTGCCTATTTTCTGCCATTGACATATTTTTACCGTGTTTTGTTTTTGAGCTGTGACGTAATTTAAAAGTTTTTAAAGGACAGCCCTTATTTTTCTTTACGAATTTGGAAAGAACACAATTTTCTGAGTATGGTAATGTAAAAAACACAGACCTTGAAGAGAAAAGTTTTCAACGTAATCGGTCCCAAAATTACAAAAAAGCATTTAACCAATTACTTCATTAAATTTAATGAAAACAATAATTATTAAGGTTTTGGCACAAATGATGTACTAAAGTACATAAGTACTAAATCGTGATGTGTTTGTAATAATTCCAACAAGCTCAAATCGGTGTATTGTATTAATTGTTTCCCACTTAAGTGGCTATAGATTATATTGACCAAAAAAACCATCAAGATACCTCCAAATTGGAATAAAAAGTAGATGATCCCAAAATACTGGTAAAGAAATATGAATTTCCAACTCTTAACTAAATTATTCCACGTTACACAAATTCTTGCAGGAGAAAAATTATTCTACCTCCACATGTCCCCTTGGTATTTTCTCTCCCCCCCCCCCCCAAATTAGACGTCACTTCCTGAAAACTTTTGGGAATTTTTAAATTCCACTAGAAAATTATCAGAATAATGAATAGAGATAATTCACCGCCAACTTTAATAAATGTAAATAAATATGGATTTAAACTAAAATTATTATGATTTTGAAATATAAATCACAAAACGAAGTTGGTCAAAGAAATGTATCCCTCACTCCCCATTAATGAAGATTACTGGTTGGTATCCGTTAGAGTCTGGAATCGAAGGTTACACATTGACCAAAACAATAAATCGGTCAATAGAGTTGCAACATATTATAATTAAATGTAACAATTAAATATAATATTAATAATAAGCAATTTAAAGAAAACCAGCGCGTGTAAAAATGTGTTAATACCGCATTCATATTTATATAAATACTCTGTACAAATGTAAATAAATCGAAGTACCACAAGAACGTCTTGTGCGTAACTTCCGCATTTCAGGTTATCCCAGGGCGGATTTCTGTACTACAAATCTTCAAAACTAGATCTTTATCGCAATTCATATACACAGGACCGTACTCCCATGAATCTTGTTCTAATAATCATCAATTTAAGGGTTGAAAAAATAAAATGCGGTTAAATATTTAATAAATTGTTCATTTACATTTACAGTACATTTTTTAGTTCAAGTTTTAGTTTTGGACAAATCCTTAAATTTGTATTTCTTATTTATCACTATGTTGGTGCGTATCAAGATTCGTCAAGTTTGGTGTAGGTCAAGCCAATTCTTCAATTGATATGAGTTGGAATCACCTTACTAATAAGACTAAGTGTGGTCTGAAAGTTAATTTTTCGTCTAAAGCTACGCCTAAATATTTTACCGTAGGGGTCTGAGTGATGTTCGTCTTGGATGAGAGTAGACAATCGTTCGAAACACACCCATCGCGAAAAGTTGGAGAGGGGGATGTAGAAACGACAAATCTTTTTTATAGAATTGGTGTCACTCGATTGAGAATCATCTGAGCTCCAATAAGCTTCCATTCTCGTCGTTTGAGCTTCAAAGATATTTAATAAAAATGTAATTATTTGGAACAATTTTCGGAGGGACCACATAAATGCTTTTCTAAGAAGCGATACTTTCAATAAAATTAACACAAATCGATCGAGAATCATTTTAGATCTAATAAGCTTTTGGATATTCCTATCGTTTGAACTGCAAAGGTGAAACAGTTCGAGCATTTAAAAGATTGCGGAATTGTAAATTTTACGATTATCATTCCAAGCAATTATAGCAACTATGTATATAATTATGTCAATAATAATTATCAATGAAAATTTTTAAAATATGAAGATATCTAGTATTTTAGGAAAAGTAAGTTTATCGTCATAAATAAACCACGATAGCATAAATAATAGTTAACGTTTATAAATCACAACATAATATTTTTAGAACTTGTCCTGTGGTTTCGCTGACACCTAAGGCCCAGTTTTTCAATCTCGGGTTATCTTTAATCAAAAATAAATTCAATGGAAATAATTATTTCAAGAATTGTAGGTTAATTGCTGATGTAAATACACGATATGTTATATTTTATTTTTTAATAACATCTTCAGTTTATCTTTTAATATATCTACATTTTTATTGTCAATAATGCCAATCAATAATTATTTACATTGATAGAATCCTAAATTGTTATTTAATTGTAACTTGTTAATTTGATAATAAAATCTCAAAACAGAAAAATTATAAACAATAACATCTACAAATGTACTAGTGTTTTTCCCACAAAAAACTTATTTTAAATAATATCTCTAAAGTAATTAGGGGAAAAATAATTTAATATTTAGAATTTAACATTAACTTATTTGTAGTACCTTGTATACGCTTTAGTTTATTGTCCGAGACAAAGTCAATGCCAAGGTAATCACGCACGGTATTAAAAGGTATCACACCTTAGTCCTTGGAATTTCTGAGCAAAACTTGTAATTCCGGAAATACAGAAACGATAGTACTATAAGTACCGAGTGTAATTTATTTCTTGAATGGAATGTATTAATTGATTAATATATTGCGGTGGTCCAAAAATGGGATCGATTCGGCGAAAAGACACAATTGTAGTTTATTTAATTTAGAGGCCATGATTTGGTTATTTGGCTGTACCAGGGTTTAGAAATACCTAAAAAAATGTTGAAATGCTGTTGGTTCAGATTATTACTAAACTCAAGTGAAGTCTTTTCAATGGATGCTGTACCTAAAAAGAAAATAAATGTAAGAGACAAATCATAAAATTATGATAAATATTTGCACTTTCATAAAAAAAAAAGAAAAAAAACAAATTGGGTAATAAATGATATCTGTTGAGTTAGGCGAAGCGAAATTAACGGTGATAATGAAAGTGTTAAATGAAGTGGAAAAGGACGGGATTATTTTTCGGACGAATGAGAAAATTGGTTAAACGCGCCTGCTCGTGACAATTTTGGGAAAATGTGAGAAGATAAGAGGATTGGCGTACGAACTGTTGTAAAGCTAGGACGTGCAAAAATTTTGGATTTTTGGAAATTGAAATTTATTGGTTTTAAATACGCCAAAGTTTGAAAATAGAAAGTTGATTGATGAGATTTAAAGACGTGAAAATTGCAGTTACAATTATTTCAAAGAAGTTATGGAAAGTCGTTTTAAATTCACATATTGAAAATTTTTGGTACCACTGTTTCGATAAATTGTTTGGTTTATGACGAATTTTAGATCCTTGTTCGTCATGATCAACCTTCAGCAATTAATTTGTTGGCCACTGCCAATTATTTCAAATTCTTTGGGATGGTAGTGTAGCCACTGCCATTTTTCGCGAGCACCGGACCGCGCAGGGTAATTGACATCACTTTTATTCGGGTAGTCTAAGTGAGAGGTTCGAAGAGCGTGCGTGTGCTACGATCAGTGTCGATTTCTGCGGTTGCTTTTGAATATAAGAACGGCTAATTATTCTCAAACGACCATTAGTGCGTGGGGTGAAGACAGAATTTTTTTTTTGATCACGGAAGTACCGTATCAAGATTTTGCGCTATCGACCATCTGTTGCCTAACCGCCATCTTTTGTATTCGTTATCAGCACCGCAGGCGCTCGTAGTACGTGCGCGTTAGGAGCGCCCTCTTGGGGATTTTGGTTGCGACTCAGTTGACAACAAAGTTGCTCATCGAATTATTTTAACATCACCCACTTTTTCTGAAGTCCGTACAACTGTCCTATTCGTTCGTGACCGTTGCCTGTGATCGTCAGAACCGCAATATTTGTCGTGGTGGATATCCTGTGCGTTACCATAGCGAGCCGTCCTTCGTGCCAGCAAATTATAACATCACTTTTTGAAACCGTCAATTGTTGGTCCATCATTGTCCAGCAGTCCAGTCATCTTCCGCAGCCGGGGTCGTGGGTCGCTGTGATAGCTGTCATTATCGAGCGTGCAGTCCATCCTCGTGGTGAGGACCGAGGGAACGAAGTTCAACATCTTATCTCGTGAGCAGTCCTTCCGAACTGGTTGGATTTCCTGTCACTAAGATCTTGTGAACTCCCGAGCGCTCAGGTGAGGCCTTTTATATCTAATCTTTTTGGTTGTGATTGCTCTATACAAATAAACGAGTCATTTTTATTAACGTCATTAAAAGGTGTAAGTGTTTGACACCTTAGTTTTTTTGTGTAGTTCACTGGATCTCCCTACGGGGAGGATTGCTTCACGCTTTTGTTACTTTTGGCTGGCTTCCGTCAGAAGCCAGCATTTATTCATATTTTCACCACCGAAGGTTGTTGCCACTTGTACTTGTGTGTTATTTTGTTGATTTTGTGTGTCAATTAAACTGTTAACTACACTACCGTTTTTTTTATTTCCCTGAGAGAGGGGATACTTCTAACCTTTTCAGTGAAAGTTCGTGGTTGGGATCCCCGTCCCTCGCATACCGACGTAAACCTCAATTTTAGCTAGCCAAAAACATCTAGGGCTCCCCACGTTGACAAGTGAGGTGGTTGCCACTTCACGTGGGAGGAGAATTCTCAATCCTACATCTCGTGGGAGAGGAATTTTTGTCTCAGGTTATAATATGGAAAAGAAGGAGTTAAATTAAATGAGCTGGAATACTTACGCAAGATTCAACTGGCATTTACTTCGTCAATAAGAATCCATGGTGTATCACTATTCTAATTGGTCACTACAGTCAAAAGAGGTAAAGAAGCCGTCACTTCGAAGCGACATCAGCAATAGTCCGAGCAGATGTTCACCGACGTCGGTAATTTTCGGTAAGACATTTTTACGCGTTCTTTTTGTTTCGTTTATCACGACGTAAATGCGACTCAACTTAAATAATAGTGCGATATTTCGAAGGGGGTTAGTTTTAAGAACAATTTTGTATGCTTGCTTTGTTTTTCTTGTTTAATTTATGATTTGTCTCGATATTAAGGTAATAAATGAACAGGTATTAATTTGAATGGATTTATTTGAGTACATTTTGTTTCACAAGTGCAGCATAGGTATAAGACGAATTCTGGTACAGAGTTAAGTTTTTAAATCATTTCATTTTTTTTGAACTGCGAATTAGCATTCAGACGAGGTGTTTTTTCTTCATAATCGGACCATCTACACGCCGCCGATAGAGTCTCATTGCCGAGTAGCCGAAGGTATAATAATAAAAAAGAGCCGTGCATTTGTTCCTCGCTATATAAATCAAAATTTGTGTCTTATCACGGCAATATATTACATAGTATATATGCATGCTAACTTTTGCATTAAATATTAGAAGTTTTTAATACTGCCTGCACCTTGCCTTTCGTCTCTCTCAAGTCATGTCTCACCTGGTCTAACCATCTAATCCTCGGTCTTCCCCGAGGTCTACTCTCTCCAGGTTTCCAAAGTGTTATCACTTTTATCGCAGTTGCGTTCTCTGATCTCATGACGTGTCCTAACCATCTCATGCGCTGTGACTTTATGTATCTCACTATGTCTTCACCATCGATCGATCTTGCAATTTCGTGGTTCATAAAGGCTCTTTGTTCTCCGTCGACCCCCTTCTTTGGTCCCAATATAATTCTCATAATCCGTCGTTCGAAAACTCTGAGTCTTGCTTCCTCGTCTACCGACATACACATTGTCTCTGACGCGTAGGTGACCACAGGTCTTATCAAAGTTTTATATACCTTTATCTTTGTTCTTTTTGTCAACTGTTTACTTGTCAGCATGATCCTGTTCGCTTTGGCCTGTCATATCAAAAGTATTTCAGCGAACTTTATTGAAACTTGAAACCGAAATCAAGTGTATCGAAAGCGCTTACTCAGAGAGGCGCGCGATAAATTCTAAATCGTATAAATCAACAAAGGAAATAGAGACCAATATTTCGTTGCGTAATTACTGAACGATTCAAAATCTCATATTTTGATTTCTCTGCTTTTGCCGCCCCTTCACGATGCCGCCTCTTTGCATCATAGCACGGCACGGCCCTGTATAGTATATTTAAAAGAAAATATTTTCGGAATATTCATATGTTTTTGAAAAAATCGAATTTGAACTTAGAAAATTTGCTTACAGTATCTTATTCCACAATCTGAAATTGCAATTTCCCTATTGAGATTCGGAAAGTTGATGGTTTATAATTTAAAAATAATTAAAAAAAAATTGCTGAAAACTCAGAAGTTTTTGAATAAATCGACTGTGAAGGTCGTAAATTTGCCCATTCGGTCAATCAATAAACTCTATTAATTTCTAAAAATATTAGTACATCTATTTACAATACAATAACAACTATTAATATTAGGAAACAAATGCATCTATCTATCGTAAATCGGGTGTGGTGCTACCACCATTGCACTGATGCAGAAGCTTATTGTGCCCCGTTCGCCCCCAGACTTTGGAACGCCAGCAACGTCAGGCGCCTTGTGCTGAGCCGCTTGGTCTGCCTTACGTCACCATAACACCCCCAACAAGCGGTCACGACCCCGGTTTCTCAATGAGTCCCGGTAATGGCACCCGGTTCTTCCAGAGTCCCGCGGGCCGCCACCATCGTGTAGGTCCAGCCTGGCATACGACGTAGGTCCGATAAAGCGTTGCACAGCCGATGAGGGTGGGGCCGAATTTTTGTAACCCTAACTTGGTCTTCGTGACCAAATCAGGGGGACCGCCGGCTTAATGTGTCCTCCGAAACACGGCCGACCGCAGTTCTTTGTAACCATCGGGTCGGTCACCCATACTTTTCTTTCCCGAACAAGCGTTGCTTGTATGCGAATAATTCGATTTCGAGCAGCATATCTGATGCGGTCGACAACCATCAAATGCTTATTTACATAGCAAAATTTTAAACTGTTCCTATCCCAGGGGATTTATCAGGTTTATTTGGAAATGATAAGGAATGGGTTAAGGTTATGTGGGGTTTCGGAGAGAAAAACTAGTGCAAAAACCTTGCACCATGATAAGAAAAATGAAAAATTTTGTTAAACAGGATATGGTGCAATAGTCTGTCTCGGCCTGAAGGGCAGTGTAGATAGTGTGTGTGTTGTAAGGTGTGAGGTATGTCGGTTTTGCCTTACCGTGAGGGTGAAGAATTTTTCGGCGGTGTTGTGAATGAGTAATCCGAGTGGTGGTATATGAACTAGTGCGTGTAAGTCGTTTATTTCTGTGTAGCGTGGAGCTCCGGTAATGACTCGGAGACACTTGTTTTGTATGATTTGTACCGTCTTGAGGTTGGTTTTTGAAGCATTGCTCCAAATGGGGGCTGCGTAAAGTAAGATGGGTCTTATGAGCATCTTACAGATCGTCATGCTGATTTTGGGGTCGAGTTTATTCTTGCATGATAACAAAGGGAAAAGGGCATACATGGCTGTTTGTGTCTTTCTGGCGGTTAGTTGGAGGTGTGTTCTAAAGGTGAGTTTTTCGTCAAGGGTAACCCCCAAGTACTTGACTGTAGGGGTTTGAGTAATGTCGATTCCGTTAATTTTGAGTCTGTTAGTTAGTTGGTGGTGTAGTTGCGTAAATGCAGTTAGAGTGGTTTTGTCTTCGTTAATTTTGAGCTTCCAGGTGGCGTAGTATGTTTCTAAAACGTCTATGTGTCGTTGTAAGTAGTCGATTGATTTAATTTTGTTCCTGGATTCAGTTATCACGGCAGTGTCGTCGGCGTAAAGTGAAAGTTTTGTTCTGTCAAATTTTGGAATGTAGTAGTTAAAGAGGGTTTCTGTAACGTGGAAATCCCGCTCGCAGAGTCTTGAAATTTTTGCGAAAATATTGTTAGAATCAAACTACATTATTTCCCGTCTTTTTGAATTTTTAAAATCTAACTTTTAAAAATTGTCACATATTTCTTGGTCAATTCAAATTAGAATCAAGGAAATAACGAAATCCCGTCTTAGTAAATTTTTAGCATCAAAATATTTTTAGAAACGTATATTTGCAGGTCGAATAATATCTGTAAGAGATCTAGTGTAAATTAACAGACGAAATTATATTTTTCAAACGTGTAATAATTTAAATTTATTACAATGGTTTTTAATCACGTCCATCCCAAATCATACGATTGGAATGATATTTCGAGACTAACGTAGCACAAATTAAGAATCTGGGCAGTCATCAGTTTTGCCTTCATTCCAGTACTGTTTTGAATTTACGTCCTCTCGCATAGGTACATAGTTAACGAATTAGTTGGACATGTAGAAACTTTAAATTGGAATAGCGTTGTTCGCTGCAATTTTATTTCAAAGTTGCACATGTGCCTGTCAAAACCACGTTGATTTATGGATTTTATTTTCTTATCTGTACACGTGTACATGTGGCGAACCCGAGCCTAGATATTTTAACGTTACGTTTATGAGGATTTCGCAATCATGCTTTGCCTTCACAGATGGCAAAAAAACTTTAAAAGTATACCTTTTTGTTCCACAAAAAATTATAAAGTAAACATTCAAAATGCAATAACACCAGCTGCATTTTGCGAGTTCAGACAAGATTTCGTAGGAAGAAAGACAAAAGTGACTCGTTTCACTTGAATTTTCTGACCAATCAGGTATCGAGGTCGAATTTAAAGACCAATTATAGACTTTTCTGGAAGAAATATGGAAGGGTTTTTATCCCCACGACCATCGAAAATCACATAAAAGGCACTGCAGAGCCCAATTTTAGCTAAGATTCCTTTGGGATCTTCAGGTCCGAATCTATGTCGGCCTGAACAGTGAACATGTAGTATCCAAAAACTCTGCCGGAAGTACTTCCGAGCAAATGAGATAACGCCAGTGCAGGCGGAATTTTAGTGTAGTTGAATACAAGTCAATTATATAAATTTTACCAACGTAAAATTTTAAATCATTTAACAGTCATTTTGTGTAATATAATATGTGCAACAGTGCAAATAGGTAACAGATTTTTTTATCGATTATACGAACCTTCATCAATATGGAACGGCATCATTTGATTTAATTATCATTCGGTCATTTAGTTATGTTTTAATTCTTTCTGGACATGTTAATTAAATAGTATTAAATTTATTGAAGTAAAATCAGTTTTCGAATCAAACATTTAACGCTTTTAGTATTAAACTTATTGAATTAAAATCAGTTTTCGAATCAAACATTTAACGCTTTTAGTATTAAACTTATTGAATTAAAATCAGTTTTCGAGTTAAACATTTAACGTTTTTGGAATTAAACTTAGTGAATTAAAATCAATTTCGGTTTGAACTATTAACGCATACATTAATGCAAGTTTTTATGTAAATCATTTCGGCATAATAAACCAGCGGTCGATATGTACGCGCCGCTCGATATGGATCATTTTATCGAACCTTCTTTAAGTGTACCACGTAATCCAGATGTTTACGTGCATCACATGTGGACATTCTTTCGAGATAACTTTTTATTAATTAAGAAGGAACAGTACCGTACTCCAATATTTTATTTCGTGTAAATTAAATCAGTGAAATTTAAAGTAGAGGTTATTATTTAACAAACTCGTTCGTGTCATTCTAACGCAACTAATCCGGCTGCGCGAAACTGACCACGGTCAGATCCGGATCAAGTTAATTTTATCGGAATTGGAAACTCTTATGTTTTGTCATCATCTTTTACCGAATTACCTTCAACATTTCAACGTATTTTATGGTCATCTCGATTATGGAAGAACATTATTCCCGTATCTCATATTGGCAAATCTCATGGAAATTCCGTTTGGAACACATCAGTATCTTATATGTAAGCATTACTTTCGTATTTTTTAAGTATTATTGTATTCTTGGTCAGTTATGACCATGACATCCTTGAAGTCGATCGCAACCTCTTTGTATGTCCTTTTTTATGTGTTAATATTCTAAATTGTTTATTAAAATACCGTCATATTTTTGGAATTATGTTTTACGTAACATTTAAGTTTAATAAATTAAACCATTCATATTTCAGATTGAATTTTATGTCATATTTAATAGTAACTGAATTAAATCAACTTCAAGTCAAGTTTTTCACATTTAAGTTTTTGTAACATCATGTAGCTGTAAATATGATTAGACATATGTTATAAATTACCAAATGCCCCCTGTATATTTCGACATTATATCTTTATTATTTATGTTTGTGTTTTTATTATTGTTTATGTGTTTGTTTATTTAGAGATGATGTAAGGTAAGGTTTTATAACAGCAAGATGTACCTGTAATCCAAAGAGAGGCCACCAGTATGAGATGTTCGCGTTTAGCTTTGTCAACAGCTGTCGTGTATTCAGCTGGAAAGGGGCGATTTGCACCCCTTTCGAATGAACCTTGGTTCAGAATTCACGTGGCGCCCTTTTGACTCCGTGTGTAAATATACTCCCCCCCCCCCGATTTTGATATAACATCATAACTCGCGATCGAGGATTGCCCGGTCGTCGAGTGGAAACACACGCTTTGCGACGTGTCGTCACACGACCCTTTCATTCCTTTCACCAACCCACCCCTTCGCGACTTCGAGCTAGTCAACCTTTTATTACCTGTTGGGAAGGTGTCGTGGATGCAGAACGTGGTGTAACATTTCCCAGTGCTTCTTATTTTCTCTAAAGAAGTTTATATCGATTTACTGGTAGGTAATCAACAAAACCGGTCACTTATACTTGAGCGGCGGTGGATTTCTCGTCCCGCATGAATTGAATATTCTCGCTGAGGAAATCGCTTTTACCGTTCTCGCATATTAATACATTATTTATCATTTTAGCGGGAGCTGTGAAGTTCCAAATTATCCGCAAAATTCTAAATATGAAATCTTCGGCGAACACGAAACAATGTATAAACCTGGCGAATACGTTCCAAACTTCAGCATATCACAAATAACTTGTAGTAAAGGATATAAACATTTTCCATTTGAAGAAAACCGTTCTATCTGTTTAAATGGCCAATGGAGTAACCCTCCGTCGACTTGCAAACGTAAGTATCTAACTTTTTGTTCTTAAAGCAGATTATCCAAAGGTATACCTTCACAAAAAAAATTATTATGTTTTATACACTATTAGATGTAGTATAAATAAGATATTTGCATTAGATCCGATCACCTCAACGAGGTGATCAAAATAAGGGGAAGTGGTGTCATTATGCTCGCGGAAACTACTAGTACTCCTTCCGCGATGAGTACTTTTTTGATATCTCCGGCGCCGATCTCTTTGGGTATGCCACTAATTACGGCCTTGAGCGGTTTTAATTGGTGGAAGTAGTAACCACTTTGTTCTGGAATTAGCGTGTCATCAAGCAGGTTGATGAACTGTAACACTTTAAAATTTAAAATTTTTAAAACAATTGCCAAGTACCAGTATTGCATACAACTACAAATAGCCAGAGAACGATACTATCTTTTTGGCTATCTACCCGCAAACCCTCAATCACAAACAAAGCAAATCATCACGAATATTATCTGTTAAAAATTTACTTTGTGGGATCCTTAAAAATAGTCTAAGCTTCTGGATATCATCTCTGTGGTTTTCGCTCGTTTTATCTAATTTTATATGGAACATTTCACTAATATTTCTTTTCAAATTATTTGATTCATAATCCAAAATTTCCACATTCTGGAAATCAGATATATGGTTAGTTGTTTGGTGATGTTTGGTATGTCCCATAGCTGTCACTTTATGTTCTTCCTTTTCTTGTTTATCTTTATCTACTAGTTTAGTGGTAGATACTAGAAAGTCTTGATGTTCTTATCGACTTTGTTACAGTCATATTTGTGTAGCTTTAGTCTTTTATGTAACCATTGTTTGGATTGCCCTATGCACGATTTTGAAAATTCTTTGCACAAAAGTTAGCAAAACACCAAATAAATAAGGGAAAAAATTACCCGTCGAGCGCTTTTTAGGGCTTATAAAAATGGTGGTAACAAAGTATGCATTTTCTACCGATGCCGCTAACATAAAGGTGGTTTGATCAAAGCACTTTCGGTTATGTGCACTTAACTCCTCTGACGTGCAAAAACCTCGCGAAATCGGAGTACTGGTATTCGGCTGGGATGTAGCAGCTATCACTTGCTTCCGCACGAAAGGAAAAAGTCGTTAAACTATAGCGACAAAAACTAGCTAAAAAAGTATAGCTCAAAAACTATACGTTGCCTCAAAGGCCCTTATTGCAAAGGGTGACTAGCTTTTACCAGTGTCGAGAGCAGGGATATTCGTGGGATCTTCTTACACAAGTGGTTGTCTGACAACTTACTAGGAAAAAACAATGCTGGTGTTTTATGGGCGCCAAGTGAACATAATAAAACAATAAAAGATCGAAGAGTCTTGCTTTATTGTTACACCAAAATGAAGTAATAAAGAATGGGTTGATGTGTGATCTTGAATATAATATCAAACAGAATTTTAAATCTAACAATTACGCAAACATTTAACAAATAAGCGAAACAACAAAAATACAAGTAAAAGTAGAAATTACCTTGAAGAGGCAATTCAACAAAATGCAAGTAACAATTAGGTAGCTCTGAAGGAACACACCCAATAAAACGATCCGACGTATCTAGATAACTTATCAACGAAGCAAATAGCGTTGAAACAAATGAATAAAAAATACAGTTACAGATAATGTTCAGAAATGCAAACAAAATTGTAAACGCAACTTTCACAGGATCTTCCACACCACGCACGCTATCACGAACAATACGTCCGAACCCGCGAGAGACAAAATTAAAAGTGACCACGGAAATCACTCCCACTCTCAACGGCTAAAAAGTAAAACTCCCGGCGCGAGAGTCGGGTAGGAAGTCTCTAGTCTCACGCTAAACTGCAACCAACGCGCAGTGGAAAGGTTGACGTGAACGAATAAAAATTCGTCACAAAATTTAAATCCGAAACCGAGCGCAAAAAGAAAATTTGCTTAAATATATAGTAAATTTTATTACCAACACAAAAATTAAGGGATTATCCTATTATAACCAACACGGTTACACAACTACGCCGCACTTCGGAAAACAGTAAGAAGAAGAAGAAACGAGATAGGCGCCGCACCCGCGGCACCCCTAAATCTCGACGAAAACTATGATAAAAGGTTTGTACCGAAAAACATGTTCCATGTTAAAGATATTAGTCGGAGACTAAAATAGAAGGAATCCGGGGGTCAAGGAGGCGGAGCCCCTTTGCGAGGTGCGGAGCGCCGAGTTTTGATTTGTAATAATGAATATTATTCTGATTATTTAGACAAATAATATCGAAACCCAGTATAATAAATCTCTGCTCATAACATGTATATTCATATAGGCATTAACGAAACTAGACGCATTATTGCGGATTGTCTAAATCGATCCCATCTTGAGATCAATTCCATCTTGTTAGGACGAGATTCCTGCAGAGGACACGACATTAGTGTTCGAGATTATGTTTGTAAAATGTAGCAACCCCATCCTGGAATTAGAAGAGCCTGACTCTGGCTTCAAACTACCCTACATCTGGAAATTGCAATAAATTAAGAAGTAGTGTTTTAGTTTCAGGAGCGGTCATAGCTTAGTGGTTAAGTACGCCTACTGCTAATGCCCGGTTCAAATCCGGGTAAAGTAAATCTTAATTCTTACCGTTTCTCCTCTGAAGGCAAATACGGGAAGTGATTTTTTCAATAAAATTAACACCAATCGATCGAGAATCGTTTGAGGTCCAATAAGCTTTTATATATTCCCATCGTTTGAACTACAAAGATGAAACAGTTCGAGCATTTAAAAGATTGTGAAAATGTAAATTTTACGAACATCATTCCAAGTAAGTACTATAGTATAGTAACTATATCAATACATTAATAATTATAATGAATTAAAACTTAAAAAATATGAAGAAATCTACTTTTTTATGAAAATTGAGTTTATCTACATAAATAAACCACAATATCGTAATAGTTATTTATGTATCAAGGGCACAATCAATAGATTATAGCACCGAGGGTAATTTAAAGCCCGACGCGTTAGCGGAGGGCTTTAAATTGCCCGATGGCTGTAATCTGATTGTGCCCGTGGTACATACAACGTTTTATTTCACTTTGGTACTTGGTACTTGAATTGTCAAAATTGAAGAATTAAGTATTTTGAGAAAAAATATCATGTCATTTTGTTTGTGCTATGAATTTTTGGTGTGCCATGGTTCCTATGGCGAGAAACTTGGAGGGGCGAGAATTAATTTTTTTATTTAGCAATAACTCGAAAACGGCACTAGATATCGAAAAACTGAGCAAAAAATTCTCCCCCCTCGCAAGTTACTTCCCCCCGTGAATTGTCGGTAGGAAGGCATATGCAAAATTTCAGATCGATATCGCAAAAAACACAGAGTCAGGACTAACTCTTTTGTTTTGACATTGTTGTCATTGCTTAGCAACTTTATAGGCCCTAGGGCTATAAAAGCCATATTATGCCCCCATTTCCGTGCTAAAAAACAAGGTTATGATACCAAATGAAATAAACAATAATAAACCTTTATCAAACTAAAAATAATAATATTTCTAGCGCTTGTCATGTGGTTTCTCCGACCAAGTGATTTCCATTAGAATAATAATGACTTCGTAGAATAGTAGGTTAATTTATGGTGGGAAAGCCCAATATATTATATTTTATTTGTTAATAATATCTTGAGTTTATCTCTTATCAATAAATTTTTATTTTAGTTGTAACATTGAATTTTTTTAAATTAATTTTTGATAATAAAAACCTAAAACAGAAAAATTATAAACAATAACATCTACATTTATAATAATTTATCTCTAAAAGAATTAAGGGAACAAATAATTTAAAATTTAGCATTAAAATATTTGTAGTACCCTGTAATGCTGTAGTTTATTGTCCGAGACAAAGTCAATGTCAAGGTAATCACGAACGGTATTAAAAGTGATACCTTGGTCCTTGGAATTTATGAACAAAACTTGTACTTCCGGATGTACAGAAACGATAGTACTATAAGTACCGAGTGGAATTTATATCTTGAATCGAACGTTTTAATTGATGAATATATACGCATGCGAACTACGCATTCAATATTAAAATTATTTATATGGCACCTTGACTTTCGTTATGGGTCACACATACAATCTATAAATTTTATAAATGTTTTGCAAAACATTACAAGGACAATGTAAAGTTATTAAGGAAGCACACGAATGTAGTAGTGGTGTTCTTCTAGAGGAATAGGTTTTATTAAAAATTAGCTACTAAATCACATTAGTGGAGTGATCGCGTTTCTACTAAGCTATCTTAAAAGCAGTATTGCGAGTTGAACTAAATCGGCAACAACATAAGGTTCTTCTCAAAGTTTATAAAAATGAATCCAATTAAGTTCCCAGAATTTTACAAATATGTTATAGGCTTTATCTTCATACTTAATCAAATTAGTTTCACGATTGAAATTGACAACCATAACGGTAAGTTGCGATGAATTTCAATTAATACAAATTTTTCAAGTACGCCTGATAATACCCTAATAATTAATTACATGATTGGATAATTATTGCTATTGTTCTAAATCTTAACAGAAAATTGAAAGCTAGAACATTTTAATTTTAACTAAAAGTGAAGGAAGGGCAAGGAGAAAACCACTTAATTTTATTTATTAAGTTAATTAAATTAATTGCATAATTTAAATAATTAAATTTTGCGTTTAAAAAAACTTCTTGCCTGAAAGCAACGCTGGAGGTGAAAGGGTTCACACTCGATAATTTACTTTATGCTTATACAAAATCAATCAGCTGATTACATTGTTTTAGTTCAACTTAAGCGAAGTTTTTAGAACGGTCACCGACTATTCCTCTTCTGCAGAGGAATAAAATCGCTACAAGAAAAGTTAGTCCACAGTAGTGGATTGGTGTGATCCTTGGTTGAGTTACGATGCGGAAATTGTGGGATGGAATAGAGAACTTCATAAAATTTCTTAGCATGGCTCTAAGCCATGAATGTAGAAGCCCTGGACTTGAACAGCCTGTTGAGCTAAATTTTACAAGAAGAGTTATAATGCATTTACAACTTTTTGTAGCATACATTTCTATCATAATTACCAGTGTACTAACGAATTTTTACTTTACTTACTAGCTTGTGGACTAAGGAGTCCGAAAGGGAATCCTGATACAATTAATAGTGAAAACGTTAACACTATCGACTATCCATGGCAGGTTGGAATTTATAGAAATACAAAGGAGTTTCAATGTGCCGGAACACTTATTGATGAGAATATTATTTTATCTGGTATGCATAATTCGCTTCTGTACTTAAATTCGATATTTATTATGAATAATTGTAATTAATGCGTGAACTTTTAGTTGCTCATTGCTTTACCGATTTTCAAGGCAATAAAAACCCAGTGGAAAATTATGTGGTTGCCGCCGGTAAATATTATAGTCAATATGATGACGCCAGGGACAAATTTGCCCAATATTCAACAGTAAGATTTCTGATACTTTTAAAAAATAGGAACTCACGTGTACTTTATAGGTGCGTGAAATATTTATACCAGAGCGATATAAGGGTACCGTAGGATTACAAAGCTTGGATATAGCGGTTTTGATATTGCAGAATTCTTTCACGATGACTGTAGCTGTGCAACCAGTGTGTATAGAATTAAACGAAGAATCTGAAAACACCGACTATATGATAAACAACAACGGCACTGTAAGTTAACTTAGTTTAGAATTTTACAATTAAAATTAAATATACGTGCCAAAGATATGTGAAATTAAAAGTTATTGTATTCTAGGTAATGGGTTGGAGTTATACTCAGTTGAAGCAAAATATGCCGGACGTTCTAAAGGAATTAATAGTTCCTTATATTCCCTATGCTAAATGTTACAGTGAAGTTCCAATTAGTTTTCGACAATATATCACCCCCGACAAAATATGTGCAGGTTACCTAAATCAGGGTAGGTAACAAAATTGAAACCCATATCATTTCTATGTTTTACCAGCTTAACATTTTATTTTATTTTTTCAGGAATTTCTGCATGCAGCCAAGCTACCAGTGGTAGCAGTTTAGTTTACAATATAAATAATCATTACTATATAAAGGGAATTTTAAGCGTCACACCGACAACTGATAACCGTGAATGTGATTTAAACCACTGCAGCTTATACACGTCAGTGTATAAACATATTAACTTTATAAAACAAATTTTAACAGATCATGGGTAAGATATAAATATTAACCTTTTCTTCCTCGTATCCAATCTAATTTCAGGAATTTGATCAAAACATTTATATAACATTCAAAACTTGATCAGTCACTTACTCGATAATTTCAGAATTTTTAAATGAATTAATTAAGTTTAAGTTTCCTTTAATAAATATTCCAACTGAGAAAATTTTAGATTTTAAATGTGTAAAAATTTTTAGTGCGAAACAATCCGTAGAATGCATGGGAGATGATTGCACAAACGAAGATACTGGGAAAAGGTCTTAAATGCTGAATAAAATTAGTTTAATAGTTTTAATAATTATAATTATTAGTATGTCTGTTATGACCGTTAATTCTAAATTAAGTTGTGTGAATAAAAATTTGTAACAAAATCCAATATCAGAAGAGATTAAATAAATATAAATATGGAAATCCTAAATTATAAAATGTACTGTTATTATCAAGAATTTGGTTTTGTAAGGCTATGTGGCTTCGAATGAAATTAAGTTTTGAGTGGCCCGATTACTATAATCCTAATTAAGAAGAAAGTCTTACGGGTGGATACGTGATTTGTTCTGCAGCAGATGATTTGAACAAAAAATTTAGGGTACTAATGCTTTTTTGTACTTATTCATTTATATTATTTCGACATCCGAATTTGAATTTTTACAAAATATCACATCAACTCGATAAAATGAAGAAAATCACTAACGCCATTAGAAATTATCTCACGCCGAAACCTATGCGATTAATGGGACAACTTTATTGCCAATTTTGAGGCCCTAAGTTGATAAAAGAAACGCCCCCGGTAGCAAATAGAATCTTATTAGAGGCTCATTTCATGTTCCAGTAAATTTGTTAAAATTCTTTCGCAGGTATTGACCCATTGACAGTTTTACCAAGAAAGACAGGAAAGTGTGTTTAATGATGTTTGAAAATTACTCGATAAATATCGACGCTACGATCGCCTGCAGAATGTTCGCCGTACATACGGCACCCGCCAAAAAAACACAAAAATATTAGGAATTAGAAAATATTAGTTTTAGACTGTATATTTTTATGTTTCCTTACACATTTATTTAATATACGTGAAACAACGTCTGTATAGAACAAAGAATAGCTATTTACGTATAAGTAACAGAAAGGGATCCATTTCGAACGAGATAGCTTATCGTCACTCGCCCCCTTCGGGGCTCGTGGCTGATAAGCAATCTCGTTCGAAATGGATCGTTTCTGTACGCATCACGTATGCTATTTTTTCTCCAGGATAAAGTCCTAAACGAATAAAAAAAGGAAAATGTACCACAAAATATCAAAGAATAACCATTAAGTTAAATGTAAAACTTAAAATATTTGTAATTACAAATTAAAAATGCAAAACGAAATGATTATTCGAACGAAAGTATAAATAAATACCGCACACGTGCGTGTAGGCGTGTAAGAATGCAAAGCTCGTGAAAGATAACAGCTAGACGATAATGCAGACAATGTATAATTTATATAATTTCATGAAAAGAAAAACACAATTAAGCGTCGGTCATGGGTCGTAGGGAGGCTTACCTGACAAACGGATGATAAGAAGTTTGAAGAAAAGGTTAAATGTATTAAAGGTTAATAATAACTATGAAAACCTATCAATTAATTGGAAATAACTAAAATCTTTAAAAATATTACTAAAAGCCGTATCACATTAGACAATTTCTTGAGCAAGAAATTGAACAATTTTTGGAACAATCTAAATTGTGTAGTAAATTGTGTAGTCCCAACAAGCCCTGTTTGATATTACACAATTTCTTGAACAATAAATTGTTATCTGTCATAATTTGAAAGAAACTGTCAGATATCGAAAATTATTTACTGGCAGATAAAGTATCCTTAAAAATATTAAATATGGACATTGCAAGAGAATTGACTTTTAATCGAGCATCCCGATGCATTTAAAAACTATCTTCGTATGGACGACAACATTTTTAATTATCGCTTGTCGAGAGCAAGACGTGTTGTGGAAAATTTGTTTGGAATACTAACTAATAGATTTAGAATTTTGCAGTCGACAATAAATTTGATACCTGAAAAGGCAGAAATTATAACATTGACATGTTGTGTTTTGCACAACTTCCTCGCTACAAAAAACAATAATTTTTGCATCTACTCGAATCTTATTCGTACCTCTAAACGCTGTACCTATTTTTGAAGCAAATTAAACTAAAATAAAATCTCCTCACTCTGCAACCTGTTCATTTATTAATACAAAAATTAAATTTATGAAACAAAATTATAAATTTCAACAAAACAAATTAAGTGTACATTTAACCTTATTATAAATAAACTAACACCCCCCAGATTTAATCGCACTAATTAAAATTTTATCAGAAAATATTGTCTAACGATCGTTTAACTTAACGCACTCAAATTATCGTCTTACTGTTTTCACCACCGTCGAAGAGAATTGGTCCTGATGTTTTGCACGCTGCCTATGTGATTGTTCCAAACTCAGCATCCTCCAATTATCGTTCGAATTATACAATCATCGCCAACCATAGGTGATCAATAACTTTTTCCAAAATTCAATCTTCCAAACAATAAAACAACGGGCTGGTACCCGAATCCTTACTGCTCCCTTATCATTTTAAAACCCCACTAAAATTGTCCTCTTAAACTCGCGCATTCACGAATCTCACTAATTGTTATTTTGTTTATTTTAACGAAAAATCCTAACTTAACAAATAAACCAAATTAATTTAATTTGTTTCTTCTGTTTTCATTTGATCAAACAACCAGCAATACTTTGTCCTTTACAATTTCACATATCTACGGAACATGACAATATATTTGAATAGCGCTTATCAAAAAGGAACCAAGCGCCAAAATGCAAATTTTAAGGTAAAAGTGCCAAGCGACTTAAAACGGTGTCCTCTGTTATGATCTAAAAAGAACCAAGTTAAAATCCATTTATTAATTGGATATTTTTATTTACTTTTTTTTAAGTGCATTTCGCAGAATTCCATGTATTGCATACTATGCCTCATTTTTTTCTTCTCCTTCCAATTTTTTTAATTCGGATGCTACAAACTCCCCGAAAATGTCCTCAGACGATTTATTTGGAATTCCAATACCAGTCTGGTAAGCTTTACTCATCGTTTCCAAATTTTCGGAGACTTTACTTAAAATGATCTGTAATATTGTCAGTGTCAATGAAAATTGTTATCATGTTTATTACTATAATTACCATTTCTTCATTGACATCCTTGCTTTTATTTTCAATCTTCCTTCGCTTCGTCTTACTAGGCGTCCTGCTAGTGCTGGCAAGTTCTGCTTCAGAATCAGGCGACGGCAACAGGTAACCATCGTCCTGAACTTCATATTCTCCTTCGTCCTAACAGAATTACAAATAAAAGATGTTTCTATTCATACCATAAGTTAATTCACTTACTAGTCCGGAAACATCCACTGTTAATGTTTCGTTCTGGCTTTCTAGTTCGTAGTGTTGTGTTTCAGAACTAGATGCCGAACATTTTGATGACTGATTAAATGAGGACTTGTGCGCTCGTACTTCCAGTGAATCATTTAAAAACAGCATTTTATCAAAATACCATAATGCTGGCGTGTATACCTAGAACCGAAGGAAATATCAGTCTACAAACAGACTCCTACAATGGTTTACCATATCAACATTTATTTACTTTTAGTAAATGAGAAATGTTTATGTAAGTATATACAAAAATTTAATTTACCTCAGCCTCGCCCATTCCACTATGCAATGCGGTTAGCATCTTCCTGCGTTCAGCTGAATACGTGGTGCGAAGGCCTAGAAATTTCTTTTGTACTTCTGCCTCCGTCACCAACGGTAGTAACTTTGCCAAACGTTCCTTCACTTTGGTCAGTGCAATACTTCGTAAATGTTTGTTGTGATAGTGTGCGTGTTTGACCGAAAACAAGCATGGGTATTTCTCATATTCATCGATCAACGCTTCTACTTGCTCGTTTGACCAACCCATTCTCTATGCTGCAATGTAATTAAATTATTCCATAAATTTAAATTTTAACTGAATTTGTATCAAGTTTCCAACTTTAATAATAGGTACTTACCAATTATATTGTGGGCTCAGGTGGTGCTCACAAAACACAAAATAACAATGACAATTGTTTATTAACATAAATACGAATGAATTGATTAACAACACAATTTTAATAAAATCAGAAAACACCATATGCATAAATACCACGAGGCAGTTGAACTGGTCGGTAAGTCGGTAACAATGCTGAACTCGGCTTCTAGAAAACCACTGGACTTCCTGTCACGTCGCCCTCTGGTCAATGGTGCTTTGTGTGTTGCCAACCGGCAAGGCGCGAAAGCGGTAACTTTTAAATTTAAAAATAAATAAAAAAGCATGGTCGCCACAATATGTTTACTCATAAAATTGATATTAAATTACAAAAAAACAAATCCACCACGTGCTATTTAACCTAAACAGTTTAAACGTAAATAACAGCGAAATAAATAATTATTATCATTTGACATGATCGATTTGACATTCTACCGGTGCTGAATTGCAATTGTTCACAGACAAATTGTGTAGAAAATTGTGTGAAAAATAGAGCACTTTTTAAAATTTTCCAGACAATCTAAAAGCAAGACAATATTTCACACAATTTGCTGTTTGATACTACACAATTTAGATTGTTCCAAAAATTGCTCAATTTCTTGCTCAAGAAATTGTCTAATGTAATACGGCTTTTACACAATAACTGTGTCAAATGAAATGTTATCTGTTGTCAAAATTAAAAACTGACAGTAGCGCACACCTTTTATTTTTATTTTTTATTTAATAAAAAAATAACCTCACCAAGTTTAAATAAAGTTAGCGACTCATACGATTGATTGCCCATGTTTTGACTGTTGTCCCCCGGTCTTCGCCTGAACTATATTTCACGACGAAATTCCCTTTGGAAAGTTTTAGTTTTTATATTGTACAATTGTTATATCATCCTTTGTTGTTTAATTAACTGTATTTTTGGAGGTTAATTGGTTGGCTTACCACAGAATTTTTTTGTGTTTGCTTCTGCGTGACACTGTTTAAAAAACCCCTCCCCTTATCATAGACGTCCTTGCAATTTTATCAGTCAAGGTGTGCGCTACTGTCAGTTTTTAATTTTGACAACAGATAACATTTCATTTGACACAGTTATTGTGTTAGTAATATTTTTAAAGATTTTAGTTATTTACAATTAATTGATAGGTTTTCATAGTTATTATTAACCTTTAATACATTTAACCTTTTCTTCAAACTTCTTATCATCCGTTTGTCAGGTAAGCCTCCCTACGACCCATGACCGACGCTTAATTGTGTTTTTCTTCCATTATAGCCATGAGGATGAAGGAATAAATCCTTCGAAACGTCGGCAAAACAAACTTAGTTTTATTTCTTTCCCCACAACCCAAGATTCATTCTTTATTATAAATTACTTTATGAATAACTTGTTATGTGAAATTCTGATTACATGCAAATGTGTTAAATAATTCACTCTATGTGAAAATTGTAATTTGATCTTGTGAATCAACAAAAAGGTTAATAGTGCTCAAAATCGTTTGAAATGCGATAAAGAATTTTCGTGATAAGAAGTGTTCAAAATCTATCCAAAAAGTGCGTACAAAAACTGCTCCTGTATTGGAAAACGTCTGGAAATTAATGGAGAATTCATCCACCAAAATATGGAAGAGACCCTGAAAATTAGAAGAGATTTGGTCAACATAAAATTTTCTGAAGTAAAAATTTGACTTCCTGATAACCAAAAATAGACGAATTTTCGAAATTTGCGCAGGAAATAATCAGTTGAAGTTTACCAGTTGAAACTAGTGGACGTGCGTGAAGTAAAGTGGAAACTCAAAGTTAGAATCATCCAGATGTCTAACGCCGCCAAATATTCGTAATTAAAATTTGATCCAATCTAATCAAAATGGCTACCAATTTAGTTAAGACATCTGCAAACAACAAAAAGTGTTAAACTCAACTCACAATTTAAGTATCCTGGAAGTAAATATATCAAAATAACTTACCATCATTCCGATTAATCAACACAAATGGTTATCAATTCAATTTCGATCATCAACACCGTGTGAATCACAAATTGAAGCAGCAACAACTTCGGCAGCACAATCAACACAACAGCTGAGAGTGTAGTTCAACAAGTGTCCGGTAGTTAAAAATAGTGTTATCTGCGCATGCTTTATATAAGCTGGATATATTTAAAAAAAAGGTATTTAAACAAATTTATGATTTTTATTAAACTTTGGCCATCAGCATATTATATACAGGACGTGAAGAATTTCTCACTATCGTATTTGCTTATTTCAACAACAAAACATTTTTATTATTTATATTTTCGACGAAATAAATTTTACTACGAAAAACATTTAAACCGTTAACGTACAACGGAAGACTTGAATTTAATTCAAGCAAGAAGCAGAAGAAGAGATTTTTTGAATCGACGTATTTCGATGTTCTTGATATTTTATAATTGTATATTTTTGCCAACAGATAAAACTTTATCTGCATTTATTTGTTAATTTTGAAAATTTAGCGCTTGTGATATTATTATTATTCCAATATAAAATTATTTCCGATTTAAATGCAATCTTTTATTAATTCTACGACTACAACAGTGAAGTATTCCAATTTTTAAGATTCATCAAAGCAAAGGTGAATCACGTTTATCTCTTCATACAATTATTTTACCAACAATTTTCAACATTTCAAAAAGATTTTATCTCGATTTCAATAAACATCCCTTAATCAAACTTGAACCTACCATACTCTGAGGGAATCTCAAGGCTGAGCTAAACTAGAGGGACAAGGGTGGTGAGATTTTTGGTAAAATTGCACCCTCGAATATTTCAATTTTACAATTTATAAATTTTCTTTCATTTTTGAAAGTGGCGCTCAACATAAAACCATGGCGTGCGATTTTACACAAGAAACTACACAGCAATAGGGACCCTAAAAATTGCGTAAAAACAAAAAATAATCGATGTTACAGGTACGAGAGACGTGATGCTTCTGCCGGTCCGTAAAACGCTAAGTTTAAGACTAGTTCTTTCTGCACGGACCGTTCACAGAATGAGCGACGCGCGGGAATCTCGTTAAATTTTACCACTGAATCTCGTTAAATTAGCTAACTTCAAAATCGATTTACTCAAAATTTTGATTATATCTTCGCTTGTGAAAATTATGTCAGTATACTATATAAACCTTCCTCTTTGCAATAGGAAATTTTCAATTTATTTGGAGTGGTCAACAATAGTTGATTCGACCCCTCTTTCTTAACTGATGTGCGAGCCATTTCTGTTTCCATTCTCCTATTTTTGGTGGTACTTCTTTGATTTGTATTTCCACTGGTTTACCATCCTCGTTTCTTTTTGTGTTTAGGTCATAAATTTCTTCTACATATTGAGGTTCCAGTTTCATGTGCCCGAGGTCCAAATTTTCGTTTTCATAATTTTCTTCTTGTTGAATTTTCTTGTTTTCCTTTGAAATTGGTTGATGACTTGCAGCTTCTTCTATTTTCATCTCCATTGATATTGGTTTTAAATCGTCTTCATCTGACATTTGTTTCAAACTAGCAACTTTTTCTACTTCCATCTCCTCTTCCATCTGCATTGATCCACGAATATTAAATGTTGGATCGGCTATTACTTTATTTTCCCATGCTTTTGATAATGCTGCCTCCAACCCTTTTGTTTTTTCCCAGAATTCGTCCTCGATTTTCCAATCTTCTTCATTTTTCATCTCCATTTTCATCATTGTTTTGTAGTATTCTTGTTTTATTTTTCCAAATTGTTTATTGATAAAGTATTCATCTGTATTTTCTTGTTCGTATATCATTATTTCTTCGTAAAGCTCTTTTATGCTCTTCCATTGATCTTTTATTTTGGTTTTTAATATTTCATCTATTTTTGATTTTTCTTCTGATAAATTGTTTGTTGGCATCTCAATTGTTTCTATTAGCTCATTCATCTTTATTTTTTGTTTCTTTTTGCGGATCGCTTGATTTGATATTACCATTTCTTGTATGATCTTGATCCTTCTTGCTTCTTGACTGCTCGTTGCTTGTTTGGTCTCTCGTTGTGGCGTCGCACAAGCAAATGTGCTGATTGTGTTGATTGTGTGGCTGGACCCTGTATTTGGCTCGCTGGTGGACCGTTGGCGTGGACTTCCTGTCGCTGGTTTTTTATTTTCGAAGAATCATGTCAAAAATCCAATTAAGCTGAATTTTTGGAAGATCAGTTCCTTTTACAGTCTCATAAAAGGACCACAAGATGTAATCTTGTCGCGGAAAGGTTAGACTTGTCCAACTGATATGAAGTGTATTCAAACGCGGTTAAAATAACACTTGATTTATTAAAACATATTTACAACATTATATAGAAAACTATAAAGTGTCAAATAATCAATCCTACATAATCTAAATATATAAAAGAGAAGATCTGCGTGTTTGTTCGCTATACGTTCCTAGACCCGTGGACCGATCTCGACCAAATTTTGCACAGTTATTTTGTAGCTCCAGGCGCAACTATTCTCGCATATATGGAGAAGAAATTCGAGCGGGGAAAAAAGTTATTCGCTTTTTTCGAAAATCAAATCACAAGTTTGACAAAAAATTTAATTTGTCAAATAATTAATTTGACGTACAGTCAGTGGCGGGGAAAAAAGTTATTCGCTTTTTTCGAAAATCAAATCACAAGTTTGACAAAAAATTTAATTTGTCAAATATATAAAAAACTACTAACAAAAAACCACTAACAAATTAATCTGAAAATACTGTCAACAGATGGCGGGGATGGCGGCTTTAATTCGAAAAATGCAAACCACTAACAAATTAATCTGAATGCCGCGAATAAGACCGGAGCACTTTATATAGGTCGCAGAACTCGCCGGAATTGTGCAAGAAGACGCAGATCCACTTCTTCGTGGAAGATCTACCTCTTTGCGGAAGATTTAACTTTACATGAAGATGTAACTTTACGTGAAGATTATGTATGTATGTATGTATGTATGTATGTATGTATGTATGTATGTATGTATGACAGATGACGGATGACAGATGACGGATGACAGATGACGGATGACGGATGACGGATGACAGATGACAGATGACAGATGACAGATGACAGATGACAGATGACAGATGACAGATGAAAGATGAAAGATGACAGATGACAGATGAAGGCCGAACAACTATGGCCTTCATGGATCTATTATGGTCCGGTCTGTGAGGCCGAAGGCCGAACAACTATGGCCTTCACGGATCTATTATGGTTCGGTCTGTGAGGCCGAAGGCCGAACAACTATGGCCATCACGGATCTATTATGGTCCGGTCTGTGAGGCCGAAGACCGAACAACTTTGACCTTCACGGACTTATTATGAACCGGTCTGTGAGGCCGAAGGCCGAACAACTATGGCCTTCACGGATCTATTATGGTCCGGTCTGTGAGGCCGAAGGCCGAACAACTATGGCCTTCACGGATCTATTATGGTCCGGTCTGTGAGGCCGAAGGCCGAACAACTATGGCCTTCACCGATCTATTATGGTCCGGTCTGTGAGGCCGAAGGCCGAACTACTATGGCCTTCACGGATCTATTATGGTCCGGTCTGTGAGGCCGAAGGCCGAACAACTTTGACCTTCACGGATCTATTATGGTCCGGTCTGTGAGGCCGAAGGCCGAACAACTATGGCCTTCACGGATCTATTATGGTCCGGTCTGTGATGCCGAAGGCCGAACAACTATGGCCTTCACGGATCTATTAAGGTCCGGTCTGTGAGGCCGAAGGCCGAACAACTATGGCCTTCACGGATCTATTATGGTCCGGTCTGTGCGGCCGAAGGCCGAACAATTTTGACCTTCACGGATCTATTATGATCCGGTCTGTGAGGCCGAAGGCCGAACAACTATGGCCTTCACGGATCTATTATGGTCCGGTCTGTGAGGCCGAAGGCCGAACAACTATGGCCTTCACGGATCTATTATGGTCCGGTCTGTGAGGCCGAAGGCCGAACAACTATGGCCTTCACGGATCTATTATGGTCCGGTCTGTGAGGCCGAAGGCCGAACAACTATGGCCTTCACGGATCTATTATGGTTCGCCCTGTGAGGCCGAAGGCCGAACAACTATGGCCTTCACCGATCTATTATGGTCTGCCCCCTGTGAGGCCGAAGGCCGAACAACTATGGCCTTCGCGGATCTATCATGGTCCTCTCTCTGTGAGGCCGAAGGCCGAACAACTATGGCCTTCGCGGATCTATTATGGTCCTCCCCCTGTGAGGCCGAAGGCCGAACAACTATGGCCTACTCGGATCTATTCTGGGTCTAGATGGCTAAGGGCGGCGGATGCCGCCCGTGCCAGCTAGTTATTATTAAATATTAAAGTTCATACAGGTGTTATTGTAATATATTTTTAACCTACTGATACAATAAATTCCTTCACGCTCTGTTCCTTATTATTTATCTTACTATTCAGTATTTTAACCTAGTTAGCTACCTTGCAATTATGCATTATTATATTATATACTTTACAGGCTGGTCTTTATTTATTAATTATTATTAAAAAATTAAATGATCCCAAAATTCAACTTTAAGATTGATATTTATGTTTAACCTTCTAGGTTAAACAAATCGTGAGTTGGCCCAGTGTAATGCAGATGGAAGGTCGTGCCAACGTAGCTCTACTTGCGATCAGTGAGTGCGGCGCAGGTGTTAAATTAACATTTAGCGCCCCGAAAACTCAAGCAATCGCCTTCACTCCAAAAACCAAATTTTGTAAAATTTCCTTCGGTAACACTCTTTTGACTTATGAGCCTCATATTAAAATTCTAGGTATTATTTTAGATCAATACTTGAAATTCAATGAACACATTCGACACATCATATAGTCCAAGCAAACAAAATTTTTAATTCTTTATGTCGGTGCGTACGGCCCACGTGGGGTATTAATCCACGTAATGTGGAGACAATTTACCATGCGGTAAATTACTTATTGGACCATTACTTATAGTTCCTTTATTTGGAGTGAAGTGCTAAGATACAAGTACGTGCTGGGTTGGTTGCGATCTTTTCGGCGGGCATTCGCCATCAGGGCTACTCGCGCATTTCATACGGTCTCGGCAATATCTGCGTTAACCTGAGCTGGATTTACTCCAATCGAGCTAAGGATAAAGGAGGTGGCAAGGGTAGAGCAGGTGAAAATGCATGGTACTTTCGATCGACTTCCGGACGACGTTGTCTTGCAAAATCGTACGTCGCCAGCGGAGATGTTACATCCCCGCTACAAACAAACGATCAGTTTCGTAAAAGCAAGCGACTCGCTGGAAGTCGATCTAATATGCGACCAGGTCGATGTTGCTATATTTACCGATGGCAGCAAGCAGGAAGGTGGAGAGGTCGGCGCGGCAATCGTCATATACCGTGAGGCTCGACAAGAGACCCACAAGTACCGTTTAAACGGTGCTTGTAGCGTGTTTCAAGCCGAGCTATATGCGATTCACGCCGTCCTGACTTGGATCTCCCCCAGGAGATTACACTCGGTGTGTGTTTTCTCCGACAGCCTTTAATCGCTTGTTACCATCGCTAATAGGAGTAGCACCGTACCTTTGGTCACCTCCATCCATAGTTTACTGCTCAAACTGAAGGACCAAACGCTCATCAAGTTTGCGTGGGTATAGGCTCATTGCGGCATAGGACGTGGTTGCAGATCAATGTGCCAAAGACGCGGCTGTCTCGCACAGCCGCATGGCATACAACCAGTTCCCTCTAAGTTACGCAAGAAGGGTGATTCGCCTTGAGTCGGCATGTACTTGGGATACCGAGTACAGAAACGCCGACCAAGGCTCTACCACCCGGCAGCACTTACCTACGCTACGGGATGTTCGTTTGTTCCAAAATGCCGTTGATACCTCCTTTGAAATGACGCAAATATTGACGGGTCACTCGTTTGCGCGCGACTCGTTTGACTCTACATCATTTATTATCTCGCTGCCCAAAGTACGCACAACACCGTCTACAATGCACCATCCATTGTCAATTTTACAACATTACACCTTTCGACATTAAAGAAATACTCACAAACAAATTCATCACACAACAGTTCATAAAATTTTGCAAAACTATTATAAATACATTGAAACAATTTAACATCACTCCTTAACTTGTCTTCGAAGTGGATTTATGTACTCACCTGTAACTTGTTACTTATTAATCAATTTATCTCAATATTTTTTCTAATTCAGTTATAATTTAGCTATTCCTAAATTTTGTTCATGGTTGAATGTTCAATTTAATTTAACTAATCTTCAAATTTTTATTCATTTATATTGTGGTGTTTTTTTTGGTCAATTCCAAATTCATTAAGTTTTACAAATTAAAATTTTTATTATTATGGTAAAATGGTAAATTACATTGGTGTCACATCAATCAAAAAGTTTTTATTTTATATTATTTGTATCACATCCAAAATTGTCAATTAAATTCGCAATGCCGCACATTTGCTTAAAATTCGTGGTGAGTAGACATATGCGTCCCCAAATTTTTCGAAAGTTTATAATTTTTATCAATTGATTTTTCTTACTTGTAAGTTGTTACAGGCGTTCATCCCGTTATCTTGAATCATCTATGGATTGCTGTATCGATTTTAATATCGATTAAGGATATCACTCTGACTTGGCAATTATTATTCAGAAATTATCGATCATTTATCGATAACTCGAAAATTCTTCTGTATGGTCGATCCACCATTAATTTTAGATCCGTGTTCAATAGCGGTCGATACAAAACTCGACCTATATCGACTATCGTTCAACACTCAATGCCCGCCAAAATTTTGGGTTCTACCTTGATGTGGTATCCACTCGAAATTTGATGCGCGTACGGTTACCATCTCCCAAATTTTTATTATTAACTGTACCTTTCCACTCGCGCACCTTTTTACATTTAACTTCATTTATAATTTAAATTCGCGTACATTAATTTTACAATTTTAATTTACATTTTTATTAAATAGCCGCGAGGAACAAATCTACCTCATTATTCGACTATTAAGAGTTTTTTTAACAAGTGAAATTATTATTCTTATTGCTAAATTTTTTTTTAAAACATTATTATTATTACTACGAGTATGTATCTTCTTCTTCTTCTTCTTCTTCTACTTCTAAAAGTGCTGTGCCCTGTTTGAACTGCTATGGTTGACCTTCTTGTGAGATTGAGGTCCAGCACTCTCGCCAGCGTTTGGGTGGTCTACCTGGTTGTCTTCTCGCACTTGGCAATGCTGTCTTCGCCCATTTTGCCATCCGATCATGGGTCATCCGCTCAACATGGTCTCTCCATTGTCGTCTCCTTGCCCTTGCGAATCTGACTACATCCTGTACATCACACACCGCCCGTGTGTCCTCGTTCCTTATCCTGTCCCAAAGGGTCACTCCTCTGATTGACCTGAGTGTCTTCCTCTCCGTAGTGCGGGTAAGCCTCTTGGTAGCTGCTGTCTCAGCTCTAGTTTCAGCAGCGTAAGTAAGTATTGGTCTCACGCAGGTTTTGTAAATCCTGGTTTTGCTGGTGATGGACATGAACTTGTTCTTTCAAATAGTGTCTCTCAGACAGCCAGATATTCGTGCTGCCATGCTGATCTGAAGTCGTACCTCGTTTAGGATGTGTCTACTACTTGAAATTTCCACACCTAGGTAATTAAAGCTCATAACTTGTTCTACAATTTTTTCATACACCACCAGCTTGCATCTGATCGGTTCCTTAGCTATAACCATGGCTTTAGTTTTCTCTACTGAGATTTCCATATTTAGTTCTTTAGCTGCTCTGGTGAATTCGAAGATCAGTCTCTGTAGTTGGTCTTCATTCTCCGCCATCAAAACCGCATGATCAGCATAACACAGTATTTTACCAGTTTTCTGGTTCATCCTGTACCCTGCGTCGACTTGCTTGACCCGTCGCACTATCTCATCCATAACCATGTTGAACAGGATCGGGCTGAGACTATCACCCTGTCTTATTCCTACTCTAGGTACCTACAGGTACCTCCTCGGTCAGTGTGTTACCTGCCTTTACCCTGGTGGTATTGTTGGTGTTGAGTTGTTTTACCAGCTTTATGTAATTTGGGTGAATGTTGTGCTGTCTTAAGACGTCTTTTGGACGTCCTTCAGTCTCACACGATCGATTGCCTGTTTAAGGTCAACAAAACACAGAAACAGGTGCCCGCTCTGTACTCCAAGGATTTTTCGACGAGTTGTCTCAGTATGAAGATAGCGTCTAGAGTTGAACGGTTCTTTCGGAAACCCTGTTGTTCTTCATTGATACCAACAGATTCTGGGTTCCACCGGTGAATTTCAATGCAAGGTGTAGGATGTTACTGTTTATATAGTTGACCTGCTCTACGTTGTTCTCATATTTCTCATGTATAAGCAAACCGACCCCTGCCTGTGCTCTCTGGTCCTGATCTTTACCACTATAATAGAGAATGTATTGCTGGTATCTCGCATTGCCTCTCCCTTTCTTCTTCGTTTCTGAGAGTGCGCAGACGTCAATGCGATGTTTTGTGAGTTCCATGATGACTTCTTGATCCTTGTTGGTCCATGATGTTATGTTCCATGTATCAATTTGCATAATTATACTCCCTCTCTAGGTGGCTAACCTAGAGAGGAAGCAGGAAAAAAAAGTACAGGGAATTGGACTCATCCCGGGATAAAAGTCCGAAATCCACTTTTTACATCGTTCTTCAATGAAGACCTAAGGTTAACTGTTTTAAAATATCTTTAGAAATACCGACTTGCCCTTCTCAAAAAAAATTTATGAAGTTCTAATTTAGGGCGCTATTTAAAATTTAACCAATGACAAAATTCTAACTAATTGGGAACTATAGTATCCGACAACTAAATGGACCATTCACATAAAATAAAACAATTTGAGGCTAAAAATATAAAACGTTCAAGAAATAATAAAATAACAAGTAATGTGAACTTTGAAAAATTAACTTTTTGAAACAGGATGTGATCAACTAAAATTTTTAAAAGGTGTGGAAGTCTGAAAATATTTTCTATCGAAAATAATAAAAATGTACTGAAGGTACAAACGTATTAAAAATATTGAAATTAAAGATTATTAAAATGTTCACTTCAATTTATTTTCATTTAAAAAAGTTCAATGTACATAGCCTCCTATAAGCGTTCATGCTACTTTTTCTCTACTTTAATTTAATTTAACGTTAGGAAGTATCGGTTGACTCTTCTTTCCATCTGCGATGGCATCTTCAGCTTTGTTAAACCAAGTTCCAACGGTAGAATTTTAAGAATTCTTTAAGCTAAGGAAAGGAAGCATGAACACGCCTGTGAGATTTAATAAAATCTCGCTTTCGTAATAAAATTATTTTATTATATAAGTAATTTATACACGGGGTATAAATTTTGTAACAATATTATTATTTTAACACCTCATTTAGCCAATCTTTGACTTTTGCTATATCGGCATATATGATATAGTTGTCAACATTACATGTGTTCACATCGTTTAACGATCTAGATACAATCCCTCTGAGGGTCCATCTGTTATTTCTTAACATCATAAACCCTGCACCGCTATCTCCGCTGCAAGGACCTTTTCCGTCACGGTTACCTAGTAAAACAAAATCAATTATAAAGCATGATTACACTATTTTTAATATCAAATTAATTACCAGCGCAAAAAGTTCTATTAGATGTTTGTGGTATAAATTTTGGATTCGAACGAAGACATTCAACTGTTGAAACAATTGGAAGCTCTACGTATGCTGCGTATTCTACTTTCGCGTTCCCACTTTTATAGCTGCCCCATCCTGCTACTGTACCGGGCTGTCTTACAACCAACTCTAAATCTTCATCTTCGTTCCATATACAAATTGGTAATACAGACCTTGAGAACGTAATTCGCTTGCTTAAAGTGAATACTGCAATATCGGAGTCGCCATTTGTCGAATTATAATCTGGGTGTACCGAAATGTTACTCACTCCAGAAGTTACAATATCGTCATTCGTAATCCAATAGCTAATATCAAAATCTCCAAAAATTATTAGAATGTCTTCTGCATCATAAAGTAACGCATTTTGAAATTTTATACAATGGCCAGCTGAAATGACAATAAATAATATTATTGGTATTATGTCAATAGTCACTGTAATAAATTATGAAATAATACATTTTTTCATCTCATTTAACATCTGCATCGACACTTTAACCAACTTCATATCCGTCCTATGTGCGGACGGTAACAGCAGATGGAGCACTGTAATTGTATACGAAAGCCCCAAGGAAGTAAGGATATTCGGTTGATGGCCGACGAGTCATTTTGACTATGAAAGGGCAAAACATCGATTATTATTTATCATTTTACTTGGTCTGTGTTTAATCTTAATTAAACATGGGTATGCGGACACCCTGTATATATAAAATATAATTAATTATTTAAAACTGCTGACCAGGAAATACAATAAATGCAACTAAGTAAGTGTAAATAACCTGGTAGTTATGTAGGTTATTAAAGGTATTTAATGTAAACACAACAAAATTAGTGTAACAATGAAAATATTATTAAGTTTGCAAAAAATTGTAAGATATATAAATACGGTGATATTATTGAAATAAACGAGTTCTGAATTTAACATCCGTTTGATTCGCATCTTCACCACATAAATTAGGAAGGGTACTTCTTGCCACCTTCTCCTAATTTATTCATGGTCCTTTGAACCACAGAATCAGTCCACATAGAAGAAGAAAAGAAAATCATCAAGGTCCATTCACCGAGACAATTAAGAAAATTATCAAGGTCCACTCAGCGACAACAAGAAGAATATCACCAGGGTCAAAAGCAACACAAACAAAAACAACGGTCCAACACAACGGTCCAAAAAATCAAAGCACACAAAGGTCCACAGCGACGCCAAAAAAGTCACCAAATACAACGAAATAAATATAAACCACACCGAGGCTCCAACAAAAACCACCCAAAGAAGTAAAGAGGCAAACAGAGGGAAGAATGATTCAATATTTTGTTAAGAGTACAGTATATTTTGTGATGCTGCAAAAGCCGAAATTCGGGCAGTATCATAAAATTGTTGTATAATAACTGCAATTCCTTTTTACGGGGGAAGACTAAAAAACCCCATCGCACGTCTTTGAGTCTGAAGTACGTGGTAAAAAGGAAAAGCAGAATCTACTACGAAAACAAATCAAATCGTCAAATACCAAACTCATCAAAAACAGAAGATTACACCAAAAAAAGACAACAAGCATTATTAACATTAATTCTAGAAGCAAGAAGTAACCACAAAATATTCTTGCAATTAAACGCACCAGAGCATGTATATATTACATCTAGTTACATTGAATCAATCGAAACAAAATATCAAGAAGCCATTCAATATTTACAAACTTGCAGAAAAGCCGAAGGAAAATCCTTAGAAGACATATCAAATCAAATAATACAATTCAAAAGACCAGCACAAGAAGACATATCAAATCAAACAATACAATCCAAAGGACCAGCACAAGAAGACATGGAAATAAATTAAGTACTACGAATTAAAAAACAAAAAATTAGACTACATTACTTAAATGAAGCTATGGAATCCGCAAAAAAGAAATTACAAGAAGAAATCAAGCAAAGCGCATATGAACGAATCAAGAACAAATTAGATACCCAATGGGAAACAATTATGGATTCAAACTTAGAAATAATGGTTTACGAAGAGAAAAAACAAGATGAATATTTTACTGAAAATCAATTCACAGTTACAGAAGAAAAATACGAGAAGATAATGGAAGAACTGGAGCAGAAAATAAATCAAAATTCAACTAGCAAACCAAACATAATATTACCGATAATACAACTACCATATTTCAGTGGAGGATACGAAGCCTGGGGAACATTCTGTGACATATTTAAAAAAGTCATACACACAAATACCGCAATTACTAAAACCGAAAAAATGCAGTACCTAAAATCACACGTAAGGGGAGAAGCCAGCAAATTGATACAACATCTATTAATTATAGAATAAAACTATGACTCAGCCTGGGAAATACTAACGAAAAGATATCAAAACAAACGATTTATAATTTCAAGATTAATGGACCAAATAATGAATCTACCGATAATGCGGCAAGAAAATATAAAACAACTACGCAATATCCATAACACAGTACATGAATGCATCAAAGCAATAGAAAATCAAGGAATAGAAATCGAAAGTTGGGGTCCAATGATTGAGAAATGGATTAGCAAAAAATGAGATCCAGAAACAAACAAAATATATGAACAAACAATAACAAACAATCAAGAGGTCCAATCAATCCAGTCATTATTTGAATTTTTGGAAAAAAGATGCCAATCTATTGAAGCAGCACAAACAATAAAAAATAATAACAATTTCAAACAAAACAATTATAATAATTATTACGAACCAAAAATGTTTTAACAAGACAAATGTTTTTGTTGCGGTCAACAACACCCCATTTACGAGTGCAGCAAGTTTAAGAGCATGAGCATACTTGAAAGGAAAGAATTTATCAAAGAAAATAGAAGATGTTTTAATTGTTTTAATCAGCATAAAATTGAAGATTGCCTAAGTAGAAAAAATTGTTATACCTGCAATAAAAGACATAATACTCCCTTACATGAAGAATGGAAAACACCAACAACATCCAGATACGGCAATTCAAAACCACAACAAGTATTTACAAGACAACATAATTCATATCAAGGGCAGAATCAAGTTAGATCAAACATAACAACACTAGCATACTCAAGACAAACGAGGAATAATCAATCAACAGGTTCTTACACAACAAAATATGATGAAAGCATGGTATTATTAGCAACTGCTTTGGTATGCACCACATCTCAAATAGGTAACATGGAGTATTTAAGAGTAATAATAGATTCCGGAAGTCAAGCAGCATTAATGACAGAAGCAACAGCACAAAGAATATAATATCCGAAAACAAAAATATTAGCAGAAATATCAGGGATCAATGATGAGAGCCCTAAAATAGCCAAATACAAAATGCAAGCTACAATAACACCAAGATTTCCAAGTGAATTTTTTTTTAACACCAATTTCATAATACTTCTAAAGTTAACTAAAAGTCATCCCGATCAATATTTGGATATGGATTTAGATTGGGACAACGAATTATTAGCAGATCCAACATATAATAAACCAGGCCCAATAGACGCAATATTAGGGGCTGACGAATTAAGCCGCATCATTCAACAGGGATTACGAAGAATGGAGAATGGAATAGTATGCCAAAACACACAATTAGGATGGCTCTTGTCACAGCAGCGTGACAAGAGTGGGGCGTGGTGGGGCAGCGTGTCACACCAAAGTCAACAACCAATCAAAATAATCAGTATGATCAGTCGCTATGAAGAAGATAAAAAATTACAGAAGTTTTGGGAATTAGAAGAAATTGAAAATGAAAAACCAATGTCTGAAGAAAACAAAAGATGCGAAGAACACTTTGAGAAAAATACTACAAGAAGTCAAGATGGCACATACACAGTGAAGATACCATTTAAAGAAAATCAAGTACAATTGGGTGAATCAAAACAAAAAGCGGTTGCAAGATTTCATCAGTTGGAGAAGAAATTGGAGAAAAATAAGGATCTTCGCAATCAATACAATAAGTTCATGGAAGAATATTTAAATCTTGGTCACATGAAAAAGAACAAGCAAGCAAATCAAGGAAAGTACTACATCCCACATCAACCAGTTATTAGAGAGGAAAGTACTACCACAAAATTAAGGGTAGTATTTGATGCCTCTTCAAAAACAACCAATGGAAAAAATTTAAATGAAACAATGCATATCGGTCCGAGGCTACAACAAGAATTAAGAGAAATATTATTAAGATGGAGAAAATATGCAGTGGCATTTTGTGCAGACATAGAGAAGATGTACAGACAAATCAAAATAGCGGAAGATGACCAACAATATCAATACATACGTAATATGGAGATTTCACAATAATCAACCGATACAAGAGCATCAACTAACTACAGTAACATATGGTACAGCATCCGCTCCATATTTAGCAGTCAAAACACTTCAAAAACTAGCTCAAAAAGAAAAAGAAAAGTATCCCAAAGCATCAAAAATAGCATTAACAGATTTTTATGTTGACGGTTTATTATCCGGAGCAGAATCAGTTGAAGAAGCCAAACAATTACAAGAAGAACTAATAAAAATGTTAAAAACTGGAGGATTCAATTTAAGAAAATGGGCAAGTAACAAACAGGAAATATTAGAAAAGTTATCGGAAGAAGTTAACAGCGAGAAAATTACGGAAATATCAAATCAAGATGTACACAAAACATTAGGAATATACTGGGCACCTAACGACGACACATTTCAATTCAAAACACAAGCTATAAAATGCGAGAAGGCAACGAAAAGAACAATTCTGTCGGAAATATCAAAATTATTCGATCCATTAGGATGGTTGTCACCGGTTATCATAACTGCAAAATTAATAATTCAAGAATTTTGGATAAAGGAAATAGAATGGGACAAACTAGTTCCACAAGAAATCTACAAAAAATGGACATCATATTTATCAACACTAAAAGAAGTAGAAAAAATAAAAATTCCGAGGTGGATCAACACAGAAAAGGAGATTCAAATCGAATTACATGGGTTTGGTGATGCATCAGAGAAGGCGTATGGGGCAGTAATCTATGCAAGAACAAAGAAAAACGGAGAATTCAAAATTATAATATTGGTTGCCAAATCTAAAGTAGCACCAATAAAATAAATAATATCAATACCAAGATTAGAATTATGTACAGCTGTATTATTATCAAAATTAATGGAATATGCAAAAAGGACATTAGAAATAAAAAATATTCAACAAACAGCATGGACCGATTCAAAAATAACATTAGCATGGATAAAAGGAAACCCGGAAAGATGGAACAAATTCGTAGCAAATAGAGTCATCGAAATAAACAAAAATTTGTCGGAGCAACGTTGGAAATATGTAAAAACATCCGAAAACCCTGCGGACTTAATATCAAGAGGAATACAACCATCTAAAATAAAGGAAAACGGATTATGGTGGAATGGACCAAAATGGTTAGAACAGGAAATTGAAGAGACACAGCCAGAATAAATCCCAGAAACAAAAATTGAACAAAAAAGAAGTTTACAAGTAACAATCAAGAATAAAACAAATCCAATAATCAAAAACTTTTCATCATTAACAAAATTGATCAGAATATTAGCATATTGCAACCGATTCTGCAAACGAACATCAAATAAATCAACACAAGCACTTCAAGTAGAGGAAATTCAATACACGCTTCACCAAATTATAAAACAAGTACAACAAGAAACGCTAAGAGATGAAATACGGGAATTACAGAATAAAAAAGGAGTAAACAAAAACAGTAAATTAATCAGTTTAAACCCATATTTACAGGACAAAATCATCAGTGTTGGAGGAAGACTGAAAAATTCAATATTACCAAGAGATCAAAAGCATCCGATAATAATACCAAGTCAAAGTCATTTTACGACATTAATAATAAGGGATGCACACCACCAAACATTGCATATAGGCATTCAACAAACGTTAGCATACACAAGAAGAAAATACTGGATAATAAATGAAAAAAAAGCGGTACCAGGAGAAATCAAGAAATGCGTAATTTGCATACGACATAAGGCAGAAACAAGCAAAAAAGTAATGGGAAATCTACCAGCACCAAGGGTAACACCAGCTCCACCATTCCTGCATACGGGGGTAGATTAAGCAGGGCCAATAGCAATAAGAATGTCAAAAGGAAGAGGAAATAAATCATATAAGGGATACATTGCAGTCTTCGTGTGTTTAGTAACAAAGGAAATTCATCTAGAAGTAGTAAGCGATTTAACAACAGATGCATTTTTGGCAGCATTGAGAAGATTTACATCACGAAGATGTAAATCACATGTACAGTGATAATGGTACAAATTTCGTAGGAGCAAATACTGTAATCCAGAAAGAATTAAGGAGAATTGTAAACGACAATGATTTTCAAAATAAAATGGGATCTCAAGGAACGCAATGGCATTTCATCCCTGCAGCAACACCGCACCAAGGAGGACTTTGGGAGGCTGCTGTGAAAGCAATGAAGCATCATCTGACAAGGATAATAGGAGAAAACAAATTGACATTTGAAGAAATGAGCACATTATTATGCCAAATTGAAGCTTGTTTAAACTCACGACCTCTCTGCAGAATAGACAACAGTCAAGATGATTTAGAAGTTCTTACACCGGGACATTTTCTAATAGGCAGAGAGATAATTACTCCGACACATATAGCCAATTCGATGGTAACTGCAGCGCATAACTCCAGATGGAAATTGGTACAGAAGATAAAAAACGATATGCGGAAAGCATGGTCATCAGAATACCTGCATAAATTACAACAAAGATACAAATGGCAAGATATAAATAAAAATCCAGAAGTAGGAGATATAGTAATTATCAAGGAAAAAGACATAAAACCAACACAGTGGCCATTAGCAAAAATATGTGAAACCCATCCAGACTCCGACGGCATAACAAGAATAGTAACAGTAAAAAAAGCGAAAGGTCAAATAGCAAAGAAAAATGTACACAACCTCATACCATTAATAGAAGAACCAATTGTTGAAGCAGCTGAGGTAGAAGTACCATCTCAAGAAAAGAAGAAGAGAAGAAATACAACTACATTGATAACAAAAATCTTATTTTTAAATCAGCATTTAATATTACACAATTGAATTCGGGAATATACGTAGAGCATCTAGGAACCGCAATGATTGAAAGGGGGCTTTTTCAATTGGAAATTAAGTATAGCAAATTAAAATTAAAAGAAGACGTTACAGCGGTAAACAATGTTATACATCAGTTTGATGAACTATGTAAAGGAATAGCAGAATTGCATCCGAAGACAATGTGGCATACTTTAGAACATCATTTAAAAGAAGACATGCAAAAGATAAATTGGATAGAAGAAGAAGTACAAAATTATCATAATCAAGTATTAAGAAAAAAAAGGGGTTTTTTAGGAGAAATAATGACGTCAGTATTTGGAGTAAATGATGAAGTTTACAAAAATAGGCGACTGTGCCGTTACTCTGACAGGCTGAAAAAAAATTTCTTCAGCTACACACTAAAGAACAGGCTTATATTTGTCTAATAAAACAATAAAAAGGCTGAACGGAGTAAAAACAACCCCAAAATCGACTTTTGAAAAGAAGGGAAAGTAAATTCATGTAGCCGGTCGAACCCGGGGTCTGCACATGGGAGAGTAGCCGAAATTGTACCGGCACCAATATTGTACCACCGCTGTTTTTATGCTTTACAAGGAAGCCAGAGCTTTCTGACGCCGTTTGGTGGAACTAGTCACTGCCTAGAGTGGAGTGCTGAAGTTTTACAACGTTCACGTTTGTCACTTTTGTTTTATTGAATTGTTTAGATTTCAGAGTGTCTCAGTGTAGTTTTACAGTTCCATACGTAAGGCTACAGCATCTGTAATGGTATTTGCAAACCATTTTCATACATACACTTAAGAAAAGCATATATTTAGGTGTTTAAAAGTGGTTGTTTTCCTTCGCCGGACCATTGTTAGGTTAGGAATCGTAGTATATTTACGTGAAATGCAAGTTGCCCATATTGTACCACACCGAGTTGCCTATATTGTAGGAAAGAGTTGCCAATATTGTACCACTTAACATATTTTGTTATGTTCAAACTGAATAATTTCTGCTATTGGAAAATAAATTGTGTTGAATAAAACATCATTAATGGTATTCAGTCAAATTTATTTTACCATACACTGATCCCTCTATATATTTTACTATAGGTACAATTAAGGAAACCCATGGTACAATATAGGCAACTAGTTTCCTAAATCGTACCACTTGCAACCTTCCGGAAAAATATATTTTTTAAACACTAACAGCAATGATATCAAATTAAAAAAAATATTATGTGTGTGTAAAGGTATGTTCTTTATCCTGATACATCGTTCACTCAAATATAACGTGTATTATTCAAATTAAAAATCAAAATATGTTAAGTGGTACAATATTGGCAACTCTCCCCTATCGGGTTACAGTCCCTTGAAATGGAGTGAAATTTTTTCGGTCCGATTTTAATTTTTCTTTGAAATTCGGGTAAGGGGGGGTGTGCTTAGTAGATATTAGTATAAATATTCGCGAAAAAATGGAAAATAAGGCGGTTATTGCCGAAAAAGTGAAAAAATTAAATTTTTTTTGCCTTCGAATTTTAGGGGTGTGCATTCGAAAAGGAGGGTAATCCATCGTCAAATCCTACTCCTCCGGGGCGCCGCTCCGCTCCGCTCTGCACCCCTACGGAGCGGATTTGACTCTGGTTACTAGGCTAAACATACGAGAAGGCGCCACCGATCAAGAACACCGGGATCTATGCAACCGGGATGTGAGAGACCCTCGAAATAGCATTAAAAAGTATAGTCGCGGTATGGGGCAGTAAACTATTACGTTTCACCCCCTAAAAATCGCCTAAAAACAAAAAATAATCGATGTTGCATGTACGACGCTCGAGATGCATCTGCTGCTGCGAAATTTTCTAGTTTCTAGTTTCTAGTTTCTATTATGTCCAAAATGGAGCATCACGGCGTAGCCGTCCTTCTCCTTCATCTAGCTAATGTGGATAAACTGGCTTTATGAAATTGTGGAGGCCGGTGGGCCTCTCGGTTTAGCGTTGGGCTAAGATTGGCTGATAATTTAATCAGGTATGTGACTGTGAATTGTTGATCTGATATTATTTCCTGGTGGAAAAAGTTAAAGTTTCTTGTTTTTTTTTTTGGTGTTGAGTTGTTAGCTCAAATGCCTTTGCGATGGGGAGCAGTTGCTCTTTTTCTTTTGCGTATGCATTGGTTTTGGAGATTTTTTGGCGTTAGTTTAAAAATGAACTGGTTTGGTGTTGTTTGTTCGCGGCTTTCATACTGACGAATACAGTTTTTTAGCTACTTGCTCGCGTGGTCTGTGCGGTTATTGCCTGTGAAAGAGCGGAAATGCACGCTATGGTGGACTCCTCCACCATAGCGCCGCGGAGAATTGTAGTCACCGCTTCTAGCAACTGGTTGACTAGAACTGCTGTTTCTTCAGGTGTTTGTCTCAGGTTGTTTATCGTTGGCAATGTGGGTGGGTTTCTCGCGAAACCTTGGCTTGGTTGGTGTTCGGTGTTATGATGACCGGGCCTGGCGTTGGATTTTTTGGGTATGGCTGTCCTTGGGTAGCGTGGGCACCCTCGGAAGTTTGCCGGATGTCGGCCGTCGCAGTTCGCGCACTTTGCGGGGTCTGTGCTAGGTTTGGTGCACAGGGCTGTAAAGTGGTCACCGGCGCACTTGACGCACTTTGGGTTCGTTCGGCAATTCCGTTGCGTGTGCCCAAAGTCTTGGCACCGATAGCACTGATTTGCATCAGGTCTTTTATTGGGTTTTTCAATCTTGGTAGAGATACCAAGGATTGTTGTCGTATTGAAAATGTTTTTCGCGTTTGCGTTTCTTTCTAGCGTGGCAAGAAAGAGTGGCATCGGCCGTCTGTCTTTTCCGTACAGCATCTGGTGAATGCTTGTGCAAGAGAAGCCTTGCTCGACCAGATCGTCTTTAATGTCGTTGATCTTGAGGGAACCGGGTAGTCCACGAATGACTACTTTCACTGGTTTTTCCGCACGGGGTAGAAAAAAGTGTGATTGGATGTTATTCGTCTCAAGCAACTTGTTTAATTCGCGGTAATTATTGTCTGACTTAGGGTACACAGTGATGCCCGTTCTTGTTGTTTTAATTTTGTTAAATTCGATGTTTTCGTTTTTGATTAAATGAAAGACTGATTTCCAATTATTTGTTTTGATCGTTATTGGAGGAACGCGTTTTGTTTGCTCTGAGGGAGCGTCGTCTGTTGGATCGCGGTCTACGTTGACCGAGGGGGCGGAGGCTATGTCCGCTATCAGAGAGGTGGAAGCAAAATCTGATAATGGGGCGGAGCTAGTGTGAGCAACTGGGGAGGAGCCTATGTGCACAACTTGATCCGTGGAAGTTGAAAGTGCAAGCGGGGAATTATCTGAAGCCAACGTTTCACTAACCTTGACTTTTTTCCTCGTTTGTTTTCCTTTCTTTTCACTTGCGTCGGACCAATTTTCGTCTTCAGCTGATTCCGCTTCGATGTCGTTGTCCAAAACGCAGAATTTATTGTATAGCGTCGCCGCTTCAGGTGAGGTTTCGTTGGAGCTGGATTGTTCCGGCAGCTTCCTTTTTACAACCTTCCTTGGGGTTTCGAAGTCTTGCTCGGTTGAGCATGGTGGTGATTCGACTTCTTCTTCTTCTCCTCCAAGTGCGTCACTTATGTAACGCTCCTGTTCCGGCGAGCCTTCTGGTAGTTGGAGGGCGGTATTGTAGACTGAGCTTAGGACGGCTTGTTGAGCTAGTATCTCTTTCCTTTCGGATTCGATCTGTATGAGGCGTTCTGCTGCGGTCGAAAGTTGATCTTCGAGAATCTCAACTTTGTAGAGACTTCGGAGTCTGGGTTGCTGGTAGAAAGCTACCATGCCTGGTGATAATTCTTGTGGTGAATGGTCATTTAGTCTGATCCATATATTCTTCTCTTGAGGAGGGGTTACTACCCTCTCAGGTTGTACCATTGGTGAGTAATCGTTATACTGGTTGTAATGGTATCTCGGTTGTATCGGTCTCTTGTTCTTGTGTTTTCCTCCCATCTTGTTGTTAGCAAGTGGGAATTTATCTCGAGTTTCACTGCACTTTTGCACTACTTACACGTACCGTCAACAAAATGCGCGCCGGCCGAACGATGAAGTGGCATTCGACCGGTTGTGCACCATGCTCTCGCTACTTTTCCGTACTTTTCAAATTCGAATATTTCGGTCATTTGGACCCGATTCATATGTTTTACTTTTACAATATGCTAAAATAAGTGTGTTCTTTAGTGTGTAGCAGAAGAAATTTTGTTTCGAGCTGTCAGAACAACTGCACAGTAACCCAAAAATATAAATAAATTGGAAAGTAATCAGCAAGAACTTGTGAAAACAGCAAACCATCAAAAAAAGTCTTGTTGTCAGCATTGTCTACATTCAATAACACGGAAATAAGAATAAACATAAAATTACAAAAGTTGAAAATCAATTTAAATTCAGCAGCAATAATGATACAAGAATGGCAAAATTACCAAGGAGAAGAAAAATTGGAAATTCAAATATTAAGTACAATTCAATTAGCAAGCAATTACATTTCGGAGATAAGTGCGTATTATTCAAAAATTCTAGAATTATTGTTGGGGCGTGGCAGCTTACATGACCTTATTTCACCAGTTCATGTAAATCAACTTATAAACGACGCACAGCAAAAAATTAATTCAATGTTGAGAATAGTGAGAAAACCAATTATTATCAAGACAAGGTGTGTGACAAATGACACACATATAAACATATACAGCCAATTGTTACTAGTTGCTGCAAATAAATTCGAGATGATGAAAATAACTCCAATCCCATTCAAGAGAGGAAACACTACATCATACTGGATAACTGAAGTTCCAAACGCATTCATCGCAGTAGACTACAACAAACAAGTATATTTTGAAAGAAATAATGAAGAATTTAAAGAGCTCTCCAGCAACAATACAAAATTTAGAAACAACACCAAATTGTATAATTGATCAAATTTATCAACGTCCAAATCCAATAAGCTGCAATACAATTCAAACAAGGATCAACTCTACAATATGGAAACAATTATTTACACCAAATATAGCACTATGAGGCTGCTTTTGGGTGGTTCCCCAATTGCAGTCAAAGACTTCGTCACCATACTGGGGGTAAAGATAGACAAGAACCTGAATTTTGCCGATCACATCCGTACGGCGTGCAACAAGGCGACGGCGATAGTTACTTCGTTCGCTAGACTAATGCCCAACATCGGTGGCCCAAAACCGACGAAGCGAAGGATGTTGGGCACCGTCGCACAGTCAGTGATGTTGTACGCCGCTCCCGTTTGGCAAGAGGCAGTCAACGTCCAGCGTAACCGTAAGAGGCTGCAAGCGGTCCAGCGCAAGATGGCACTTCGAGTAACTTGCGCTTACAGGACCGTGTCCGGCGAAGCCGTGCGAGTCTTGGCCTCCATGCCTCCCATAGAGCTTTTAGCTAGAGAGAGAGCAGACGTACGAGCGGGACCGGACCCCACCATTAAGCAGCGGACGCTCGACGATTGGCAAAGGAGCTGGTCCTCCGGCACGAATGCCGCTTGGACCAGAAAGCTCATTCCGGATCTTCGTCCTTGGGTAGCGAGAAAGCACGGAGAGGTGAACTTTCATATAACACAAGCTCTCACCGCCCACGGATGCTTCCAGGCATATCTCCACAGGTTCAGGCTGACCGAGTCACCTGCCTGTCGTTACTGCGGGGACGAAGATACGGCGGAACACACTCTTTTCGGATGCCTAAGATGGGAGAGGGAGAGAGTGATGATTTCCATCCGGATGGGCGACACACTAAGCCCGGACAACATGATTGCTTTCATGCTGTAGTGGCGAAGACGAATGGCTGGCTGTAGCGGTCTTCATCAGTCAAGTGATGAAGACCAAGGAGGGGGACGGACGAGCTGAGCAAGCCGAAGCTCGAGTCCTCGCCCTACAGTTAAGTCAATGACAGCCTTTTAAAGTTCCCTTGAGAAGTTCCCGCGAGAAGATGCGCGAGAAGATCCCAAGAGAATTCCCGAAGAATATCGTCATTGATCGGCGGGTCGGGTCTGGTCGAGTAGTGACGGTCGTTCGACGGGGTAGGTTAGTGTCGGTACGACGATAGCGCGTAGACCCTCTGTGGACACAAACTCTCGTGCTAATCCAGAGGGGGACGATCGCGAAAATAGTGCCGTCAAATATAAAGACGAGTGGACTGGCATTTTGCCAGTGACCACAATTTTTTCAAGATGACCCGGTCGCATCGCGCTCTGTGATTTAATATGATTTGCAGGGTCGCTTGGGGGCTCGGGGTCTCCGGTATGGATGACGGTCGGCTCGGCCTTGACTTTGTCGCCGGAATTTCCGCCTATTAAGTTAATGACGAGTGGACTTACACCTATACTGACGACCGCGGACCACTAGGTGACCCGGTGAGACGTGTTGGATCGCGGCGAGCGGTGTGTCCGGTTCAATTGAAAAAGTAGAATCAAGTGATAGTGCCTGACCTCCCGTACACAAACTTTCGTGCTAAACCGGGAGGTCATCGGGAGCCTGCATCATCGATGCAGCATTGAAGATCGCAGACGACAGCGGAAGTAATGCCGAGAAGGTAAAGCCCGCTGTCGTCGGGGAGGGGGTTTTAGTCAGTTAGAATCTGACATTACCATCCCTGATGGGGTGGTGCCTATGAAGGTTTCCCCCTTCCCTGCAGGAAAAAAAAAAAGATGTGCAGTAATTTGTGACAACCAGAGGCAAGATATAATAATTAAGGACACTTGCATTATACAGTTGTCACCTGAGTGTAGTATAAAAACAAAGCATAATGTTATAACTCCACAACGCATCAACACAATTCACATTTTGCCATTATATCACAAAGAAATACCAGTAAACAACGAAACCATTCTAATCCAAAAGTGGCGACCACCAAAAGTGATGGAACCGGTGTTAACACACTCAGAAGATATTCAAAATTTGGTAAATGAAGAAGAAGACATTGCACAGGAAATTTCAGATCACAACTGGAAAACTATTAATCATCATTCAATAAAGTTCAACATAGTCACAGGGATAGTCATAATAAGTATAATGGGAATGTGCCTATGTGGATATCATTGGTGGAGGATCCGTTCATATTCACCAAAGCAACAAATAGTAAAGGACGCTATGGAAACCATAGAACTGCAACCATTATAACCATTGGAGGTGGCAGAATGTTTAATCTTAATTAAACATGGGTATGCGGACACCCTGTATATATAAAATATAATTAATTATGTAAAAACTGCTGACCAGGAAATACAATAAATGCAACTAAGTAAATGTAAATAACCTGGTAGTTATGTAGGTTATTAAAGGTATTTAATGTAAATACAACAAAATTGTAACAATGAAAATATTATTAAGTTTGCAAAAAATTGTATATAAATACGGTGATATTATTGAAATAAACGAGTTCTGAATTTAACATCCGTTTGATTCGCATCTTCACCACATAAATAAGGAAGGGTACTTCTTGCCACCTTCTCCTAATTTATTCAGTCTGTTTGCCTTCCTCGCTGGGACTGTAGTTCACCAAATCCTAATATCATCACTTGCATGGGGCTGTCACATACAGGATTCTTAAAATCCAAACTTACAGAAGTTTTGTTACAATTGAATAAACGAATCTTTATAAATATACTTTAGAACTTTGCCCAAAAATGATCAAATTCCATAAGAATATAAAGGTTTTATTGAAGAAATTTAATATTTATAAACTACCAATAATTTTCTGGAAAATATTACTTAAAAATGATAACAGATTTCTTACTGTGTATATCCCCGGAAAACTTTCCACCTTCAACGGGATATTCTATAAAAAATGTATTTTCATGTTCTCCGAGTTAAATTTTTGTTTATTAGGTTTTTCATGGAGACATAATTTTATTAACTCGAAAGTCTTTTTAGCGGAAATAAATTACTTAGTAATTTACTTAGTAATTTCTTGAGTGGTGTAGAATTGACTATCCATTGAGTTCTGCTTCTCCCGATGGAGGCATCACCACATAAGATTCAAAAATCGCCCCAAAGGGTAAATATGTGTAGTTTTTGGAATTATTTCGTAAACAGTTTGGTACCTGAAAAATTTTGTATCAGGTAAAATTGAAGGAACAAAATTTTAAATAAAAATTAGAAATTAGTATAAAAATTATAGTTCATACGGTATCGAGACTATCGGCGTAGTATGGGTGGGTACATTGGGTATTTAGTTGCGTAAATAACTACTAAACTGTTTTTTGGACGAGTATCTCCACGGATGTGTGATTCCATAGCATAAATACGCAATGTCCACCTCTAACCCCTGTACCGCACGAACTATAGCTTTAGGTCATATTATGTTAAAAAAATTTTGATCCCATCAAATTTATACAATATAACATTTTTCAGCAGATGCACCGGTTAGAAAATAATTGCGAAAAACTATACATATTTATCGTTTAGGAGTTTTTTTTAATATTATGTGATAAAACCCCTATTGGAGAAGAGAAAATTAGATGCAGTGCTTAAGGGTATGTAGTACATAAGTACTTACCAAATTTTGAAACTAAATTAGGAGAATATTACGAATGAAAAATTTTTGCCGAGTGTATTTTCCCTTTTGTATAACGCACATCCGATAAATTTTATCTTATTATTTACATCTCTTAACAATTTTTTTATAACATTTTTTTTCTTGATAACCTGAACAATTAATATTTAAATTAATGAATTAATAATATTATATGACAATGATTGTAAAAATGATCGTATTTTGAAAAAGTTCTGTTTTACCTGTTATAACGTGTTTATTGGAAACCAAACTGCCTGTGCATCTGTATTCGTGTGTTTTTAGGTTTGAATCTTTAGGCTTATACATTATAGCAGCCAGCCATGGAGATTGATTCTCTGCAACGTTAGTTCCACCATATATTAGTGGCACCGAGATCGCAGGTGGAAGAACCCCGCAATTTTCAGAGGAAGGAATTGGATTTATTGGTGGGTGGCGGGTAGCCCAAACATTTGTAATGCCCTGTCGTTCCGGTGTTACTAAAAGATAAATTCATTTCTTAAAATCGAATTATATTTTTTACAATGGTATATTTTACTTGATTCTTGCATTCCGATACAACTGTTCGGACTAGAGTGCCAACGTATACTCGTATAATTTATGACAGCTAGTAGCCTCAAAAATGTAAATACAAGTGTAAATTTAGTTTTTTAGAGTGATTTTGATAACGATTTTCACAGTGATAAGAAATTCTCTGCGTATCTACGATACCGGTAATCTACAACGACGAGTGTTATTGAGTGATAACGATACTTCTAACGTTAAAACTTTTAGAATTTTATTTAAATTTTGATTTATTTTGGAAAGTGATTTTTAGTTTAGTTATTTTATTTAGGACAAAAATTTTATTTTAAATCAGTATTTTAAGCCGCAGTGATCCCAAAATGAGTAACGAAAGAGCATACGCTTAAATCGAAAATGACTTAGAACAAACGAGAAAACACCTCGGAGTCCCTCAAAGACAAAAAGAAAAAACCCAAATTAACAAAACCCTCTAAAACGCCACCAATAATAGAAAGCCAAATCAAGAATTTGCAATCAGAACCATCAACAGATGCAACCACTAGTGCAAACCAAATGGAAGTAAACACCGAAATCGACGATTTTAATTACTTCATGCCACGGCAAACCACAAGGCAACGCAGAACACTAATACCAACGACACCAACTAGCACCCAAAACCGATACTCTACTCTATCGAGAAGACTGAGAAAAGGTACAGAAATAACAATATCATTGTAATGGGAGTGGAAACTACTGAGAGCGACATAATAAGATATCTCGAAAGGTTTACGGAAAAAGAACTGCAAGTCAGGATGAAACTGGTAGAGGCTAGCAAATTGAGCAGTAGCAAGATGGATAGTGTGGGCATAGTTAGAAACATGGCAAGCGAAATATTGAGAAATAAATACAAGCTTGGAAGTAGAGTAATCTATATAGATAGCGACTTACCGATGGAAGAACGCAAGAGAAAGTAAAAAGGAAATGGAAGAAGGGTAACGGTGGGATATCGAAAGATTACAATAGACGGAGACCTATTTGAGTGGAATAATAGAGAGAAAGCAATAAGTAGAAAAGAGGGGGAAGACCCACGCCCAAAAAACTAAGGACGTGGAAAATACCTCGAACGGAAAAACGGAAGTGTCACGAGCAATGGAAACGGAACATAGAAACGATATAACTAGAGGGTCGAGCAACCTCATGTTGACCTGTCCCAAATAAAATTAAAAATTTCCTATAGCAAAGAGGAATGTTTATATAGTATACTGTAAACATTTTATGTGTGAAAGTATAGTCAAAATTTTGAATAAATCGATTTTGAAGTTATCAAATTTAACATGTGAAAGCCGACCGACGCGCTGGAATCTTATATGAAATTCCGCGCGTCGTCATTCTGTTGACGGTACGTGTGGAATGGTATACCCTAACACTTAGAAAATTTCGTCAGATGCTGCTCGCACTCCCTACAGGTAACATGACTCGAATCCCGGTTTTCTTGAAGGATGGCGCCTTCAAGTATGTTTAGCTTTTGCCGCGTAGCGGCGTACGTGATGAAAAGCCGGCCGGAGCTCCGGAAAAGCGCAGGCTTGGGTTTCTCGATGCGCACAGCCGGACGAGTCTCGAATCCAAACCCCAAAATTTCAAATTGGTTTTTTTCAAAAGTTTGACTATACTTTCACACATAAAATTTTTACAGTTTACTATATAAACCTTCCTCTTTGCTATAGGAAATTTTTAATTTTATTTGGGGTGGTCAACTTTAGGTAACTCCCTCCTGACTAGAAACTACACATCGAAGAATAAGAGAAAGAGAAACAAGGGAAACACGAAGGTACGAACCTGGAATGTCACAACACTGCTAAAGCAAGGGAAAATCATTGAGATCGCGAAAGATCTGAATAGATACGACATGGACATCACAGTAGTAGAAGAAACGAGATTTAAAGGGGAAGGAGAGATACATAGCGATGGGCAGACTTTGTTGTATTCAGGAGGAAACAAATATAGCAGGAATGGTGTAGGTTCTTTTATAACAAAGAAAATTGAGCATAATGTAGAGCAGTCTAAAGAAATAAATAATAGAATGGCCTACTTGGAAGTGAATTCAAAACCCTTTGGACCTAGTAATAATAAATATGTACGCACTAACCAAAGAAAAAGATACAAGAGAAAATGACGAATTTTATACAGAATTGGAAAAAATAGTGGAAGACATCTAAACACGAAATGCCCCTGATAGTGGGGGACTTCAATGTAAAGGTGGGAAAAGAGGATTATATAAGGGAAGTGACTGGAAGACAAATAATACATAAGGAAACAAACGACATCGGTAACAGGATGTGCCATCTTGCAGCCGCACTGAACATTACAATCAGCAGCACAAAATATAGACATAAGCCCATGCACAAGATAAATATAAGAATAAACAACAGAAACGAAACAGTACGGGACCTGGAAAAACTAAATAATAAAAAGACTAGAAGAATAAAGAAATTAAGAAAGAAATTGGAAGAAATTAATGAACAAATAAATTACACAGGGAGAAGTTATAATATTGAAGAAGAGTGGAAAAGAATAAGGAACATAATATAGACAGCAGTTGAAAGAGTAATAGGGCATAAAAAGAAGAGCATGAATAAGAAATGGGTGGATGAAATCTGCGAAGAAAGTGTAGATTTAAAGAAGAAGGCCAGAGAGAAATGGTTGAGGGCAGGAAAAGAGGAAGACAGGACAATATATTGCTGTGGTTTACGAACTAACATGAGTAAATCTTGACTTAAATGGGAGTAGATCTGAAATGTACGAAAGGTTACTCAACATGATCAAAACATATTAAAAATAGAAAGAGAATTTAAATAAGTTAGATAAGGAATGCTCATTTAATCAAATACATTAGTTAAAATAAAATAAATTAAAAGATAAACAAAAATTAACGAACGCAATGACAAAAAAATGAATACCATTAGATTTAAGTCCGTGAAACTGTCCAAATCCCTTTTAATTTTAATTAGTTAGTAGTTTAAAATCCAGTGCTTCGAGAATTAGTGATTCACGAATAAACTAAGAGCAAAAGACAATTAAATTTGCATAAAAAGTGGAACACAAAAATCAGAATTACCCTGTATGTTGAATTTGTCCAAAAACAGTGAATCAATGAACCAATAGATTAATTTTTCTAAAAATAAAGATCAAGTACTCTCTGTACAACAACAAGGACTTATAAAAAAAAAATGTGTGTGTAGAAGTGCTATGATGAAAAACGTCACTTAAAAATATAAAGATTTCATTAAAGTGCATCGGAATATGAGAAAAACTGCCAAAGTAATTAAAAGGCAAATATTTAAAATTATCTTAATGTATTCGAACGTGCAAAAAAGTGACTTTTTGGTGTCAAATGAAAAATGGGTGAATTGATTGTTGATCGAAAAATGTGCTTAAATTGGATAAGTAATTACATAAAAAGGTTATTGTGATAATATTCAACAAGAAAAAACGGCTCGATGATCGATTTCATTGTTAAAAGAAGGAAAAACGTCATGGATCACATGGCAACCTTGATAATGAAAAATGAATTAAGAAAAGTTACCTAGTTCATCCAGTAATACAAAAAGGTAAAAATTCTTTCACTAAATAAAATCAAACCGGGCAAATTCAATAATTTTTGTGTATCGAACTGAACGTTTGTGACGGCGCAAAAATAAAAACATTTCTAGGTTAGTTTTAAGTGTTTTAATACAAGCAGCTAATGCGTAAAAGAACGTACCAACTAAAAATTTGTCAGGGGTACTAAAACTTTTGAAGTAGTTATAAATCTTGTATATAAAAAAAAAAATAATTAAATCGTTATATGTCCATAATAAATCAAACTCATTGCCAATGCGTTTTTTAATTATTCAGAGATATTACGTGAGCATTTATCAAACGAATTTAAAAGACTTGATGATAAAGAAAAATTCTAAAGGCGTAACCAATAAGAACCGACACCCATTTGAGATAGGAGGCTTATGTTAGTAAGTTTAGAGCGCAATTGGTTTCATTACCATTTTTAAGACGATCTGCTTAAGGAAACCTTATTGTTACAATTTCGTTATTGTCAACAATAGAGGGGGCATCGCATCTTAAATTGACGCAGCAACGTGAGGCACTATTGAAGAAACGTGGTGGCTCGAGAAGGAGCATTTTTGTAGGATTAGGTGAGCATCGAAAAGAGGTGACTCAAAAATAGGAATTTGTAGAAATAGTAATTTGGGGATTGAAAAAGAATCTGACATAAAAAATTAATAAATTGGATGACAGCCAGAACGGGGCTGCTAGATAAAATTGATTTGAATGAAAAAAAAAATTTTGTGACAGGCAATTTAATTTAACTAAGTAAATTGATTACAATAAAATAAAAATTTTGCAAAAACGTCAAATGAAACGAGGGGAGATGAGTACATTAGTTAAATAAATATTGCTTGTTTAAAATAAATACAAACATGGAAGACAAAGAAAAAGCGAATATGATGGCCGAAATGATGGCTATGTTTAGAGAAATGAAAGAAGAGGCGAAGAGGCAAGGAGAAGAGGCGAGAGAAAATGCAGCCAAAGCTGACAAAAATACGGAAAGATTAGAGAAGAAAGCTGATAAAAATACAGCAGAAATAATAGAAAACATCAATAAAATAGCACAAGAGGCCAAAGAAGAAAGACTACAATTAAAAGCGAAAGTATATGAGATTAAAATTCAAACTACTGAGGTAGAAGAAAAGGTAAAGTTGAAATTAGAAACCATTAACAATAAATTACAAGAAAAAAAGGTGGAGGAAAAATTAAGAAATGATCCAACACCTGTTACGAAGAAAAATCAAACTTACGTGGTAATAAGTCGAAAAACAATTAAACGGGTTCAATTTAAAATTAGAAAACTACGTGCCAAGCAAAAATTACAAGCAAAAGGTGAGAAAAGCTTGCAACAAAACACCTTTAATTCACAAAACGATTTATTTAATAAAGTCAATACATTAAACAATAGTAAAACAGGTAAAAACTTAAAACTTGACAGGCCACCACAGCTAAATGACAAGGAAACGTTTAACGATTTAATACGAGACGGTGACTTAAAAATTTATAAGTCACACCGAATTAAAAAAGATACGAATAACTACATGAAAACCATGGCAAATTACAAAAGAGTACGGTTTAAATTAACAAGACGACAATTGAAATTACAAGAAGAAAACTCGGATTAAGGGATAAATAATTATGACAACGACCAATTGTAAATATGATTAAAGCCATGAAACGGGACATGATTAATGATAAAAGAATTTTTCGGCGGATTGAAAGTTGGTATTTGTTGTATGACAGCGAAACTTAATATAAAAATGCAACAAACAATATTCGTGAACCGCTGTAGAAAAATAGTAGAAAGCAGAAGAAAATATGTATGAATTAACCAAAACAAGAAGAAGAAAATTTATTAGAACAAAAGGACTCGACGTGTGTTAACAATATTGATTTAAATTGATTGATAAAGAAAATAAAATTATTGGGAAGATAGGGCAATTTAATGTAAAACGAATAATTCATTTAAATAAAATAAATGGGAATTTAACTTGGGTGAACATTGCGATTAATAAACAACAGATAAAAGATGCAAATATGATAATAAAAATTTAATGATAGAATGGGTATCCAAATAATTAATTATTAATGAAATAAAAGGGGGTTAATTAATGTGATTAGTATGAGGAAATAGATATCCGGAAAGTTATAACACTGCGGATGTTAGATTTATTGATTATAAATGAATTATAAGGGGTACCAATAAATGGTAAAATGGATAAGAATTATTGAAATAAATAGGGAATTATTGAATAAATAAATAAGACATGAGGATACCGATGATGGAATTTAAATAAATAAAAAGTCAATTTAAAAAAGTACAACAGAGAGATAAGTTATAAAGAGGAATAGGTAAATTCACCCAGAGAAAAATAATTTTGTAAATGAACATAAAATTTAAGAACGAATCAAAATGTTAATAAAACACCTAAGATAGGTCAATTTAAAAATAAACGTTGAGCAAAATAAGATCGAAAGGAAAATACAAGTAGGGTTTTGGTTAAAAGAAATAAAATGAAGTTAATTAGAATAATGTTAGTTTAGTAAAGTTAGTTATTTAAATTTAGTTAGTTTGTGTTAAAAAAAAAAAAAAAAGTTAAATGTTACAAATTCATAGATTTCTTACAAAGAACAGGAAGATTTTATTCCAATGTGAACTTACGAATCAGGATTCTAAAGCCACATTGAGAACAAAACTTCGGGGGCTAGATGCTGTGGTTTACGAACTAACATGAGTAAATCTTGACTTAAATGGGAGTAGATCTGAAATGTACGAAAGGTTACTCAACATGATCAAAACATATTAAAAATAGAAAGAGAATTTAAATAAGTTAGATAAGAAATGCTCATTTAATCAAATACATTAGTTAAAATAAAATAAATTAAAAGATAAACAAAAATTAACGAACGCAATGACAAAAAAATGAATACCATTAGATTTAAGTCCGTGAAACTGTCCAAATCCCTTTTAATTTTAATTAGTTAGTAGTTTAAAATCCAGTGCTTCGAGAATTAGTGATTCACGAATAAACTAAGAGCAAAAGACAATTAAATTTGCATAAAAAGTGGAACACAAAAATCAGAATTACCCTGTATGTTGAATTTGTCCAAAAACAGTGAATCAATGAACCAATAGATTAATTTTTCTAAAAAAAAAGATCAAGTACTCTCTGGACAACAACAAGGACTGATAAAAAAAAAATGTGTGTGTAGAAGTACTATGATGAAAAACGTCGCTTAAAAATATAAAGATTTCATTAAAGTGCATCGGAATATGAGAAAAACTGCCAAAGTAATTAAAAAGCAAATATTTAAAATTATCTTAATGTATTCGAACGTGCAAAAAAGTGACTTTTTGGTGTCAAATGAAAAATTGGTAGATTGATTGTTGATCGAAAAATGTGCTTAAATTGGATAAATAATTACATAAAAAGGTTATTGTGATAATATTCAACAAGAAAAACGGCTATATGATCGATTTCATTGTTAAAAGAAGGAAAAACGTCATGGATCACATGGCAACCTTGATAATGAAAAATGAATAAAGAAAATTTACTTGTAACCAGTTCCTCCATTAATACAAAAAGGTAAAATTCTTTCACTAAATAAAATCAAACCGGGCAAATTCAATAATTTTTGTGTATCGAACTGAACGTTTGTGACGGCGCAAAAATAAAAACATTTCTAGGTTAGTTTTAAGTGTTTTAATACAAGCAGCTAATGCGTAAAAGAACGTACCAACTAAAAATTTGTCAGGGGTACTAAAACTTTTGAAGTAGTTATAAATCTTGTATATAAAAAAAAAATAATTAAATCGTTATATGTCCATAATAAATCAAACTCATTGCCAATGCGTTTTTTAATTATTCAGAGATATTACGTGAGCATTTATCAAACGAATTTAAAAGACTTGATGATAAAGAGAAATTCTAAAGGCGTAACCAATAAGAACCGACACCCATTTGAGATAGGAGGCTTATGTTAGTAAGTTTAGAGCGCAATTGGTTTCATTACCATTTTTAAGACGATCTGCTTAAGGAAACCTTATTGTTACAATTTCGTTATTGTCAACATTAGAGGGGGCATCGCAATATGTCTACAGTAAGCCCATATGACAAGTAAGCTAAGGAAAATCTCTGGTTAACCAGTATAATGAATGAGATGGAAAAACATTTTAAAAGAAACAATACAAGAGCTTTCTACAAGAAAATAAATAAACAAAGAAGAATGAATAAAATACGGCACAGACCGATGAGAGATGAACACGGTAACCTAGAGAATGGTGAAGAAAAAATAAGAGAAATATGGAGAAGTCACTTTAAGAAACTGTTAAATACGGACATTGAATAACGAGATGAGAAGATAAACGACACAAAGAGCGATTGCGAATGCCAGACAGAAAAACCGACTTTTGACGAAATGATAGAAATTTTTAACATGATGAAGAATGGTTAAGTTAATCTCGTTAACCTTCAGGCTATGATCATCGTCATTCTTGCTATTGAATAGGTTAATCTTTTAATGGATAACAATTTGCTACAATAAAATAAAAAAATAATATTATACTAAAAATAAAATAGTTAATAAAAATAATAAAACATTTATTTGAATAAAATGAAAAATTAATACCACTATAAACAAACAGTAAGCGAAAGATTTCCATAAACTGTTTTCAGAATAAGAATTATAAATTAAATTCGGAATACCGCGACTAGCCCACACTTTTTGTCGTGATTGGTACGCCACTGCACCTGAAATGGTTACCGGGTTAAAACTTGCACCTCAAATATTCACCAGGACCTGTCTCGATTTGCGCCGTTCCCTTGCTTTCGACAAGCAGGGCTTATTTAGCTTAGTGTCACCGATGCAAAAGTGTTTAATTGAAACTTTTAAATTGGAGAAGAAAAATAAGTTTAATGTAAACTGAGTATCATAGCAATATGTAAAATTTGTTTAATTTTGGTCACGTGTTCCCGTTTCCCTATTTGCTATATGTTAAAATGACCTCCTATAACGCTGTTTCGTTTAGCGCTCTGTCTTGAGGAACGCATCTAAAGCGCTAAACGAGGTCTTACTGTATATCAACTATATATTAAAACTAGCGTTACAGTTCAAAGGTTCCCCTAAGTGTTTTGAGATCGCGCTTATTACTTAATGATGAAGCCTGTAATGCAAGTAAAGGTGTTGTAAATCTTTTGCAACATATAAATACAGATGTAAGTAAATTTATAACTTGAGGTAAGTGCATGTAATAATTATTTTTATCTGTTGTGGCTTCAACAAACTGATCTAGAAGATTGGAACAAGGATATCGAATATTATACAGGGAACGAAATTCAGATCGATTCTGAATCAGAAAAGGAAGACGAGGATGAGATGGTTTCTTATACTTTTAATGATCAACTTATTTAAATAAATCATGCAATGACATCTTTAAATGATGTTATTCAGTGCAGTGAAGAAAATGCAGAAGCAGTAGAAATATCAACTTTGCTTAATTTACATAATTTAAAGCAAAAAATTTTAAGTATTAAATTAAATAAAAAACAAGTACATTCAAAAATAACATCATTTTTCCTACCCGTATTTTAATTATGTTTGTATGTAGGTACCATCAATTTTCTTTAAAATAAAGCTTTCATTTTCAAAATGTGATTTTATTGTAAATTTTGTAAATACCGAAATAGTGAACAACCCCGAAAAAGTGAAAGGTCTTTGCCATATTTAATTCACTATTTCGCGACTCGACTGTATTTTATATCGTTATACAAATGATTACTTTATTCAAGAGAACCTTTTTAAAATGCACATTTTTGCAAAAATTATTTATTTTTTTTAAGTTAATAATGTCAGAATTTGCAAATTCTAAAATTTTATAGTATTTATCACTCGCAGGCTATCTTCATTATTGAATACTCTCAACTTTTCTGTATAAAAATTACAAAGTAAATTTATGATTGTCTTCCACATTAAATTTAAATTCAAAAAAAAATTAAATTAGCCTGTTGACCGCGAATGATCACTCAAGCCAAAACAATAAGGTTAATTTTTAATTGAAATAGAAACTGCCTTGCATTTAAAATTTGATAAAAAAATTCAGGGAATTTTAATTTAGAATGAGAATTGTTAATTCTTCATAAATTTGTTACGAAGTAATCGCCGAGGTCAGGGAAAACACGGGTCAATTTATATAAAACCTTATTAATTGTAGATAAATTAAACGTTTATTTGTGTTTATAATATTGTGGTTTATTTAATAAGATAAATTTTAATTCCTTATGAAATTAAATATCTTCAAATTATTAAAAAAATTTATCAACCAAATTATTGTAATTTGTTTTTATTGTTATAAATAATTATTGTTAATAATTTGTTTAGCTACGAAGGTCCTGATTATTATTAGCTGTACCGATGGATTTTTGCAACAAGTAAGGCAATGACAAACCACCGAGGTGTATTCTGCCTGGTACAGCCTCTTTGCAGATGAAGTGTATACACTTCCCGCGGTTCGGAGCCCGCGTTAAGCAGTAGGTCCCCTATGTGTGTGATAATACTTCAAACGCATAACACATACATAAGAGATACACATGAAGACGAAATAGTTTAATTCCTTTAATCTAATTTAATTCATATTGCTGTGATATTTAAAAAAAATTTATAAATTACAAATTGCAACTGCTGGTGACGGTTTAAATTTGCCGCAACAATTTTTGATGTTTTTTTTTATTGACTCCAAGCATATTACAATCTATCCCGAGGGATAACAAGCAACAGATATGTAAAGTTATTACAAAGGTCACAGCAGAGGCCAGCACATTTGCTGACCTCTCAATAAATTATTTTACCAATATTGTTGTTTTTTTTTACTCGGGAAGTATGTCGTTATTCGTTATGTTCGTTGGGGAAGCTGTACCGGGTCGTACCGTTTCAGACGTCTCACAGGAGGGGCTACCAGTAGGTCCGATGTTAAGATGTTGGGGTGATCGCTTATTCGTACCTGATACTTGGAGCTTATGGTTGAAATCTCTTCCTTTATCGTTTTTATTTGCAAGTCATATTGAATTACTGCATTGGGAACGTACCAAGGGGAGCCGCAAATATCACGTAGCACTTTGGATTGAAATCGCTGTAGTCTAGCTATGTTGGACTCACTGGCAGCACCCCATAGCTGGGCACCGTACGTCCATATAGGTTTTAGAATTGCTTTGTATAACAATCTTTTATTTTCCAACGATAGATGGGAGTTGCGGCTAATTTTTTATATGGCAATTATTTTATTGCAATATTAACCCTCCAGCACAAGGGTGGCCTAGAAATTACACGGGCGCACGGGTTAGGTATATCAGGCCCAAGTTAAAAACACGAAGGAGCAGAGGATGCCGGGAAGGAGATGGCCGAGATTTGGCAGGCCAGATGGGAGATGGCAACTTGAGGCTTGTGGACCCGACGACTAATCCCCAACATCAAAAGATGGATCGAAAGACGGCACGGACAAGTAAGCTTCCACCTCACACAAATGCTGTCAGGGCACGGCTGCTTTGCCCACTACCTACACAGATTCGGAAAGTTGGCAAGCCCCCGTTGCAGGTATTGCGAGGAAATCGACACCGCGGAACACTCCCTTTTCCACTGTTGGAGATGGGAACGCGAGAGGACAATGGTCTCCCTAGCACTGGGGTACACGATGACTCCCGAGGACCTAATCGAAGCAATGCTTGTCGACGAGACACAGTGGCGGCGGATAACTACCCTCGTCACCACCATATTAAGATGTAAGGAGGCAGCCGGGAGAGCCGAGCAACAGGCAGCCGCCGCCGCTACTCTAACGGATGACACACAAACGGAGGACGACACACAAATGGAGGACTAACGATTCGACGCGAAACGCGGACAGGTAGAAGAGAGCATGCGGAAGAGCACACGCCACACGCGAGTTCCATCGCATTGCCCCCTACCCGGCCGACAAACTAGGACGACACTATCAAAGGAGAAGAACGTGGTCCGATTCTAGGACACATCATCCCGGAAGCAATGCCTGACGGCGGACACCCGGGAGGACAGGTAAGGAAGAAGTTAAAAGAATTTAAAAGGCGTGTAAAAAATTTGTTTCAAAATTAAAAAAAAAAAATCTGATGTGGCCATCGCATAACTTTCCGAACAGACGCAAATTTTTATATTATATTTTTAAATAAAATGGTTACATAATTTCAACAGTAAATCGATGAAAAATTTCATATTTTGCCAAAATAGGAAGAAAAAAACTTTTGAATGCCTATATCTTGCAAACGAAGCATTTTTGGACCCATGTTATTAGAAACTTTTCATCTTATTTTCGTTGGTAGAATGCGGTTTACTATTTTATTTACAAATACAAAAAATTTTTACAAATACAAAATTTTTTGAAACGCCCTGTATATTTTAGAGAAAAACTTATAGGACAAAAAATGTAGGAAATTCCATAGCGCTAATTTTTTGTTATTAATATTTTTACATATTTAATTTCGTTTCGAAGTTATGACGCATAATGTCATAATAGCTCCAGGTAAACCCCCCTTTCCCGTTACACGATTTAAATTATTTTCATCTGGCTTCGTCCTACGACAGGAAAAAGCTTATATGCAAAATTTGGAATGATTTGCTTGCTTCGTTTAGACGCTATCGTGTTCACAGACATACATACACACATACACACACACACACACACATACATACATACAGACATCCTTCTAAAAATGATAAAAATGGATTCAGGGGACCTCAAAACGTGAACATCTGTCAAAAAATTGGGGGGTCAAATTTTGACTGATAACAATACTTTCCTTACCTAGGGGTTCGGAAAGTAAAAATTCATAAATATAAACTATGATCAGTTCTTTTTAAGATCGATGAAAAAATTTAAAGAAAAAACCAGATTTACCTACTTTTTTTATCTACGATAAAAAAATTGTTATTTTACATGATTTATTAAAAACGCATTAGAAACATAAATATAATATAAAGCATATGGGATTCAAAATTTAATGTTTAGCTATACTACACATACTACTCATCTAACGAAAAAATAAGAAGAAAATTTATATAAAAAATGTCCACACAAATTAAGAAGCTTCAAAGTAGGGCTTCCTTTGCTCCCATACATTCACGACAGCATGCTATAATATGCTCCATGCACAACCAACACTTACACAATTTGCTGAAATATCTGGTTTTTCTTCGTTTACAATATTTGTAATATCCTCGTTTAGTGCTGTGAGCTGGTTTTAAGTAAATCTTTCGCATAAAATTCAATTTTTGGATTTTAACAGAAAGTTACTCGAACACACGGGTGGGGTATATTATGACATTTTATTTTTTTGCGAAAAAATGATAATTTTTACATTTTGTACAATGTGATTATATTATGTCATTGAACACTTTTGAAAGGTATACAGAAGTTCGCAAACTTCTTTTTTTCAAAGTTACAGCGATGTTTGTGTATTGCGTGGACTCACAGGCCTCACCCGTGTGCTGGAGGGTTAATAATTAACTATAATTTTCTCCAAAAAAAAAAGATTATTTTTGATCCCAAATTGTGCATTAATCACATGAAAAAATCACAAAAAATACAGCATACTACATGAGTTACAAATTTCTCGTATTTATCATATTATTAACACAGCAAAAAATAATTTATGATACAAATTCTTGGGAAGAAAAACAGTGTAACTGCTGGACTTGATGTATCGTTATTACACAATTACACCCAACATGAATGTAAACAGCGCGGTAGAGGCGTTTATAATGAAAATTTCGTATTGTTCATCGAATCATTATACTGTTTTTAAACTAATCGATTCAAATATATTTCAAGTTTTTTAAATTCTTTATTATAATTATTACTACTCTTTTTCTTAATAATTTCAAGCAAAGATTTGTTGTTAAATCTTATAAGTATTGCTGTGACTCAAAATGTACCCACACAATGCAAATGATTCAAATTCTGAATTAATTGTGATATTTAATAAACTTGACCTACTTTAGAAATTTCAGATTGAAAAGATAAAAACATCCACCTTATTTCATGAAATTACAAACTTATAAAGATCTCTAAAGATAAGAATGCTACATTAAAACCTGTTAAATAGATTCATTAATGAGATGACCATATCAAAATCTCACAATGAGACACTTTAAATCAGAAATAATGAAAATTATAAAAATTTGTTATCTTTAAAACATAACCTGTACAATTTGTATACTTTAAATTGAAATTTCTCTGTAAATAACTTATTGTGTGAAAATCTATTCACAACCAAAATTATGTCATAATTAATTGAATGTGTTAATCATTATTTGATCTTCGAAATCGGTAAAAAGGTAAATAAAGCTCAAAATCCATTAAAACGTAATAAAGTGGTAGATGATAACAAAAGTGTTCAAATTCACTACGAAATATGCTTACATCAACAGCTACTGTATTGGAAAACTCTTCAAAAGCGATGGAAAACTCATCTCTACAAAAAAGCAACTGATCCTGAAAATTATGGAAAATTTCGTTAATATAAAATTTACAAAAGGAAGAATTTGACTTACAAGTATTTCAAAAATCAACGCAATTTGGTAAATTTGCGCAAGTTAAAATCAGTTGAAATTGGATATTCAAATTGAACAGACGTGTAACGGATCCAATATTTGTAATTGAAACTTGATTGACAACCTCAACAAGATGGCCACCGCTAGTTACCTAATCTGAAAAACAAGAATGTGTTTATTTCAACTCAGAACACAAATATCTGAGAATTAAATAATCTCAAACTACTTACCAGTATTTAATCTAATTAATACAATTAATTAGAAAGTCAAATTTGGATAATCAACACCGTAAGAACAAAATTCAACAGGAGCGATATTTGGAATCAACACGACAACGCCATATCAACAGCTGATTGCGAGTTCAACAGTGTGCGCGTGTGAATCAAGATAGTGTTATCGGCGCAGGCTTTTAATAAGTCGGATTATTTAATCAAAGGTATTTGAAATTATTATTTTTATTAAACTTTTTGGCCTTCAGCATTTTATATAAAGGACGCAAGGAAAGAGACCGTTATTGGTGAGTTTCTAGCCACCCTATTTTCCACGAATTTCATAAACAAAACATTTTTTTATTATTTGGTTTTATCTACGCTTCGAGCATAAATTTTATAAACAAACATTTAATTCGTTATTGGACAACGAGAAGACTTGGAATATATTCAAGCACTAAGAAGAAAGGAAAAAGAATTGGATCGTCATCTTTTGATATTTTTGGTATTTTTGATAATTGTACACATTTCTCTCTACAGATAGATTATCTGTATTTATTTTGTTTCTATTGATTATAAGCGCATTGCGATATTATTTATCCGAATATAAAAATTATTTCTGACTTAAAACAATTTCTTTTATTAATTATAATATTACAGGTCGGTATTCTGAATTTTTGAGATCATTTTCAAAGACAAAAGTGGATCGTTTTTGTTTGGTAAAACTATTAAGCATTTTATCCTGAGTCAATAAACATTTCTATCATTTCAAAACAATTTCTTTTAACCCAATAAGCTGCATCCCTTAACTCAACTATTACATGCCATACTCTGAGAGAGCCTCAGACTGAGCTATACAAGAGGGACAGGGTGATGTACTTTTTCAATTAAAATTTAGCACGCAAAATTTCACATTTAAATTTTTTTATTTTTTCTTTTAATAAAGAATGGCGCCCAAAACAAAAAGACGTGTGTAGGTTTTATTTTGACAAAAGGTCATAGCAGTATGTACCTTGAAACTTTCAATTTATATTTCAGAAATGTGGGTGTCCTTCAATTCATAGATGATTTCTTTCATAAAAGTTCCCTTTTACGATTTTATTAAACGATTTATCATAAAATCAAATTGCGCGTCAGTTTAAACAAGTTATTGCTATGTTTTTGGAATTTTCTTTATTCTAAAACTGTACTATTATCTAAAATAATTATTAATTTTTTTATAAACTTGCTGTAATTTAGGCATAATTCGCCATCAAATAGCATAATTCATCTTAGCTTCGAAGCGACAGTAAATATGTAACGATACTTACTTTTAATAATAAAATTTTATAATATAAGATTTAATAATAAAATTATTAAAACTACAATCTTCTCGTATTTTTAATTTTTATATTATAAATGTTAAATTATAGAAAAATTAAAAATACTAGAAGAGTTTATTTACTCTAATGAGTACATCGTAAAATACTGAATATTTCATAATTCATAAGTTTTCTTTAAAATTTATATAATTATATAAAGCTAGGGGGGCTCCGCCCCCCTGGCCGCCTTTGGCGGCCCAACCCCCTCGGGCCGCTTCGCAGCCCAATATTCCCGGCCGATTTACGGTTGAGCCACCCCATTGGATTTTGGATTTTGGATTTCGGGGGAGGGGGAGGGGCAAGTATTAACTTGCACGCACTTAGGCCACTCTACCGGGCCCATTGTACTGCTTCCACTTTGTTGCTCACCCCCAGCCTGACCCACAATGTCGACACTGCTAAGTATGACCGCAGCCGTTAGGCGGTCTCTTGCCCTCACCACCGACCAAGACTCCCAACAATGGCCGGCACCACGAACCAGGGACGTCCGTTCGATGACCGAGTTCTGAGAAGTCCCGCGATTGCGTAGTCGATGAGGAGTAGGGGTGATTTTTTTTATTACCCTGATTGACATAAATATTAGATCAGCTCAAATCAGTGGGACCGTCGGCTTAACGTGTCCTCCGAAGCACGAAGACGGTTCATTGGAGGAAAGAAAGTCCGAAAGAAAATTGACTCCTACTGGACTCGAACCAATGCCTTTAACATCAGTAGTCGATTGCTCTAACTACTCGGCCAATGACCTTCTTGGCCACCACCATTTCGCCACCTTGTAATTCCATATAAATGTGAAATCTTGCGAGTTATAAAACTTCTTTCCATACGACATTTTTTTGTTATGTCGCTTGTACTTTGAATTTGTATTCCATCCTTTGCTCGACATCTTGATAATGCTACATATAACTGTCCGCGACTAAACAAAGGCCTATCGATATTTATACCAACTTTGTCAAAGCTCTGCCCTTGACATTTATTTATAGTTATAGCGAATGCCAACACTATCGGAAATTGTCGTCTATGTAGTACAAATGGTAATGCGCTTGCAGATGTATCGCCAGTATCCAATTTGGATCCTGGCGATAATTTGGACAGTTAACTTTTCCATTATGACAAAAACTTTTCTTACAAAATTCATTTTTCCAAAAAATAGCATCACAATTTGAACATTTCTTGGTCATTTCGCCCGCATCATGAGGAATTACGATTCCAAATCAGTGACCAAATCTGTCGATGATCGTTGTAGCGCTCTTCTTTTTGTGCTTCTTTCAGTTGAAGGTTTTGCTGGTGGTTTTAATGTTGAAGGTTCTTGTTCCTCTTGTAGTTGTACCGATTCTAAAACAGTGGCCAGATCTGTCGATGGTTGCTGTAGCGCTCTTCGTTTTCTGTTTCTTTCGGTTGAAGTTTTTGCTGGTGGGTTTGATGTTGAAGGTTCTTGTTCCTCTTGTAATTGTACCGATTCTAAAAGAGTAGCCAGATCTGTCGATGGTTGCTGTAGCGCTCTTCTTTTTCTGCTTCTTTCTCCAATGATCCGGATACAATGATCCGGTGATCCGAAGAAAGCAATAATCTGATTATCTGATTACGGGTCAGATAATCCGTACTCTTTTACTCCATATAAGTAAAACATAAAACTTTATGTGCAAACTTTTTATGGAACGTTTTTTAATAACAATTTTAAATCAAATTAATGATTGGTTCGTTTTTTTAACCAATAGCCAATGAAATTGCAAAACGTTTTATGGATAAGGGATTACCAACCTTATATTTTAAAACGAAGAAAATCTTGGAGAACTACCTTGTTAAATTGATAAATCGATGTTTACCAAATTTGGTTTTTAATTTATATTGTATTCCCTTTGACTTATATATTAGAATTTTTTATTGGTTGTCAGATTATCCTATTATCGAAAACGTTGCATAAAATCGTTGCATAAAAGCGTTGCATAAAAGCGTTGCATAAAAGCGTTGCATAAAAACCCTTATCTTTTTATATATATAGAGTAGATTATGAACAACAATAATGATTGTATAATTCAATTTTTTTTATAATTTTAACATCACGCCATTCAAATTACTACAATTTAAAAGTGCACTATAAACTTTTATATTATACTACATTCTTCAACCGAATATTTAGCAGCATTAAAATTACAAAATATGGAATTTCTCACAAAATTATTTTAAATTATAAAAAACCATTTTTAATATTATTGCATCCGGATGAGATTGGTACACTAATAATCTACAAGTGCTTTTGATATCTTTTTAATAATCTAACCATAACAGCTAATACGCATACTTAAGAAAATTTTATAAATATTTTGCAAAGGCTTACCGTCAGTGTAGGTGTTTTCTGCAATTAAGTTTGTAACTTGGATAATAATTATGAAGTTAAAACCTATACAATATTTGCAAAATTTTGAAAACATTGTTAATAATTTTAATTTAATAAACTCTAAGCTCGTTGTTATTGTTGCCGATGTAGTCAAATTCGTAATACTGCTTGAACTAAGTTAGGTTGCAACTTTATCATTTGTCGAACAGAATTCTGTTGTAGTTATATAATATCTATTTATGTATTTAATATATTCTATAGGAAAATTTAATGTTAATATCAGAAAGCTGCTCTTCTATTTTTCTTAGAATTCGAAAATACCGACATTAAAATTCACTTTTAAAATAGTATGCTCATTTTCAAGTTGAGTGAGGTGACGAAGTTTAACTATAATCTAAAAATGAAATATTATTAACAAAGTCAACAAAAACTCGAATTAAGTATACGTATTTTAGAAATATTACGTGCAAGGTTATTGTGCAGAATATGTTCGTGATTTAAGATTGATAATGGCATAATAAACGAGGGGGTAGTTTCTTTCAAACTATTTATCAATTTGGATACCAAAAAGGGAAGAGCACGACCGACGCAATTGGATGTTTGTTGTCCCATATATACCAGATGTTAGAAAACAAAAAGAAGTGTCAGGCTACCTTTGAGGACCTGTCAAAGGCATTCGACATGATGAATCATGGGATTTTTCTTGAAAAGATTCAACATTATGAATTTCGAGGATTGGCCTACAACCTTATAGAGACATATCTAACAAACAGGAAACAGAGGGTTAAATGGAATGAAGAATTAAGTGGCGAAGGCATAATAACGTGCGGCATACCGCAGGGCAGTATTTTGGGACCACTATTCTTCGTCCTCTACATAAACGACCTTCCAGCAAACATGAAATGCCCAACGATATTGTTCGCAGATGATACTACCTACCTAGAGGAACACCAAGACAATATAACCAATGACCATCAAAACACAGCAGCCAAATGGTTTGCATCAAACCGACTACTGCTAAATGACAAGAAGACTCAAAAAATAACTTTCACCACAAATAGAACTGATAATCATCAACAAAAAACAATAAAATATCTGGGTATAACACTGGATACCTACCTCACCTGGAACGACCACATAACAAACCTAGCTGATTCACTAGGCACAGCCATATACGCAATACGAAGGATGAAAGAAATTGTCGGAATGGAAAGCGCGAGACTCGTCTATTTTTCTATGTTCCATGCATGGATGGTTTACGGTCTTCGAGTCTGGGGTCACTCAACGCGCTTGAATCGTATCTTCCTAATGCAAAAGAGAGCGGTGCGGGCGCTGGAAGGACTACCTAGCAGAACAGACTGTAGGCCACTATTTCAAGCACTCAAAATAATGTCGTTGCCTTCTGCATACATATACACATCCGTGGTGTATATGAAATCAAACACCACAGGTCACGTCACTGCCGGTCACTCCTACGGAACCAAACACAGAGACAAACTACAAACAGCACGACTCAGATTTAAGTGCTCCGAGGGAGAGAACTTACGCATAAAATTATACAATAAGCTGCCTGATGATATCAGGAATCTTCCTCTGATCCAATTTAAAAGAAGAACAAAACAGCTTCTGGTGGAGAAAGCGCTCTACGAGGTTGCGGAGTTCTTAAGGGACTAAGTTGAGATGAAAACCAGCAACAGCTGATCTCCACTTTTTTATTGTAATTTTTGTTACTCTAAATAAAGATGTATTATTATTATTATTATTTCTTAAACTAATTAAAAATTTTATCAACCAAATTATTGTAATTTGCTTATATAATTATAAACAACTAGCTGGAAAGCACGTCCACGGACGGGTAGCTAGACGGTGCTGGTGGGTCTCTATTTTAATGATCTAAATAAAAACAACATTGTTTCCTAATATTGTCAATTTTAATTGTTCATCATCGCGTTGAAACGTTAATTTTAATTTTTTTAGTTTGTTAATTAAGAAACAATTATTGTAGCAAATAAAATCTTAAGCACTGCCTACTGCGTTAGTACTTCCTTGTACACAATATTTTTCGTGTACACAGCCTGTGAACCTTCAATCAATTTCCCTTGTTCTTTTCCATCAACTATTTTTATCTTCAGATCTCCGTACTCTTGACATTGCTACATAGAGATGACCGTGGCTAAACATCATGGTTGATCGTCATGGAAAAGGCAAGTTTAATTGGAAACTGTCGCCGTCTTAAAACAAATGGCAAGTCTGTACTTGTTGGGACTAAATCTATGCGGGGAATAAAAACAGTTTCCTTTTTAGCAGTTCCTGTGAAGACTTCAGCGACGATTAGATTGGGCTTTAACGATTGAACAGTTAAGCGCGTCCCATTACAAAGACCACGTTTAGTATTCAAATTCCTGAGCAACGTAATCACACTTCCAACCTTCAAGTGCATTCTGTGTACTGGCATCCCTGAGGGCGTTTATTTATTCAAGAATTCCATCGGATAGTTTTCCCTATCGTTATCATCACTGTCGTCAATGGAATCACTACTTAGATAAGTTAAAATGCTGCCGTCTAAAAGGTCCAAAACTTGCTCGTTTATAGCGTCATCGTCAGTATTTTTTGGGCAAAGTATTGCCATTTTGGAATATTTTTTTACATCAGCAGCATTAAAGCTTTCTCCAAAAATTTCTTGGATAAGGGAAGTTTCGCATATACAATTATGCGGAATCTCAATATCTCTTCAGACAGACCTTTGTCATTTGTAAGCTCCCCGTTGCTCAACTTTATCAGCCAATCACTGAATGCGGAATCAACGGACCGGACATTTTGACTTAATTTCAATACTATAAATTTACTCCACATATCATTAAATTTAATGCTTGAATGAATAATTGCTGACCTCATTTCATGAGGTACGACAGGAAGAGTTTGTCTGAAATCACCACCAAGAATTAAAACTTTACCGCCAAAAGCTTTGGTGTTTTATATCAACGTATCAACGTATCAACGGATCAACGTATCATCGGATCAACGGATTAAATGTTTATATAGGTTGTCGTCGATAATACAGACGGTATATTAAATCTTCAAGCTTATCAACGGATCAACGTATCAACGGATCAACTTATCAAGTTGTTTTGATTTGAACGACAATGGATCAGTAAGTCCCTTTCGAGAGGAGGTTCGCCGTCGGCATTTTGAAAAATGACAGCTACTTCATTTCTTGTTGGAGCATTGTATCGTCTAATATCGGATTTACGGTCTTGGATAATTGCCATGGTAACTGTTGCTGGCTCAACGCCATGTAGAGCGGCGTCCTTGATGCTTTCTTGTTCCACTTCATAAAGCATTTTGCATGCGGCAGAAAAAGGATTATTCTGAGACATGAAAGTGCTTAACTCTCGCATCAGACTTGGATCGCACCGATCGTTTCCCTTAATTGTCATCCTTTGATCAGCAGCCTCATCCGGGTCCAATATATTGCCGTGTTTAGCTACTGAATTATTTTTTTATAGCGAGGTTTAGCTTACGACTCTTTTTTAAATTGCCACAGCTAGCTATTGAGATCTCTTCAGGGTCAAAAGGTGGGTAGACTATGCAGAAAAAACACTCTGGCACAATCCTTGCTTGCATTAATAACTTACGTGAACTCAAAACTTAACTCTGTATTAAATTTTTTTTTATCTATGCTGCAAAACTTGAAAACAAATGTACCCAAATAAATCAATTAAATTTTGAACCTGTTTTTTATTATCAATCATGAGACCAAAACATAAAATTAAACTAGAGAACAAATTGTATACAAAAATTCATAAAAATAAAAATTCTACCCCTTCCGATATTTTTTCGCACTATTGTTTGTATTACGCGCGTACGTATCGTTTTTTCGAACTAAATATCACTTAAAAATGTCTTACCGAATGTTATCGTTGTGATACCCAGCTGTGTAGGATTCCGGAACCTGTGTTGAACGAAAACGTGCCTGCTTGATTCTTCTGGACTCGAAAAACGAATTGGAAACGTGATCAACCATAGACTACCGTTCATAAATTAATCCAAGTTGAATATAACGTATGTATTGTAAAATTTTTCACCATTTCTTCGTAACATAACCAAAAATATATCCTTGAAACCAGTGGTACCAAATATTTTCCATGCAAATTCACTATTATTATTGTTCAAAATAATCTGCTTAATTTTTTCTTGTTGTATCTTTACTGAGTTTACTTCTTTAATCAATTTAAATAATTTCATCGACTGTTATAAACTTTTAATGTTAATTTTCAACTTTTCCTCGACTCAAACCAATTTACGTCCGTCCATTACCAAAGACGTCAGTCGACTCCCTAATTTTAAACTACCATATCCTCTCCCAAAACGTCCGTACTTGTTGCTCGACGCGAGCAGAGTCCCGTATTCTTCACAACTTATCTTCTTCAAAAATCCGAGCAGGCGCGCTTTACCAAATTTCCAAAATATCATTCCGTCCTTTTTCCACTTTCATTAGCACTTAAATTATTATTAATTGCGTTTCGCCCAAATTAACAAATATTAAAAATTTTACCCAATTTGTTCCTTTTTTCATTATAATTATTTACATCCTTGCAATTACTGAAATGATAATTTGATGTTTTTTCTCTTACATTATATCTCATTTTACAGGTACAGTGTTCATAAAAAGAAATTGATCTGGGTCTCAAAACAAATCTGAAGCAGCAGCATGTCAATAAATTTAGATATTACAAAATCTGATGCAGCTGAATAGACAAATTATAGCGTCTGAATGAAAAAATATGCAAGAGTGTCAGTTCTCAAAATCACCCTCATTTTGGACCATCGCAATATATAGTTGAGCAAACTTGCGTTGGTTTCCATCTGCCGGGTGCAAAGCTCCTGCTCGATGGTAAATTTGTCCGTTAATTCGGAAACAATAGGGTCCGTATCCAGGAGGCGGAATAATGTTAGCTCCCATTGACGCAAACGCTAAAGCACTATTTATCGATCTAATATTGTCTATGAAATTTTTCGAATATTGATGCAGTCCTTTCAATAACTGTTCAATAACAGGGGCTGATCTTATAGCTTCTAAGGTAACTTTGCCTTTCTGACTGCATGTCGTAAAAAGTTTGTCAGACGGCCGCTCTGTTGAAAAATGCTTTGATAAAACCACAGTTATGAACGTCGACATTTGGTTCTACAACGTTACCTACTTCAAGAACAGCTGCGTTTTTACTTCGTGGATTTTGTCGGCGAATTGCATGACTACGTGAACGATGTAATATTTGCGAAGGGGTCATGTTGGCAATTTGATTTCGTCCGCGATGTTGAGCAATTTGTTCTGACGTCATGTTGGCAATTTGATTTCTTTCGCGATGTTGAGTAATTTGTACTGACGTCATATTGGCAATTTGCTTACGTTTGCGATTTTGTTCAATTTGCCCAGGAGTCATATTTTCCACACGATTACGATTCCGACAACATTCTTTTTGGACATCACTCATATTTTTACGACGGGTTTTTTCTCGCTCCGCCTTCCGTCGTTTTACTGTTTCCTGCTGGGCGGCTACTTCCTCATCAGATTTTCTTTTAACACATTTTCGAGCAGCAGTAGGAACATGTGGGGAACAAAGAGTAACTACTTGAATATCCTCCATTTCGGACATTTTCGCTTTAGAAGTTTCTGAAGTTGTGAAGTTATTTTCAATGAAGGTAACTCTCACACACGTACCTATATAGCGCACAATGCTACGTTGATACGTTGATATGTTGATACGTTGATACGTTGATCCGTTGATAGGCTTGAAGATTTAATATACCATTTGTATTATCGACGACAACCTATATAAACATTTAATCCGTTGATCCGTTGATACGTTGATACATTGATACGTTGATACGTTGATACATTGATAAGTTGATCCGTTGATACGTTGATACGTTGATCCGTTGATACGTTGATCCGAACCAAAAAAATGACACGCTGGAGCAGGGAGCTGGCATTTTATATATTAGGATTATAGCTAATAATTTAATTAACTGGCAAAGTCCTGATTAGCTGTACTGATGATTTTTTTCAACATGGAGACACTCTGTATCTTTCAAAATTATATTTTCAGTACAAATCATATCTTCACTAAAAAAACAACTACGCTAAAGTTAAGTAAATTATATTGGACTAGATGATACCCCGTCCGAGGACGGGCAGCTAGAAGGACGGGCAGCTACCCAAGGTCATATGGCTTTTGGATTGCACTGAGAGCTTTCCTTAATCTTCATTCAACTTAAGTTACCTTGGGTAGCTGCCCGTCCTTCTAGCTGCCCGTCCTCGGACGGGGTATCATCTAGTTTAAAATAAGTAAAAAAATTTTAAATATTGATTAAGTTTAATTTAATTTAAAAAAATATATGTAAGTTTTTTGTTTATTTATTTAATGTTGTTCTCATTTCTTATTATAAAAGGCCAAGTCCTTCCTTCCTTCTGTCTGTCCCACGGAAATACCCGAAGCAAACCGAACCGAACGCATAACGGATAATTTCATAACCAATCGGATGAACGTATCATCGTATCATCGGATCAACGTATCGCATGGGACCGAGCGTCAGCAGCTTGCCGCGCTTGAGTTTCTTCTAAAGTTTCACGTTGTTGACGTATCGCATGGGACCGAGCGTCAGCTTTAATTTAAAAAAATATATGTAAGTTTTTTGTTTATTTATTTAATGTTGTTCTCATCTCTTATTATAAAAGGCCAAGTCCTTCCTTCCTTCTGTCTGTCCCACGGAAATACCCGAAGCAAACCGAACCGAACGCATAACGGATAATTTCATAACCAATCGGATGAACGTATCATCGTATCAACGTATCATCGGATCAACGTATCATCGGATCAACGTATCGCATGGGACCGAGCGTCAGCAGCTTGCCGCGCTTGAGTTTCTTCTAAAGTTTCACGTTGTTGACGTATCGCATGGGACCGAGCGTCAGCAGCTTGCCGCGCTTGAGTTTGTTCCAAAGTTTCACGTTGTCGACGTATCGCATGAAACCGAGCGTTAGCTTGTCGCTGTGATCGAAGCTGTTCTTCTGTGTTATTAGCTCTTGTACGTGCTTTTCTATCACGATTCAATCGTCGTCGCTTTGCAGCAGGATTTTCAAAATTTTCATTATCCATTATGGAAGTTCACATAATGCTTTTTTGGAAATAGACTTACCTATATAGACAAAATGATACGATGATACGTTGATCCGATGATACGTTGATACGATGATACGTTGATACGATGATACGTTGATACGATGATACGTTGATACGATGATACGTTGATCCGATGATACGTTGATCCGATGATACGTTGTGCGTTCGGTTCGGTTTGCTTCGGGTATTTCCGTGGGACGGACAGAAAGAAAGAAAGACTTGGCCTTTTATAATAAGAGATAATCAAATATGTTTATCAAAACCAAATAGTTGATATTATACCGGGTGACCGGCCGAAAACTGAACATAGGGAAATAACATGGGAAATTGATTTTTTCTAAATTCCTGCTTCCCATTATAACTGATATGAATAAAAAAATACCAAATTAAAGAGATTTTTTTTCCGCGCCTAAAGATACCAAACACTTAATATTTTGTTTTTTAATTATTGTTAAAAAGTCGATAGTAAAATTAAGAAATAGCGCTTCTTAAAAAAATATTAGCAGGCTGGGTCTTTGCATTACGTCTAATGTGCCGCATTGCTATTGTATGAAAGCCAAATATTACAAACAAAAGTTACTTTGACAGATTAAAATTAATTTTGTTAACAATGAAGTGGTCTGTTGAAGAAAAAGTTTTCATGGTAAAATATTATTACAGCGGTAATAGTTTACGCCAAATACGTGACTTATTTTCTGTTAAATTTAATAATAGCCAAATTCCATCAATATCGCCCATAAAGAATATAATTAAGAAATTTGAAGACACTGGTAATACTTCGACAAATTTAAATAAAGATATTAACCAAAATTATTAATTGCAGTTGTCTTATCATTATTTTTTAAATAGGATATCAGAGAAACAACCATGAATTGGAAGAAACTATATTAGGTTTAATTTCTGCGAATCCAAATGCAAGCATTAGATCCATTGCAGCTGAGTGTAATGTTGGTAGAGAAAATGTTCGAACAATTTTAAAAAAGCACAAGTACCATTTTTAAATATCAATGTCATCAAGAAATATTTTTGTTTGACGAAGAATCCAGGCTTGTATTTTGTGAGAAAATGCAAGAACGTGCTAACAGAAACCGAAACTTTCTGAAACAAATATGTTTTACAGACGAATGTACATTTACATTAAACAATGAGCCAAATGTACAAAACCATCGCTATTGGGCTATACAAAATCCGAGACTAAATTTAATGACCGGCTCACAATATCCTCAAAAAATTAATATTTGGGCTGGAATTTATAATAACCGTGTTCTTGGTCCATTTGAAATACTTGGAAATTTAAATTCAGATATGTATTTAGATCTTCTTATAAATAATATTGGTCCTGCGTTAGACGAAATAGCTTCTGAACACCATGATGAGGTCTGGTTTCAGCAAGACGGTTGTCCAGCACATTTTGGGGTAAACGTTAGAGATTATTTAAACCAAGCATATCCAAATCGATGGATTGGTCGTGGTGGTGCTATAAACTGGCCAGCCCGATCTCCTGATCTGGCACCGTGTGACTTCTTTTTGTGGGGTCATATTAAAAGCAAAATTTATAAAACTCGTCACCCAAATATTGATTCTTTGAGGAACGCGATTTTTGCATAATGCAATCAAATTACTGCTAGACAGCTAGCAAATGTGAGAGAATCATTTTATAATGGATTGGGTTACTGTTTAGTGCAGAATGGAGGGTTATTCGAATACTTGTTATAATATTATTATTATTTGGTTACTTTCGTTCAGTATTTAATAATCCAATTGATATTTTTCTTATTCTTGGGTTTTGTTGACTAAATAAAACTACTTTTAACTTTTAATATTGGTCAAATTGTTATAATAAAATAATATTCAAATTGCGTTCTTATTATTTTTAAAATAAAAACAAATTTAAAAAGTTTAAAAACAATAGCAATGCGGCACATTAGACGTAATGCAACGACCCAGCCCGCTAATATTTTTTTAAGAAGCGCTATTTCTTAATTTTACTATCGACTTTTTAACAATAATTAAAAAACAAAATATTAAGTGTTTGGTTCTCTTTTCATATTCATTTACCACAGCCACAACCCAGGGTTTTCCCAGTCAGTCTAGCTCAGCGCTACTCCGCGAGGCCCACCGGCCTCCATAATTTCCAATGTCACTATGCTTTCAGATGAAGGAGAAGGCCGGCTACGCCGGGATGCTCCAATTTGGTCAGTCCAGAAAATCGAAAATCGAAAAGTGTTCGGTATCTTTAGGCGCGGAAAAAAAATCTCTTTAATTTGGTATTTTTTTTATTCATATCAGTTATAATGGGAAGCAGGAATTTAGAAAAAATCAATTTCCCATGTTATTTCCCTATGTTCAGTTTTCGGCCGGTCACCCGGTATAAGATTATTTTAGAACTCGATTTCACGTACAATATACAATTATTATGGGGCTCAGCATCAAATTTCAACGTAGAAATACTGATAAGATTTCAATATGTGTTATATTTGTAATTAATCATGACAAAAAAAATCAGCATTTTAACATGTTATAAATCAATAAAACCAAATGAATCACCTGAATATGACAATATGACTGATATCATCTAATAAGATACAAACATAATATTTTATATATTATAATATTTAAAATAATTATTCTGTTGGAATTACAAAAATAATAGCTATAAATAGTTAATCTTCTTTTTATAAAAGAATACAAGTTCTTCGTATTATTATGGTAAAAAAAGTATTAATTTACATTTTAATTTAAAATTCAAATACAACAGTTAACGCTCCTACTTTAAATTTTACTATAAATAAAATTTAAATCCAGTCTCTAAGGTAAGTGACCCAAATTCAGACAGTGTCCTAAATTCAGACATATTTCTGTTTATTCAGTTAAAATAAGAAATTTACAATATCCAGATATATGTTAACACATCTGTTGGTACAATTTAACATTGATTCTTTCAGTAAAAATTCGTTTCATATCATACCGACACCCTAGCGATAAGTAATATAACCTAATAGTTGGATGGTGTTTGAAAGTTGTGTTTTGTGTTCCTCTACTAAGAATTTCTAATAAGGTAAGCAGATTTTAACTATTACTTTATGTACCATAAGACACCACTTATTGAGAAAATTAGAATAAATTTTTGTTGTGGTTGAATAAAAAGGCTTTAAATTTTCATTTCCACTGGGTTTCATGTCAGGGTAATCACAGAATTAATAAATTTTAATGTTGTCGGAATTAGGTACAAACAAATGTGTGTGTTTCGTAATTCAGACACTGGGTGTCGGATATGTGTACATGAGATATGGAGTGGATATGGTTTTATTTCTTTCTTTTCGCTTAGATTAACATAAGTCTATACCGTTTTAAATAGTAGAGTTCCTTTTAGAGCTTGTATCCAAATTCCGACACAGGTGTCAGAGTTAGGGACTTCACCTGTCTGAATTATGTTCAATTTATGTAAACGGGTATTCTCTGTTATTTTTACATTTAATAGATATTTATCATTGCCATTAATTATTATTATTTATCATTGCAATCTTTGCTTTAGTTACAGAATGTCGGCAAAAAAAAATTGCAAATATAGCAAAGATGTTTTAAGACGGGCTTTGGATGCCATAAAAAATGGCACACCGTGTTTAGCTGCGGCGAAACAATATAACGTCCCGAGGACTACGCTTATTGGGAAGATGCAGGGCATTTACCCGGAAGAATGTCGTAGCGGAGCACCTTCAGTACTAACTGTAAATGAAGAAAACCTATTAGTTCAATGGATCATTAATATGGGGCGCATGGATTTTCCTGTAACCAAAGATCAATTGCTCGACAGTGTTTGTCTTCTGGTAAAAAATTTAAAGCGTTCTAACAATTTTAGAAATGGAAGACCAGGTCGTCACTGGTATGAATTATTTACTAAAAGGCACCTTGAAATTAGTGAACGAATAGCACAAAACTTATGCGCATCGCAAGAAAAAGAGGATAGAAAGAGAAAAAGGGAAGAGAATCAGAAATTGCGAAAAGAAAAAGTAAAAAAACCTAGAAAACAAATTATTCGGCAAAATAGACAAAAAAACACAGATGAAGATGGGTCAGATAATGAAGAAGTCCTGTCAATTCGGGATAATGATGAAACAGAAAATAATCAAATTGAAGATGAAGGTAAGAAACAATTTTACTTGTAAGTATTTAACTTAATTTTACTATACAACAATTATTTAACAGGTAATGGAGAAGTGGAACCCACATTATTTGTTAAAGACATAAAAATTGGTGATTTTGTAATTGTCAGCTATTTTGAAGATTATTATCCAGCACAAATTACAAATAAAAACACTGAAAAAGTGTTAGCTAATGCAATGGCTAAGACTGGTGCATGGTGGAAATGGCCAAATATTAAAGATTAAATTTGGTATGATAATCATGAAATCGTCAAGAAGATCAAGCCTCCTGTGGAAATAAATAAAAGGATTTTTTTTGCTGTTAAAGAGTTAGAAAACAATATTATATTATAACGTTAGAAATCATTCATACTATTTTTTTTGTATTAAACTTTTAATGATAAATATTTAAGTGATTTTATTTTTTGTCTAAATAATGTTCCTCAAATGTCTGATTTAGGGTCTCTGTCAGAATTAGGTTCCCTGATATGTCTGATTTTGGAACAAAATGCACTCTTACTGTCGGAATTAGGTGATTTTGGGATGGTTCTAATAAATATATAAATTAAATTAATTTATCAAAGTTTTATGATAAATAACTGCTTAGATCTCCTTAGAAATAATTATTAATTCCAGAAAATTAAAACTGGTCAACGTCACTGAATAATTATTAATTACATTAAATAAAATGTAACGTGAATTCCTAAAGGTGTCTGAATTTGGGCCACTTACCTTAGTAGCAAAAACTTGAAGTGGAATAACAATAAAAATTAAAAAAACTTTTTAGGTGATGGAAGACACTTTTAAAAATATTCTTATTATCTGTAGCACTATTTAAAACAAAATTTTGTTATATGTGCCTTAAAATGATGTGCATTTCATCAGCCCCTTCCCATTTCGAATTTTTGATTCAAAATAGTCTCAATCGTTTGTACCTGTTTGCATTTTGCGTTTGGAGTATTTAAAAATATGGTAGGGAGGGCTGGCGAAATGCTAGCCACCCATTTGGAATTATTACCCATTGGAATACAAAACAATCGCAATAATTTGTACTCCGTTTGCACCTCTTTTACTTTCGTTTGAACTTCCTTAGGTTTCGAAATATTCGAAAGATGCAAAACTGCCCATCAGAAAAAAAAGGTAGCTGTCATTCCTGTCTGATACATGTGTTGTGATGTCCGTGTTTCATCCAGTGGTAATCCACTAATAATAACCGATATCATCTCAAATGATTACATATTTACCTGTAAAGGGTTACATACTGAATACCATCTAAATCGATTTAACCATTCTGTTGTTTTTATAAGACAACTTTACTATAATAATGTAATATCGGGTTGATGCATAAGTTCCTAGCGTTTTTTTTTAATTTAAAATTTAATTTTTTAAATATAAAAAATACATAAACTAATCAATAATATATTCTCCTGCATTTTTTATGATTGACTCCAAACGGTCTGGCAGATTTTCGATTCCACGCCTGAAGAAATCCGGTGGTTTGGAGGTGGAAAATTCGTCGAGCCAGTTTTGAAGAGCAACGTCGTTATTAAATGAAATTCCGCGGAGATTGTTGGATGGAGAGCGGAAAAGATGAAAATCTGATGGAGCAAGATCAGGATAATAGGACGCATGTGGAATAACCTTCCAACCGAGGTCTTGAATAGCTGCTTTTGTAATGTTAGGGCATTATCATGCTGCAAAACCACTTGATGCCGTCTTATTGTCAGTCGTTTTTCTTGAATTGCAGCCTCCAGGCGACGCAGTGATTGACAATAAACCTCAGAAGAGATGGTTACATTCCTCGGAGCAATGCACAGTAAATAATGCCTTCTGTATCACACCAGATGGTGAGATAATAGTGCATAATCGGCATTTGTCGAATTATAATCTGTGTGTACCGAAATGCTACTCACTCCTGAAGAAACAATATCATCATTTGTAATCCAATCGTTAATATCAATTACTCCAAAAATTATCAGAATATCTTCCTTTTTACAAAGATTTACGTTTAGATATTTTTTCCACTACTAGTCATATAGGCTATCATTTTTACTTAGGTTAGTTGCTCAAGAAGTGATACGTTTTCGACTAGTGGTGAACAATTTTTCCATTATTAACCACTGGTTAATAATGAACAAAATGACATTTTTTGATAACTTGGCGACTATTTTAAAGAAAAATGTTGTTATTAAATGATTTAGAATAACCAAGAAATGCTAATTAATTGTATTTAAACTATTTAAAACGCTTTTTTAATACATTAATTTAATTTTAAAAATCCAATATAATCGAATTAAATGTGACAGCTAGTGACAGCGTTATCCATTGTTAATTTGACGAACCGCGATTTATTTTATTTAATAACCTAAATTTGTCAACAACTGTCAAATTAACAAAACAAAACTGTCATTTGAAATAAATATTTTAAATTTGAAAATTTTTTTGTTAAAAAGAATTTTAAAAAATGGTAATAAATCTAGTAGTGGAAAAAATCGTATATAAACCACGGTTGTGAAGACCATTATTGCCTCCGCGCCTTATATTCCTCGGTGCAAAGCACCTCGGAATATAATCTTGGCGCTAGGGCAATAATGACGGCCTTCACAACCTTGGCCTATAATATACTATTATACAATGACCAGCTGAAATTAGATGCATATATAAAACATTTAATAAATGCATTCATAATAGGTATGTTGTTACGACTTGCAGGGGATGTAGAACTACCCCTATTTAAAATTCTTTGGTGCGCCTAACTAAAATCATCCCCCTCTTTGCACTATCTACTAGTAACCCCCCCCCAGCCGTTTTTGTTTTATGTTATTGTTCGGTCTTCAAGGACAACCGGGACGCCCTCATTTATGAAGAAGTAAACAACTGCGAAGCTTCGCGACTCGAGCTAGCGGCAAAAATTGTTTTCTTATACGGAGGGGGTGTCGTGAGGGCGGTGTAGCCCGTAAATAAGTGTTTTTAAATATACTTTAGACCGTTGCCCAAAACTTATCAAAATCCATAAGGAAATAAATGTTTTTTTTTGAAAAAATTTAATATTTATCTTTACTTTAGCCGGGAATATTACAAAATTCGTCATTTAGTTAAAAATGATAATAAATTTCTTACTGTGTACACCCCCCGAAAAACTTCCCACCCTCAACAGGATGTAGATATGTACATAGAATTTTATTGGCAATATATTTTGACTTTTTAGTTTATATAAATTACAATTCGTAGTTGAAGCAATTTATAAGGAGTTTATATTGTTACGTTTTGATTTTGGCCTTCGATAAATTTGTTATCCGCTACAATTTTAAAACATAAAAGGTATACCTGTCAATGATCATTGTAAAGTGCTGTTTACGTTATGCAATTGTGCATACAAATTGTCGTAAACAAATATTTCGGAGATCACGATATACGATTTAGCATTCGATACGGCCCGAACGCAAACTCGTAAGCAAATTCATAAACAAATATTACGATTAGTATTGTGTCTTATGACAACTTGTATGCAAAATCACAAGCAAAATCGCATAACGTAAACAGTACTTTAGCCTTCAGCTCAACTTAATCATTAACTGAATGATAGGTTTGCTTGTTACATGCCTTTGATTGTAAGGTGGCCATCACTGATAATATCAATGATTAATGATGGAATTGTATCATGGTTTAGTTTAGGTATCGCATTTTGCAAGTATCGCGCTGATTGGCACAATAAAATAATGTTATTGTTTTGAACGTTGTAAAATTGTAGTAACATATTATGCGAACTGTTCTCAAATTTTTAGTGCATAATTGTAGTCTAAAATTACAAAGAGATTTAAGTGAAAGAATCGCCTCATAATTGACCCCTTAAATGGATTGTTCAATATGAAGAAAAGATTTGAATAACAGAAAATAAGAATCGGAATTACGGATATTAAATAATTGTCGACGGCCAGGGCCTGAGAGTTAGCACGATCAACTGCTAACGTAGGGCTCCCCGGTTCGACTCCGGGTACAGTCTAAAATTTCTTGAGCGTCTTCCGTGCTTTCGGAGGACACGTAAAGCCGTCGGTCCCCCTGTGTTAATGATTTGCCATCATAGCAATAAACAAGGTGGAACTCGCTTTAGCGGCAGTTCCTAGGCTTCTATACAGCTACCTTTCTGGTGTGAAAAGTTGTTATTGCTTGTTATTTTTTGTCGACATAATATTTATAATTTAACATCAGATAATCCGATAATCTGCACCAAATAAATTTTTCGAGATAACTTCTTATTAGGGTATCAATGGGTGCGTTTAGCGAAGGTCAGCGGCTGAGAAGTTGATTACAGCGGTTTCGCTAAACGGTACGCTGAGCAAGCGCTTACTTACAACTGTTGAGTAAACAACTCAGCGCAATAATTTTACGCTGCGTCGCACAGCTAATGATGAATTTAACACGTGACCCTTCCCCGCCCATCCCTTAACCTCAAAATGTTACAAGTGTATGCCAAGTGTATGCTTTGTTTATGTTATTAAATTTTTATCTTAAGCTTAAGTAGGATGATGGCAGGATTTCAAAATTCCTTCATAAATAATCTTGTTTCTGAAAATAATGTTAATGGTAATATATTTACGTTTTTTATTTAATAACTATTCTAAAATTTATTTATTTGTAGAAAATGGAAATAATTTACAAACTGATATTGAAAATCTTGTTGATAATATTGAAGAAGATATTAATGATTGTGAAATTCGCTTAGAAAAAGATGAAAAATTTAAATGGACTCATATAACGCCACATTACTATTTTTAGACGAATATTACAATCGGGCGACTGTGCAGTTAATCTAACCGGCTGAAATAAAATTTCTTCAGCTACACACTAAAGAACAGGCTTATTTTAGGCTATAGAAAAAATAACTTGCGAGAAATTTTGAAAAATAACCAAAATATCGACTTTTGAAAAGTAGGGGAAAGTCGCATCTTGTATGCGGTCGAACACGGTCTCACTCACATAGCTCGGCCGCGGTTCCTTCAAATCGAGTGAAATTTTTTCGCTCCGATTTCAATTATTCTTTGAAATTCGGATAGATGGGGGTGTGATTAGTGGATATTAGTAATAAATAAAATCAAAAAAATGGAAAATAACCCGTGTATTGCCGAAAAAGTGAAAAAAATTTTTTTTACCTTCGAATTTTGGGGTGTGCATTCGATAAGGAGGGTAATCCATCGTCAAAACCTACCCTTACGGGGCGCCGCTGCGCTCCGCTCCGCTCTGCACCCCTCCAGGGTGGTTTTGACTCTGGTTACTAGGCTAAACATACGAGAAGGCGCCACATATCAAGAAAACCGGGATAAATAAAAACCGGGAGCTTAGAGACCCTTGAAATAGCATTAAAAAGTATAATTGCGGTATGGGGCAGTAAACTATTACGTTTCACCCCCTAAAAATCGCCTAAAAACAAAAAATAATCGATGTTGCATGTATGACGGTCGAGCTGTATCTGCCGCTGCGAAATATTCTAAGTGTTAGAGTATATCGGACTGCACGGACTGACCACAGAATGGCTGATGCGCCCCTGAATCTCGTTAATCCACCACAAATTTCATGAAAATTAGCTAAGTTCAAATTCGATTATTTCAAAATTTTGATAATAAATTCTCGGTTCATATTTTGAGAATATGTTATATTGACTGTGTTCTTTAGTGTGTAGCAGAAGTAATTTAGTTTCGAGTGGTTAGATTAACTGCACAGTAACCCACAATCGTATTAATCGTTTTCGCAACCCAAAAGTAAAAAAAAAAATCTTGTGGGAAGGAATGACAACAGTAATGACAAGCAATAGTTACCAAGTTGATGCAGGATTATTAGATCGAAAAATGCGAAATATGAAATCCACTTTTAACAAAATCAAAGATAACAATAAAAAAACACAAACTGGACGAGGTCGGATTAATTGGGAGTATTATGACAAATTCCAGGAAATTTTTGCTCAAGACAAAACTGTGAATACATGTAACTTAATTGCATCAAATACATTAGAAGTACAAGTTTCAGAAGAGCAGCCGAACATATCTGCAGTTGAATTGCCTTTATCATCTCCAGTTTCTTCGAGTTCCATGTCTTTCAGGTCAGACACGCCTTCTGCATCAAATGGCAGAGAAAAACAAAAAGTATTGGACTCATTCCGTAAACGACAGATCGAACTTGACGAGGAGAAGTTAGTCGAAATAAAGAAAATTCGATTAGAGATCACCGAAAGCAATAAAATAAACAGAGAAAAACTAGAATTATTTAAAAAGTTTATTGGAGATAGACAAATGTAATTATTTAATAAATAATTATAAATAAAATAATTCAAATCAAAGTAACGTAGCTACATAATTGCGTTTTAAATCTCCCGAATTATTGGTGATTAAATTATGGTAATCATCATCTTCATTATCGTTTCTATCTTCACTTATACATTCGAAATTATTGATATCATCTAATGGGTCTCTTTTAAGAATAAAATTGTGTAAAATGCAAGCAACCAAAACTACTGTAGGTATAAGATGATCAAGTCACATGTCTAAATATTTTAATCGCCTCCATTTACCTATAATTAAATAAACTTAGCTGCTTAAGAAATTAAATAAAACTTAAGTGTCTACCTTTCAATAAACAAAATGCTCTTTCAATTACAGATCTTTGGCCACTCATAACTTCATTAAACCTAAGATGTTGAGCGGTAAGATGTCCATTGTGTCGATAAGGTTTTAATAAATAACTTGATAGAGGATATGCTGCATCTCCTAATATATGCTGCTGTAGTGGTAAAAGAGGTGGATCGTTCACTAGCTTACTAAATAAAGGGCTGTTTCTAAAAACTCGGGCGTCATGTAATCTACCAGGCATGCCTATAAATACGTCAGTGAAGACTTTCTTGTCGTCACAAACTCCTTGTAATATAATACTGTGCTGTTCTTTACGATTATAAAAATCAATTGCATTATTAATTGGTTGCTTAATTACTATATGAGTTCCATCAATTGCTCCTACTACACCTGGTATCCCTAAAGGAATTAAAATAAAGATCAGTCACAGAAAATTGTATATTTGTATACTTACGACATTTATTTTCTATTCGAACAGCTATCTCATCACATTCTGCTGGATTAGGCATGTAATAAACCGATCTTTCATTTGAGAAATTGCTGACAAAATTTTCTTAAAAATATAGTGGCCTGTGCCTTTATTAAACCCAAACCTGTCGCTTACTGCAAGAAAACTTTCCTGCTTCGCTAGTATCCATACGAAAAAGCATACTTTTTTTTCTAAACTGATATATATGTGATCTTCTTGTAAATATGGTGCAACCAAAGTACACAGTTCTTCCATAGCACTTCTCGACATCCTAAAATGGCTTCTGAATTCAGACAAATTATAGTTTACTACTATATTTTCCATGTATCCTTGGTTATATGTACGTTCTAGTCTATTATTAGGTATAATTAAATCATTACGTTGGTCGGCTTCGTTTATAATCAATTCAATAACATTATTGAAATCAAAATCTGCCAAAAAATACTCTAAAGCAATTATATCATTTCTATCCATGATTGTAAACACCACAAACGTCAAACAAAAAAATATACACAATTTAACCTCACACTTTTACTTCACTTTTAATGTATTTAAGTTGGCTTGCTGACTGTAAGCATACCGTTTAGCGAAACTCAAATAGTTGAATGTCATCATACTCAACATAGTTGACTGATGACTTTAAGCAGCTGCGCTCTCTAAACGCACCCAATGTCTTAACGGATCAAAGGATAAAACGACTAACGGATCAAAGAATCAACGAATCAACGGATCAGAGGATCAAAGGATCAACGGATCAACAGATCAACGTATCAACGTATCAACAGATCAACGGATCAACGTATCAACGTATTTAAATTTCCTATATAGGTGAATATAGGGAGATTAGCGTCGATGTACTACCGTCAATACGGCTACGTTACGCTAGTGAAGATTAGTAGTGATTATAGTAAGAGAGTGACGATAAAAATCGAAAAAAGTGATAAACTGGAAGGAGGAAGTAAAGTGGAAGAGGTTTTTCTATAAGTTTTCGGGAATATTAAGGTGGTAGAAGAGTATTACTAGTACACAGTTTTAATTAGTGAAATTTGTGGAGGTTAGAATTTGATAAGAGGTGAGAATTGTAAAGTACGTTGGGTTGCATATAGTACAGCGAAAGTTTTCTGTTGATAACAGTAAACAATTGGTGCTACAGAAAACACTTCTGAATTCGGTTTGAGTTTAGTTGGTTGGGTTTATTGCTTCCGAAGGGTCGACCTGAGCAGTAAGCTAGAGCGCGGTTCCAATTGGTATGTTTGCAGAAGATAGGCAATACGATAGCGAAAGCTCTACAACGGAAGAGAGCTCCAGAAAAAGACAGGCGAGCTTTGAAATTTTTAATAGAAGTAAGAGGACAAATAGGACCCCTCCTAAGAAACCAACAAAGGAAGGAGACAAAATGGAGGAACTTAAAGATATGATGAAGCAAGTCCTAACTGAGATAAAAGAAATTAAGGAGGGACAAAGAATATACGAGGGCGAGGTCAAGACCCTGAAAGAGGAAAATAAAGCGCTGAAGGAGAGGGTAGAAAATCTCGAGGTGAGGCTAAATCTTATGGAAAAGAAAGATAAGAAAAACAACATAATTCTGAAGGGGATACAAATGGTTGGAAAAGACACCAAGGAAGAGGTGGAGACTTTCCTAAGAGGTAAATTGGGCGTTGAAGTAACAGTTGGCACTGCCGAGGTGATCAAACCAAAGTCATCACAGCCATTTGTAGTAGCAAGGATGAGTTCATGGCAGGACAAAATAGCAGTTATGAGAGAAAAAAATAAACTGAAAGGTACCAACAGCTATATTGATGATGACCTAACATTGCAGGAACAGAAGATGCAAGCCAAGCTGAGAGAATACGCCAAAAAGGAAAAAGGAAAGGGTAATGAAGCAAATGTGGGATATGGAAGAATATATATAAACCGAGACCGATGGGACTGGGATCACCAAAAGGAGGAAATTGTGAAGAGCATTTTACCCCCTATACAAAAAAACTAGTAATAGAAAATGCCGGACGGAAGAACGATGCAAAAACGAATGAAAAAGGACAATCGAATAATGGACAAATGAAAGGAAGAGATGTTATATTGTTTGCAACTTGGAATGTTAGAGGAACTTTCGTGGGGGGTGCGTTAAAACAGTTAATAGCGGTGATGAAAAAGTACGGGGTAGAAATCATAGCATTACAAGAGACAAAACAAAGTGGCGAAGACACAATAGACATAGGGGAGTTTACCTTTTTCAAAAGTGGAGGGAAAGACAGAAGGTTGGGAACTGGTTTTATGGTGAGCGAAGGTGGGAAGGAAATGGTGATTGGTTTCAAGCCGATATCGGATAGGATGTGTGTACTGAGAGTAAAGAGAAATAATAGGAAAATAAGTATAGTTAATGTGCATGCACCTACCGAAGAGAAGGATATGGAAGTTAAAGAACAATTTTACGAGTTGTTGGAAATGGAGTATGCAAAAATACCTAAACATGACATTAAAATGATGGTGGGAGATTTTAATGCGAAGCTGGGTCAAGAAGAAACATACAGACCCACAATTGGCCAGTTTAGTTTACACAGTGAGAGCAATGAAAATGGAAGATTTCTTGTTGATTTTGCAATGGGAAACGAAATGAAAATAAAGAGTACTCACTACGAACATAAAGACATACATAAAGCAACATGGATAAGCCCAGACGGAAACACAGTAAACCAAATAGATCACGTTTTAATAGAGAGTAGGAGCGAAAATATTGTTAAAGACGTCAAGACTTGCAGAGGAGCAGACATGGATTCGGACCATTTTATGGTGAGGGTAAAGATGAAAATAGCAAAGATAAACACAACGATAATGAGAAAGCAAGTAACAAAACAGAAAAATAGAATGCAGGTCCAACTCAAAACCGAGGAACAGAGAAGAAAGTACAGAGAAAAAATGGAGAAAATTTTGGAAAAGACAGAAGCACAACAAGATGTAGAACATATGCAGATAACAATTGAAAAAAGTATAATCGAGGCAACAAAGACACAAAACACAGGTATTACAAAGAGAAAAAATGAGTGGTATGATCAACAGTGTGAAGAGGAAGTTGGGAAAAGAGAGAAAATAAGGCAGGTATGGCTGGCCAATCGAAATGATGAGACGAGAAGGAATTATGAAAGACAAAGACGGGAGTGTAAAAGAGTTATAAGAGAAAAGAAAAGAGAACATCAAATAAAGAACCTGGAAGAACTGGAAGAGAAATACAATAGCAAAGAAATACGAAACTTTTACCAGGGAGTTAAACGAATAAAGCAAGGACATCAAACAAGCACAACATTTTGCAAAGATAAAGACGGCACACTGTTAGGATCAAAGAAAGGAGTAACGAAAAGATGGGCAGAATACTTCCAAGAGTTGTTAAACGGAACAGAAAAACAAAATAAAGAGAGAGAACATGTAGCAACCGAAATGAACGACGAAAATGAGGACAGTGTGGAAATACCAAATGAAGACGAGATAAGAAAAGTGATAGCGGGGCTGAAAAATAATAGAAGTGCTGGTGAAGACGGCATACAAGCAGAAATGTTAAAATATGGAGGTGAATGTTTGCAAAAAATAGTCATCGACATGATACAGAAAATTTGGATGGAAGAAAAAATGCCTACATCTTGGAGGCTGGCACTGATATGTCCGATTCACAAGAAGGGTGATAAAACAGAGTGTGAGAATTATAGGGGGATCGCACTGTTGGATGTTGGGTATAAGGTACTCGCTGCATGCATAAAAAATAGTCTACAAGAATATGCGGAGAAAATTGTAGGAGAGTACCAATGTGGGTTCAGAAGAGGCAGATCGGTGACGGACCAATTGTATGTTTTGAGAGAGGTTCAGGGAATTAGCCATGAGTTTGGTCTGGAAACACACCTAATGTTTTTGGATTTTAAACAAGCATACGACAGTGTTAAAAGAGAGGAACTGTATAGCATTATGGTAGAGATGGAAATTCCTCGAAAATTGATAAATTTGGTAAAAATGACACACGAAGGATCTGAGAACAAAGTAAGAATTAGGGGCGAGTTGTCCGACAGTTTCACAGTTGATATAGGACTGAGACAAGGTGACCCGTTGTCTGCGCTCTTGTTTAACTTTGCGTTGGAAAGTGTAATACGGAAGTCGGGTTTAAACAGACAAGGTACAATTTTTAGAAGACGACAACAGGGCTTAGCTTTTGCGGATGATCTAACAATCATGGCAAGAACAAAGAAGGACATACAAGAATTCACAAGAAAATTGTTAGAAGCTGCTAAGAGAATTGGTTTGGAAGTGAATGAAAACAAAACAAAATACATGAACTGCAGTGATAGAAATTTCGAGGAAAAGAAATATATAAGCATAGGAATGGAAGATAAAACCGTAAATTTTGAAGAAGTTTGTTGCTTTACGTACCTGGGAACGGTGATAACAAGAAAACCGGGACTCGGCGAGGAGATCAAAGCAAGAATGGCTGCGGGCACAAGAAGTTTTTTTGCTTTGAAGTCGATCTTTAATAGTAAAGTGTTTTCTAGGTCAGTGAAAGTAAGAATATATAAAACAATTATAAGACCATCGGCTATGTACGGATCGGAGGTGTGGACACTGAGAAAGAGAGATCAAGGGATGCTGGAAGTGTGGGAGAGAAAAGTGTTGAGGAAAATTTACGGTGGGAAGTGCGTGGACGGTCAATGGTTTATACGGTCAAACCGAGAACTAGCCGAGATGTACGGTCAACCAAGCATAGTGGCGTGTGTGAAGGCACAGAGATTGAGATGGTTGGGGCATCTGGTGAGGATGAATGAGGACAGAACCCCAAGTGAAATTTGGAATTTGACATTCGGAGGCACAAGAAGAATGGGTAGACCGAGGAATCGTTGGAAAGATGAAGTGCAGGAGGATCTAGATGTAATTGGTATGGAAAATTGGAGAGAGTGTGCTCGTGACAGGAGAGAATGGAAGATGATGATTGATAAAGCCATGGGCCTTCTAGGCCTGTAGGGCTAACATACATACATATAGGTGAAAAATTATGTAAATAAAATACAACTTATATTTGGTCTGCATTGAAAAATAATCAGGTAATCTGCACTAATTACATTTTTTGCGGTTGGTATTTATCATTCACTATATAACTAATAATAATGAAGCTTTTCCATTCCATTCGGAACTTTACGTCTCTGTAATGTACGGTCCATTTTTTGAGGTGGAACAATCCTCTTCTTTCTCTTTTACTTACAACTTAACCACCAATTAGCCACTGCTGTGGTTAACAATAAATAAATTTAAAACAAATTATTGTTTTATTATACATACACACGATGTGTTTACAATCACAATTTCGAGGGTTCTGATTAGATTTGAATTATGCCGACGGAAAGACGGACAGACACGGAGCCAGATCATAAGGCTTCTTGTTATACTTTGTATAGAAGCCTAATAGCGCACTGGGTACCCAGTTCTTAGACCTCTATACACACAGAGTATTTCCAACACGATTTGAAACGCTCTGTATGATTTTGAATTATGCGGACGGACGGACAGACGGAGGGACAGACGGACAGACACGGAGCCAGATCATAAGGCTTCTTGTTATACTTTGTATAGAAGCCTAAAAACAGGGTGCAGGCACATCGAAAGGCAAGCCTAGCAAGCTACCTGAGATGTAAAATTCAAAACTGCTCACAGAACTAATTACAAAAATTAGTAAAGAACAGGTACTGGACCTATATTAAAAGAGAGACTTCTTAATAAAAGTGGAAGAAGAAGAAGAAATAATTGTGAAGTTCGAAGAAGTAAATTACATTATATCGATAATATGTCTTAGGGTTTCATTACGAATTAAAACATTTTGGCACGTGTACTTTTGTAACACAGCTCCGACATGTTTGGTATCTTTTTATTTATATCTTTTAACGATCTTCTCATTCACTTTCTTCTATAAAAATTTTTCCATGAACAATGTAATAAATAGATAGATTTTGCAGTTGATAACCTAGATAAGTAAATATTGAAATCAATGAATTAATAATGGTGTATGATATTGATTTAAAACTTATCGTATTTTGAAAAAGTTTTGTTTTACCTGTATAACGTGTTTATGGGAAACCAAACTGTCTGTACACCTGTATTCATATGTTTTTGCTCTGGTAGCTTGAAGCTTTATGATTATAGCAGCCACCCATGGAAATTGATTCTCTTCAACATTTTTCCATGTAGTGTTAGCGGTACCGAGACTGAACTACCTCGACGAACGATTCCGTATTCCTCACAGAAAGGAATTACATTTAATTTTTGTCGTACTGCTGTTCCTAAAATATAAATTAATTTCTTAAATGTTTTTTTTATTTACCCTGAATATTTACATCTGTCATACCACAATAAGTAACTGACTTGGCAATTCTTGAAAGTAACATATTGCTGTGAATTTTGTTATGTAAAACTGCACACCTCGGTTTTATGTTGAGCGCCACTTTCAAAATGAAAGAAAATTTATTAAATTGTAATTGAAATATTCGAGGGTGCAATTTTACCAAAAAGCTCACCACCTTGTCCCTCTTGTTTAGCTCAGCCTTGAGATTCCCTCAGAGTATGGTAGATTCCTGATTTAATTAAGGGATGAAGCTTCTTTGAGTCGAAATAAAGTCGTTTAGAAATGCTTAAAATTTGTAGTTTGTTTAAAATGAGTGAAGGGATAAATGTAATTCACCTTTTGTTGTGATTAATCTCAAAAATTAGAATACTTTACTGTTGTCATTGAATTGATAATAAAAGATTGCTTTTAAATCAGAAATAGTTTTTATATTAATCAAATAAAATCGCAAGCGCTAAATTTCAAAATAACAAATAAATACAGATAAGTTATCTGTTGTCAAAATACACGAATATCAAATTATCAAAAATATCGAAGCACGATGATCCAAAACCTTTTCTTCCTCTTCTTGCTTGGATGAATTCCAAGTCTTCCGATGTCCAATAACGGTTTTAAATATTTATTAAGTAAAATTTGTTTTATCGCAGAAAATGTAAATAATAAAAAATGTTTTGTTGTTGAAATAATTTCCAAATAGGATAATAAATTTCTTTATGTCCTGTCGTTAAAACGCTGAAGGCCAAAGTTAATAATAAATCATAAATTTTCAAATACCTTTTGTTTACATCCGGCTTATATATAAGCATGCGCACTGAACACAATCTTGTTTACCGCACATTCCGTCGAACTTCACGATCAGCTGTTGCCTGTTGATTGCGTTACTAAAGTTGTTGCTCCCGCGAATTGTGATTTATACGGTGTTGATTATCGAAGTTGATTTGATGATCATACACGTTAATTAAATGGAATATTGGTAAGTAGTTTGGATTTATTTACTTCCAGGATATTTGAGTTGTGAGTTGAATTGAACCCGTTTTCTTGTTTTCAGATGTTATAACTAATGGGTAGCCATCTTGATAAAATTTAATCAGATCTTTATTACGAATTTTTAGCTGCGTTACACATCTGGTTGGTTCCAATTGTTGAGTTTGGACTTTTACACCACACACACGTCCATTCGTTTCGACTGGTAAAGTTCAACTGATTATTTCTGCGCAATTTTCCAAAATTCGTCGATTTTTGATTATGGGAAAGTCAAATTGTTACATTGCAGATTTTTATGTTAACCAAATCTTTTGTAATTTTCAGGGTCTGTTCCATATTTTAATAGATGAATTTTCCATTAATTTCCAGACGTTTTCCAATACAGGAGCAGTTTATGTAGGCATAATTCGGAGCGGATTTGAGTACTTTGCTATCACTAAAATTCTTTATCACGTTTCACAGGATTATGAACTCTATTTACCTTTTTGTTGATTTACAAGATCAAATTACAATTTTCACATAGAGTGAATTATTAGACACATTTTGATGTAACCAGAATTTCATATAACATGTTATTCACAAAGAAATTTCAATTCAAAGAATATAAATTTATAGGTTACATTTTACTGATAACAATTTTCAGTAAAATTTATTATTTCTGTTTTAAAATATCTTTTTGTGAGATTCTGATGTGTACATCTCATTTATGACTCTATTTAACAGTTTTATTATTGGTATTCTGATCTTTAGAGATCTTTATTGGCTTGTAATATTATAAAATAGTGTATAGGTATGCTTTATCTCTTCAATCTATAACAATTTAAGTAGGCCAAATTTATTGAATATTTCTAATTAAGTCAGAAATTGAATATTTTGCATCGTCTCGGTACATTGAATCACAGCAATATTTAAGCAGAAACCTAATGACTTTTAACTTTATAAACTTCATTCACCTGAATTATTTTTGTACAGGGTAATCAATTGTATAACAAGTAGAGATTTACGTCGTACTTTGAAACTTGTTCGTGAATTTCTTGCCCAATGCGTTAGCCGTGAGCAAAGTCATACTTGAGATTATATTATGTCATTATGTCACAATGCCACTCCTACATGTCTGGAGACTAACTTTTTAAGCGACATCTTTATGAAGCCATGAGATTAAATTAAGAATTTTACTCTACGAGAGAATGAATAAGGTCACGTGTTTCAAAACTGCGGAAATATGGGTCAGTTTCGCTCTCTCCGTTGCATAAAAGTTTATACTAACAAGGTATTCAATAGTCTTTAAATCGGTTTTTAAATCTTCAGGTTTCAATCTTTTAGTTTAAGAGTGCATGTATACCCCGCGAAATATAGGTTGTTTTAGTGCCGTAACATTAACATGATAAAATCAAAACTATATTACTTTTTAATATAATTTTTAAATATTTCAATTAATAAATGTTCAGACTAAGGTTTAACGAGTTTAAATTTCAATTTTAAATAGATATTAATATAGTAAACTTAATGTAATGTAATTGAAATTTGATGTTTTTTTGTAGCCATTATATATTTATATTTCTAAGTTATGTAACCGTTATCAAAAAATTTTGAAGCTTTCCACCTTAGAAAAACATGTATACTAGTGATTGAACCTTGGTTTATTTCAATATTTATCTTACTTACATAATAATTATGTGATTGTTGAAAGTCTATTTTCATATAAAAATACAGAAAAATTAATATTTTCGTTGGAATAAATTCTTTTTTTAAATTTCCCATCAATTAGTTAGCCAATCACTTTATTGGGCGTATATCAGAAAGAAGTTCCACAAAATATTCTAAAATTTACTACCGATGACCAGCGACCCTGCACATGCACTCTTAAGCTTGTCACTTTCAATCGGTTGATAAGTTAAATAAATTTGAATATTTCATTGATGAATTTGAGAAAATTCAATGCGTAAAATAAGTTAACGTAACTGAAGATGGGATATTATGGAAAGGGAATGGGATGGGAAGATATTCAGACAAAAGAAAAAAAAATTAGAAAATTTTGTATTACACCAACTTAGCAATGGCTAAGAAGATATTAAAAAACAGTCAAGTTAAAATTGAAACATTGTCCGTTTTCTCCGCAGTCTTAAGTGACGCCGGAGAAAGTGAAACGACACAAAGTTCTCAACATCTAACTCGAGACATAAAATTACCTACAATCAAGATTCCTAAATTTGCCAGCAAATATGTTCACTTATTCACTTCATTGTTAAGTTTTTCAGTTGCCAGTAGTTTTTTGTTTTCATGCTTTATATCTTCTATCATCGTTTTCTGTTTGATATCTGCGACTACCAGGAGATGATCCGTATCTGCGTTGGCTCCTCTATATGCCCTCAAGTCTCTTATTGATGTAGCTCGTCTTCTTGTTACTAGTACATGATCAATTTGGTTTCCTTCCTCGTTGCTGCATCCCGGCCACATCCCTGTAACTTTATGTATTCTTTTATGTTCAAATTTTGTGCAAGTGATGTTGCCAAGGTACACAGTCTATTTCCGTTATCGTTGGCTGTCATATGTATTGTGTGCTTTCCGGCTATATCTTCCACGTGCTTCTCTTTTCCAATCTGTGCGTTAAAGTCGCCCATTATGATTGTGGTATCATGCCCGGTACCCCGTTATGCAGCTGTTCCAAGTCGTGGTAGAACTGTTCCTTCTCATCTTCTCCACTTTCTTCCGTCCGCACGTACACGTTTATTATTGATAAATTGTTAGGTTTCATTTTAATTCTCAAATATGACGGGCTTCCTCCTTTTTGTTGGAAGTGCTGTATCTGTTTCAGGAACCTTTTCATGACTACAAAACCCGTGTCGTTTCTTCCCTGTCTTTCTTCTCCAGAATACAAGAACACGAAGTCCTCTCCTCTTATTACTCCCTCGCTTTTCCATCTTACTTCCTGTAGTGCTGCCACCTCTATCTTATACCTTGACATCTCTTTTGCAACTTCCTTCAATTTTCCAGGCTTTAACAATCTTTTCTGATGTTCCACGTTGCTATTCTATTAACTTTATTTCTTTTACTTTGTCTTTTCTTTCTTTACTTTGCTCTTCCCATCTCTATAGTTCCTGTTCCATGCCTTATCTGCGTTACTTCCCCAGCCTCATTTTCCGGAGCAACTGTCTGGAGAGGTCCAGTTACTCCTCTAGTCCCCTCTTGTATCAGTTTCTTGTAGATTGGCATTGCTTACTTTTCAACTTCAGAACATTATCGTTCTTATCCCATATGTATCCTGCTTGTTCTGCTTTATAATTTTTTTGATACCGCACTCTTACTCTCTCGCCCCTGTCCATCTCGATTTTAGCCAAGGACCATATTTGGTTTTGCATCTCCTTTTCTTCGCTGGTTAGGTCATTCTCGATGTAAGTGTTAGTTCCTCTAAGCTTATTTTTGTTGTCCATTATCAGTCTCTTCTATGCATGGTTTTTCAATTTTGCCACGATTACCTGTTTTTCGGAATTTCTTCCAAACCTATAAAAGCATCCACAACCTCAATATGTGCCTGTAACCCATTGTTCGAGAATTCCTCAACTTTTCCAGGGGTTTATTATTATTATTCTAACGGGTTTTGGTTTATGACGCCCACTGCACTGAAGCTCAAGCTTATTGTGCCTCTCGTTCAGGCTATTCACTCCAGCAGCCGCATATCCTCAATGAAGTCGAGTATGCAAACGAAGGGTGCTTGTGATAACTCTCCAGTTCCTGGATATGGAAGCCCAAAGTGACGTAGTCTACCTCCTGCCAAGGCAGGATATTCACACAATATGTGGCGTGGGGTTTCATCCTTCTCTCCATACATCCTACAAGTAGGATCGTCAGCCAACCTCATATTACTAAGGTATTTATTGAGACAGCAGTGTCATGTGAAAAGTTCTACTATTCTTCTCAATTGATTTCTGCTCAGATTGAGAATTTTCTTACACCTGGACTCACTCGAGGGTCCCCGGATAAACATCCGCTATTGTCTCAGTCTCGGGTCTCCCTCCCAGTAAGTAAGGTATTCTTTACCTAGTATTTCCCTGATCCTTTCCCTATCGGTCGCGTATGCGATCCCGCAAGAAGGTTCAGAACCCATTAGGGGGGTATTTGCAGATTTCTTAGCCAGAAGATCTGCCTTTTCGTTTCCCTTTATACCCCGGTGTCCCGGCACCCACCTCAGCGTGAGACTGTTGCGGTCCGCAAGACACACCAGCGCATCAAGGCATTGTTTCACTACCTTGGATTTTATTTCTGCACTTTCCAATGCCTTTAGTACTGCCTGGCTGTCAGTCATGATACAGATCCGTTTATTTTCACAGACCCTCCTTTTCATTTCCTCAGCACAGGCTAGTATTGCAATTAATTCAGCCTGAAAGACAGTTTTAATGCTGAAAGCATCACCGGTACTGGTCTCCGTTTTAGATCCATATGTGTAAAAGATGGTATCAAATCGATTACCCAGCTCTTGTGAGGTCTCCTCGCTCTCCCTCTCAGGTATAATAATCCTGAAAGGTTCACGAAAGTCCCTCACAATGCTGGTTTGATTGCATGCAGATCATGTTGTTGCTCTTTATTGAGTCGAATATCATGGTGTGATACCTTGGAGTAGTTTTACCATGTCCATTAATTGTCAACCTGTATGCTGCTTGAAGGTCTTCTGCCTCCACCACTAAATGTAGTGGGTGCAAACCCAGAAGAGCCTCCATGGATGCGGTAGGCGCTGAACGCATTGCCCCCGTAATACTTAGGCAAGCAAGCCTTTTCAGCTTGCTTAGCCTGTTTATGCTTTCCCTTTTACTGGCTTTATGCCACCAGTTTAGGGCTGAGTATGTTACCGTGGGTATCACTACTTTGGTATATAGCCAAAGTACCATTTTAGGTCTTAGTCCCCACCTTTTTCCAACCATGCATCTACAGGACCATAGGGCCCGTATCGCTTTGTTTGTTATATTTTGGACATGAGATGTGAAGGTTAGCCTGTTGTCTAACGTTAGTCCCAGATACTTGACCTCTTTAACCACATAAGTTTTTTTCCACACATTTCTAGTGTTCTCGCGTCTTGCAGGTTTCTGCGCCGCGTGAAGGCAACTGCCGAGGTTTTGTTCGGATTCACCGACAACCCCTCTCGTTTGCACCATCTCTCGACAATTTTCAGGGCTCTTTGCATCAATGAAGTTACAGTTCTTCCAAGGGTTACTATTCCATCTATTGCTAGGTTTTTAAAATTATATTTTCCCTTCTTTTATCCTTCTCATGTTTTTCCAGTTGTTCCTCCAGAAGGGCTATTCTTTCATCTTTTTTACTTGTTTTTATTGTCAAATTCCCTATCACCTGTTCCATTTCTTGGACTTTTGCATTCCAATTTGCTTCCATTGTATTCAGTTTTTCTCTTATTTCCACGTTTACTTTAATACAATCGGTTACCACTTTTGTATATCCTGACATCATCTCCTTCAATTCGTCCATGGTTTCCCCACTGTGTACTTCTTCATCTGCTGTTTTTGGTGATGTAGGTGTTTTCTTACTTCTTTTGAAAGCCTCTTCCTCTTTGCTTGTATCTAATATTTCTCTTCCCCTTTTGAGGAATTCTTTCAATGATTTTACATTGTTTGCTCTTTCTCGGTTGTATCTAGTAATATTACTCATTTGTTTATGTTAGGTAGCACACTTGTTGTCTGTGAAGGGATGTTATTTAAATTTGGTGTCATTCAATAGAACGACACCACAATGACAAGTAAAGTTATTCAACAGCATGATTTTACTTATTTTTTCCTTAATATTGCGTAGCTATCGTCAATGCTACCTAGGCGCTCGCATTGACGCTGATGACAAGATAAAGACTAAGAAATAAGGCGCCGAAGGAGATCAACAACGGAAGGAAAAGCAAAATCCTGAAGGGTGGAAGAGGCCTCAACTACCTAAACCGAAGATCTTAACTGCGCTATACCTGGAGTATCCGGAAGTAATACGAGAGTGAATCCCGTTCTAAGCATATGCTGGAACCCAGTTGAAAATACTATATCAGGGATATCATGTGAGTCATTCTATGAAGAGCAAGGACTACAACAAAAATCAAATGCGATTATTTAAAGTTGATAGCTGGAATCCTCCAACATTTGATTACAATCTAGGTAAATGAATTTACCACAAATTTTTAGTTTTTCTTCGCAAATATTGTGTTGCAAGATTATATTTTATAACATCGCTTTAAAATATAAATTTTGCATACTACATTACCATCGTTTGTAAAATAATAAATTTCACCAAGATCAGTATCGCTCCGAGCAAGCAGTTAAATTTCTTTATAATTACATTAATAATTATTATTATCAATGCAAATCTTAAAAATATGCAGAAATCTAGTTTGGCAAGAAATCTAAATTTACCTTCGCAAATAAACCGCAATATTGAACAATAATAAACGATTATTGAACTTGGCCAGTGTTTTCCTTGACCTACGTAATTTCCATTAGAATAATAATCACTTCGTAGAATAGTAGGTTAATTTATGGTGGAAATACACAACGTCTTACATAATTTCTTATTTTATAATAATATCTTCTTTACTTTGCAATATATTATCTACATTTTTATTGCCAATCATTCCAATCAATTAGTTACTTACATTGATAGAATGTAAAACTTATATTTTAATTTTTTCTTAATTTCAATTAATCTTTACAATCTGTCTATACAAATATACAAAGATGAGATATCTTTAATAGTTATTTACGTATAAGTAACAGAAAACTATCCATTGCGAATGAGCTTCCTAATTGTAATAAAAGTGATTTTGCAATGGATCGTCTCTGTGCGCATCACGTATGCTATTTTTCTCCAGGATAAGGCCCTACAGGAATAAAAAAAGAAAATTGTACCAAATAATCAAAGGAATCTTACAAAATAATTTTGCAATGAAGTGATATTCTAAGATTTAAATAAAACATTATATTAAGTTAAATGTAAAAATTAAAATATTACAAATTAAAATTTCCAAAACATAAAATGATAATTGAATCGAATTATTAAATAAAAAGCCCATTTCGCTCCGATTTGAATTTTTCTTTCGGACAAATCGGAGCGAAAAAATTTTACGCGATTTGAAAGGACCGTCTTTGAATTGTATCGCGTGTGCCTGGGGTGTGCGGCATATTCGATGCTAATTTCCCGTACTTTTCAAAAGTCGATATTTTGTGTTTTTTTCAACGGATTCACCCAAAATATAATTTCTATAGACTAAAATAAGCCTGGTCTCTAGTGTGTAGCTGAAGAAATTTTGTTCAGGCCATTAATGGTTACATAACTGGACCCAAATTAAGTTTTCTATAAAATTTATAGCAATCAATTTAGTCTTAAAGGTCGACAACTCAGAATTTTTATTAAGACCCAAACCTTAAAACATAGCCAAAAGTCAGAACCCTCTGACCATTTTTAGGAACCTCTTCATTTCATGATTTAGAAGATTTTGAAATATTTTAAGTGTTAATAATATTTTTAATGAGCTCCAAGATGCCAATTCAGCTGAAATAGAAATTTTTGAAAAACTATCCTGCCGAAAAGCTTTATTTTCAATAAATAAAGAAGAATTCTTCTTTCTGCCGAAGAATTCGAGGCGGACACTGTTGAAACATTGCAGAAAACCTGTTTTGGATATTTTGTATCAAAATGTGTCAAATTTTCTTACACTATAATTTCATTAAACAATTCGTGATTCGGGGCGCAGTCGAAATATGTTTTTTCTGGAAAATAAATAGATACTACATTCGTAAATGTTATTGTTTATAATTTTTCTATTTTAGGTTCCTAAAGAAGTCAAAAACAAAACAACAATAGAATAATAAAATTTAATAGCAAATAATAATTTTTTCTCCAGGATAGCGCGAAAACATTATTTTCTTTATAATTTATCTCTGAAAGTCGGCAATTCTGGTACAATCTAAGATAACAATGTAACATGATCCTAGATCTGCGGAAAACGATGTTTTCGAGCGATGGATAATCATATTACATATTTTCCGTCAATGTTATGTTAGGTCAATAGTTGCTGTGATGCGCTCTTTGTAATTCAATATATAGTTTGCATTGTCATACATTTATAGTTTACTTAATAATGATTACGTACATTCTTGCCTATAAATTCCTAGAAGGTGCAAGTTGCCCAATTTAAAGTTAATGTAAAAGGCCCTTTGTTTGGGATAAAAAGGACGACTGCTACCCTCAAAAAGAATGTTGACGATGACCAAGATATCAACATACTGCGGTGTTCCACTGAGATTGATACGCCAATGGCAATTCATTGAATCGCTAACTTATAAGAACCACAAACTTGCATAAGATTTCGAATCCGAAAGAATAAGTAAACAAAATTTAATTCAAATCGGTAAGGTAAAATACAATTGATATAAAGAAATTTATAAAGAATACAAAAGTTTTAAAACCAAAATGTAAATGAAATCAAATTGGATCCTATTAAAATTGTCAAATCAAATTTAGTTGTAAGAAATTTTAAAAATTGTTATTTTGTTTAGTTTTTAAAGTGTTAGTTAATAATACTGTATAACGTTGCACGAACATAAAATCTACATCTCGGTAAACGTAGTGTACTCCGTCAAAGTTGGAACAATCGGGTCAAATGTGTTAACCTAAAACAGAAATAAAAACATTAGAAGTGACACATGACAGTTGATAAAAATTTAATACCTACAAATCACAATTTTTGATCAAGTACGTTGGAATTTTTGTAACAAAGGAGAAGAACAAAAAAAACAAAAGGAGGTTCCTCAGCGTGGTCCAACGCGTGTAGACGTGTTAATTTTTGGTCTTTAGATTTTGATAAAAATTTGCAAGAGTGCAAATTTTTGAGGGATCTAAGTATAAAAAAAGTGTTTAGTCACGTTGATTATACGTGCAGAATAAAAGTAAGAAAGTGAAATTTACTTACCATATGTTACACGACAATCCACATCCAAGACACCTTCCGAACAAAGATTAACGGAATGACTAGCTCGAGCCGCGAAGGGTGGTGTTCGTAGGGTGGAGTAGAAGGGCTTGTGACTAAAAGTCGTGTCTTGTCGGTCTCTCCTCAGCGACCGAGCAATCCTCGATCGCGAGTTAGGATGTTAACTCAAACGGGGGGGGGGAATATATTTACACAAGGAGTAATAAGGGCGCCACGTGAATTTTGAACCAAGGTCCATTTGAAAGGGATGCAAAATCACCCTTTCCAGCTGAATACACGACAGCTGTTTGACTAAATTGATCGCGAGCATCTCACACTGGTGGCCTCTCTTTGGATTACATAGTAAATCTTGCTGTTATAAAACCTTACCTTAATATAATCGCTAAATAAACAAACACATAAACAATAATAAAAACACAAATATAAATAATAAAAAGATATAATAACGAAATGTACAGGGGCATTTGGCATTTTATAACACATGTTTAATCATATTTACATCTACATAATGCTACAAAACTCAAATGTGAAAAACTGACTTGAATAATAATAAAACGTTATTACTAAAAATATTGACTTGAAGTTAATTTAAATTAAATTAATATTAAATATGACACAAAATTCAATCCAAAATATGAATGGTTTAATTCATTAAACTTAAATGTGACGTAAAACATAATCCAAAAAGTGACGTTATTTCAATAAACAATTTAGAATAAAGATTCCATTGGCGTGGTTACACCACGTCCAAGTAAATATTAACACACAAAAGGACATACAAAGAGGTTGCGATCGTCTTCACGGTAAACTTAAGGTTTATAAAACGTACTGGTCAAAACTGACCAATAAATACAATAATGCTTAGAAATACTAAATAATGCTTACATACAAAAGGTGTTCCAATCGGAATTTCCATATAGGTTTTCCGGTGTGAGATACGAGAAGGTTGTTCTTCAAGAGACGGGATGACCATAAATGAGTTGCAATGTCGAGAATGATGCGATAGAGGGTGGTTGGTAGTGATTACGAAAACTAGGGTTTCTCCACTTTCGGTAAACTCAACTCAATCCGGCACTGACTGTATGTCAGTTCCGCGCAACCGGATGAGTTTCTAGTGTAGATAGTTACACCATCATGATAAACTCCGAAACGTAAGTTTGCGTTAAAAACGGCACAACCGAATTTGTTAAATGTTATAAACAATTTGGGATTTAATTCATTTACTTAACTCGAAATAATTAATTTAAGTCCGGTACTGTACTCGCATAACTCCGGTAAAAAGTTAATTCGGCAACGCATCCACCACATGTTGCAGATTCGTACACACGCGGGATACCGGTGACGCTCAACAATGTTCGATATAAAATTCATCCATATTAAAAATACTTTACAGCTGGTATAAAACAATTCAACGAGAGCGGTGTTAGATAAACGTGCCGAAAAATACGTAACAATAATTTACCACAAAATAAACGATCGATACTTAATTTTAACCATACCGAGCGGTGATACAAACGTCGATAAATCGGTTACAAATATCAAAATGATTTTGAATAAAGTCCGTGTTGGTTGAAATAACTCGTAAACTGATTTACAATCGAAACAAAATGCGTAATTAGATGTCCAAAATATTATTTAATACCGGAACTGGTTTAAATGTCGATAGAATGTCTAAAATATTTAAATAAAAATGTCCGAAAAGATTTAAATAATAACTGCTCGAATGAATGTTAAATAATTCAAATAAAGCCGCACCATAATGACGAGAGTTCGTATTATGGATAAAAAATCTGTTACCTACTATTGCACTATTCACATATGTTACACAAATTGACTATTAAATGATTTGAGATCTTACGTCAGTAAGATCTATTTAATTGACTTTACTTTCAATTACACTATAAATCCGCTTATACTAAGCGTTGACTCGATAGTCGGAGATAGCCTCCGGCTAAGTTTTGGACTTCACATGATCTCTCACCCAAACTGACAGAGGTTCAGGGTGTGAAGATCCCAAAGGAATCTTAAAAATAATGCGCTCTGCAGCTCCTTATATATGGTTTTTGACCGTCGTGGGGGCAAAATCCTTCCACAATTATTTCCAGAAAAGTCCCTAATTGGTTCTTAAATCTGACCTCGATCTTCGATTGGCCAAAATAATAAGTGAAAACGCGATACATCGATCTTTATCCATGCAATTTCATGTTAAAACTGTGGGAATGCAGCTGTGCGATATCCAAGTTTTTGTTGCTTTGAATGTTTACGTTATAAAGTTTTTACTACTTTTTTACACTTCAAAAAGGTTCATACAATGTTGCAACTTTCATAAGCGCAATGTAAAGGATTTGAAGCAAGCTTACACGTGCACGAGATAACGAAATAAAATACATAAATCAAAAGTGATTTGACAGGTGCACATGTGTATTTCGTGCAAAGTTACATCGAGCATTGCTATCCCAATTTAAAGTTCCTACATGTACAAAATAATTCGTTAAATAAACATCTAGCCTAGCTGACGGGAGATTCAAACTATATTGGAATAAAGACTTTTCCGCTGACCGACCAAATTGTTAATTTGGTGATGTATGCTACGTTAATCTTGAAATACCATTCCAATCGTATAGATTTGGGATGGACGTAATTAAAAACTATCGCAATAAATTTGTAACTGCAGACATCGGAAAATATTAAGCGACTTAAAAATATCGGAACGTCTAGTTTTAACTTCGAAATATTTGATTATATTAACCATGTTAACAAAATATCTACTTTTAAAATATTTGATTTTAAAAATTTAAAAAAGACGAAAAATATTGTTGTATGATTGTGACGATATTTTACCAAAATTTTTGATGCGCTGCGAGGGCGCTTTTCAACGTTACACATAGTAAAATTAATTCAAAAAGTGCAACGACATAAGTTGATTTTATTTGTGCAAGAAAGATTGGTTTTGGATCGCCAAATACACATAAAGCACGAGGTTAGAATCTGAAAAGCGAAGTTAAAAGTTCGAGCAGACGAAATTATTTGTACCACAAAAAGGTACCAACTGTGAGTAAACTTAACATTAATAAAACCATTAATTTGCATATGCAACGCGCGGTCACATTTAAAAAGTGCAACGATTATAAAAATAAAATTTACTTTTTAATATTAAGTTGTTGGGGTAGAAATAATAAAAACATTGTTCAATTTATTTTATGTGTTTAATAATTAATTTGTTGTTTAAAAATACATTATATTTTTTGAATTTTGGATCATTATTTGAGAATTTTTGGTATTCTCGATTTATTAATTCCACAGATAAAGATTTAGAGGAAATTTCCACAGAACCTACTCTGCAGGTAAGAAATCTCATGCAAGTAAAAGAAAGGTTAGCCAAGGCATTATTTAATTTATTTACTATTTCAATTTTTCAACAACGGAAATTCCGTTTTTCATTAACATTAATAAGAATTGCTATCGACGAGGTCAGATCCAGCCTCCTCATAGTAATACGTTATCACAAAATAACCTACCACCTCCTTCTGGCTGTAAAGCTGAAAAACACATTGAAAGAATTTATCCAAGGAGGCCAAATTCGTTTGGCCTTTTACAATAACTTTAAATTGGGCAACTTGGTGTTTTCCAGGACGAAAGACTTGGTACCGCTGAAATACAGAAGTGGCGTGGTTTATCGAATTAAATGCGAATGTGAAAGAACCTATGTGGGCCAGACAGGCCAGTTGATGTCTTCAAGATTAAAACAACATGCCTACGACGCAAAAATAGATTCGGAAAAACCGGTCTGTCACAACACCTCAAGTTCAACAATCACGTCTTTAGAGTGGAGGATGTATCTGTCTTGGCGGATGAACCCTGTTTCCCAAAGAGAGCCTTCTTGGAAGCTGCCTACATAAGCGAGGAGACAGATAACATCAACAAAGTGACCGATTTTGAGCCCATAAACACCGGATTCAAGGCTCTACTCACCATCTTCAGCCAGAAAACAAGAAGAGATGCCTGATTGGCTAGTATACGCTTTCACTGGTGAGCCTGGAACATTGCATCTTTGCCCTTAGACTTATTTAGTATGATCGAATTTATTGGCGGCACGTTCAAATAATTTTGTTTACTTTTAATCTAATTTTATTTTACTATTGTTATCAATTAGTTATTTTATTGCTGTTAAGTTTTATTATTATTGTTTTGTGGGTACGAGATTATTTACAATAATCCACATGTCAATGTGTTCTAGATATTTACTGTTTGGTTAGATGTTTTATTTTTATGACAAAAATTTTAAATTGTTTTTCTATTTGACTCCACCAATATTATATCGTGTTCCACTTCTTTATAGTACTTCGGTTGGAAAACTTTACCATCCCACTTAAGAGGTAAATTATTAACTTTTGTTCCAGTATTATCATGTGTTATCACCTATTTGTAACAACCTCTAAATTGTATTTTTTCTCTTATATTATAGTCCTGAAGATGACAAGAAATCTTGTCGAAACCGTTCGATTTAAGTAAATTTGGTTTTCTTGAGTACATACTCCACTACCCGAGATCCTTCTCTTTAAACCATTTAAGTTTGACGCTATTTAAAACTACTAGTTTCGTTGTACCTTATTGACGCGATTTAAATCAGTTTCTTTGTTTAAACTAAATATTTCGTGCCGCTTTTGAACGAGTTTAAATTGTATTATTTAAACATAAACAATTTAATAGAACAGTTTCGATCAAATTACTTCCTGGTTAGTTTCGTGGTACAATTAATGGAACACGATTACGTTACGGTTGGCGCGAATTATTGTCAATAAAAGACAGGGCCGTACCTAGTTCAGTTTGGAAAATCGTGAAGCATTCCACATTTTTGATTAGGAACCTACCTAATAGAAGTATCCATTTTAGCAAGTCATTATCACCTCAATTTTTGGAAGGACTTTACCTACCGACAATTATCGATATTCTCACGCTGGACAATCTCTGGAAGCCGAATCTAAGAACAGATGCCTACCACCAGTTATTACGTAAGCATTATTTTAAATAATAAGAATTATTGTATTTTGTGGTCCGAAAGACCAAAATCTAAAGGAGCCTTTTGCTTCCCCGTGGATTAAGTCGAATTCGCCCATTGTAGCCTTTTTGGATTAGTATTTTAGTGTGTGTCTATTTTTAACGCTGTTTTATCAAACAGCTAATGTCAAATGTGATAGTCAGATTTTGTGGTTAGTGTCAATAATAAAAATAATAACAAAAATAAACTCTGGTTTAGTTCATGTGGCGCCCATTCTTAAAACCGTGTGTAAATTTACCCCCCCCTTCCGGAACAACATCAGAGATCACGATTATGGATTGCCCAATCGTTGATACGAGACTACAAATTCCGACATTTTGTCGCGCGCCCTTTTGCTCGTCAAGTTAAACCCACGCTTCGCGGCCAGAGCTAGCCAACACCTTAATTTTGTACGAAAGGTGTCGTGTTTGGAATTTGTAAGGTAACAACTTCAACACCTGAAGCAAATTGGATTCAATCGTCAACCTTCGAATCATCAAGTTGTGAAGTTTATAGTGTTTGATTCAAGATCGTGGTTAAAAGTGTGGTCTGTGTTTATCAGAGTATTTGTGTATTCTATGTGACTCACCACCATTGGAGTACCATATCGGATTAACTAATATAAGGTATTTTTTATTATTTTCAAATTTATTTCACATTGAACTTTAAAGGCGTTACAATAATCTTAAGGGACCAATTGTAACCACCATTCAAAATTTTAAATTTTTAAAACTTTTATTTTTAACAAAACATTCATTAAAAAACAAGTTTAAACCAATTTTAAACAAGAACATTTTACATCTGTGGTTGATGGTATATCACCACAGCGAGAAGAAAGAAGACAAGAAAACGTCCGACCTCTTTTATAAATCTTTTTTCATTTGTAAGGGTGATACCCATTATTGCTTTCGTAAACATTTATGCATTTTCGACGCTGGTACCAGTTTTATTCTTTCGAATTTAATAGAAACATTTTTCAGTACAAATACTATCTTTTAATTGCATATAAATAAAAGCAAAAATCCAACTAAGTTCTACTGCTATAGCGATCAACATTTAATTCAACAAAAGTAAGTTTACAACCTTTCTGAATTTGCTACTGAGTGGAGTCTCTCCGAACTGAGCTAGTTAGGTATCATAAGTGGTAGTGAAGTAAAATCATTAGCTGATTTCACTGCACTATATTATGACTGTCATAGTAAAGTTTGGTTATAACCTAACGTTTCATGTGCATTAGAACGAAGACGTCGTGTTCATTGTATGTATGCCAAGCAAGTCGTAAATTTTCTTTAAAAAAAACATCTTTAAGGTAGTTTCTACGTTCTGAAATTTTAAAATATTTAAATCAATTATTTCAAGTAAGTTTGTTCAATGTGTCTTGTATTTAGTGTATTTTCATTGTGTGAAAGAGCAATTTAAATGTGGTGTTGCAGAAAGTAATTTTTAGATTTTTTACAAAATGGCTATTTTGTAAAGGTTGGGAAACTCATGCCGTAAAGGTTGGGACACCACTTTTTTTTATTCCAAGACACTGCAATGCCATTTAAATGATTTTTTATCGATTTTGTCTTCGATCGGACCTTTGCAAGCATCAACTCCAGCCAAAAAATCAAATCGTGTACGAAAGCCGATGAAAAGTTGTATTTTGACGTCGCCCGCATACATTTCCGAATTGAAGAAAAAGCAAACTAAACGAATGGATGCAAAAAAAACAGCCGCCGTGAATAAAGAAAAGAAAGAATTGAAGAGAAACATGCTGCACCAAAACGAGCAAGGAAAAAATCCCCAAGTTCTTCTTCACCATCAGATGACGATACAGATGATGATAAAGATTGTAACTTTTTCCACCCTTGCAAGTTCCGAAGACTAATGAGGTCTTAGGTATTACAAGGTGTCAAAAGAACATCTGCCAAAAAAATGACAGTAAAATTTGCTGTCGGCAGTAACCCTGATGTACGTTTAAACCAACTCGTATTTAGCGGGAGCTAGAGTCATGGGTTGTAAATTCAAATGATGCAAAAAAATAAAGAATGCAAAAATTAATGATAAACAAACTATATTCGTTGAAGTTCTGTACAACAGATGTGGCAGTATCATGCAACTACAATTCATAGAAATCAGCGAGCTGATAACGTAATAATAATAAAATGGTGTAGTTAAATGTACAGATCAAATTTATAAGTCTTACAAAAATTGTAACTCACCCAAAGGTACCTTGGTAAAATTAAACACATACAAATTACTCGCTTGTGACAAGTAAGCGGACTCCAAATTTGACTTCTGTAGCACCAGAGATGAATGGCAATACGTCTTGTACTCGGCTGCACTGATAATATGGAAGCAGGTGCAATTGATTAGGTCGGGAACACCATAAAATTCGTTGATTAAAGATAACCTCAAAAATTCAATGTTACTCCTAAAGTTGTCGTTTCCCAGTGTGTAATTTATTAGCGAAATTTCATTAAATGGCTTAACTTGTGTTGACATCAACAAGAATAAATCGTTGGTTAAAACTACGGTTTTATTTAAAACAGCCCTTGCGAAAAATGTGTCCTTGAATATTGACACATGTGTTCTAAAATAATGAAATGAATTTACTTCAAGGAAATTATCACTCAACAAGTTACTTACGGAAGTAAAAATGATGTTTTATGGTAATCCGCAGTAGCGCAAAACATCCATCCACCAAGTTACACGATCAAAAAAATTAATTAATCGTCTAATTAATAATATTAGTCGGAACAAAAATTCGACCCAACAGCACGATCAAATGCAAAAATGGTAAGATGGCTGCTTTTCCGAGCGGTCACGGAGATTAAAGAAACTCGACGATTTCAGAATCTTATATACACGGTGTTGGAAATGTTAATTTCCAACATATAAATGTTATAATATAAATGTTATTATTCGTAACGGATGTAAAAATTCGTTACATTGCCCTCTCCCAACTTCATTTCATGCCGTGAAAATGATAGTCGCTGCCTAACACTAAGCACTCAGTTGTACTACGCTAACTAGGACGTTGAAGACGTTCTTCTACAATATTGGAAATAAACTAAAAAATTTGAATCCTTCAAACGATTCATAAATTAACTAAAGAAAAAAATAACAAAATGGGTTATCTAAACAGTAATCGCAACGATTGCTATTCAAATCTGCTTAAAGCGTTAACCCGTTTGACAGAACGCGTGGCGCTTCAAAAAGTCAACAAAAAATAAATGTTGAGACCATCCCTGGCTATCGACATGCACTGGAATTCTCAATTGGTTTGGTACAGCACCACATAGGATCTGTATCCACAAAAAAACAAAATATGTAACGGTGGTCTAAAACCAACCGTACCAACAAATGGACCTCATGGGACCCATTGCACGGCTGAGAAAGTGAAAAAAAGAACATTCACCCAGCAGTAAGGTTTGTTTCAGACAAAGGCACTCAAAGTCCTTTGGGCAAAGAAACGTTTAATTGAACTAAAAATAAAAAATTTCCAAACTAATTGGCATTTGGTCAACTTTTGACCAACAAAGGGCTTCCAATACTGCATCATCACGACTTCAAAAAGTGTGAGAAAAAAATCTCAGATGGTACGACTATGAACTTGAGATGTTAATGTTCACAGCCGTTATAATTAAAAAAGACAAAAGACAACAAATTAAAAACAAAAAGTGAGTCGGGAATGATGGACCCACGGAAATGATAAGTCAGATGGTATGACTTATGGACAAAAAAGGTTTCGCTCACCCTCCACGACATCTCTCAACTTGATCCTCAGGTTCCACTAAATCGGAAACCGAAGGATGGGGTTTTAAATCTTTAACGTGAAATACTCCAACTTCTTTACCGCGTTCGTTCACGAGACGATAGGTTAATGGACCAGTTACTTCCTTTACACGACTTCTCAAATATTTAGGAGCCAGTTTACTACTAAAATGTTTACTAGCATTCGACAATGCAAAATTTCGACGCCAAACTACATCTCCTTTCTTAAACTGTATATTACGCTTCCTAAAATTATAATGAGTAGAATTGCGTTGGTAAGCGTCGTGTAATCGCTTCTTTACATCTACAAAAAGTTTATCTAACCGGTTCATTTCCCCAGCCACCCGTTCACGATTCTCTAAAGTTAATTCCTCTTCCCTCAAATCCATTATACGACCATAATAATCTCCCTTAGCGGGTACGGTACGCCCGAGATTAAGAAAAGACGGAGTAAACCCGGTCACCTCGTGAGTGGCAGATCGGATCGCATGAGCAATTTTATGTATTTCTACATCCCAAGTCTTATGATCTTCCTTAACGTATGATCGCATAGCGGTACCGACGACTCGATTAACTCGCTCAACAAAATTAACTTGGGGATGGTATAATGCATTATAAAATAAATGGTTGACGTTATAATCACTCATGAGTTTCCGAAATTCGTTACTGGTAAATTGTGGACCATTATCGACATGACAAATCTGCGGAGTGCCAAAAAGGAGAAAAACATGATTTTCGAGAAAATCGCAAATGGCTTTGGTAGTAGCTCTACGTAGCGGTTGTACTAAAACAAATTTAGTGAACCAGTCGCAAACCACTAGCAACATGGTGTTACCTTTCGCAGATCTGGGAAACGGTCCCATTAAGTCAACTGAAATACATTGGAAAGGGAAACGCACTTTCTTTTCTCGACCCATTAAACCAAACCGTCCACCTTGGCAAGCTTTGGATGACAAACAAACCGGGCACCGCCGCACATACCTCGCCACGTCAGCACGCATCCTGGGCCAATAGTACAACTCTATGATTTTATTAAAAGTTTTAAGCGTCCCCAAATGAGCAGAAGTCGGATCATCATGACATTCTTTGAAAATGTCAATCCGACGCGACTTAGGAACTAACTGCTTCCATTCTACTAAATTAGAAACAACATTATGGAAGTTTGGTATGAGTTTGTACAAACGCCCTGATTCTATCCTCCAATCGGGATAATCAGCTGGTGCTTTAGTGACTCGAGTCAACATGCGACGATACCACGGATCGAGGTCATTCTCAGACAATTCCAAAGACGAGACTTCTAAGGGTGCGCGAGACAATGCGTTAGGTACGACGTTCAGATTTCCCTTCCGATGCTGGATTTTAAAAGAATACTGAGATAGGCGAACACTCCAACGGGCTAATCTATTAACTGGATCTTTCATAGAAAGCAACCACAAAAGACTATAGTGATCTGTGATCACTGTAAATTCGGTACCTTCAACATAAGGCCTGAATTTCTCGATACCAAAAATAACCGCTAGGCATTCACGTTCAGTGACCGAATAGTTACGTTCCGCTTTATTCAACGTCCTAGATGCATATGCGATAGCACGCTCCTCTTCACCTTCTCCCTGGCTTAAAATACAGCCCAGGCCATAATTTGACGCGCCGCACTGTATAAAAAAACGTTTACTGAAGTCAGGACTTGCTAAAATAGGGGCAGAAACTAACTGTTTCTTCAAATTTTCGAAAGACTCAGTAGCGTTTTGATTCCAAACGACAGTCTGACGTTTACCACGACCCTTGATTAACTCGGTAATAGGCGCAGACAAGGATGAAAAATTCGGTATAAATCGTCTATACCAGCCGATCATTCCCAGAAATCGCTTTATACCAGTAGTATTCGTAGGTTTTGGAAAGTCAGTTATGGCTTGAGTTTTTGCTGGATCAGTGTGTAGTCCGTTCTTATCAATGACATGTCCAAGATAAGTCAAACTGGACCTGCAGAACTCACACTTATCCAAATTGATAGTTAAATTAGCCTCCAGTAACCTGTCGTAGACCTGCTCGAGTAATTCTAAATGCTCTTTGAAAGTACGAGAAACGACAATAATGTCATCCAAATAAACAAATATTTTTTCGCCCAGAAGGGGTCCAAAAATTGTGTCCATCAATCGATGTTGAGTAATGGGAGCATTTGAAATACCGAACGGGGTTACTACGTAATGAAAAAGACCACGACCAGGCACGGTAAATGCGGTTTTTTCATATGATTCGGGAGATAGAGGGATTTGCCAAAATGCCTTTTTAAGATCGATCGAAGTCAGATACCTCGCATCTTGCAAACGAGTCAAAATGTCATCTAAACGTGGTAATGGGTAGGCATCTTTCCTCGTCAATTGATTAAGTTTACGACCGTCAAAACATAAACGATAAGAATTGTCCTTTTTCTTAACCAAAAGCATAGGAGATGACCAACCGGAATGACTAGGTCGTACTACATCTAACTCTAACATTCGATCGAGCTCTTTATGAGCAATTTCACGCATAGCGGGTGATAAAGGGTAGTAACGTTGTTTCAGCGGAGCAGCGTCTCCAGTGTCGATATGGTGGAATATCTTGTGGGTTCTTGTTAAACCATCGTGGGAAAGAGTTTTAAATTTATCTTTTATGGCGGCAAGAGCAACTCGTTGTTCAATACTGAGATCATCAGCGGCTCTGATAGACTCAATTGATTTAACCTCGTTAACAAAAAATTGATCGCGGGAAAAATCTGCCTTGACTCCAAATAATTTGCAAAAGTCAATTCCTAAAGTTAAACTAGTGCGTATGCTATTGCATACTAAAACGTTAAGGGAACGAGTAACATCACAAATTGAAATAGGCAACTCAACCGAGCCTAAAATTTGTTGCGAAGTACCGTCAGCCGACCGTACAAATACGTTTTGATCACGTTTTAAATCAAGGTCTAGCAAGTCAATCAGGTAGTGTCCATCCGTACCAACTATGGATACACTAGCACCGGAATCTAAAAGTGCAGTTAATTGCTCTTTACCAATAAAAAGATTAATATGGGGTCGTTGATCAGTCGTGGGATGAGCGAATAAAGCAGAGGAATTGGCGGTTGATCCGCAAAAAGCGCTAACGTGCACCAACCAATTACTCCAACCCAACCTGTCTGCTCTAATACTTAAGGCTAGCGGCGAGCAGTGTTTCCGCTTGGCCCACCTGCGTTTTTTGAGTGGTTACCACTGCAATTTAGTGAAGTAACTCCTTTGCGTCCGCAAAGATAACAAAACGTAGTAGTAGGTTTGGAACAGAATCTGTAAGAATGGCCGCGTGTCGAACAATTCCAACAAGTGAGAGGTCTGCGAGGATTCACAGAAGGTGACTCCTTAGGAGCGGTAGGGGTAACAACAGAAGTCAAAGCTGCGGTGGGAACTTCTTTTGAAAGAGTCTTTTTAGCTAAAAGTTCAGCTCGTTGAGCTACTCGAATAAATTCGCTTTTCTCTGTAATAGAAGCCGTACCCATCACTAATGAAACCGAAGGAAGCATATTTTCCCTAATTGTCCATAGTTGATCGCTTTCAGCAGGAATAGGTGTAACTCTAGCAAACTTTGCAAACATTGATTCGATGTAACTGCTAACAGATTCATTCGAATTTTGCTTACATTTATTGATTTCTGCCAAATAAACCCTACTGAAATCGACAGCCAGGAATCTTATTTTCAGTGCCTCTACTAATTGTTCCCAAGTGTTAATATTAGAATCTAGCGTACGGTACCAAACTAAAGCTTCTCCAGAGAAAAATTCAACCGCTTTGTTGAAAAGCTCTTGAGAATTGACTCCTCGAGTTTTTGAAAGTTCATTGGTTCTTTCAATAAAATTAAAAACTTCTTGAAAACCACCACTGCCGTCAAATGAAAGATTCCACTTGTGGATTGCTACACGGTCATTATTTTTAAAAGGTAAAATATTCTTTAAAACCTCAGCTAATTCAACTGCTGGCAACAATGAAGATCTCTTAAAAGAAGAATAACCCGGAGATTCATCATTAGTTGCTGTTCCAGACGGATTGCTAACTTTGGGTTGCCTTAAAATTTCATCGTCCTCATCACTTTCGTTTTCATTCAGATGAAGTAAATGTTCTACTTTAGAACGCAATAGTTTAGATAGTTCTAATAAATTTCCCCTTTCAGTGTCTTTAAACCCAGCTCCCTCCATAATGTCTAAGCGATTACAATAATGTGCAAGACGATTAGTGATATTGTCTAGAGTTTGTGCATCAAACTTCTGTTCAAGATTATTTATTTCAATTGAAATTTCGTCAAGAGCATTCTTGCAAACTAATAAATCGGCTTGAACATCAGGTGGAGTGTACTTATGTATAGCAAGACGAGAATTAAAAGCTTCATCGAGCAAAAGTTTTCTTAGCTGTGCTCGACGTGTTGCCTTATGAGCAGGGATGGTGTTAATATCTTCCGTTCTTATTGTTAACTCAACCAGTACCTCCTCGTTACTGAGTGACGTAAGATACTTTTTAACATTTGACATGATAACGAGTGATAATAACTTCCTTTAGCAATATTTGATTGAAAATAAAAATGAAAAAAAACGCAGTAAAATATTTCGCTAGGGCTGTTAAAATTGTCAACAAAATTATCAACACTACAGTGATAATTATAAAAATTACACACAACAGCAATCAACTTCAGGTCGCTTGTCAACAAGACAACAACAAAATCGTCAAAGGTGTTCCGTCGCTTAATCAATAAACAATCTACCACGTGTTGCACAGATTTCAACGATATACTAATTAAGTTATTTGACATCAAAATGAACAAAAATTTGCCTCCACAGCGGGCGCCAATGTAACTTTTTCCACCCTTGCAAGTTCCGAAGACTAATGAGGTCTTAGGTATTACAAGGTGTCAAAAGAACATCTGCCAAAAAAATGACAGTAAAATTTGCTGTCGGCAGTAACCCTGATGTACGTTTAAACCAACTCGTATTTAGCGGGAGCTAGAGTCATGGGTTGTAAATTCAAATGATGCAAAAAAATAAAGAATGCAAAAATTAATGATAAACAAACTATATTCGTTGAAGTTCTGTACAACAGATGTGGCAGTATCATGCAACTACAATTCATAGAAATCAGCGAGCTGATAACGTAATAATAATAAAATGGTGTAGTTAAATGTACAGATCAAATTTATAAGTCTTACAAAAATTGTAACTCACCCAAAGGTACCTTGGTAAAATTAAACACATACAAATTACTCGCTTGTGACAAGTAAGCGGACTCCAAATTTGACTTCTGTAGCACCAGAGATGAATGGCAATACGTCTTGTACTCGGCTGCACTGATAATATGGAAGCAGGTGCAATTGATTAGGTCGGGAACACCATAAAATTCGTTGATTAAAGATAACCTCAAAAATTCAATGTTACTCCTAAAGTTGTCGTTTCCCAGTGTGTAATTTATTAGCGAAATTTCATTAAATGGCTTAACTTGTGTTGACATCAACAAGAATAAATCGTTGGTTAAAACTACGGTTTTATTTAAAACAGCCCTTGCGAAAAATGTGTCCTTGAATATTGACACATGTGTTCTAAAATAATGAAATGAATTTACTTCAAGGAAATTATCACTCAACAAGTTACTTACGGAAGTAAAAATGATGTTTTATGGTAATCCGCAGTAGCGCAAAACATCCATCCACCAAGTTACACGATCAAAAAAATTAATTAATCGTCTAATTAATAATATTAGTCGGAACAAAAATTCGACCCAACAGCACGATCAAATGCAAAAATGGTAAGATGGCTGCTTTTCCGAGCGGTCACGGAGATTAAAGAAACTCGACGATTTCAGAATCTTATATACACGGTGTTGGAAATGTTAATGATGTTATTATTCGTAACGGATGTAAAAATTCGTTACAAGATGTCGATTTTTGCATCATTTACATGAGAGCAATGCCACTTAAACTCAGCCGTTCAAATTCGATTGAGTGCTACACGTGCAAACGTGTTGTACACTTGAAATGCGCTAATATGCTCTGCAGTGCCTTCACTTGTGCAAACTGCGAATCAGATTAAGTGTGGAATCATATTTTTTTACTTAAATTGTTTTTTTGAAAATTTCAATAAATAATCTAATCATAATACCATGCAGTTTTACTTCATTTTTGCCTTATTTTTCACATTTTTGATAGTGTCCCAACCTATACGGCAAATTTTTTTTCGTCTAAAAAAGTTCTTTTCATTAAAATAGATATAACTTTTGACTCGTTTGCGATATCAAATAACTTTTTACAGCAAAGTTGTAGCCAATGATCATACCTTCTTATTGGTTTATAGAAGTTAACATTATTCCCATCCGTTTCAAAACTACACACCAAAAACGAAACCCATCCCAACCTTTACGACATTCCCTTATATATTTTGTAACGTTTACTTTTGACTCGCCTTGTATATTGTTGCAATTTTCATTTACTCAATTCCTAACAAACTATCAAAAGCGTTACATTTACGAATGTTCCCCCAACCATACCTGCGCTTTTACACCTAGCGCACCTCGTTAAGAAATTTGAGTACGTATACGCAGCAGACTTCAGTTTCTGTCATAGTTCCTGTATAGTATGGTTCAATCCTGTTACGCAACATTCCACCTTCAACGCGAAGAGTTAGATTTTCGTTGTGGTTTATGGACAGAAACTTCTTGGTTTTTTCAGGCTTCGGATTTCGAAGATTTATCCACGTGCCAACCAAAGCTAAATGTGCAGATTATTTTGTCTCATTAGGTGATAGAACTACTGAGGTTGATTTTAACATTAAATAAGTGGACCACAACGAAGGAGCATACGTCTCAATTGGGCCTTTAAAATAATCTACAACAACAGTTTCAGTCAACACTTGTACCTTTTTTGCCTTCATCCATTCACGATATTTTTCCATTTCTTTCATGTATCTTCCCGTTGACTTTTCTAGCAACAAATGAAATGTAGCAGCATCAGCACCTTTTTGACATCATTGGGCACATCAACTATTTCACTTAGCTCCATTTTTTGTGGCAATATTATAAGGCAAATAATTCGGTATACTGAACCATGCGTAACAATAATTACATTTGAAAAATGTTACTATATCGTATCAACATAACAACACAACCTCCCTATGTTCTTTATATTGAATTTTTTTAAAACCAAAGCTCTCTGGTTTCTGAATCAGTTTGTGCGCAAAATTTTGAATAAGGCTTCCTACGAAAAATTGCTGTTAGTATAAGGACAGAATTGAACAAAACACTATACATCACTGGTGGAGAAACCGTTTCGCACGCCTGCCGGCTCGCGTGCAAATCTGGCAAATGCGTGAGGGAAATTTTCAGTTTCTTCACGTGTAATGTAATATACCATTAATCAGCGTAAACTATAATTTTCTAAAAAAGTAATTCATTGTTTTTTAGTAAACCAAATTGTGCAATAGGGGATTATAAACTTGAAAAAAATAACAAAAACAGCAACATACTATAGTACATACATGATAAGTTGCCAATTTATGTTTTTTATCATATTAGTATAGCAGACGAAGAAATCATCTGATACTTTACAAAAAGTGATGCAAATTGTTAGGTGGAAAAACAGTACAACTGCTGGAGTTGTTTTGTTATTACACCCAACAGCAATCTAAATAGTTCTGTGGAGCTGTACTTCTGTAGAAGCGATTGTGATGAAAATTTTGTATTGTTTATCCATTTATTCCGAAGAGTCAAGGTTATACAGGGTGTCCCCGTGACCGTGGAGAACCTTCGAGGTGGTGATAAAGGACATTTTTCTAAGACAAATTTTCAAATAAAATTTTGCCCAAGTCCAAACCCTTGGGGGGTACCTACATTCGCTTGTCTACAAATTAGGTTATAAACCCCTTATCGTCATGAATCAACAGATTTCGAGTTATAAATTAAATTAAGGGAAAAAATGTTTAAAAAATTCAGGTTTTTTTTTAATTTTCTTGCGAACCCCGTATCTCTTAAACGAAACGTCTAAGAGAAAAACTAACGGCCCAAATCGGATAGGGAATTTAACGGGCTACAGCTTTCGTCAAATAAATTTTTTTGGGCAACCAACCGTTTTCACAGAAACTCTGAAAATAATGAACAAGGTGTAGGTAAAAAAAATAAATTCAAAAAATTAATTTAATAAATGCTCAAAATGGCCTCCCTCATTTTCAGCACACAGGCGTTCTCTTTTCAAAAGGCGTTGCACGGTATTATTTAATACGTTTTAACAATGTTTTAACATTAAAAGAAATGCTATAAATCAAACTGAGATTTTTAGTAATTATGTGAATTTATATTTTTTACCTACACCTTGTTCATTATTTTCAGAGTTTCTGTGAAAACGGTTGGTTGCCTAAAAAAATTTATTTGACGAAAGTTGTAGCCCGTTAAATTCCCTATCCGGTGTGGGCCATCAGTTTTTCTCTTAGACGTTTCGTTTAAGAGATACGGGGTTCGCAAGAAAATTTAAAAAAAACTGTATTTTTTAAACATTTTTTCCCTCAATTTAATTTATAACTCGATATCCGTTGATTCTAGACGATAAGGGGTTATCACCTAATTTGAATACAAGCGAATGATCTTTAAAAAAGTTCTAATCCATTAATCTTAAAAAATCAATAATATCGGAGCTATGGCCGTTTGAAATCAGAAATTCAAAAATTGCTTTAAAGGGAGGTACCCCCCAAGGGTTTGGACTTCGGCAAAAATTTTATTTGAAAATTTGTCTTAGAAAAGTGTCCTTTATCACCACCTCAAAGGTTCTCCACGGTCACGGTGACACCCTGTATATAATAATTTAGGCTATCTCAGTTTCAAACGCCAATTTTTAGAGCTATACTGTTTTTAAACTCATCGATTCAAAAGTATTTAAAATTTTTTAATTATTTATTATGATAATTATTACTATTGTTTATTAAAAAATAATAATTTCAAGCAAAGCTTTGCTGTTAAATCTTATACCTTGAAACTTTCCAAACACATTTAATTAATGTGGGCGTCCTTCGATTAATAGATGATTTCTTCAAAACAAGTTATTTTTTAAGATGTTAAATTTTTTGTAGATTTGATCGAAAATAAGCATAATTCGGCAAAAAATGGCAGAAGTCATGTTTACCTCGAAGCGAAATCAAATATGCAACAATACTTATCTACTAAGAATTAAAAATTATCGTTCTAAAATTTCTTATGTACGTTGTGCTTCATAAATTGTAACAAAAATTTCCATATAGGTACAACGTAAACAAATCAAATATTGGGGATTTAAAATTTGGGAATTGATTAGAGGCTCTAAATTGGGAACAAAATATCTTGTTGCCGGGTTTCGCTTTGGAACATGACAATACGTCAAGGTAAAAATATACAGGACACCCATGTGTAGCGTAATAGACAATTCCGTTTACCAATTATATGCAGAACTTATTAAACCTGCATACAAATTAAATTCTTGGGAAAATTTTCCAATCACATAATAAAAAAGGCAAGAATTCCTCCTAAAATATTAACACAAACAAAAAAAAACACATACACGCAAGGTAAAAATATACACGACATCAATAGATAATAACAATCAAGCAAACAAAACTAAAATTTTAAAACTGATAACGGCGAGCGACACATGAAAACCCACAGTGTCGCAGTTAAAAGCTGCCACATCTTAGAAAGTGTCCCAAAAATATAATTCATGTTCATTTGACTAATTTATTATTAATCACACTTACATATAATTATGAAATACTATTTTCTCTGCAGGCAATATTTCCCCACATTTCCCGCATTATATCGAGCATAGTGAAATTTCAGGATGAACAAAGTGAAATGTTTCGATAACTAGAGGTAATAAACAACAGTTATTCATGCAACAATAAGTGTGACGAAGGCATAATTTTCCCTCGCATGTGGCGATTGCACCACGAGCGTAATGCCTCCATCATTTTACACGTGTTGCACCCAAAATTTATCGAAATCGATTACTCAATTTTCTTGCCATTTTCTATAATAGAGTGATTTTGTTATTTCTTTTTAGGCTTCTATACAAAGTATAGCAAGAAGCCTTATGATCTGGCTTCGGGTCCGTCTGTCCGTCCACATAATTCAAACCTAATCAGAACCCTCGAAATTGTCATTGTAAACATAAAATTTGTTGTAAATTTAAAATGGACTTTCTAGTTTTACTTTGATGTGAAAAAATAAGTTATTATTTATTTTAACCATAGCAGTGGCTTGATGTGGTTAGTGAAGTTAAGTTGTAAATAAAAGAGAAAGGAGAAGATTGGTCCACCTCAAAAAATGGACCGCACATTACAGTGAAGTAAAGTTTCGAATGGAATGGAAAAGTTTGATTGTTATTACTTATATAGTAAATGATGATTCCCAACCGCAAAAAATTTAATTGGTGCAGATTATCGGATTATTTGATGTTACATTATAAATATTCCTCCTCCTCAAGGCCTGCCGTCTTAGCAGACGTGTGGTGACTATGGTCTTTCCTCATCATTCAGTCGGCTCACAGCCGCTCCCACAGCGCTGCGCCATTCCTCTCTGTCGTCCGATGTTCTTATGGCTTGTTCGATGCTGATGTTCATGACCGATTGTATTGTATCAGTCCAACGTAGTGGGGATCTTCCGCGTCTTCCATCGGGCTTTTCCTGGCCCACAAGCTTCTCCATGTTGTCAGCATGGGTTATATGTCCAAAAATTTAAGAATCCTGCTCTATACGCCAGCAGATAACCTCTCTTTAGGCTTTATCTGTTGTAGAATTGAGTTGTTAGTTCTACGTTCTACCCAGGACACTCGCAGCATTCTCCTCCACGTCCTCATCTCAAAGGCATCAATACGACGTCTATCCGCAGCGAGGACCGTCCAGGTCTCCGAAGCATATTGGAAAACAGAGAAGACCAACGTTCGTACCAAGTTGGCCTTAGTATTATTGCTGATGGCGGTACTGTTCCATATTTTAGTCATTTATTATGTCGACCAAAAATAACTAGCAACAACAACTTTTCACACCAGAAAGGTAGCTGTGTAGAAACCTAGGAACTGCCGCTAAAGCGAGTTCCACCTTGTTTATTTTAATAGGCGAAAATTAAAATTTTTACCAATGGAGAAATCATATTTTGGTTAATATTTTTTTATTTGCTTAAGTTCTTTATTTAGGTATTTTTTTAATTACACCCAAATCTAAATTCGAAATGAACAAAATTAAACTAAAAATCCAAAAATCTCCGATTAAAAACGGAGTTGTGGGGGTGCAATTATAAATTATTTCGGCCCCCTAAAACAAGGGGGGATTAATCGCTCCTCGAGACCAAAAAGTGTACCAAACAGTAACAGGAGTGGAATGTATAGGCTTGTCAACAATCACTCTTGGATTTTCTGAAGCTAAAATGCGGCAATTTTGCTTATTAACGCAACCATTCAAATTAAAATTGGCTTCATATAAAATCAAGATTTTTCATAAAAACCATCACCTTGTTTCAGGATGAAATTAATTCGGGAATTTTCAACGAACAGAATGGTCGGCTGGCTTTAAGTCTTGCACTAACTGAACCTTATAAGGTTTTAGACCAAAAAACTTTATGCCAAATTTGTACTATGGTGCTCTTGGATAGGCCCAATTGTCGTGGAATTGATAAATTTGGATCTTCCTCAACATTGTTACTTATAGCAGCAATATTTTCGGCTGAACCCTCGGGATGAACAAGTCTTAATGTTGGTATGTTATAGTACGAGTATATCGAACCAGTAGACTCAAATTTAGCTTCGTGGTGGATTTTAATTATATTCATGCGGTTTTCGATTGAAATTGAAGATATTATAATAAATTGTAGACCTTCTACTTGATATATTAAGTCAGAAACCAGAATAACAACACTGTCACTACATCCAGAACTTTCTCTAATAAAAATCAAAGACCTTGTTGCAAACACAGAACTTGTGATCTTTACAATAATGTTGGAATTTTGCGAATTCCTTAAAACCGACACTTTCCCAGTAAATGTGTTTCAAAAAACAAAACAATAGACGGAATAACGAGTTTCAAATAATACTAATCAGGTATCCATTCCTTTTAGAATATTCCTACTTCGTAGAAGTCTTTACGATTCATTTTACGAGGTGAATCACTCCTCATCTTCTCTTCTTCGATGTTCTAGATTTTCGTATGTGTTTTGGTTTCGTTTACTATCTCTCTCCATACTGCTCTGTTCACGCATTTCTTCTTCCAATCCGTCACGCCCATAGTTTTAAGGTCATTTATTACCTCATCCAGCCATCTAGCTCTTGATCTTCCTCTATTCCTCGTCTCACCCGGCCTCCAGTCCATGATTTGTCTCAAGACGTTGTCTGGCTCTTTTCTTATCACATGGCCAAGCCATCTAATTCTTTGCGCCTTTATGAATTTTACAATGTCTTCACTTCTCAGTGTGTCTGTTATTTCAGCGTTTGTTCTTATTCTATATTCGTTTTCACCAATCTTCTTTGGTCCTGTAATCGTTGTTACTACCTTTCTTTCGAATATTCTCAGTTTTTCCTCTTCTCTCTTTGTCAGGTTTAATGTTTCTGCTGCATAAGTGACCACTGTTCGTACAAACGTCTTATATACTCTTATCTTCGTTCTTATAGATATATTCTTGCTTTTCAAAATACTCTTGGTTTCGTGGAAAGCTCTCCAGCCGGCTTGTATTTTCTCATTTATCTCTGGTGATCTCTCGTTGTTCTTGTTTAGTTGTATGGCCAGGTATTTGAATATCTCTACTTCTTCGAACGTGTAGCTTCCAATTTTTAGGTCATTCTGTCGTGTGTCATCGTTTCTCTTGAATTTCATGTATTTGGTTTTGCTTTCATTAATCTTCAGCCCCATTTCCATCGCATGTTTCTCTATTTCTTTGAGACTCTGTATCATTTTTTGTCTTGATCTAGATATAACCACGACATCATCAGCATACGCTATTATTTGCCATTCTTTCGTTGATATCGTTGCTCTAGTTCCCAACTTTCTCGTAATACTCTCGATTACCAAGTTGAATAAAACCGCTGACAGTGCGTCACCCTGCCTCACGCCGCTGTTAATTGTGAACTCGTTTGTTTCATTTATTCCGATTTTCACTGTTGCGCTCGAGTCTCTCATCGTCATTTGTATCAGTTTTCCCATTTTTTCGGGTATATCTAGCTCCAGCATCACCTCGTACAGTTTTTCACGTTTAACGGAATCAAAAGCCTGTTGCAAGTCGACAAACAGCAGGTGCAGATCTATGTTATACTCATATGCCTTTTCTGTCACTTGTTTCATTATGTGTAGCGCATCTACTGTCGACCGACCCCGCCTAAAGCCGTCCCAAGTAACATTTTTCCCTGTGAAATTAAAATTTCTCTGGTAGGTCCCTGGCAAATACCTGGTAGGTAACTAAAACAGGGTTTACGGCTTTGCCTGTCTATAGGGATTTGTCAGGTACCTGTTAGCATGTCCTTTGTAGGGCCCTATTAAATGCTTGCGCTAGGGATTTGCCAGGTAGCCAAATACAGGTTCCTTGTAGGGCCCTGTGAAATGCTTGCGGTAGGGATTTGCCAGGGAGTCATATACAGGTTCCTTGTAGGGCCCTGTGAAATGCTTGCGGTAGCGATTTGCCAGGGAGTCATATACAGGTTCTTTGTAGGGCCCTGTGAAATGCTTTCGGTAGGGATTTGCCAGGTACTCATTTACAGGTTATTTGTAGGGCTCTCTGTAAAATGCGTGTGGCAAGTTGAACAACCAATAATAGAAAACCCTTGATTAGTAGACCAATCAAAGTCGACATCGACGTCAAAGTAAGAAATTCATCGCAAAAACTTTGAAAATATCGCAAAAAAATAGTAATTTTGATGTAAAAAAAATCGTTCTACAGTATCGTTTGGAATGTAATTCTAGTAGGTTGTAACGAAATGTCGGAGGTATCATTTTTTTTACGTATTTATGCTCCGAGCAACATGCGTTACACTTTGAAATGCAAACAAGTACCCACGAGCGATGTTTTCAGGCAATTATAACAAGTTGCGATGAAAATTCCGACAACATTTTTTTCTCTTTTTTTCACTTTTTTATTTTACGAATACCTGTACAATTACATTTCAAACAATACTGTACAACGATTTTTTTTGCATCAAAATTACTAATTTTGTTGACGTGTTTTATATGATGTCGAACCCGCCACGTGTTTGAAAAACATTTTTTTCGCTTTTTTCCATTTTTTATTTCACAAAACACTGTCGAATTACATTCCAAATGTTACTGTAGAACGATTTTTTTTTTGCATCAAAATTACTCATTTTTGCCATAATTTCCGATATTTTTGCGATAAATTTTTTAAATTTACGAAAAAAAAAATGTTTGGCTTCTTTTTTGTAATTCTAGGCTTAGTAAGAACTAAGAAGACAAAAAATCATTGAAAACACACGAAAATTAAGAAAAATGTCATTCGATTCACCGAGTACAGCCCTCTCCGCGAGTTTTATTACAAGTTACGATGAAAATTGGAACAGCATTTTTTTCGCTTTTTTTCACTTTTTTATTTTACCAATCCCTGTACAATTTATTATATTTCAAAAAATACTGTACAACGATTTTTTTTGCATCAAAATTACTAATTTTGTTGACGTGTTTTATATGATGTCGAACCCGCCACGTGTTTGAAAAACATTTTTTTCGCTTTTTTCCATTTTTTATTTCACGAAACACTGTAGAAGTAGATTCGTTACTGTAGAAGGATTTTTTTTGCATCAAAATTACTCACTCACTCACAAAATTACTCACATTAAATTTTTGTAGTCATAAAGCAATTTTACAACTAAAATAACAACAGCTCGGTGGCACAGAAGTTAACGCTGTCGGACAATGAAGGAAAGGTTACGGGTTCGATCCTCGCCACAAGGTAAGATTTTATTTCTAATTTTCAAAATTTAATTCCAGACTCCAAGAGAAACAAAGAAGACGACAACATCATGACATCATGAGATATATCACCACCAACAAAAGTTCTTACTAATGAGAATAAATAATGAGAAATGGGTAAAATAAAAAATTATATGTTGTAGAGTTAAAATTGTTAAAATTAAAAATGTAGCAAAAATTAATTTTTTTATAATAAATAAATTATTAAATAAATAAATTTTATAAACAATCAATTTAATTATAATCAAAATTTTTTTGCACCCTGTTAATCGCATATAATAACTCCCTGGTAGATCCCTATAACAACTCCCTGGTAGATCCCTGCGGTAGGGACTTACCAGGGCCCCTGTGAAAGGTACTTAGTAGATCTCTAGTAGAGGCCCCTAATAGGTGGTCCATTTGCCCCTGGCGCAAGCCCCTACCACAATCCCAACTAAGGTTTTAGACAGGGACAGGGACCTGTGAGATTTGACTGGTAGGGATTTGCCAGGGGCCTACCAGGTTAAAAATGTTGCTTGGGGTGCTGATATTCTCCAATCTTATCATCAATCACTGCTTTTATTATTTTATATATGAGTGTCGATAGAATCTTGTAGGTCGTCTGTAGTAAAGTTATTCCTCTGTAGTTGCGACACTCTTCTATATCACCTTTCTTATGTATTGGCACTATTCTACCGGTCTTCCATTCGTTCGGCATTTCTTCGTTTTTCCAGATCTCGAGTATCAATCTGTGTACTCTTTAGGTGTATTTTCTTGCCTGTGTTTTTAAACATTTCGCCGCATATTTCATCTCTTCCTGATGCTTTTCCGTTTTTTATCCTCTTTGTTATCGTTTCAACCTCGCTGAATGTTGGTTCTGTTACTGTTTCTTGTTCTGTTCTTTCTTCCATTTCTGCGATATCATTTTCTTGGTCATTCTGATTTAACAGTTTTTGAAAGTGGCTCTTCCATATTTCTTTCACTTCTTCTTTGCTGGTGCCTTGTAGTCCGTTTTCATCTTTCATGGTTCTAATCTTTACACTGCATTTTCTTTTCTGTTGTTTGATTCCAAAGTAGAATTTCTTGATGTTGTTTCTGTTGCAGTCTTCTTCTATTTCGTTCATCACATCGTTTAGCCATTTGCCTTTCTTCTCTTTGTATTTCTTGTATGCTTCTCGTTTTCTCTCTCTGTAGATATTCTGGTCTTCTATCTTATTTGTCTTCATCCATATCAATCTTTCTTTTTTCTTGCTTTCTGATTTATCTTCGCATTCTTCGTCGAACCATTTCTTATCTTTGTTTCGCTTTTTAAAACCAACCGTTCTTTTGTCCGTTGTTTGCACAACCATTTTAATGTGGTTCCATTCGTTGTCTATGTTTTGGTCGATTTGCTTGTTGTCTATAACATCGTTTGTTTCTTCAGCATATTTTTCTTTAATTTTCGAGAGTGCAAATTTTTCAAGTGCAAAATTTTTATTATTTTCTTCTCTTTTTCTGTGCATCTCCTTGTGTGCTATTCTTGCAATTACTAAGTAGTGATCTGAGTCAATATTTACTCCACTTGTTTAGCATTACCTAATTGTTTACAAATAGGCGCGTTTTCATAAGCGAAATTAACGGAGTTAGAATTTGAAAAAAGTCCAGAGACAACCTTTGACGGTAACCTAGAAACCAGGAGAAGGAGCAGAAGGTACGTTGATAAGGATAAACTGATTTTTCATGAAAAAATTTGTAGTTAAATAACCGAAGAAAACTTTGAGGTTAACAAGCGTAAGTTTCTGAGGTGTCGAACCGAACGAACGCTTGAACGCGAAAACTACTCAAAGGTATAGGCAACACATCAGACACAAGTGCAATAGCTGGTATAAAGTCAATTAATAACAATACGGTCAAACTAAATGAACGATAAAAAAGAACCGAGAAGTGAAAAACTGAAAGAAGATAACCGTCGGAGAACAAACAGTACAGGAAGTCTAGACGAATATGTCAAAAGAAGAAGACCAGAAGAACACCAAATCGACAACGAGGAACCCGGTAGTATTTTTAAAAAAAGCAAGAAAATTAGCAGATCCCCCATTAGGAACACCAAACCGAATACGAGCTAGATGGATGAAATCAGAAAGTTCATGGAGAATATAAGTAGAGACATAAAACATTTAAGAATCGAAAATATCGATGTTAAACAAGAAATTCGAGAAAACATCAAGAAAATCCACGAACAAATGGAAAAGCAATCAGAGGAAGTAAAGATGCTGAGAGAAGAACTAAAACAAACAGAACTTGACTCGAAGCGCGAACGAGAAACTGCCAATGCAAAGATTAAAGAGCTCGAAAATAAACTAAACATAATTGAACTTAAAATGGAGTTACAGGAAAGAACACAAAGAAAAAATAAGATGGTAATTACGGGAATGAACTTAGAAGCAGATAAGGATGCCACACTGGAAGAAAAGACCCAAAACTTTATAAAACGTAACCTGGCCGTGAATGTAAAACTACTAACGACATACAAGATAGGTGGGGAAAAAGTCGTGGTCGAAGTGGATAAATGGGAAGCAAAGATCGAGGTAATGAGGAATAAGTATAAGCTAAACCAGCTAACCGATAATAAAGTTTGTAATGAGTTTTTTTAATGCCACCGATAATTCATAAAGAACACAGAAACAATATTAAACACAAAAATATATTGTAGAACAAAATACACAATTGGTTAAACACTTAGAATTGATTTAACAACATAAAACAATAAAACATTTGGTAAGCAGTGAAAATCAAGATGGTGGTAGCGTTGGCTTCACTTTTCTTGTTGTTCGTCTTGTCGATGCACTTAAAGCAGTTGCATCTTTGACCGGCGCGTGCGTAATTGGTGATGGCACGGAGCGCTTTGTGTACAGGGTGTTACAAGTTTATATAGACAACGATCTGACCGTTACAGAGGGGAAGATACAGACCGAAATAAGAAAGCAAGCAGAAGAACTAAAAAAGTCTGGTAAGAGGGTAAAGGTGGGTTACCAGAAAATAATCTCCGAAGACAAGCTATTGAAATGGAATAGAGAGGACGGGTGTCTACAAGAGGTGTCAAAAAACTAACAAAACTTATGAAACGAGAAATATATGGTACAGACCGGCGCGAAAAAGGAATAATGATTATGGAACAAAATGGAAAATGCAAGAGAAAGGTGAGTCAAATAAAGAAAAGAGAAAGTGGAATTTGGAGAGTGGGTACTTGGAATGTCAGAACGATGTTGAAGAAGGGGAAATGTATGAAACATCAAGAGAGTTATCGAATTGGTGAGATGGAGAGATAGCGGAGAAGTAGAAGTAGGTGAATACGTTTTCCTATATTCCGGAGAAGAAAAGCAGGGAACAAACGGGGTGGGTTTCTTTGTGAAAAATGATTTAAGGAATGACATTATACAGTTTAAACCAATAAATGGAAGAATGGCATACCTAAAAATAAGGTCAAGCCCGAAATATTAGCATAATAAATATATACGCACCAACTGAAGAGAAAAGCGACGACTTGAAGAACAATAAATTCTATTACGAGTTTCAGATATCAGCAATAAATTGAATTAAATATTATCACATTAATACATACCTAATATATAATTATACCTCGTGGACAGTCGACCACCCGAACATATGAAATTAATATGTAAATCAGTTTTTTAAGATTCCTACTTCCATAATAATGAAGATTATGCCTACTAAAAGAAATATTTTTCTGCGTCTGCAGCTACCCTACACTATTTTGTTCTTCAATTATTGTTAAAAGTGCAAGAAGAAATTGAACGGTTATTATGAAATGCGATAGTCATTGGAAAAATAATCACTTACAAATTACAAATCAAATTTGTCAAAATAAGTTCTAAACAATTACTTTTCCAATGCAAACTATATATTTTATCTTAAAGGGCGCTCAATTTATAGTTGCAATTTTAACAATAATAAAAAAGGAAATAACAAATATTACAGTTTTCTTAAACAATAGATACACAATTTTATTTCGATGGATTAGCGATTTTGTATAACATGTTGGTATATTAAAAGGTCAAGCAATAAATTTAATACCGCACTAAAATATAGTTGAATAACAAATTTTAATTTGAAAAACAATAACATTGAATATTGAACCAGTATTGCGGGTTTGAGTAAATAAGCAACAACCTTTTATAGTTTATCAAAATGAATGTAACAAATATTACAATATTTCTATACGCTATTTTCATAGCAATCCAAGTTACTAACTCAATTGCAGATGACAAATACAATAATGGTAAGTGTGTGCAGAATTCACATAATTTAATATTCGTAAGTATTACGCATGCTTATAAGCTTTTGATATTATGCATATTATGTTTAGATATTAAGATTCTATCACAAATATTCGAAGAATTGTACAGTACCATCCATATGCGATACAATTAAATTTCTGTGATACTCAACTAATAATAAACTTTATTTTTCTTAGCCAATTTATTAAATTGAATTAAACAATTTTTCTTTGGTGATACGAACTTACATTTCACTTTTCAAAAATTTCCTTTAATTTATTCATCGTCCATCCAATTTAAATTCAATACACTTTTACTTAATTATTCAAGCTATTTTTATTTAAAACAAAATAAAAATTATTTAGACACTTAAATGCGAATGTCCGCAAAATTTAAGTTTGCTTCTAGGTATCAAAATGTACAAGATGTACATGTACAAAGATGCAGTTATTTCAAAAAGTGGTATAAAAAGTAATTCTGTTCGCACTTTAATTTTATAAGCTAATGACTAGCTGATACGATTTGACATAAATATTCTCTTACAAATCTATCGGTCGTACAAAAATCGTATGGTGCAGCGGATGAGTATCACAGTAAGAAATGTTTCTTCAGTTCAAATAAATTTATTTGGAGCAAACGAAACATTTCATTATAAGGTATATAGCCAACCATAACTTTTCTTGGCCCTAATAAATATTTTTCTTGAGGTTTTTTAATTGCCCAAAAGATAAAATTAATTTTATTAATAATTACTAAATAATTTGTTATGTTTAAAATCACTTGACTTCGAAACTAATTATCTTACGGTGGTTATTTAATTTCCGCAGTTAACCGCGAACCATTCGTAAAATTGGCAGAGTTTCTGGTGACTGACTGACTAACAATCGAAAGTGAATAATAGATCAAGCGTGACCCTTTATATTTGGTTTCTCCCGAAATTTGTCTCAAAAATGCATCTTCTGGGGGTTATAGCATGATAATTCTAATTGGCCAAAATAATGCAATATAGGAGTGATTGGGTGAACTTGACGTCAGTTACTTTGGATTGGATTCAGAAATTTCTCCTGCTCAAATCGGTTAGAGTGCAACAAGACATGCCGGCTGGGTATTTTCGCGCTCCGATAGGTTGAAAACATGGGTTGAAAATGCAGTCAGTGTATTTGCTACTGGTCGAAATTGACGTCAGTATTTCCCTACCATTAATCTTTAAAAGTGTAAAATGAACCGTCAAAAATCTGGACTCCAGATGTGGAAATAATTCTTATGTCCTACTGCAGCTGTTACTTTTGTGCATTTCTTTAGCTACAAAACTATTTTAAATTCGCTTATCGACACATTTGGTTAGATAAGGCTATCCTTTTGCAATATTATTTCTAAATGTGGTTACTTTATAAAGGCATAACGTGAACACACGTGTTCTAATCTGCTTTCTAGAACGTTCGATGTATAAACATGTGGTGAAATTACAATGTAACTTCTATTCATCTGCTCCGATAAGATAAAATACAACACCTTCATTCCGCATGCAGTTTTAACACAGGCCGACTTTTGCTTAGGCAATTTGTTATCTAAAAAAGACATAGACGGAACATCGTAATCAAATTTCCATAGGCGTGCTATAAAATAACGTGGATAATTAATTTTTGAATTATAACTTGACCGAATAAATGGAATTTTCAGGGAGATATAAATTTGCCAAAAGGGCATACGTTGCCGCGAGCGTAAACTAGGTTACAAGACTCTGTTTTTTTTGCGCGATCCGCTTTCCTACCGACAATTCACGCGGGGAGGTCCTTGCGAGGGGGGGGAGAATTTTTTGCTCAGTTTTTCGATATCTAGTGCCGTTTTCGAGTTATTGCTAAATCAAAAAATTAATTCTCGCCCCTCCAAGTTTCTCGCCATAGCAACCATGGCACATCAAAAATTCATAGCACAAACAAAATGCCATGATATTTTTTCTCAAAATACTTAAATCTTCAATTCTGACAATTCAAGTACCAAGTACCAAAATGAAATATAACGTTGTATGTACCACGGGCACAATCAGATTATAGCCCTCGGGCAATTTAAAGCCCGACGCGTTTAAATTTCTATTTTACAACGTGATTTTTACAACGTGATGAGCCCTGATCGAAATTAAGCTAGCTCTATGTTGGTAACGTCGGTATGCGAGAGCCGCAGGTTCCGATTGCGAACCTATTCGTGAAAGCTTTCCAAAAGAATGCCCTTCTATAAGGGACATAAAAAAAACGGTAATACAGTTACCAATTTTAATGACACACAAAATAGTAAAGTCAACAATAATGACAACGGTTTGACAAGTAATTGAATGTTACAATAATAATAATAATGAAAACGCTAATTCCTGAGGGGAACCAGCCTAACAAATTAAAACAGCGTACGATCAAATCTGTCGCCTGCAAACCAGAACGTTGCCTCGAGGAAGCTACTAAAAATGTAGGTGGCAAAAGCAACGCACACCTTCTATTTAATTTATAAAAAACTATCTCGCAATAACCAACAATCCCAAAATAATGAAAATTCAATGTGACTTACCCTGGCCAAGACAGACGTCGAAAACATTTCACTGCCTGAGACTGCTGCGAGATCGAGTATGACTGGCTACCCCGAAACAACTTCCAGTCACCGGGCTGACAGGTCACGCTTTCTTGGAATGGTTCTTCTCGAGCGTTCCCGATGCTTCGCTGTATGTTTGGTCGGACAGCTGAGACAGGTAGAAATGGTGTCGGCAACGCAACCAGAGAACGAGTTGAACCCTCAATTGAGTTGACCAATAATACACGAAAATAGCGGTTTCCACGAAACCTCGAGCGGTAGACTTGTATTGTATGGTCGACACGAAGATCGTAAACGTGTACCGGGTAATTAAGACGTACTTGAAATGGTAATTGAGACGGACACAACTTAACAAAGGCTACGGATTCACAAACAAAGTTTGGTGCAGCTAAACTTCTCGCGAGAATTTGAGGTTATACCCAAAAATATATGACAGCTCGAACAATTCTACCAACTTTGGTAAAACAAAAACCCCAAGGTTTAGGCGTGCGCACTGGTAACAACTCGGCGTGAAAATGTGTTGATAACGCGCTTGGATCCGAAAAATTGCAACACAAAAATCTTGCAAATTCGCTGCAGCGCGCAAAAATCTTCGTACCCAGAATCACTCTCGCAACTTGCTAAAATGACCCTCGAATTCCAAATCCAGCAAAACGATTAAATCTTCAAGTTATATGAATACCCACACACCAACGGAACACGTCTTTTCTCGCGAGAGCCACACCAAAAAGTGAAGTCGGAAATCACCCCTACCACAAGGCGGACAATGCTCGAACCTCCGCGCTGGCATCGAGGTCATGTAGGTCGTGTCTCATGTCACGCCAAACGGCAAAATAGCGGGCAGTGCAAGGGTTGACGTTGACGAATAAAAATTCGTCACAAAGTGTCATGGTTTATAGTGTGCAAATAATTCAATTTATTATGAGGAGTTAAGTTTACCTAAAAGTTTCATTCAAATATAATAATACATTTGACAAATAACCAGAAATTCGATTTTGCACAAAAATCTGTTCTTAATTTGCCAAAAGTAATAAAAGCGTACATTTTATGGATTTACTCGAATTACAGTGTTTATCGACATTTTCTTGTGATACATAATATATTTCCCATTTGCCATGCAATCTTATCGCATAGGCAATAATATGGCCGACTTACGCTTTACCTGGATTAGAATTTCAATTATACCTCGCAGATGTTATTTTGTTTTTCCTACAGTTATTGTGGAATGGATACTCGATAACTTCATTGTCATAATATCTTATCCATTATGCGTCAGCCATTCTACGAATATATAATTATTATTTAAAAAAATTTTGCTTTGCCGGGTTTACGTCGTACAGGTTTTTTCAGCAGGTACTGCGATGTTCTTTGCTATGCTATATTGGCAAGTCAAAGGGATGAACAAGTTTTTAAAGCAAAATTTAAATGAACGTTAAGTTATTAAGAAATCATGGCAAGATGATGTAACGATTGACTCGTGAAAAAAATAAAAGTTATGTCATGTAAAAAATAATTGTTATTTGTTAGTTAAAAATTTGTTATTAAAATTAGGTTAATTAGAATTAGTTGTGTTAAACGCACTAAAAAAGGTTTCTCGATGACATTTTGTCACAAATTGGTGCAATAAACAAAACGGACGATTATTCTCTTCATTCTAAACATTTAAAGTGCATCGTATATCCAATTTGTGGTTCGTTCCTAAAAAAACATTATTCAAATAAAAAAATCAAGTGTGAAAAATATTGATTGAATTTACCGGCCAATAAAAAACTTGCAACAGAAAAAACTAACAGGCGTTGAAAATTGCAACGAAAATTAGATCCTTGGTAACGAGTTTGTTTACCGTAACAACGAAAAACTTAACCAAGATGAGTGCACGTGAATTTAGTTGTTCCAGAAAATTTTGTAATAAAATGTGTTAAATAACTCTAAGTAGGGTTAAGTGAATGTTGATTGCACTAAAAAGAGGTTAAACTATATGAAAAGTGTAAAATTTTATAAATGCACTCACCAATTAGTCAAAATATGGTATTCACGGCTGAGGAGATAGTTGGATTTTATGAAAATTAAATGGTTGACCACACGGCGGTGAATTGGAGCAAATTTGTAGGTGAACGGCTGACACAAACAACACGCTAAAGGAAACAATGATGCAATCGTGAAGTGGGGTAAGAAATATTTAACTATACAGTGCGGGAATTTTTAACATAATAAAAATCAGAAATCTTTTTTATTTACAAGCATTTATTTAAATTAATCATTTTAATATTAAGAAAATTTGTTACATTTAGTTTTAAGGCACGTGGGTAAAATTTTCTTTCGTCTCTATGACGACCATTTATGCAAATTTTATAAATTTCATTAAAAATCAAATTGCCATGATTAAATTTTATTTCAATTTAAATCAAATTAATAAACAGTGTGAAAATATGAATCTTGTTCATTCTGAAGATGAGAGAATGCAGTAAAGAAAATTTAATAACAATAAAAGAATTTTTTTTATATATCTTTTGAGCTAGCCGAGGTGAATTACAAAAAAATTTTCTCCACGTAAGTTATCATTGTGGGATAAGCATCCAGGTAAGGGAGAATTAATTATATGATTAAGGCACGGGACATTGCAGTACTTTCTCCTGGAAATTTAAATGGGGATTTTTACTAGAATTAAATAATTTCATAGTTCCCTCTAAATAATTTATGTACTGGGTAATCAAGTTATCTACGGAATAGGGACTTACGCTATATTCTATATATTATTAAAATTACTTTCCACCGAAGCAATTGTTTCGTTATAGAGAAAATATGGAACCATAATGGCTGTCCATAGTGGTAACAGCTGTGTCAAATTAATTATTTCGGAAATTAATCCCGAAACATATTGTAGATTATCTACCTCGCCATCAGAGCATATGAATTGTTGCGATTCTTTCAAAATATTTTGAACTCACTCTTTAAACAAAGAATTATTGGAACGTAATGCTCACAAGACGCTAGATTCAGAAGTATTGTTTGCCTCCTCAGATTCCAACATACAATTTTCTTCTACCATCAGCAATAATTAATATTTTTAGCCAGGACTTCTCTTGATTTTGCCCTATTGTAAATAGTTTTCAAGAAGGAGTTGAAATCTCTCGCGCCGATTGAACCTCCATTTTATTATTTTCACAAGAACCGAGCAACAGGTAATTGATAATTATTCTTTTGTTGACTAGAGGTTATTATTTTCTCTTTATCTCACAACATATTCTCAATACAATCTTAGTAGGAATTCACTCAATCAATCCGCCCGACAGATTATTAGTAAGATCTCATTAAGATCGTGGTAATTTCCCAATAATACCCATTTTGATCCAACTCAGGAACAACTAGTTTTCCTGGATATCAAAATTTAAAACATTTATCCATCTGCTGGATGCGTCGAGACTCCTGGTTTACAAAACGTATTACTGAAACCTCTATCTGGAGGTCGAATAATTCACTTTATGTGCCATATCCGATCCCCCGGACGTTGGCAACCTCTCTCCTATATATTTATGTGTTGTGCGTTTGAAGTATCATCACACACATAGGAGACCTACTGCTTAACGCGGGTTTCGAACCGCAAGAAGTGCATACACTTCATACAGAGAGGCTATTCTTGGCAGATTACACCTCGGTAGTTTGTCTTTACTTCTGAGGGACTGAGCCCGGAGTCGAACCAAGAGTTCAGTTTTAGTCGGTCTCGCATATTTTGGAGAATTCGTTTATGAACAACACGTGATTCAAGACGAATAAACAATTTTGCTACCGACTTTGATTAAGAACTGAATCGCATATACTACCCAATTGAATTTTGTTGCCAAATTAAATTGTATTGAACTGATAATTAATTTTTACATAACCTTTGTTAATTTTGTACATGAGTGTTTGATATTTGCAAACCGCGGGAATACCAAATAATAAACAATGTTTGTTTTATGTGATCGGAAGGTAGATATTACATGCATAAAGAAACTTTTTGCGTTGAGCAGTAGCTCAAATAATTAATCGTATCAGTCCAATTTATTCTCCGGGGAACTTGCACCTGCTACGAGTAAGTGTTAATATACGAATGAATAAAGATAGCGTTTTATTAACTTACTTACTTTCTTACTTACTTCCGATGGCCAAATAGCTCTTTCGGAACTTTAGCCTCCTCTGTAATGCCCCTCCATTAATTTCGGTTCAAAGTTGACTCCTCCCAGTCCTCTTCTCTGTCGATCTGATGAAGGTCTCGAACTATTTTATCTCTCAAGCGCTGTCGTGGTCTACCAGGGGGTCTTTTTCCGATTGGTTGTGCTTTGTAAATATTATTGAACTGCTTTTCTGGCCCAGCTCTTATGACGTGTCTAATCCATGCCAGTCTTCTCGCTCTCACTTCACTTGTAATTAGTGGTTGGTGTATAAGTTCTCGCTCCTCGGCATTCGTTCTACGACGCCAGATTCCTCTCTCCGAGTCAAATACTGGTCCCAGGATCTTCTTCATTACTCTGTACTCAAAGCTCGACAGTTGCATTTGGTTCTTTATTGTCATGCACCAAACCTCGCATCCATACAATACCACGGGTTTTATTATTGTATTGTATATTCTGAGCTTGACATTTCTCGACAGCCTTCGTTTTGTTAGTAGCCTATTGAGTGCCGCTACTGCTTACTTGCCGCTTGCGATTCTAGCTTCTATTTCTTTGCTGCATGCATTAATATCCGTTAGCCAAGATCCCAGGTATTTGAATTCTGTCACCCTTTGGAATGTTACATCATTTTATGTTTTGTCGCCAATTTTTGATGTTGGTTATTTCTTCCTCTCATGTTTCCCCTGCTGATTTCCATGTATTTTGTTTTGTCTGCATTTATCTTTAAGCCGGCTTGCTTCATTCCCTCCTTCATCGCCAGGTACAGTTCTACAAGTTCTTGTTTGGTTTTACCAATCAGATTCATGTCGTCAGCATACGCAAACAGTTTGTGGAGTTTTGCTAGAGGGATTCCGGCATCGACTTGTATAGTTTGCCTAACCACCCATTCCAGTATCAGGTTAAACAACATTGGCGACATTGCATCTCCTTGACGCAGGCCCGAGTCAATTTCAAATGGTTCCGAAGTATTTCCCCTATCTTAACTCTACTCCTTGAATTAGCGATGCACATTAAACCAGATTAGTCAGTTTCTTTGGAAATCCGAATTCACTCATAATATTAAACAATAAATTGTGGTCTGTGTATTGTGTGGTATGCCTGCGTAAAGTCTATAAATAGGTGATGCACATCCCTGTTGAATTCCCGTCGTTTTTTCATGATCTTCTTATGTTGTATTATGTTGAAAAGGTTATCTATAGTCGATCTTCCTTAGCGGAACCCACGCTGGTACTCACCCAGATTCTCTTCAGCGTAAGGTTCTAGTCGTTTTATCAAGATATACGATAATATCTTATAAGCTGAAGTCAGTAATCGGTCCACTCTTTCGGCATCATTTCTGATTTTCAAATTTTGCATATTAGCTTGTTAACTTTACTTAATAGCTCGTCCCCTCCTTTCTTTAGTAATTCCGATGGAATATTGTCTATACCTGGGGACTTCCTTTGTTTTAGCCTCTGTATTGCATTGCTAACTTCTGTGTACGTTGGGTTTTCTACTTCAATTTCGGCAGTACTGTATTGTTTAATTTCTGATGTCACCGTGGTCTGACACATTTAGCAATTCTTCGAAGTACTCCTTCCACTTTTTTGTTATTTTCTCCTTTTCTATAATGACCTTTCCATGTTTATCCTTCACTGTGTTGTATCGTGCCTTATATCCATCCTTTTCCTGCCTTATATCTCTATAAAACTCTCGTACCTTTGATTGATTGTATTTTATCTCCATATCTCGTACTCTCATTTCGTAATATTCCCTTTTCCTTTTTCTTAAGACACTACGTGTTTTCATTCTTTGGTTTTCATACAGGATTTTAAAATTATTGCTTGCCATTGACTTGTCTCGCATGTTTCTAGCGTTCTATTTATTCAGCAAAATTCTTTACTGGTTAAATTTTGTATAGTCGTCCGCGTCTATCAAGATCTGAATAAAAAACCTTCAGGTAAAACGTTTGTCCAACTCGCTGGCGCCCTTAATTAAATGAAGGACAACGTTCCTAAGTCAAACCCACAACTTTAACTCTTCCCAAACAACAGTAGCAAGCTTTCAACATCTGGGTAGTGTGTTCCAGGCCATCTATGGTACAGGGTAAATAACATAACCGCGCTCACCGCGACTTTTTGTTTCTCAATGCACACTGATTGGGGTCATAAGTGGAACCCTAAACCTACATGACAGCATTTTCTAGAAAGAAAAGAGATACGTCTTCCATCACAATACTCTAGCCATACCTGTTGAAAGCAAGAAAACGGCGAAAATAGGTCCCTTGCTTGAGGCAGGTCCTAGTAAAAGGCGCAAATGTAGGCTAGTTCCGATATATCAAATTTCATTCATGATTCTTAATCTCAAAACAATTTTTAGCAAATATTTAGCATACGCTTTTTTTTGCAATACAATATTTAATTACTTTATAGCAGTATTAATTCTTTACTTTATTGTAGATCAAGTATCATCACTACTCTCAAGGAGATACAGAAGACAGAATACTAACACAAAGTAAGTCAGGTGGGCAAATTAAATTAATTTATATTTATTAAAACATACTTTGGGCAAATTCCTTTATATTGCAATGTCCGACACTGACCACAACGTCAATAGAAATGATAACGTCACGATTTAAAATTTTGTTTATTAATAAAGAGAGCACATGACTTATTTGTTCGAACGTAAAAGTTTATCCGATACAAAAAGTTTAGTTTAACGTCATAAATTTACTTGAAGAACGAGTCACGGAGAATGAGGTAACAAAATAAATTCAAAAATGCAACGATTTAATTCTGTTAATAAAAATGTTGTTAATATTATAAATTAAATTAATTAATCATAGGAAATGTATTTTAAAATCAAAATAATTGTTCAATGTTAGTTTATAAAAATGTGTTAAACGTAAAACTTAAAATAAGCAAAATCTTTACACGTATCGGAGTGCTTCGCAATTCAATGTATCACAAATGAGAAAGACATTTTCTTCAAAAGTTTACTGGAAGATCACAGGAGATGCAAGAACTTTGGTTTAATCTGAAACATAAAAATTTTATTAAAATTTTACAAGTCACATTGGGCTTGAGCCGAACCTGCAAACTGTAACTTCAATAAAATTGATTTTATGTCGACCAAAGGAGCAAAATCACATTTGCCTTGAAAATACACAGGTAGCGATGGTGAAACAATTGAGAAAAGGTTGTTGTTGATTGAATTTTATCAATGGTGTGTGAATTTGTGCGTGTTCAGCTAAAATTATATAAAACAGAGAAAATTACAAAGAAATTCAACAAAAAAGAATATTCATAGTTAAAAGCATTGTACTTACGTATTTGAAAAGTTAAATTGGTAGAAGATTGTGAAGAATCACGATTATTTTTGGAAAAACTTGGCACCACGAGGTAAACGAACTCGCAAGAAGGATTGCATCTTGAAGTATCTTACACACCGAAGGTCATCCATAAAGTGCAAGTAAACAGTTTCATGGTATATGAACCCAGTAAACAAAAATACCCCAGATCATTAAAGGTTCCGTTCCATTAAAAATTATATTAAACTTAAAAATTAGTGCAAATTTTGCGATACGATTTACACGTGCATTAATACGTTTAAAGTTTATTAGAATAAGATATTTGTTAATTAGCATAAGAATTTTATTGAATTTAAAAAGCCTAAAACTAAATTATAATAAATTACAATTTGTATTTTAAAACGGAGCATAATTTTTGTGATTACATTCCGAAGACCACGACATTTTATTTCAGCACTACAATTTGGTCAAGGAAGGAACCCAGCGTGAGAGAAGGTAGGTCTGTGCTCACCGCAATTGTTAAGCCGAGGCATAAGTTCATTTATTTGTATTTATCAAAAAAAGTTTTACATACTGCTGTGTGTTAAAATGAATAAGAAAGGCTCCCGATGCTAAAATAAATCATATATTCGAAACAAGCACAAAATTCTAAGTCGAAAGACACTTTAAAAATTTGCTCTACGAGAAATTTTTTATTTTTCAAAATTTCAATTTTCTAAATTTATTTGAGTCTCTCAGGATGAATGAAACATGACAAAGATTGCTAAATCTAAATAAACTGATGATTGTCACATCAGAAATGAAACAAAAAACTTAATTAGCTCAAAATTTGTAAAAATGTATTAATCATGATAACCTAGAAAATTTAAGAACTTGTAAACCAATTTACTCTGCAAATAACATTCTCTGTAAAAATGTAAGCATATCAAAAATTATGTAATTGTTTCATGCATTTAATGTGTATATTTTCAAAGGATAAATTAACAAATTAGTTAATAAGGGTCAAATTTGTGTAACGCCTTGCAAACAACCAAGATGGACGAGAATGAGTCAGAAAAGAATCCAAAAATTGATGAAAATGGAATGTACCAATCAAACTGCTCGGGAAGACGTTCCAAAGGAAATCGAGGTGGATGCAGAAGAAAAATCTAGAATAAAAATAATTTATTAGAGAGAAATAAATTCAAAAATACATGGATTTGACTCACAAAATTCAAACAAGAATACCAATTGTATCGACTTTCGATCAAAAATCAGTTCACCTCTGGTAACTCAGCTGTGTGCAAGCATTTTTCGATGCTCTCCGAAAAATATTATTTACCGGAATTTGGAGGTTAAACAAATTCATTTGACTTCGGAGAGGTTAGAAGTCGTTTGTCCAACGTCGATTCTAAAAATAGATGTCAAGGACATAAACAAATGCAATGGAAATGTTGTAATTTATAAAAATCTATTCATATAAAAATTTTCTGGATAACAAGATAATCATTGCAAAATCAATGGAACAACTTACCTCAATATTTTTGGAGATTCTTAATAGGAAGGATGTAACTTCGAGCACAAATTTCAGCACTAGTAAAAAGTAAAGTACCGCTTCAAATGACATCAGGCAAAGTGATGACGAGTGGAATTAAGTTGAATCTTTGCAAGTAAAGATTAAAGCAGGGCGCACACAAACAGCGAATAAATGATATCCTTTTTAAAAAAATAAAAACTGCGATATGTTCAGGAAACAGGTACAGTGAATTTATGATTTCTATAATTTGTTAAAATTTTGCCTTCAGCGTGTTAATAATAGGATTTGAGGAAAAGACTTCTAACAGAGTGTATTCTTTGATACCCTGAGTGATAAGTTAAAAATAATCAAAAGTTTTACAATTTTCGTCAAAATATTTTAAGCTTTAAAATAAGCAACAAATTTAAATTTATAAACATTTAAGCCCGCTAATGTAAAGCGAGAGTCTTGATTGGCTTAATAATCAAGCAACTTGGGACGAAGAGAGGAAACCTCTTTGTTTCGAACAATTATTTGTATTAATTTTAAAAATTTCAAAGGTTTATTCACCTTGGATTTGTAATCCAAGATTTATTTAGTATTAATGTTCTTTCATGAAAGACGGATTGATAATTTTTCTTTTCTTTATTATAATAAAATTTGTATGGGAGTTGATGAAAGTTTTTTATTTCTTTTTTACTCAAAAAAGGAAAGCAAAGTTAAACATCCCGAGAGAGCCAATTAACATCTTTTACATCGACTCTAATCTTGATTCACTAGGGACCCACACCTTGAATGACTCATTACCGGGAGTTTAGTAAGAAGGGGCAGTAATGTGTGTACCTTCCTGTGCCCAGCATTTATAGGCAGGAGAACATAGCATCTTTTGGCAGCCTGGCAACGTGGGGCATCGAAATCACGATAGGGGTAGTTTTGATAAAAATTTAAGGGTAAAAATCTTAAAAATTATTTTTGTTTGTGAAAAAAAAACAACATTTTGATTATTATAATAATTAATTCTTTATTGACAGGTTTTGTATTTAAACATTTTCTATTTACAAATTTCTTTGATTCTTATTTGCAATAATAACATTTTATAAACTGAATTCATCATGTCACGTAAAAAGCAAGAAAAACCAATTGTTGAAGAAAGAGAAGCAGAAATAAAAACAACTATTGAAGATTCTTTAACTTCAAAACTAAAAGAATCCCTGGAAATTGAATCTGCACAAGAAGATATCCCAGAAAAGAGTGAAGAAGCTAAACTTGACTCGCAACAAAACGTTCAACAAAGCCAATTTGACATGCAAGAATTGATGAAATTTATAACAGCTGGAAACCAAGAGTTGAAAACACACATTAAAGAAGAAATTGCAGCTATCAACACAAAGATTGAGTTAAATATTGAAAAGGTACACAAGGAGCTGAATGATAAGATAAATGAACACGATGGAAGAATCACTGTCACGGAAACTGATGTAGAAGACTTAAAATCTAGCATGGGTCGATTAAAACACAAAACTGATCAAAAAATTGGGCAACACTACACTGCAACACTGGAAAAAATTGAATGCAATAAAGAAAAGATAAAAACCATGGAAAATAACATCCAAAGAGAAATTTATGCTTGTGACAGGAAAATCAATGAAGTAGACACGAAAGTAATTGACATACAAAGCAGTATGGAAGATATAAAATTGAATAATGAAAGTTTACTCAACAGCACTGGTTTCCCACTAAGTTTAAATGAAATCACATGGCAATCTACAGGTGAAAAACCGATAAAATTCTTTTCAGACAGCAGTATAAACCCCAAGCAGTTCATTAAGTACGCGAGAAGAGCAACCACACACATAAGAGATCCTGATAAGTTAAAAAATTTTATTTGCAATTTAATGGGTGGAAACACAAGAGAATGGTTTGGCATTATTCAAGATGCATTCAAAAACTTTGATCAATTTGAAGAGCTATTTTTAAGAAGATTTTGGGATCAACAAGCCCAAGAAAAAGTGAGAAGACAACTCATGACGGGAAAATTTAATGGTTCCGAAAATAGAAATGAATATGCTGAGAAAATTATAAACAAAGTTTCCCAACTTGAACCGCCAATCGTTGAATCGGACATCATTCGTTACTTAGCAAATCATTTCAACGTTGACATCAGAAATCGTGTAACGGTGGAAAACATCACGAAAATTACAGAATTTTCGAATCTCTTACGACGTTTTGACAGTTATTATGTGACATCCAAAACGTACAACGGTAATCTCAACAACCATTTCAACAATCGCTCGCAAAACTTCTACGAAAACAGTGAAAATCGTGAAAACCATTACAATCAAAATCGCAGTGTACATTTCAAAAACAATTTTAATAATAATCGTGATACAAATAGAGACAATTTCACCAATAATAATAATCAAAGAAACCATTTCACAAACAATAATACAAGAGACAATTTTACCAACAATAATTCTAGGCGTATAAATAATATAAATCGTGGCAATGATAGGAATTATTCTCACACACATCAAAACAGAAACAACAATCATCGCAGCTACCATTTCAACAATTCAAGAAGGCAATATAGTGATTATGATGCGAGACCGCAATACAATGGGGTGAACCGTGAAAACAATCGTCTCAACCATGATGATCGTAGAGAAAGAAGAACGCGTAGCCGAAGCAATTCCCCAAACAACAGATCATCACAGCAGATCAACAATATTGCATCAACTACAACATTGGAAGAAGAATCAACGATTCAACCCAATGTAGAAAATTTTCAATAAAAGACAGCCAAATTGATCTACAGGTGAATTCTTATCAGCATCCAAAGGAATTCATCCTGGCAGAAGACAACACAAAAATGGATACAACAAATGAGCACGATTTACCGTATATTGAGATGACAATAAATGATGTAAAAATCATAAGTTTAATCGATACTGGAGCCGAAGTATCAATATTGAATCAGGAAGTAATTGAGAAAAATAAAAAGCTATTTGAAGGCAAAATAATCAAAACCAAAAGCGTTAATTTAGTAGCAGCAAACAAAAAGAAATTCTCGATGGCTAACCAAAGCATTTTTACTGAAATAAAGATAGGAAAAACAATCATAAGTGATACGATTTTAATCTTGAAAGACATAACGATGCAATGCATAATAGGTTTTGATCTCATAGAAAAATTTAAAATGATAATAAATGCTGAAAATAGAACAATAAAAATTTCTGAAGAAGTGATCCAATGGACAAATACAGGAGGAAGGGAGGAGTATGTTGAAAATATAAATTTGTTAATTGGCGATGAACGCGTTAACAACATAAATTATATTGAAAAGTTTCAAGAAGATTCAAACGATAATTATGAGTTGAATAAAAATTTTGAAATAAATGAAATTATTTGTCCGATCAAAAACAGAAATAAAGTTCTAGAAATTTTAAGTCAACATTTAAATTTGACAAACGATCAAGCCAGCTTCGCTAAAAATTATGTGCATGAACTCCACATAATGGAAAACAAGCTATTTAAATGTAAAAATTATCCTATTCCGTTTGCATACAAAAAGCAAGTTAATCAAGAAATAGAAAAAATGATCCAGGATGGTATCATAAAGAAATCACCCACTTCCTATCTCAACCCATTGGTAATAGTCAAAAAGAAAGACAATAGTCTACGCCTTTGTTTAGATGCAAGATCACTTAACGCAATAACCAAACCACAATTTGAGATGCCTGAAAACATAGAATCGCTCTTATCAAGAATTGGTAACGCGAGAATTTTCACGAAGTTAGATCTCAAAAACTCTTTTTGGTTAATCAAATTACATCCAAACTCTCAAAAATACACTGGTTTCTCCATTGACGGAAACACGTATACGTTTTTAGTTGTACCTTTTGGTCTGTCAACATCAACATCAGCTTTGGTGCACGCAATTCAAGCAATATTGAACAAATACAATAATTTCTCAGGACATTATGTAGACGACATAATCATTTTTAGTCATTCCGAAGAACAACACTATCTACACTTAAAAACAATCATAGAAGCTCTAGATGAAGCAGGATTAAAATTGAATCTTGACAAGTGTGAATTTTTTCAAAAATCAATCAATTATTTAGGCTATGTAATTTCTGATCAAGGAATAAGAGTTGATCAAGAAAAACTTTTACAAATTAAAAATTATCCAAGGCCTCACAACATAAAAACTTTAAGAGCATATCTAGGTCTTATGAATTATTACAAGAGATTTGTACCAAACTATTCTTATCTAACAATAGTATTGCTTCAATTATTAAAGAAGAACACGAAATGGGAATGGTCGACGGATAAAGAAAACGCTTTCATACAAATGAAAGAAGCTCTATACGACAATGTAAGATTAATACATCCGGATTTTAGTAAGAAGTTCATCTTAAAGACAGACGCTAGTAATTTTGCGATTGCAGGAGCATTAGTCCAAATGCATGACGATATAGAGGTACCAATCAATTTTATCTCAAGAACCTTGAGAAAATCAGAGATTAACTACTCCACGTCAGAAAAAGAAATGCTTGCGATAGTTTATGCGTTGACCAAACTAAAATTTTATTTAATAGGAAGTCGATTTGAGATACACACAGATCACTCAGCACTTACATTTCTAATGGGCACGAAATTTTCCAATAACCGAATATACAGATGGGCTTTGTTGATACAAGAATTCTCATTTGACGTGATGTACATAAAGGGCAAAGACAATGTCATAGCTGATGCTCTGAGCAGAAAAGATAACCCAAAATCAGACACTAAAGAATTTTTAATAGCATTAAACAGACTGCACACTGATGAAAAACCATTCACAGAACAAGAAGTTAGGATGGCACAACAAAATCCATGCTTCGAAATTTTAAAACTAAAACTCAATCATAGAGATCCACGTACAATGCAGTCATTCAAATACAAAAATGGGGTAATCATAAAAATTATTCGAGGCATAGAATTATATGTCATAGATGAACCAACTACGATACTGATATGTGAAGCTCTACACAATCAATACGGGCATCTTGGAATACGCAAATCATGGATGTTATTTCGCGAAAATTACTTTAGTGCAAAAGACTTAAAAATCATAAAAAGAACCATTAATAAGTGTAAATTATGTCTCCTAGCAAAATATAAAAACTATCACAACGAAAATATCATTAAGAGTGTTAAACTACAATACCCGGGTGAATTAATATCAATAGACTACATAGGAAATCTCATACCGAGCAACAAATTTAAAAATATCTTCGTCATCGTAGATGCATTCACGAAATATGTGAAATTATATCCCACTTATGCGTACACTACTGACATTTCGATAAACAAACTAGAATTATTTAGCAATCAAGTAATAAAACCATCACGCATATTAGCTGATAATGCCACATATTTTGTAAACGATCGGTTCAAACAACATTTTCAACAACAAGGCATTAAAGTCACATACTGCTCTATCAGGCATCCGCAAGGAAACATGTGTGAGCGTTACATACAAGAAACAATAAAATTTCTAAGGATACTGGTTCACCAAAATCATCGATCTTGGCACAATAAGCTTGAGATGGTAGAAAACTACATCAATCACACACCCAGCACGGCGACCGAACAAACGCCATATTTCTTGATGACGGGAACACATTCACCTAGACCTTGGATAGTAAACCAACCTGCAATAAAATATGCAGAAATAATTGAACAGGTCAGAGAAAGATTACGAAGAAGGAGTGATACTTACACGACCAAGATGAATGCCAAAATTGCTAAACGCACCAATTTTGATCCTGGTGACTTTGTTATTGTAAAGAGTTCCAGAACAAGTAGAAGAAATCTAGATCAATGCATGAAGCTTCAACTTCCATTTGAAGGACCTTACTTGATAAACAGAAAAGTTGGCGAATCCACTTATCTATTAACGCATCCTAATACTGGCAACATTCGTGGTAAATTTCACATAGAAATGTTGTATGCTTGTGACAAGGATAACAATGACAACATTGAGGCTGAGACACTTGAAGAAGCTGACGAATTTGATGATTCTGATGAATAAAATGTTATATCAATTTAAAAATTTAGATAATTTAATTAGTTACAATTTTAATTTTACAAACAATTTAATTTAAAGGGGAAATTTAATGACAAAAATTTTAAGTTTATTTTACAATCAAGTTGATTTATAATTTAAAAATTTCAATTTCAAAAGACATAAAGTTTGCAACATTTAAAGAAAGTCATTGAAGGATATCACAAGAGTGAAAAGCCATTCTCACAAACAAAAAGACAAGTATAACTTGAAATGGAGGAGATTGACGCATACAATCTTGAAAAATACATTTAGGCAAATGGAATCAAAATCAATCAGTCACAAATATCAAAAATCAGAGAGATACTTAAGAGGAAAAAAGAAAGTTTTATAACATTTGAACACAAAAATTTTTTGAAATTGAATCTTCAATCTAAAATTAAATTTATCTTTTGATGCAATTTGAAATGGATTATGCTGTGTGTTAAAATGAATAAGAAAGGCTCCCGATGCTAAAATAAATCATATATTCGAAACAAGCACAAAATTCTAAGTCGAAAGACACTTTAAAAATTTGCTCTACGAGAAATTTTTTATTTTTCAAAATTTCAATTTTCTAAATTTATTTGAGTCTCTCAGGATGAATGAAACATGACAAAGATTGCTAAATCTAAATAAACTGATGATTGTCACATCAGAAATGAAACAAAAAACTTAATTAGCTCAAAATTTGTAAAAATGTATTAATCATGATAACCTAGAAAATTTAAGAACTTGTAAACCAATTTACTCTGCAAATAACATTCTCTGTAAAAATGTAAGCATATCAAAAATTATGTAATTGTTTCATGCATTTAATGTGTATATTTTCAAAGGATAAATTAACAAATTAGTTAATAAGGGTCAAATTTGTGTAACGCCTTGCAAACAACCAAGATGGACGAGAATGAGTCAGAAAAGAATCCAAAAATTGATGAAAATGGAATGTACCAATCAAACTGCTCGGGAAGACGTTCCAAAGGAAATCGAGGTGGATGCAGAAGAAAAATCTAGAATAAAAATAATTTATTAGAGAGAAATAAATTCAAAAATACATGGATTTGACTCACAAAATTCAAACAAGAATACCAATTGTATCGATTTTCGATCGAAAATCAGTTCACCTCTGGTAACTCAGCTGTGTGCAAGCATTTTTCGATGCTCTCCGAAAAATATTATTTACCGGAATTTGGAGGTTAAACAAATTCATTTGACTTCGGAGAGGTTAGAAGTCGTTTGTCCAACGTCGATTCTAAAAATAGATGTCAAGGACATAAACAAATGCAATGGAAATGTTGTAATTTATAAAAATCTATTCATATAAAAATTTTCTGGATAACAAGATAATCATTGCAAAATCAATGGAACAACTTACCTCAATATTTTTGGAGATTCTTAATAGGAAGGATGTAACTTCGAGCACAAATTTCAGCACTAGTAAAAAGTAAAGTACCGCTTCAAATGACATCAGGCAAAGTGATGACGAGTGGAATTAAGTTGAATCTTTGCAAGTAAAGATTAAAGCAGGGCGCACACAAACAGCGAATAAATGATATCCTTTTTAAAAAAATAAAAACTGCGATATGTTCAGGAAACAGGTACAGTGAATTTATGATTTCTATAATTTGTTAAAATTTTGCCTTCAGCGTGTTAATAATAGGATTTGAGGAAAAGACTTCTAACAGAGTGTATTCTTTGATACCCTGAGTGATAAGTTAAAAATAATCAAAAGTTTTACAATTTTCGTCAAAATATTTTAAGCTTTAAAATAAGCAACAAATTTAAATTTATAAACATTTAAGCCCGCTAATGTAAAGCGAGAGTCTTGATTGGCTTAATAATCAAGCAACTTGGGACGAAGAGAGGAAACCTCTTTGTTTCGAACAATTATTTGTATTAATTTTAAAAATTTCAAAGGTTTATTCACCTTGGATTTGTAATCCAAGATTTATTTAGTATTAATGTTCTTTCATGAAAGACGGATTGATAATTTTTCTTTTCTTTATTATAATAAAATTTGTATGGGAGTTGATGAAAGTTTTTTATTTCTTTTTTACTCAAAAAAGGAAAGCAAAGTTAAACATCCCGAGAGAGCCAATTAACATCTTTTACATCGACTCTAATCTTGATTCACTAGGGACCCACACCTTGAATGACTCATTACCGGGAGTTTAGTAAGAAGGGGCAGTAATGTGTGTACCTTCCTGTGCCCAGCATTTATAGGCAGGAGAACATAGCAATACATTTCTATTGACGGGGTACATTTACGTACACTCGTACAAGACATTAACAAATAAAACGTGTAACCCTAGTAAAGCTCCGAGGGTGCAGAGCATATTTTTGGCTAGCCCAACGTGAGGCTACGACTTCACACATAGCAATATGTAGTAGGTAAAATTATATAATATATTTAACCATTATTTTTTTGAGAAATCTAACCTCCCAGCACTCGCTCGGAATTTTTAACATGAGTATTAGCTTGTTGTACTTCGCACAACAGCTTTGGTCTTAGATGTGTTTTCCTGATGTTTCATGTATTCTGATTAATTTTAAACCTTTTCATATGTGGTACATTGATCGTTTTAAAAATCTCATATCAAATTTAAATTAAATAAGTAAAAGTTGTGAAGAAAGCTTGGTTTATACAGAACGTATGATAAATTAAATACCATTTAATATAAGTGATACTTGCATGTAATTCTACACGACATGAAAATCAATTTTTGTCATTTTAGCCTGAGCTGTGAAATTCCAACTTATCCACCAAACTCTATATATAAAATCGTCAGTGAACCCGGAACAATATATAAATCAGGCGATTACGTTAAGGAATATAGCATCTTAGGAATAACTTGTCATGAAGGATATAAACTACCTCCAAACACAGTAAACATCTCTAACTGCTTGAATGGTCAATGGTATAATCTACCATCGGCTTGTCTTCGTAAGTACCAAACTGTTTCATTCAAAATACATTCATTCATTCACTTCAGCGCTATAACCAAGAGTGGGTTTTTGCTGACAAAAATTTGCCTTAAAATTTCCCGATTTCTTATCTCTTCCAAATTAAACTCCAAACTTCTCTCCATCTCAATGTGGCAGCATTACTTCCACTGCCACGCGTGATGTTCCTGGTCTTGTCGTTTTTCTTCGGCCCCCCGTCATAGGGCTGAGATCACAGAGCTGATACTGAAATTAAAATTCGAAAAATTACGAGGAATTGGAAGAAAATAATAATCCCGGTTGAAGACATCAGAGAATGTACTGGTATGCGTTCTGTGGAACAATTTTTCAGCGTGGCACAAGATCGGTGTGCGCTAGATAAAGTGATCGACAAGGTCAGGAAGACCCGTCACGGCACATGCAAGCAGAACAAGGATAAATTAAATGCATTCTTCTCGTACATACAGTGAGAGTACGAAGTATTCGTCACTTAACATATTTTTAATTAAAAACGGTATACAGTCAAATACTGTAATTGAATCGAACACTGTAGATTTGGTTTCGCAAGCAGTTTTTCGTAAAAACAGATATTATAATCAGAATGCAACAACAGGCAGGACCGTACCTGCCACAACCGCAACAAATAATCCTGCATATATACTTACGTATTATAAACCGAATTATCCACCAGCTGGGCAGTTCTACCCTCAAGAGGTAGTTAAAACTAATTATATATCCCAATCATAAACAACAAATTATACCTATATACCTCCCGCTACAACTCACCAAAAACAAAATTTGGCCAATGCGGAGCAAACGATAAAAAAATGTGAAATTGAATGGACCACCACAACGTATAATAAAAACGGCAAAAACAGTCCAGAGCATAGGGTAAGAATGGGTAAACAAACCACACTCACCAATTACTGGGTTAGTAAACCAACGCCGACTTCAAATTCATTCCAGGCCCTTGCGGAACATGAAGGAAAAGATAACGACGATAACGAGGAAGATAGTGAAAAAGTACAGGAAATCACCACAGAGCCAAAAAAACTACTACCAATATTTGTAGAGGGAGTCGAAACCATAAATCCCCTAATTGAAGAACTTAATACTACTGCACCAAATGGTTATACTATCAAGAACCTTCATAACAATAAGGTAAAAATCCAACCAAATAATTCTCAATTTTAGACAGAAATAATAAAAGCACTTACTGTAAAAGCCACATTATTCCACATGTATCAACTAAAAGAAAACCGATCTATTTCCATGCTTGCGAGCACAAAAGATAAGATTACCCTTTATCATCTCGATGCAGCACTACAAAACCTGCAACTCAATCGTAATCTTGGCAAACACTCTGCAATTAAAAATGCAAAACAAAAGCGAAACCAAAATGGTAAAACATAAAAAAACATGAATCAGCCAAGGGTGCATTCAAACGACAGCGACTCCAGGTGTTCGAAGCAAAACTGGCCAAGTCGATCAATGTAACCCACTGTGAAACAATTAAATAGCAAAAATGTTACTCACCACTCTGAACGGAATTCCAAAACCTTCAGAAACAGCATAGGCAGTAGGAATCGACAAAGAAACGTACGATATGGGGAAAATCCGCCATTTCCCATCAACGAAGATATTTCAGACCCCTACTGGGCATGCGTCAACAAAAAATGTTGCGGAAAGAATACCTTCGCTCGACATCCCGTTAATTTAGAAACCCAAATCCGATGATTATTCCACAGTAAACACACATATCGACATTTTTGCTTGAAAATTCACCAGGCTTATCTTGCTCGTTCGAGCTCAAAAATAAGACCTCTTGCTCGATCGAAAGCTGACACAAGACTCTCCTTTTGCGCAGTTTGAACAATCCCCACCTCGGTGCGGATAGAATGCGCTTTTAAAAGAATAATTGATATACGGGGTTGAACGTAAGTGATGGATTCCAAAAATCCGTCACGACCCCCCAAGATCGTGTCATTTCACTCCGCTGGACTTCATTCTCTGGGATTAATTTAACATTTTAGGTTATGTAAGTAAGACAGATGCATACGAATCACATTTTCAAAAGGCAAGAGCGCCTTCAAATCAGGTTATAACTCTAATGGGTACTAATTTAATATTTGAAAATTTGTCTAGTGGAATTGGGCTTCGTACACTGACTGCTGTTTTTTGTAATAGGTGCTTGTCCATCGTTAATGTCAACTACTTCAACAACTGTTAAATGCATTTATAATCGCAGTATATCGTTAGACAATTGTATCCACCCTGTCGATGGAACAACGGTACGCCTGTCATGTAATACATTCTACGAGGCAGACACTATAAGAAGAAATCCGACACGATTATGTAGGGGAGGCAAGTGGGCACCCGATTTACCAGAATGTTATGCAAGTGAGTTGGTAAAATATTTTATGCACTTCTGACAGTGAAACTAATACTTCCATTATCGCCTTTTGACATTGACGTTGCTGTTCAAAACAGTCAACACTAAATTGCAAATTTAATCCTTACTTTATTTTAGTTAATAGCTTCACATTCATTAACAGAATAGACCTGTAGGTGGATTAGTCCTCATAATATAACACGTTTACTAATACACATAGTACATAGTTCCATCTATAGGTCCCTGTGTGTCCTGCTCGCATTGACTATTGCCCTCCATGTCCCCTTATTTGCCATTATCTGTCTCCACCCTCTCACTCCCATTATTTCTAGATCACTAGCTACTCCATCCCACCATCGCATCCTTGGTCTTCCTCTCTCTCGCGTTTCACTGGGTCTCCACATCGTTAGCAGCTTCATCGCTTCCTCGTTATCACTTCTCATCACATGACCTAGCCATTTTACATGTTGCGCCTTAATACATTTTACGATATTCAAGGGTTCAAACCCTTGGGACCCACTATAGTTCTTAACACCTTCCTTTCGAACACTCGTAATTGTTCTTCCTCTCTTTGGTTGAAGCACATAACCTCGGATGCGTAGGTTTTATAAATCTTAATTTTCGTTTTCTTAGTTATTTGTCTGTCTTTCAGGATGCTTTTATTTTCGTAGTACGCTCTATTCGCTGTACACCCAAACAGTTAAAGTCATCAACTTTTTCGATGACGAAGTCATCTATTGTTAACACGTTACTGGTATCACCGAATCTTCTCTGGCACTTCATATACATACAACGTCTTGGTCTCACTTATGCTTAGTTCTACATTGCTTAACTCTGCTCTTATGATTTTAAATATGTCTTTTATCCCTCTCTCTTTTCTTGATATAATAACCACATCGTCTGCGTAGGCTAGTAACTGACTTTCTTTATTTCTTATTGTAACTTTGCATTTGGTGCTTCTAATTATTTTCTCTAAAATGATGTTATAGTACATAGTCGCCGGCAGTGCATCTCCTTGTCTTACTCCGCAGCTTTCCTCGAAACTGCCAGTTTAGCCTTCGGGTGTTCTCACAGTAGCCGATGTCTCCGCGAGAGTCATCTGGATCATCCTCACGAGTTTATCTGGTACTTTAAATTCTCTCATAGCTTTAATCAATTCCCTTCTATTGACTTTATGAAAGGCCTTTTTGTAATCTCTAAAGAGCATGTGCATATCTATACCGTGTTCATAGCTGTTCTCCATAGTTTGCTTTATTATATGCAGTACATCTACTGTCGATTTACCCCGCCTAAAGCCACATTGATAACTTCCAATAATTATCTTATTTGCGTATTTTACAAGCCGACTGTATATCACTGTTGATAACACCTTGTATGCTGTGTTCAGTAACGTTATTCCTCGGTATAGTTGTTACAATCTTCAGCATCTCCTTTCGTTTTCAACGTCAATATAACTCCTTCTTTCCATTTCTGTGGCATTCTTTTTTCAAATTTTTTAAAACTTTTTGATTACCTCGCAAGTTTCTTCAGTTGTTGGTTCAGGTATTTCTTAGTTATTTCCTGGTTCTGTAGAGTTATTCGGTTCTATTTAATCTTACCGTGTGTTTAGTAGTTTCCGAAATTGATTCTCCCGAATTTTTTTCTGTTTGCACCGGTCACCAAACTACCTTCTTCGTTCTTCAGTCCCCGCATTTTTATACTTGTGTGCTTTTCTATTATTCTTTATTTGTTTGTAGAATTTACGAACATTGTTGTATGTGTTGCTCTCTTCTATTTCTTTCATTTTTTGGTAGATCACTTTGTTTTTCTTTCTTTTATAAACTTTGCATGCCTGTATTCGGTGTTCTATATATTGATCTAAATCTTCTTGCTCGTTTGTTGCTAACCATTTGAATCTTGCTTTTCTTCTTTTTACGTTAATTCTCTCACATTCATCATCGAACCATGCCTACCATCTCTTTTGTTTTCCATATTCAAGCACTTGTATTGCGCTCGTTTTAATAGTATTCGCAAGGTTGTTCCATTTTACATTAGTAGTGTAGGAGGGCCGGTTCCACAATCAGACCCCACTGCGCATGATCGAAAGTATTGATTAGGGTCAAGTATTGATTATATTATATTATTGACATAAGGGGTTGACGAAAGGGTATTTAAATTAGGGGTCACTCCCCTTTATTAGTAAGGTATTTAAATTAGGGGTCAGTACCCTTTATTAGCATGAGTATTAAAATTAGGGTGTGAGCCCCCTAATAGGTATGTATTTTTAAATAGCAATACATCACTAAACTGCGCATGATCGAAAGTATTGATTAGGGGACAAGTATTGATTAATTCAGTACCCTTTATTAGCATGAGTATTAAAATTAGGGTGTGAGCCCCCTAATAGGTATGTATTTTTAAATAGCAATACATCACTAAACTGCGCATGATCGAAAGTATTGATTAGGGGACAAGTATTGATTAATTTAGGGTTCCTTACATTATTAAGAAATTATTATTATATGTTATAAGTAAATGCGAAGGGTGTGAATATTTATTACGATAGGGTGCAAACCCCCATTGAAATCTAAGGTAAGGTATTTAAATTAGGGGTCAGTCCCCTTTATTAGTAGGGTAATGAAATCACTAGATCATAAGGTGTTATTGTTATATATTGTTATTGGTATTGCTAGTGTAATTTTATATATAATAATAATCGCGTACAATTTGTAAGAATACAAAAATTCTAATATTATAGAATCACATATTATCGTGATCACATCACGATATTAGTATTTGCTCTTTGCAATAAAATCAGTAAATTACCTATTCTATATTTAGGGGTACATATTATCTTAGGCAATAATAGTATTACATATTAGGTGCATATGTGAGTAATTGTATATGGGGTGTTAAAACTTAAATTAGGGGTCAGTCCCCTTTATTAGCATGAGTATTAAAATTAGGGTGTGAGCCCCCTAATAGCAATACATCACTAAACTGCGCATGATCGAAAGTATTGATTAGATGCAAGTATTGATTATTATTACATTATTGATATAAGGGGTTCAGATCACCCCATGTTAAGACATTCTAACAAATTGCAAGAAATTAATATATATATATAAATTACCTTCAATATATTATGTAAGTTTACCAGGGGGTATTATCCTTTATCCCTTTAGAACTGGATTATTAGGACCTGTATTCATTGACATAAAATCAATATGAAAATAAATACGTTTCATGACAGAAGGGTAAATCACCCTACTTAGTGATATTATATAAGAATGCACAGTATTATATTTGTAGTCAGTACGTACGATTTTTTTGATTACGTAAGATCGTGTATCTTCACTATTTTTCTTTATATAAGATACAAAAATGGCTGAAATTATTAAAGTCGCGGGTGAAATGGTGAGAGTGATGAAAGATGCCTTATCAAATTTGGTTATAAATCCTGAAAGTGTAAAAAATTGGATTACGCATGGCACTAAAACTCTGAGAATATTAAATAACGCGCTTAAAAAGGCTGACTTAAGCATTGGTAGCAAGAAGAAATTAGAAAAAAGCATAGGATTAATTAAAGGTAAGCATTATGTTATTTATTCATACAAAAAATCCGATTATAATACCCGTATCTTTTTTCATTAAGAAGTAATAAATGTCAAATAGAACTTTATGATAATTATTTGTTAGCCATAATCTTCTATATCATTGGTATACTGGAAAAAGTGACCAAGTCAAGTTGAGTTGTTTCTAAATAAATGAAATTGAATGTTTAATATTAAATAAATAACACCTTACCCAAGTTACAAAATTTTTATACTAGTTTCGAAAATTCTTCTTCATTGATTAATTAACTATACGTAATAGATATATAATTAGCATCATTTATAATTATTATGTTAAGTAAATTAATCCTAAAAATTGAGTTAACTTGAGTAAAGTGTTATTTTTTATTTTATTTAATCTGCAATTATTTTAACCTCAAAGGGTAACTTGCAATTAATACATCAAGGGTTATTCCATTAATGGATATTCAACAGAGCTAATTTTCGATAAATAACCATCACATATTTAAATAAATTAGTCAAAATGTAGGATAACATATTAAAATAATTTGTTCATAGCAAATTTTGATAAAATTTTATAAAATTAATAAGCATCAAATTTACTATCCGTTCACTTTAACTGACATTTATTTAATATATCAGTTATTAATTAAGCTGTTAAAATCATGAGGCTTATTCTTCTTCTTATTATTTCCCACCAAAGATATGACTATCACAACTGTTTTTTAATAATTTAATACTTTTTGCTAGTATACCTATGATACTATTATTTTATTTATCAGGCAATTTTATGTCATATTCAACTATTTCTCTACACTATAATATATTAATATAATTTTATTATATTTAAGGATATAATTATCATATCAAAACCATACATAAACGTGGGGGAGCTTTAGTACCAAGAGGTGAATGTCGAAGTCAGCGCATTAGATGGGAAGAAGTTAATTCGGCGTTCAATAGTCGTATCAGAACTGGTGTGATTATCAACCTAACACATATTGACCCGCTCACATTTCTCGAAGACGCTCAATTCTTATATGCATCACGAGTCAAACATACTTTAAAATCACAACCTATATTGAAAATAAATGTAGATCTATGCTGCGAATTTTCAAAAGTGACCGGTGAAGGAAGCATTAAAGAGTTGAAGCATTTCAGTACCCCTAACGCTCAAGCAGATTCAGCCACAGATTTAAAGAAATGGTGGGAGGAAAACGTCCAGGATAGTATTATCATGCAGTTAGAAGAATTTCAGCAGAATGAGAGTGGATGGACCTTGACAGCTATAATTAATTTAGCGGTCAATTTAAATCGACATGAACCATTTAGAGGCTCATCATACATACCACTCCCCAAAGATATAGCCATCAAGAATGCATGCGTTAACATACGTAATAACGATCATATGTGTTTTGCTTGGGCGGTTGTATCAGCATTATATAGTGCAAAAATCAATTTAAACCGGGTATCATCGTACCCACACTACTCAGAAGTATTGAATTTGAGTGGTATCACGTTTCCTATGATGCTGACCCAAATAGCAAAATTTGAAAACAATAATAAACTGTCTATAAATGTATATATATTGAAACCAAAACAGAAACGTCATCTAGTGGTACCTACCTACCTAACTAGGAACAAAAGGGATCGGCATATTAATCTTCTTTTGGTTCAAGATACCTATAAAAAAGGTGAAGAAGCAAAATACCATTATTGCTGGATAAAAAACTTTAGCAGACTAGTAAGTAAACAGCTAACTAGTAACGAACATAAGCTATGGATATGTCCCAGGTGTTTACATTATTTTTATAATGAAAACAAATTAAAACATCATGAATTAGATTGCGGTAATATAAACAATTGTCGTATCCATATGCCTAGTAAAGGTGAAGTAGTGAAATTTACCAATTTTAATAACAAAGAGATGGTACCCTTTGTAATGTATATAGATATGGAGAGCATATTAACACCAATAGATGTAAAACGGGGTAAAAAAACGGCCTCGTATCAAAAGCATGAAGCATATAGTATAGCCTATTATTTTAAGTGTTGCTATGATGATACCCTGTCCTATTATCGTAGCTATCGAGGAAGTGATTGTGCTAAATGGTTTGCACAACAGTTAAGGAAAATTACTGAAGACGTTGAACCCATATATTGGGCTGCTCAGCCAATGTCATTATCGTTACAGGAAGAGCAATCATTCCAAGAAGCTGTTGTATGTCATATATGTACGAAGCCGTTTTCAGCCATTGATGTCAAGGTTCGTGATCATGATCATATAACATCAAAATTTCGGGGTGCTGCGCATAATTCCTGTAACCTCAATTACACGGATTGTAAAACTATACCCGTCGTGTGCCATAATTTAAGCGGATATGACTCGCACTTCATAATTCGTGATATAGCTTTAGAAATTGAAGGATCAGTATTTCTACTCCCCGTAAATAAGGATAAATACATTTCATTTACTAAGTCTATGAAGGGAAGTAAAATAAAGTTCAAGTTCATCGATTCGTTCAGGTTTTTACCATATAGTCTAGATAAACTAGCATCATACTTGAAAGAACTAAAAACGGTTAAACGTGAATACCCCAATACCGATCAGTATAATTTATTAAAACGTAAAGGTGTATTTCCTTATGATTACATCAAGTGCGTTGATAATCTTGATGAACTTAGATTACCTGAAAAACGTAATTTTTACAATCAGCTCACAGAAACCCTAATATCAGACGATGAGTACTCCCACGCTCAAAATGTTTGGATGAAATTTAATATCAAAAATTTGGGGGAGTACTCCGACTTATATTTAAAAACAGATGTGCTGTTATTGGTGGATGTTTTTGAGAATTTCCGTGACACCTGTTTTAATACGTATGGATTGGATTCGGCTCATTATGTATCAGCTCCAGGTTTAACATGGGACAGCATGTTGAAACATACTCAAGTGGAATTAGATCTACTAACGGACATTGACATGTTAATGTTTGTTGAACGTGGAATTCGAGGAGGTATCTCGCAATGCAGCAATCGATACGCTAAGGCCAATAATAAATATATGGACAATTACGACCCAACACAGCCGGATGTTTATCTTCAATATTATGATGTTAATAATTGTAAGTTTATCATTTTTTCTTATTTTTAAAATAATCTATTTTATAATTTTATTTTTCAGTATACGGATGGGCTATGAGTCAGTACCTACCCTCAGGAGGATTTTCATGGCTCCCCCAGCCTCAAATAGATGTCAATCAAATCCCTGATGATAATCATTTAGGATATATCCTAGAAGTTGACTTGGAGTACCCAGATACTATTCACGATACTCATAATGATCTACCTTTTTGCCCTGAACATCAAGCACCACCCAATTCTAAACATAAAAAGCTGCTCACAACCCTTCACAACAAAGAACGCTACGTTATTCATTATCGTGCCCTGAAACAGGTTATTAAACATGGTTTAAATGTCATAAAAATTCATAGGGTATTGGAATTCAGGCAATCGGCTTGGATGAAGCCGTATATTGATTTAAATACCCTAATGAGGATGAATGCAACAAATGAGTTTGAGAAAACTTTTTTCAAATTAATGAATAACGCGGCTTTCGGAAAGACAATGGAAGATGTCAGGAAAAGGAAAATAGTGAAATTAGTTTCGAAGTGGGATGGACGCTATAGTGCCAAAGTGATGATCGCCAAACCCAATTTTCATAGCAGAACTATTTTAGATGAAAATTTGGTTGTGATCGAACTTAACAAGACTGAGATTAAAATGACCAAACCAGTGTATGTTGGCATGTGTGTATTGGACATTTCGAAAACTAAATTATACGATTTTCATTATGACTACATGAATCAGAGCTTTCCTTGCAAAGTACTTTACTGTGATACCGATTCCCTTATATATCAAATAAATTACCCAGACATTTATGCTACGATAAAGAAAGACATTGCTTATTTTGATACTAGTGATTATCATCCCAATAACCCCTTTGGTATACCCCTTGCAAACAAAAAAGTGCCAGGGTTAATGAAGGATGAAAACAATGGTCTCATTATGACTGAGTTCATTGGTCTGAGGTCTAAAATGTATAGTGTACGTGTTGAGGGTCAAGATCATATGAAGAAAGCTAAGGGGGTTAAAAATTATGTAGTGAAGAAATATATTAGTTTTAATGATTATGTAGATTGTTTAGTTAATAATAAGGAAATTTTAAAACTGCAAAATAGTATAAGATCGACTAATCATAATGTACATAGTATTAGACAAGAAAAAATAGCATTAAGTTTTAATGATAACAAACGGTGTATATCGTCTCACACCACAGATACAGTGGCGTGGGGGCATTACAAATTAAGAAAATAAATAAAATAAATTATGAAAGTTTTTTATTTATTTTAATTTTAATACACACTGAGGATAAGTATAAATAAGTATTTAACTCCAAACATCTTATAGTTATGTTTTTTTATTCATTGATTAATTTTTTTGAGATCCAAGTAGGAGTGTCATATCCTAACCACTTAACATACAGTTGATCGCCTCGTTTACGTATCACTTTTTCAATTAAGAAAGTATCAGGATATGAAGTTTTTTGCAATTCTTCAGTATAGAACATACCTTTTATAGGCGTTCCATCAAGATCTTCAATGAAATAAGTTACAGGTTTACCATAATTAATTTTTATAATTTTAAATAACTCTGCAGTCCAATTAGCATTGTAACCTTTATCAAACACCGATTTATACTTCGAAATTCGCACGAAATCACCAAGTTTAAATTTTATTTTCCCAATATCAATATTTTCATTATATACGCTTAACTTTGTGGATGGTTTAACATCGCAAGGACGCATCATAATTGTTCTATGTTTTCGGTGATTATAATCCTTAGTGACAGAATCCAGTATATCGATCCATTTATATTCAGCACGATAGCTAAATTCCTTATATAATATATTTTTGAAGGTTCTTATAACACGTTCAACAATGGAAGCTTTCTTAACACTGAATGAAGAGTAATGATTGATTTTATTATACTTAATAATGTTATAGAAATTTTTATTGTAAAATTCTTTTCCTTCATCGGTCTGCAAATTTTTAGGACGTCGCCCCTCTTTAAATATTGAAGATATAGCGGCCGTCACTTCCACACCATTTTTAGATTTTAGGGCACGCGTCCATAGGAACTTGGAATAACAGTCAATAACTAATAAAATGAATTTATACCCGTTATTATATTTAGAGTAAGGTATAAATTCAGCTAAGTCTGCCTGCCATAAATTATCGAAGCCTCTAATTATCACACTTCTACGGGGGAAGTTTTTTCTAGCACTTCTATGAATTTCGTTTATAATCCCCCTTTTTAACATTTTAACTTTTAGAAATGTTTTTTTCTACTTTCTTAATTGCAGTCTTAAGATCATTGAATTCCTTCACAACATTTTCAATTATTTTATTATGATGCTGAAATTTTGAAAGAATACCTTCGGGATTGTTCATAAAATTTAAAATGGCATCATGTTCAAACACCCACCGTTCCCATTTAGAAAAGTTTGTATTACAGTTTTTCTCGACCTCATCAACTCGCGATCGTAAGGAACCAATATGTGATGCTATTACATCTACATACTGTTTATTTACAGCATCAAAGTCATCAACTCCAGTTGATAAATTAGTTAATCTCTTAGACTGAATATCAAAGTGGCGATCTTGGGTAAGTTTGAAACCTATTCCGTCAGCACCCTTAGGACCTTCCTTTGGACGTATTTTACTTCGACCGAATATGTCAATGTTCATTTTTAAACTAATCAGTTATTCAACTCTACACACTATATTTATTCAATAATTTGAGCTTCCTTTAACTCTTCTACAATGCTAATGATTTCGTTATCATGATTGTTATTACCTGCTTGTTTAGATGCATGCAGAAGCATCAGACGCTGAACTAATTCTGAAGGTGAATCCCAATAAATATATTCAGTTTGTTTATTATTAACCAATTTATGAATTATTTCAACACCCCGTCCAATCTTTTTAAATGCCATACGTTTAATTACTTGGGTATACTTAACACCTTTATTAGCTCTTATTCTGCCGTTAGGGTTAAAACCTATCTTATGAGCATTGGTTTGCTCTAAGATTTTTTTATACTGATCCATATCTTCCATTGTATAGTTTATAGGTCTCTTTTTAAATATTAATTCATACAATCCTTCAGTACCTTGGTATAGTTTATCATCAATAAAAAAATTGTCAGAATCTTGTTGAAATTCGATTTTAGCATTACCAATATTCCAAGTCTTAGTATCATTATTGAAGTAAACTCCGTACTCGTGATCCATCTCACGTATAGTGTCATGTATAGCCATATCCGTATAGCGATTATGTAATCTTTCAATAATATTAGTGTTAGCAGTTTCATCGTATTCTTCATCTTCAACATCACTTTTCATATAGCTTGAATCCTCATTAAATGTCATATCACTTTTATTACATGCTGTATTCTTTAACCTAATAGGTATTTTTGTTGAATTTTTCACCGCTGGCGGATGCGTATAATTCTTTACAACTTTTAATTCCTGAGATTTTTTCTTTAAAGAAGTTAATTCCTTAATAGGATCCACGATTGGTTTAAACACCTCCTCTGAAGTTCTGTGCACTGTCATTTGATTTCGTTTTAATTCAAGGTACTTACGCTTTACAGCATTACGGGCTCTAATAATTTTTTTAGTCAATTCAATTTCATCAGTATCCATTTCAGGTTACGTACACCTAATGGAGGTATTTATAAAGTAAATTTTAACTTGTTTAACTTCTCAAACCTGTGCAGATAGTGCGAAGTAGTTGCAAGTTCTGAACGCTATTTCAATTTAATCAAAGCTTATATACGAATCAAAGCCTTTCCTATATCTACCGGTATTTATATCAGATTCCGTATCGATTACCACAAACCCGTGAGGTTCTTTCCAGCATTCGGCACACATCGATTTAAATTGATTAAATGATAAATCAGTACCTACATGATCATCATAAGCATGTTTTAAATTCAAGACATCTTGCTTAAATAGCACAATTAAGTTAGAATTATCACGTATTAATTGCTTAGGTATTTTTGAATAGGTCTGACTAAGATAGAATGAGTCAATAAAATTATGCCTACCCATACAGAAATAATCTCGGACGCTTGAACTTTTATCAGTAATTACATCGTCAAATACCATAATGGAATGAGGTTTAGCTTCGTTTACGGGTACAACCTCATCATGCTGAGTAAACGTGAAATACCCCAACCCCTTAATCGGCTCGAGAACTTTCTGCAGGTATTGATACTTAGGCTGATGTAAAGATTTTGAAAACACATACACATTTTGAAATTTTAATCCATGCGGCTCTTCTATAAGACTGATGAGTGTATTTGTTTTACCGCAACCTGAACTACCTGCTATGATACATCTGATTGAGTCAGGTAATAAATCACCATGTTTTTTTGAACGATGTTTTTTAAAGTCATGATTATTAACTTTAAGTGTGGCACGTTGTTTAACAAACCTCATCTTGGTATTCAATAAACTTATATATATTTACGCTGATATATATATAGGAGCTATAGCGAGTTGTCACACTAAATGATTGTTCATCGTGGAGAAGGGTTGGTCAACTCCATAATAAATAAATTACCTGTGGAACTTCATATACCAGGTTATCAATATTGTGGGCCTGGAACTAAATTACACAAGCGTTTAGCTAGAGGTGATCCTGGCATTAATCCATTAGATTCGGCTTGTAAAGAGCACGATATTGCATATTATCAACATAAAGATTTAGAAGACAGACATCGTGCTGATCGTATTTTAGAAGAGCGTGCCTGGACACGTGTCAAATCTAAAGACTCAGGGCTAGGAGAAAAGGTTGCAGCGTGGGCGGTAGTAAACACCATGAAGACTAAAAGAAAGTTAGGTATGGGGTGTGTTAATAAACGTCGAATAACACTCGGAAAAGGAATTTTAACAAATATTTCAAAGGAACTTAAAAAATCTAATAACACCCCAGATATTATTAAAAAAGCTCTAGCAGCTGCCAAGCGATCAGTTAAAAAATTAGGAGGTAAACGAAATATTAAAGTGCCTAGAATAATACCCGTTCCTAAGCAAGGGGGGATTATTCCTTTTCTGATACCTCTCTTTGCGGGTTTGAGTGCTGCAGGGGCTTTAGCAGGTGGTGCTAGCGGTATAGCTAAAGCTATTAATAATGCTAAGCAGGCCAAACAGCAACTTGAAGAAAGCGGGCGCCATAATAAAATGATGGAAGCAATTGCGATGGGTAAAAAGGGTGATGCCTTATATTTGAAACCGTATAAAGGTGGAAGTGCCTTATTTTTGAAGCCGTATTCAAAAAACTGATCAAGCTGCCTCGGAGAGCTCTAACTGATGTAGATTTAAAAAAATATACTACTAATATTCCTAATTTTCGAGGTGTGTTTATGAGAGATACCTTACCTACAACACCCAGACCCAACGAATGCGGCATAATTAATTTGGATATTATGAGTGGATCTGGAACTCACTGGATTGCGTATAAGAAGAATCAGAAGAATGTGAGCTACTTTGACAGTTTCGGTGACCTGAGGCCTCCTCAAGAAGTTATTAAATACTTTCAAGGTTGTGTAATAAAATACAATTATGTACGATATCAGAAATTCAATACAATTATATGCGGTCATCTATGTCTAAAATTTTTAAATGAAAATTGAATAAATACATGGTCATAATATTTTTCTTTTAATAATGTCTCGAACGTTTACCTTAACAGGTGTGGGGAATTCACTTAGTGTGAATTATTTCCCTCCAATTCAGTTAAATCCTGAAAAGGATTATGTTCTGGGTCTAATTGGTTTCTACGGCTGTAATTCGATAAGAAATATTTATAATGGAAATAACAAGTTATATTACGATGATAAAGCTATCACTATACCGCCAGGTGCTTATGAAATAGAAGAATTGAACAATTTCCTGAAATCTGTCTTGGGAGTGAAATTTAACTTATGGGCTAATAATAATACATTAAAATGCGAAATTTTCTCGAATTATGAAATTAATTTTAAGAAACCTGGCAGTATAGGTCGTATGTTAGGATTTTCTAGTAAAAAGCTTAAACCGGGTGTTAAACATGAATCTGATTTAAATGTTCAAATTATTAAAGCTACCAACATACATGTTGAATGCAACATAACTGCAGGTGCTTACCGTAATAATAATTTAGCTCATACAATTTTCGAATTTGACCTATCAGTTGAACCTGGTTATAGGTTATGTAAAGAACCCACAAACATTATATATTTACCTGTCACCGTAAAAACTATTCATAACATAACTCTAAGGCTAGTTGATCAGGATGGTGAAGCAGTAGATTTCGGTAACGAATCATTAACTATAAGGCTAGAATTGAAGCAAGATGGGTTTAAATCTAAATAATAATATAAATAAGGGTGATAATCATCTACAGAGCATTATACGTCCGAACGTTAGAAGACTCACATCACACGAGATCAATTTTCTTGAAAGTTTGGGATATCGTGTATCAAATAAGAATTACAATGCAGGAAGAACAAGCTCTGCAAAATTTGTTCGCCGACGTATCTTATTCTGATTTAGTTATTGATAATTCCACTCACACATATCATCCTTATACTGTCAATGCCTTTGATAACTCGGATGAAATTAGACTTATTATTGAGAAAGGTGATTTGATAACAGCTACCTATGATAGTAAGATTTATATTGAAGGTACCCTAACACCTACCGAAGCTAAACCTTTCCAACTCAACGACCCGCTGTTTCTATTTGAAGAAATACGTTATCAACTTGGTGATGTTGTAATCGATGCTTGTAGGATACCAGGCATATCAACATCTCTTTACGGACAATGTCGTTATACTCCTGGAGAGTCCTCAGGTTTAAGTAGCGCAGGATGGAATATTTTAAATGAGGAGTCACAAATTTGTGACAGCACTAAAACCAAATTTTGTGCTATAATACCCTTAAATCATGTGTTGGGGTTCGCTAGCGATTACACTAGAGATATTATAAACATGCGTCAGGAATTGATTTTGATTCGTTCAAATTCCGACATCGATTGTTATAGCAGTTCAACAACGGTTAAAATAAAAATTTCAAAAGTTAGTTGGCGTGTACCTCATATTACTCCTAGCAATACTGCAAAGTTGGAAATATATAACCACTTGAAACAGCAAAAAGGTATAAAAATTGGCTTTTATGGTAGAAGCTTATATCAATATCCTAGTTTACCTACTACTTCTAATGTAGCAATATGGGCTGTTAATAGTTCAGTGGGATCCCGAAGACCGCGTTGGCTTTTAACTGCATTTCAACAAAATAAACGCGGTAAAAAAGATCAGGATGCTAGCCGTTTGTCGCAATGTGGTATAAGTGATGTGACTGCATATATCAACCAGAATAGGTGCCCCTACGAGAAACGTCATAATAATTTTGCTAAGGGTGCTTATGCACTTGCATATGATGATTATCTATCGTTTCAGAAAAAATTTTTAAACAAACAGTTTTGTGAACCTCTGCTAGATTTTGCAGAATTTGGAACAGGTCCAATTTTTGTATTGGACGTTTCTAAGCAAAATGAACATGTTCGAGAACCTGTTTTATCCTTAAAATTGGAAATCGAAGGGAAAGAAGTTTTTCCTGCAAATACAACTGCCTACGTATTAATTTTACATGATTCGATCTTGGAATATGAACCAATCTCCGGACTAGTCACCTATATGTGACCAATATAATCTTTATATTATACTTATCAATATTTGAAATAAAATAAACAAAATAATCTTCTAAATTTCTGTTTTATTTCTCCTATAATAATTAATATAATACAGAATCAACACTGTAATAAAAATATATGTTGTTAAAACTTGTCCCAGTGCTGCGGATATTAGTCTGTAATGTTTATAATCTTCAGTTAATAAATTCATATCCCCCAATATTATATTCCATGCCGATGGTTCCATTGACGTTCGGGATGTAAATCTTAATTTGTATAAAATAATCGGGCTGGCTTCTGTTAATTGGTAGGAGAAAGTTGATTCATTCGCAACATATTTAAATTCCATTGCAGACCAATTTAAGCAAAAAGCATCGCTTAAATAATTCAAACTATTTATATTAATATAATTAATACAAATTTGAATGTTTTCAACACTTTTAGGTGAAGCAATAAACAAAGTGTTGTTGAAAACTTGAGCTAATGTAAAGATGATTAGGCTGGAATTCATTTTTGATAATGATGCGTGCCCATTAATTGCTCATTTAATAATGATGATACGCATACGAATCTCTTCAATTTTATATAATAATAATAATACATAGGTGAGGTATGGGTTAATAAAATTATTCAAATTTCATTATACTGCTTGAATATCTCAAGAAATGATAGAATTTACTTTCGTTAGGATTAAAATGGTCAAGATTATTTCAAAAATTACACAACACATTATTATAAAATTATATTAAAATACCGTATACATACACATATACATTGCATATAAGAATTACATTATTAAGTTATTACTGAAGGTAAATCGTCCAAGTTTTGTTTAATCACCTCAGGATACATGTAGAACATTTCCATAATGCAATATGAATGGGCTCCTTGATAGTTACCTGTAGATTGTATCACATCTTTTGTATTCATGAAAGGATCACCCCCTAACTGAATACATGCAAATAAAATATCAGTATAGTAGTCTTTGATTTCCATATTAACAATTTCTCTCATTCGTTGGTTGATTAACGGTGATATTTCATATAACCTCTCCACGGTTACCTTCCCCATGTAAATATAAAAATCATTTTCTTTCTAATTTTAAAACATTATTGTTTTGAAATTTTGGGCCGGAAATTTTTAAAGTTGTAGTATTACGATTCATATCAATGTGATCCAAAGTTCCACCATTTAAAAAATTTGTAATCGGTACCTCTTTATCCCTTATAATATCCCAATCTTGGTTGCATAATGAGATACCCAATCCATTTGACCCTCCTAAGCGTAACTTGGGCATCCATTCTTCAACATCGATTCCCACCGACACGAACTTAGTTTCTGACTTATTAAGCCAATACCTCGTTTCGAAGACCATTTTGGGTTGTAAGGTTTTAGGTAACTTAGTATCCTTTTCAACTAGAATTTACACAAAAAGAAAAAAATTAGTAAATGTATATATTGTGAAATTATAAATTGTACAATATTAACTGGTTGAGGGTTAGGTAAGCACTCATTACTCATCTGTAATGAGCACTCACCTAACCCTAATACCAGTTTATTAAAATAAGTAAAGATTAATTTGTTATGAACTTACTTTGTGCGGACGCTTCTGCACTTCTCTTCAATGAAGTTTTGGATTCCATGACTTCTAGAATATACGTTGCAAAAGTTAACCTCACCAGTAGATTCGAAGAACTAGTTTCATATATACAGTTATCAGCCTTATATAGCGAATGAAGTTAATTAATCCTAGAATATTAGCCCGCATGTGCAGGTTTTATTACCATGACCAAATATTCTAATTGAAAGTTTTAACACCCCATATACAATTACTCACATATGCACATAATATGTAATACTATTATCCCCCAAGATAATATGTGTCCCTAACTATAGAATAGGTAATTTACTGATTTTATTGCCATGAGCAAATACTAATATAGTGAGATGTGATCGTTAATTTTAATAACCTTACGTTTAAACCCCCCCAATCGCACCCCTTATGATCCAGTGATTTTATTGCTATGAGTCATACTAATGTAGGGGAGTGACCCCTAATTTAAATACCCTTTCGTCAACCCCTTATGTCAATAATATAATATAATCAATACTTGACCCTAATCAATACTTTCGATCATGCGCAGTGGGGTCTGATTGTGGAACCGGCCCTCCTACACTACTTACATTCATGTCATTCCCTGTTTCGATCACTTCAATTTTACTTTTGAGTAAGTCTTTATATTGTTTGGTATACTATTCAATTTCTCCACAGCTACCAGTTTTATTGATTCGTGTTTAGTATCAAGTGGTCTGTGTGGGCATTGGCACCTCTATATGATTTTTCATCTCTTATTGATGTCGCACTACGTTTTATCACCAGCACGTGATCAATCTGAGTATCCTCCTCCAGGCCACATCCATGTGGTTTTATATAACTTTTTATGTCTGAACTTGGTACAACACGTTTAATTAAAAAAAAATTGAATTCTACTTTATTTAATAATGTCACACTGTAGTGGAATAATGTGGAAATATTATTTATGATGTAATAATTAGATAAATACTGTTATATTTTATTATCTCCTTTATTTTACACAATCATGATTATGACACACTCTCAGATACTTATAGCTTATCTTAACTTAGGATATCTTTTTTTTTCTTTAGCTTTGCGCAGGGATGAGGAAATCTCGTGCAAGACACCTACCCTATCTAGGTAGGTAGTGTCAGACTTCACTGACTAAAACCTCACTCCTAACCCCCGCTGCCGGGAATCTACCGCTAGGCATTACTTCCATACAGCGGGGGGTGGCCGTTGTGGCCTGCGCTGCGCCTTTCGCGTTTGGCGCATATCTCTTCTGCCCTTTCGGGACTTTTGCTCTTTGTGGTTAAATTGAGTAAACCTCTGGGCATCGTGCACTCGCGGGTGTGCCGCGGGTCATGCGATGGAGTCCGGTGATACGTGTTCACCTTCACATGGCCCTGTTGGCTCCATGCCACTCTGGGCCGCCTGCTCGGCTTTCATTCGCGTATTGTTTTAGTCTTCGAGCTGGGCCACTTGATTAGCTCGCTCGTCTTCTTCTTTTGTCTTCATAATGGAAGTGATGAGTGTCGTTATCATCTTCCATTTGGTTTCCTCCTGTAGTATTATGGCCGAGAAATTTTCTGGCGTCAGGTTCTCTCCCAGCTTCAGCCAGGCGGTCATCCGCATCCTCTCCCACCTCCAACAGTGGAACAGGGTATGTTCTGCGGAGTCCTCTTCTTCGCAATAGCCGCACTGGGGGGAGTCTCGTATTCCAAAGCGGTGGAGATATTTGTTGAAGCACCCGTGCCCGGTTAGGACTTGGGTGAGATGGAAATTCAACTCGCCGTGTTTTCTGTCGACCCAATCCTTGATGTTAGGGATTATTCGACGTGTCCATTTGCCGGTTTCCGACGCCGTCCATTTCTCCTGCCAGGCCTTCATCGTGTCCGGTCGAATGTTTCTTCCTTCGTGCGCTGCGTTTCTTTCGTGCGCCAACAGGTCAGCGGGGGGCATGGATGCCAGAACTCTCGCCGCCTCTCCGGATACTGTTCGGTACGCGCATATCACTCTAACGGCCATGCGTCGCTGTACCGCCAGGAGTATATTCCTGTTTCACTGTGTGGTCAGAGCTTCGTGCCACACCGGAGAAGCGTAAAGCACGATAGATTGCGCTACCGTGCCCAGCATCCTCCTCTTGGTGGTCGGTCCTCCTAGATTTGGCATCAGACGGGCGATGGATGATGTCGCCTGTGATGCCCTCTGGCACACGTCCCGGATGTGTTCGGCGTAGTGCAGGCCTTTGTCTATCTTGACTCCAAGGATAGTCACGGAATCCCTAGTTGGTATGGGGGATCCGTTTAGTCTCACTCTGATGTCCGGCAGTCCTCTTCTCTTGCCTCTCATCAGGACCGCCTCCGATTTCTCCGGATCTAGCGTTAGCCCTCTGCTGGCTATCCAACTGTGGATGGTGTTTAGAGCTGAGTTGGCTTTCTCCTCCACTTCCTCCACCTTTCTTGCGACCAAGAGGAGGGTGAGGTCATCGGCGAACCCGACCAGTTGGGCCCCCTCGGGTAGTTGTAATCTTAGGACGCCATCTTACATGGCGTTCCACAGGGTCGGGCCGAGCACCGACCCCTGAGGAACCCCGTTAGTGACCTCGATGGTTTTGTCTTCTTCCTCTCCGGTGATGAGCCTCCTATTCTCGAGATAGCTGGCGATTATATTGAATGTGTCGGGTTCGACTCCAAACCGTCTCAGTGCCTCGAGGATGTGGCGCCATCCCGCGCTGTTAAAAGCGTTCCTCACATGACTATTAGGCATAGATTCCTGGTCCTTCATGTACCCTTCCAGGCCGATGCCACTGTCCGGGTGATGTGCTGCAGAGCATGCACCGTGGACCTACCCCGCCTGAAGCCGTACTGGTTCTCGGAGAGGCCGCCGCCTCTTTTTATGTCTTCGTTCAGTCGGTTAAGTATTAATCTTTCGAGCACTTTTCCGGCGTGGTCCAGCAAGCATATCGGTCTGTACGATGCGGGTTGGTCAGCCGGCTTCTGTCCTTTGCGGATCAGGACCAACCTCGCGTTTTTCCACCTCGTCGGGAATGTCCCTGTAGCGAGGCAGTTGTTGAACGCTTCAAAGAAGGCCTGCACGCTCTCTTTCATGACCGTTTTAACTACGGCGGCTGGGATGTTGTTGGGCCCCGGCGCCTTGTCTCCGGTGAGCATTTTGACTGCTTCGTCCAGTTCTTCCGCGGTGAAGGGACGTCGTTGCGGGGGGGGGTTCCCATCCTATTTACCCGGAATTCCGGATGGGATGGGAACAGAATCGCAGTTATTTCGGCTATCTTTTCCGGTGGTGGCTCCGTTCTTCGGTTGGGGCCCCTGAATTTTCCTTTCACTATTTTATAGGCTAGTACCCAGGGGTCTTCCTCCAGGGTGGTGAGGAGTTCCTTCCAGCATCTGACCTTGCTATCGGCGATGGCGTGCTGGAGGCTTTTCTTGGCCGTCTTGTATTTGGCTTCCCTTCCTCCTCTTTGCCTTTCTTTGTGAGTCGGCTTGCCACTCTCCCCAGGAGGTTTGCTTCCCCGCGGGCCTCTGCTATTTCCTCGGTCCACCAGGGGACCGGTTTCCATGTTGCGCCTGTTCTTTTTGGTATGGCAGCGTCGCAGGCCTTTCGCAGGGCTTCCATCAGTTCCTCCGCATCTGGACTCTTGTCGCGAATTCCTCCTTCAGCTTGCCGATGTCTATTTTCTTTGCCGCCCATCCCCTCGTTTGTGGGTGGGCGTCGTCGGCGGTGTCCCCCAAGACGTAGGAGATATATTTGTGGTCGCTGAGGGATTCTTCTTCTAGTACTTCCCAGGATGTCACCTTGTGGAGGGACGCCAGTGGGGCGAAGGTTACGTCGATTATTGACCGACTATCCCCCCTTACGAACGTTGGGGAGTTTCCGTCGTTGCACACTCCCATTTCCATGGCGCCTAATGCCTCCGATAGGGCCTCTCCCCTTTTGTCATGGGCACCGCATCCCCACTCTGGTGACTTCGCATTGAAGTCTCCGCCAACTAATACCATCTCTCCTTTCTTGCTTCTTCTAACTTCGGTGGTCAGCTCGTCCAGCTGCCACAACTCCCCGATGGAGTCGTTGAGTGAGTAGTAACAGCTGAAGAACCTATCTCCGCCGATTCTTGCCCATGCATATCCTGGGCCTTCTCCCGTTTCTTCCACCCTGATTGCGGCGGGTAGGTAGATCGCCGCTCTGTGAGTCGTGTCCCGTATGTGGTGTTCCGATGCCCTTATGTTATGTTCGGGCAGGAGCACGACGTCCACACTCATCCGCTGAGCGTTTGCGATCATGAGGTCGTGGACGGCTTGGGAGGTATGCAAGTTGGCCTGCAGGACTTTGAGGGTTTTCTTCTTTATTTTTCTTCTTGCGGGGCAGGCTGGTTTTCTTCCCGCTCTTCCGCAAAATGGAGCTTCTTTGCCGCCAGGCATTGGCGCTGGAGGGGTTCGAGGTCTTCGGTCTCCTCCCCTGTGGTCCTGTACTCCTTTCTAAATTGTTCGAGGAGTCTTTTTAGTGGCACCGCCTCGAGTGGGAGGCCCGCCTTTTTTAGTGTTGCTCTGGCGGTTTCCAGGGTGAGACCGCCCACGTATTTTGTCTCCGGCACGTATACCACCAGGCGTTCCGCAGCTTGGTAGACTTCGGCATCGCCGAGTCTTTGGTAGTCTTCTTGGGGCGGGGGGGGGGTGTACCTGTTGAGGTCTTGCGTGCCTCCGGGCGTTGGGGAGGTTGTGGATGTTTGTGATGGGTCTGCGGTGAACGAGACCCTCTTTCCTCCCCCTGTACTGCCCCATGTGGTTCCCCTTCCTCTGGTTATAATTGGGCCCCTGGTTACTCTTGCCGGAGGTGGCTGCGGCGCGGGGGGGCAGTTCGTCTCTCTGTGCCCTCCTCTGTTGCATTTTCGGCAGAAGGGGATTGCGCTGGTACATGCTGCGACTCTGTGGTTGGGTGATCCACAGTTGAGGCATTCCGCACCACTGTCTTGACCCTTGCAGTCCGCGGCCGCGTGACCCGTGCCCCAGCATCTTAGGCACGACATCGGCCTTTTTAGCAGTCTGCGGATCGTGCAGTTTGTGAATCCGATCCTTATTTTGCCGGCCGCTGCTAGTTGGTCGGTATACTCTGGCCCGACTGCAACTCTGGCCGTCTTGGTGCTTTGAGGGGCGTCTCTCATGTTGGCCACTTTCAGGAAGGCCCCCGTGCCTATGTGTCGCCGGATGGCTTCTTCCAGCTGGCCCCTGTCGACGTCGGCCTCCACGCCTCTGATGATGTGGTCTTCTATGGCTGACATCACTTTGGGATGCAGGTCCCGTGCCACTTCTTGGATCCTTCTATGAAGCAGGGAAGCTTTTTCTTCACCCTTAATCATATTTATTATGACGTCTCAGGATCTCGTGGCGCGGATGGAATCGATATCCGTGCCGTGCGTGGCCGGGTCGATGGTTGCCTTTACTTTGGCAAGCACCTCTGCGTAAGTTTGCCCCTCCCCTAACCTCTCTATGACCGCCTCTGGTCTTTGGGCGGTGGGCGTCTTCTCCACCTGTGGGGGTGGTGGTCTGGGAGTATGTAGTCGCGGAGAGGGCTTAGCTGGTCCGTTCGGCGGTGCCACTCTAGGTGCCGGTTGTGTATGGGCAGCTTCTCTCGCTCTTCTTCTTCTCGCTCTTCTTCTTCTTGTGTTTCGTCCACCCTATTCTCTGTAGGTGGGGTCCGCCGCCGCTCGGGGAGCTCCGCTAGGCTCAGTTGGGGTAGCGTTCTCCTTTGGGTGGGGGTCGCCGGCAGTTGTGGCCGGTTCCCGCTTGTTTCTCCGTTTCCTGTTGGTTGTTGTTGCCGGATGGCTCCCACCGGCTTCCTTTGAGGCTGTGGTGTTGTTTTCTGCGCTGATTCGGGTGTCGATAGTAGGCGAGGGGAAGGTTGTGGATATTAGGATATCTAACATAGTAGTTCTCTAACTACTCGTAGATTACCTCTACTACTTATGACTACTACTTATGCTATATTTACAACTACCTTTTATATTAAATAACTGACTTACTTTTATGCATGTTGCAAGTATTAAGTGCAAACCGCAAAACACGTGTAACCTGCATACCTAGAAATACTAGACGCAAGTCAGCGTTTCCTAAATACCATAAATTATTGCTATGTTATTATCTAGGACACTACAACACTAATTTGTAACATACTTTTGAGATTTAGTACTTCTATTGCATTCGAATATCAAATTACTCTTATCATGAATTTTCCACATTAGAAAATTATCTGAACGTGGTAATTTGCAAAAAATTTGCTAATTTAATATTTGAGTAATTGTATTGTTTTATACCTATCCAATCTGAGATTTGCATTGAATTTTGATTTCGTATTTTTATCGAGTTCGAATTACTGAGAATTTGAATTATCTTGGGATCGCTTGATAGACTTTATACCTACTGCTTTTTTATTTCTGACTCTTCGAGGTTGGCTGATCTTTCATTTTCAGAAATGCATAAAATAATATTCTTAAATGGGGGTCAAGGAATATACTACAAAAACGTTTGCAATTTAAATTTCACCACTTGCGCAAATAAATATTCAATATCAAGGCGACTGTGCAGTTAATCTAACCGGCTGAAAAAAAATTTCTTCAGCTACACACTAAAGAACAGGCTTATTTTAGGCTATAGAAAAAATATTTTGTGTGAAAACTGTAAAAACAACCCCAAAATCGACTTTTGAAAAGTACGGGAGAGTAGCATCGAGTAGGCGGCAGACCACGGTCGATGTGCATCAGTCGCCCGTGGTCCCTTGAAAATGCGTACAATTTTTTCGCTCCGATTTGAATTTTTCTTTGAAATTCGGATAGATGGGGGTGTGATTAGTGGATATTAGTAATAAATAAAATCAAAAAAATGGAAAATAACCCGTGTATTGCCGAAAAAGTGAAAAAATTAAAAAATTTTTGCCTTCGAATTTTGGGGTGTGCATTCGATAAGGAGGGTGATCCATCGTCAAAACCTACCCTTACGGGGCGCCGCTGCGCTCCGCTCCGCGTTGCACCCCTCCAGGGCGGTTTTGACTCTGGTTACTAGGCTAAACATACGAGAAGCGCCACCCATCAAGAAACCGGGATAAATGAAACCGGGATGTGAGAGACCCTCGAAATAGCATTAAAAAGTATAGTTGCGGTATGGGGCAGTAAACTATTACGTTTCACCCCCAAAAAATCGCCTAAAAACAAAAAATAATCGATGTTACATGTACGACAGTCGAGCTGCATCTGCCGGTGCGAAATATTCTAAGTGTTAGGGTCATTCATAGCGCACGGACTGTCAACAGAATGAGCGACGCGCCCTGAATCTCGTTAATGCACCACTGAATTACATGAAAATTAGCTAAGTTCAAATTCGATTATTTCAAAATTTTGATAATAAATTCTCGGTTCATATTTTGAGAATTTGTTATATTGACTGTGTTCTTTAGTGTGTAGCAGAAGAAATTTTGTTTCGAGTGGTTAGATTAACTGCACAGTAACCAATATCAAGTTTGTATTTACTAGTTTGTGGCATGAAGAGTCTAAAACAACAATTGAATGTAATTAATGGTACAAATGCTCCTCCTGGAGACTATCCTTGGCAAGTTGGAATTTATAGAAATACAAAGGAGCTTATATGTGGTGGGTCAATTATTGCTCAGAACATTATTTTGTCGGGTATGTATAGTTTGGTTGTGGACATATTCGTAATTTTAATTAATGCATCAAATTTTAGCTGCTCATTGCTTTACCGATTATTACGGCCATGTTTACCCGCCTGAAAACTATTTAATTTCGGCAGCCAAATATTATAGGAAATATGATGACGACAGGGATATATTCGCTCAATATTCAACCGTAAGATCTGTGATATTTTTAGAAATTACAATTCACGATTCTTCATAGGTGCGCAAAATATTTGTTCCTGAGAGATATAGAAGTATCCGAGGATTAAATAGCCATGATATAGCGGTTGTGATACTTGAAGATTATTTCACGTTAACCGAAAATTTACAACCAGTGTGTATAGAATTAAGTGAAGAATATGAAAATACGAACTATTTGATGAACAACGGCATTGTAGGTTACTTAAGAACTAGTATATGTACACCCAATTACCGGAATTTAAGTAAATTTCTACAATATAAAATTTATTGTACTATTTTAGGTTACGGGGTGGGGTTTAACTAAACAAGACGGAATTCTGTCTGACGAACTACAACAATATGTAGTTTCCCTATATGAAATGCTACGATGAAATTCCAACCGATTTTCGATTATTCCTCACTTCGGATAAATTTTGCGGCGGTTACTTAAATCAGGGTAAGTTTAATATAATGTTGGTTGTTGGATAGTATCAAAATGGTTCTTAAAAGAATTGGTACTGCAATGATATTTAGATCCTCTACATGACATTACATGCAACATATCAATACTTTCCGAAACACCTATAATTTAATCAATTAAACATCATTAAAAAAACACGGGAATCTTCAAATTAAACAGAAAACTGACGTTTTATAAACATTTTCATCTTTACTAAGTATTCAACAAACAAGGGGGTAATTTCTTCAACATTTTCTAAATTTAACACATCTACGAAATTGAAATAAAACTTGTAAAATTTTTCTTCAAATGAGCCATGCTTGGAGATATCATCAATAAACGCGTAAAGGAGGATGACAGTTGGTCATTTTTGCTTCTACAAAGTCTGTCTAAAATGTTAAAATTTTGTATTAGAATAAGATTTAGATATGGCGTCTATTAGTTTAATAAGATAGTTTTGTCCATCTGACAATCAAAAAGAACTGAAATTCGTGTACCCACTTATTTGACGAGAAGGTAACCATTGACTTATTAAATAAATAAATTTACTAGAAATAATGAAAAAGTGTAAAGAAACAATTATGGAAGAATAATGTGCATGAATTTCAAGACGAGGTGTAAAATTAAAGATTTAATTGATTTTAAAATTTAGTGAAAGTATAAAAACTTGGGTTAAATCGGACAGTGCATAATATGCAGATTATGAGCAAAGAAAGAAACAGGAAAAAATGAACCACATAAAAATGTGAGAAGAAAAATGTAATTTATGAAACCAAAATTCTCCTCCAAAGCAGTATAATGAAAAAACCAGGAATCTCGGGGATGTTTTATTGCTTCCACATCCCCGAGATTCCTGGTTTTTTCAATGTAATTTATTTTGATAAGTTTGAAATCAACGGGAAAGAAATTAAAAATTAGTCATGGCCAACAAATATTTTGTAAAATGAAAGAAAATTTGTAAATAGCCTGCAGCCATAAATATGGCTGCAGTCAGTAGTATTTGAATAGATTTCTAGAGTACATCAACATTATTTTGAAAATTCATAAAAATTTTATGAAAGTAACTAGTTTGTTACACGACAAAACGCAAGCAAGACACCTTCCGAACAAAGATTAATGGGGTGACTAGCTCTAGCCGCGAAGGGGTGGTTCTTTTGACGGAGCAGAAGGGCTTGTGACGAAACGTCGCGATTTGTCGGCCGCTCATCAACGATCGGGCAATCCTCAATCGCGATTTTAGATGTTGTCTCTGACAGGGGGAGGGGTAAATTTACACACGGAGTATATACATGGGCGCCACGTGAATTTGAACCGGGGTTCATTCGAAAGGGATGCAAAACTACCCTTCCAAGCTGATACACGACAGCTTTTTGATTGAACGCATTGCCTCTCACACTGGTGACATCTCTTTGGATTACATTACCTTTACCAAGATAGCCAAATAAAACATACACATAACAACAATAAAACACATAAATAAATAATAAGTAGATATAATAAACGAAATATGCACGGACCTTTGACACTTTACAACAATTGCATAATCTAATTTACAACCGCAAATGTTGAAAGACCAACTATTTACACTGACTTGAATAATACAAAAAGTTAACAATAAAAATATTGACTCTGAAAGTTAAACAACTGTTCGCCAAAATGGAACAGATTAACTGGTTTAATTTATTAAACCTTAAATATGGCATCAAACATAAATTCTAAAATATGACGTTGTTTCAATAAACAACTTTAAAACATTGATAAAATATGCGTGATTACACCACGTCCACACAAATACTTAATACACAAAAAGGGCATACAAAATGTTGCGAATTCGACTTCCATGGTAAGACTGAGGGTCTTTGAAATGTGGTGATCAAAACTGATCACTAGGTACAATAATAATACTTAAAAATACTAAAAGAATGCTTACATAGTATTTACAGGTGTGCTCCAATCGAGACGACGCGACGTCCAAGAAGGTATGAGCCAATGTGAGATGCTATTTTCGGTAGGCTAAATTCCTTTTCAAATATTCGAGATGACAAAACGGTTCGATAGTTCGGGAATACTTCAATACTGATTTGTCGGCGATAAACACGAAAGATTGATTCGTAAATCTTAAAACTTGATTTAAGTGCGGTCCTGCCTCGTGGGCTTAGATTCGCGCGACCGTAAATAATCCAGCTTTAATGGATTGTATCACGAGATAAATCAAAACGTAATTCTGATCGATAATGTCCGATAAAATTTGTTTATCTTTAAACAATTTAACATTCACTCGTTTAAAACCGAAACAAAACATTTGGTTAAAAACCCGAAACTTAATTTCAATTAAAAGTCATATAACTGTGTATTAAATTTACACGGCGAACTAATCTTGAAGTTACATTCGTACTATTTAATTTACACAGCGGAATGTTAATAAAAGGCGTAAATAGTCATACATGACGTAAGTAAAATTTAACTTAAATAACCGATAATTTATAAAATGTTTATAAAATGTTACATTAGTAGTTCAATAATAATTTAATTCAATGCCCAAGAAATATTTAATTCGAAACTGGTTTGCAATAAAATTCGGAAATGTTTAAAATAATGTTCATAACATATTAATTTAGTGTAATTCGTAACAACGATAATTTAATAACAATGTTTATTCATATTTAATTCGAAAATGTCTAATTCGGAACACTATAATTTAATAATAAAGTTTATTAATGTTTAATACGAAAATAATGTTTATGAATGTTTAATTTAATTTAATTCGTAATGACCGGTACTTTAATTCAAAGCGACAAAAGTTTATAATAACGTCAATTGTAAATGTTCAATTTACCTGTGTTCAACACATACACTTGGTTTTTAATTATACTAGACTCGATAAAATTTAATTGACTTATGGTCAATATGTTAAATTCCGCTTAAAAGCGTCAGGGCTCATATTCTAGAACTCGTGAGAATTCATTCGCATACGAAACTACGTCATTTTCGCATACGAATCAAAAATTCGTATTCTCGAGCAATCGTCTACGAATATTTGCGCACGAAAATTACACGACCTACAACGTGTGGTACTTACGCATGAGAAAATTTGGTCGTGTGCGATGACGAATCTTGCGCTTGCGCTTTTAATACTTAAAAGTGACATTTGTGAATCTGTTTTTGCAATCGTGTTTGTATTGTAGCGAGTAATTATTATAAATAATTATTATCAAATGGCAAGTTTTGATGAATTAGCAATGTTAGCTGCGGTGGAAGCGGTGGAAGATGCAGAAATTGTAGCAGAAGGATTAGGTAGACGGTTTCATCATCGAAGTGATCCTTTCGACTTATCAGAAAAGCAATTCATTCGTTTGTTTCGCCTAAGTAAAGATACAGCTCGAGAAGTTATAGGAATGATTGAACCGTTTATGCAAGCACCGTCCAGAAGTTCAGCATTAGATGTTACAACAAAGGTGTGTTGGTGCTTCTTTACAAAAAACGTGAGACGTAAAATTTACATAAAGCCTAATTTTAATACATAAAATTAAAACCATCCCAATTTAATGTAGTTATGTTAAGATTATGGTCGTGGGTAAAATTGCACCAAGTTAAAATAATGTTAACTGTATGGATTAAAATTATGCTTAATGTAAATTTTAGGTTAGGAAATATTTTATTTCCATAGAAAAATACATAATTTTTTTTTTAGTTTCTTCTTGCCCTACGATTCTTTGCCAGTGGGAGCTACCAAATGGACACAGGATGTAATATTTATATAGCTGTTAGTCAACCTTCGGTATCCCGTGCCATTAAGGAAGTCGTGAATGCATTAAATCAACCTGCGGTATTTAACCGGTGGATTTATTTCCCTCGAAATTTAAAGGAACTTGAAATTATAAGAGAGCAGTAAGTTTTAAATAAAAATTACCGTCTAATAATATATGCAAACAAATCCTCAATAATAAATGGTACAGGTTCTATCAGAGATTCCAGTTTCCTGGAGTAGTTGGCTTAATAGATTGCACACATGTGGCAATTTTTCCGCCAAATGCAGAAGTGGAGAACATTTATGTGAATAGAAAGAATTACCATTCTATAAATGTACAACTGGTAAGTACTTACTATGAGGGTTTTCAATAGTTCTAAAATAAATAAATCATTTTCAATAGGTTTGCGACTGGAGGCTAAAAATTTTAAATATAAATGCTAGGTATCCTGGTAGTACGAATGATGCGTACATTTGGCGAAATTCAAATTTACAACCTTTGTTGAGAACGCTACATGAAAACGGCCACAAAAATTTTTATCTCTTAGGTATAATTCATTATAAACACCCATATTATTCTTACATACCTATTTTTAAATTTACATAGGTGACTCTGGTTATCCGCTTAGACCTTGGTTATTAACCCCGTTAGAGAATGATCCAGAACCAAATACACCCGAAGAAGAATATAATCGTTACCATAAAGTAACACGATGTGCCATTGAAAGATGTAATGGAGTCTTAAAAATGCGTTATCGATGTCTTCTAAAACACCGAGTTTTACATTATGCTCCTGAGTATGCTTCCAAAATTATTAATGCTTGTGCTGTTTTACACAACATTTGCATTACAAATAATGTTCCTGAACCTCATGCAGAAGAAGGTGATAATGGAGATTTTGGCCTCATTGAAGAATTGCCTAATAACAACGAAGAACCAGCTGCAGCTGGCAGAAGGGTGGACCCTGATTTAACGGAAGCACGTAGGTTACAGAAATTATTAATAAGAAATTATTTTACAATTAATTAGTTTAATTTATGTACATATTATATTATAAAAATAGTGAGTTAAAAATTATTAAATGAAATTATTTTATTATTGAATTGAAATTAAATTATTAAACGAAATTTTAACTTAACGACTAAAGAAATTATTTTACAATTAATTAGTTTAATTTATGTACATATTATAAAAATAGTGAATTACAAATTATTAAATGAAATTATTTTATTATTGAATTTAAATGAAATTAAATTATTAAACGAAATTTTAACTTAACGACTAAAAATAATAAAAAGTAATAACTAAAAATTAATTGGTGAAACAGAAACTCTCGTCCAAACAAAGTAAGTATTAAAATAAAAATTAATGTAAAAAAATATATAATGGATTTAAACTACTTAGCCAATTTATTTAACAACTCGACAAGAGCATTGGCAATTTTCTCTTTAGCTAGTACCTCTCTTTCTAGTAGTTCTAATTTTTTGTTTTGGTACATCTCTTTCATTCTCATTTTTTCTTCAGCTAGTTCTGCAAGCTTCTCACTTGCAGAAATACTTTGCTGCAGTCGTTGCACAGCCACTCGACTTTTTCGTTTAGTACTATTTTCATTTTGATTTTGGACAATCACTGGTGGTATATTATTTGGTTCGGTATTTGGTAAAACAGAAAGTACTTCTGTTGGTGAAGGGATTGCACTGTAATGGGTAACGTCTACCGTTAAGGGGGCACAAAACCCAACATCTTCTAAATTCGTGTATGTATTTGACGTTCCTTCTAAGCCCGACGAAAAATCAAAATCTACTGTCGATTCCTGTAAATCAGTATGACCATCTATCGAGTTTTTATTGATTAATGATAATACATTTTCTTCGGTAGCGCTTAATTGATCGGTTGTTGGTTTTCCACCACCTGTGCCTCCAGTATATTTTTTTATCGTGCTGATTTTTCCCTTCGTTTTTGTCCTCATATCTTGCCAAGTTTTCCTCCACTGTTTCCAATCTTTCTTGGCACCCACCATGGAATTTAATGTTTCCGTTAATTCCTGCCATTTGTGTTGTGCCGTCTTGAAAGTAAAGTCTGACGTAAACTTTCCACTTAACAGTTTTGGATTGCATTGTAGATAATCTACAATTGCATCCTTTTGCGCCGATGATACATTTCCAACGCGACTTTTTCTAACAATACCTTCGCTGTTCATGATTACAGTTTCCAAAATTTCGTTTACGTTTTCAAAATTTTATAACCTAAGATTTTCAAGTAATAAATAAATATAATCACGCATTACTATTGGTTTAGCCAGTTTGTTCGTTGGTTTAAGCAACGACCTGACGTAACTATGCGATAAAATTCGTGTGCCATTCGAGAATACCAGATTTAAGCTATCATCGAGTCGTATGCGAAACTTATTATGCGAAATGATTCGTATGAGAATAAAATCGAGCGAGTTGGAGAATAAGGGCCCAGGTCCCACTCGGGCATAGCCCAGGGCTACATCTTGGAGAACTATGAATCTCTGAGTTTTACGAGCGGTTACTTCGCTTATATGCACCTTCTCCCGAAAAATGCAATCCAAAAGTTGCAATCCAGGGGAATGAGAATTTCTCCTAACATGCTAATTCGGTAATTGATTGGTCCCCTACTTTGACCCCAACTCGGAAAATAAAAGACAACACATCAATTATTGATTCCTATTGGCCTAGATCGAAGAGCGGAGTTCTCCTTCCTGACTTTGAGAAATGCAGAACAAACCGTGAAAAATCTGGACTGCAGATGTGCATGGGTCTACTTTTTGTGCTCAAAGTTAATTCACTATCTGCATTTGCAGATGGATATTGCTTGATTTTAACGATTTTTTATTACTTTTTATCGCAAAAGGTGTTGAAAACACGATACGAAATGCATAGAAATTCGAGCATATGTCCGATAAGCAAACAAAATAACCATCGTTCCCACGGATCGGTAGTCGCACGTGTCCTTATAGCGAGCGTCGGACTCTATCCTACGTGAAAATGTCTACCCGTGGAATTTTATTATCTTTGCTAATGCATTCAAATTAGCGGCGTGAATATAAAATTGATTGATACCATACAAAAAATGCTTCGTCCACAATAATTTTTATCGTGAGAAGTGTGTTACGTTAGCTCAACTACGTTATTTTTGTGCACTGATTTCAAAAGGTGCGAGTGTAAAAATTATTACACCTATCTTCGTAGGATTTGAACGTTAATATATCCAATGCTAAACTTTAGCTCCAGACATCGAATTTGTATTATTTGAATTTAAAAATACAACTTGTCTTTCGATATTTAATTTAAAATATATCCTGTCTTATGATATTTGATTTTAAAATTTTACAAGGACGGAAATTATTCTATGATCTTACTGCACTTATTCTACGCAAAATTTTACCGTGCGGGCGAGCGTAAAGTAATGTAACAAGTTTTTGATTTAAATGAAAATGCCAATTGTGCAACAATCTACCAAACTAAGTAAAATTGGAATAAATAGATGTCACAAAAATAAACGTCAAATTGTTGAGTCCGGACCTGAAATACTCGAGGAAAATTAAATGGATTTTCTACAACGTTGAAGTTATTGGAATTAAAGAACAGATTATATGGAAATGCAAATGACTAAAAAGTTAGAAATCATTAACTTTTATAAGTAGGTTATTACTTTCCGAACCCCTAGGTAAGGAAAGTATTGTTTCTTTTGTTAATGTTTAAGTAAATTTTGTAATTTTGTGTTGTGATTTAGGAAATGTTTAATATTACCTTTAATTTCTTTACTTGTGAAAGAAGATTTCACATGCTTAGTAATGAATCAAGCTTTCTTTCAACTTGCCACTAGTTATTATAACACGTTAAGCGCTAAGTATACCAGAAATATCTTTGGTATATGGGCCACGTGATTTTTTTTGGTTAAATTGTTGGTAAGGTCCTTATATTGGTCGAGATACAAGCAAACTGTGATTCAAACCTTGCCTTTGTATCTTTAAGGATACATGAGTCCCCACAGAAAATATTGGCTTGTATCTTTGTGGATACAGGTGGCGCTTAACGTGTTAAGAAAACATAAAACGTAAAGTGATGTTAAATAGGCATTGTACAACCTTAGTAAAAGTCATACACAAAACCGGGCAAATTCATTTTACTAAACTCAAAGTAGTTCAAATAACTGGAGTAAAGTACAATAAATTTAGAATCATAATTAATTATAAAATTAAATATTATCAACTGTAACATTAAAACCATTTGGCAACGACACATCTTTGATTAACACGAGGACTTTATTATTATTAAATAAAGTTAATTATTTCGATCCAACGTAAAGGCTTTGATTAAGAAATAGCATTATTCATTTTATTAATAAAGATATTGTCTGGGACACTACAGTACCTATGCAATAAATAGGTTACTTGCTATATTTATAAATATTGTATTCTATTTTTACAGGAATATCTGTATGTCAAGGCGATAGCGGTGGAGCTTTAGTTTACAATGTAAATTATCACTATTATGTAAAGGGTGTGGTTAGCTCGTCTCCAGTATCAATGGAATCTGGTACAGTACAATGCAACTCACAACAATATGGACTCTATACATCAGTTTATCACCATACTGATTTTGTAAGGGAGCACATAACAAATTACGGGTAAGATAACTTGAAATTTTCCTAAAATTAATTTTCCAAATCAGATTTACGCTATAAATTATGCGAATGATAAAAATGTTTAGTTGGAAGGAATCCCTAGAATGTGCTCGAGATGACTGCACCATTAGAGAAGTTAACAACAGGTATGTGTAAAACCAAATATTTACATTTTGCATATTAAACGCGTGTTCGTTTGAATTGCTCAAGCTTGTCTCAAGTTAAGAATATCCAAAATAACATACAAGTATTTTATAGATTGAAATGACCTTTAGTATATTCGAGATAAGCAATTTTACCCAACGAATTTGTTCCAGAATAATAACTTACCTAGGTTTTAGAAAAACTTGTTTAAAAAAATGTAAATGTAGCCCGCTATTCGTTAAGTTTATTTCCGTTATAATTATGAGAGTAAGAAGTTACAAACTCAATCAACAAGTAGTTCCATTTTTGTTTTTGCTTACGCAGAGACGTAAGAATTTAGTCCGATACACCAGCCCAATGCTGGTAGTATAGGACTTCACCCAATAAACTCATCCTTCTACCATCGAGTACCGGGATTTCGCCTCGCGGTTTTTCTTCCGCCACACTCGTTGTTTGGTATTCGTGCGGTGGCTCGTACGAGAGGTCACTGTTCATTCTGGGTTACTGCGCTCTGCTTGCATCTTGAGTAATATTGGTCGTTTCGAAGGCCGTGTCGAAAGCCAAGTCGCCATCGATGGCCAAGAAAACAGTAAAGGTTCCCACCAAGAAACCCAAAGCTCTAAAATCGATCAAAAATTCGACAAAATAAGTTCCCACAAAAATGAAGTGAACAACAGGTTGGTAACCATATTGTCGACGGTGAAATCGGTTCCTAAGACAGCAGCAGATAATACGCGTTGTTCTCTCCAGTTTCCGCAATGGAAAAGGGTGTGTTCCGCCGTAACCTCGTCTTCGCTGTACCTGTATATGGTGCAAGCAGTGACTGAAAGAGTCATGTCCGATGAGAGACTGGCTGAGATGATACGCGATCTCGCCCTGCTCTCTGGAGACCCATAGTTGGATGGTGGATAGATACGAATCTCCGGGGTCACTTGCCGCTTGCTATGGTTCATGTTTTTTTGTCTTTTTGTTTTCTTTAAACTCCAGTCTTCCGTCGTATCGCGCTTCAGTACGAGAAGATCTACCGGTGGCACTGTATCCGCATGCTTCTTTTATGGGCATGTGCCTTTGTATGCTCAGGATTCTCGTTCGGTTCCTGGCGATGTCCATGGTTTCGTGCCCTCACTGGAGACACACACAGCAGGATCCAAGGGTCAACTCTCCATCCGACGCAGCAGAAGGCGTTATTAATGTCCAGGGTGACCAAGGCGCAGTACTGCGTCGTCTTCGGAGTCCCTATCTTTGCCTCTGCCACGGCGCTCACCATGGATTTTCCACTCCGAAATCCAAATTGATTCTCGAAGTCTTTTCACCTAGTCCTTCTTCAAGCGGTTCCCAATGGCCCGTTCCAGGAGCTTACCAATATGGTCTAAGAGGCATATAGGTCTGTAGCTCGTGGGGTCACCCTTTTTTAATAGGACAAGCCACGCCATTTTTCACCTCGATGGGAATCTGCCCTTTTCAAGACAGTCGTTGAACAACGTAAGTACTGCCTTTCCCGCAGTGGTGACACGCTCCTTGACAACGTGGCCCGGGATTCGATCGCGGCCAGGCGCTTTATAGGCGGCCAGTTGCTTCGTTGGCTCTATCAACTTTTCAAATTCTAAGCTTCTGCGCTCTCCGGGGGTGGGGGACAAGCCAACCGTGGCTGCGAGAACTTCTCGTGTGCCCTTACTAGTACAGTTACTATGTCCCAGACCTGTCGGGAGGTGGGCTTTCCCCACTCTCGCAGTTTTCCTCTATTTTATACACCAAGCCCTACGGATCTTCTTGAAAACGGCAAGGAGATCCTTCCAGAACCGTTATTTACTGTCGGTGATTGCAAGGGCGAACTTCCTATTTGCCTCCTTACAGGTGGTCTCAGCGACCCCATGTTTTGGGAACCTTTTCTAGTCCGCTGCGCCAATCTGCAGGCAATATTGACTGTGTTCTTGGCCTCGGCAATTTCCTCTGCCTACCAATGAACCAGTTTCCGGAATGTATTCTTTCGCTTAGGGTTGGATGCGTCGCATGCCCTGCCAACAAACAATATCAATAATAAAGGAGTTTGAAAATGGTAAAAAGCAAGCTGTAATCTGGAAAGAATACATTTGGCGAGAACTATATTGGCAATAATTTTAAACAAGATTATGAGTGCAACTAGTGAACCCTCGTCGGAAGTAAAGAAATTACGTTGTGTAAAAAATGACAAACCACGTGGATAAAGTTGACCTTACTCGGTTTATAAGTGGGGCCATGTTTAATGAAAAAGCAGCACAATTTTCGGAAAAAATTGAGAATTTTCCAGAGTTAAAATGGTCCAATGTGTGGCTGAATGATTTTAAAAGTGGACATAACATCAATTGCAATAAAATATGTGGTAAATCAAAAAGTGTTCCTTTTTTCTCTTTATAATAACTTATACAAAAATTATGAGAACATAAAAATTGCTATACACCAAGCTACCAAAATAGCTCTAGGAACTATGGAAACATAAAAAACAGAAAAACTCCCTACTGGTGGAATGACCAAATAGAAAAGGAAATTGAAGACAAACGCGACAAATATATGAAATATTTAAATACAAGAAGCGTTGAAGATAAAATTAGATTTAAAGCAGTACAAGCAATAGTAAGAAAACATATCTGTTAAAGGAAAAATGAGAGCAGGAAAAAAGCTGTAACAAGATCGATACATTCATAGGGGGTAGAAGAAGCACAGAAAGTTGGAAGTTTTTAAATGCAATTAGAAGAGAACACAAGAATAAGATAATATCCCCAATATCTCCTATATAGTCCGGTCAATTTAAACATTCGAGGTTGCAATAATTCGCAGCCAGCTGAAAATTGGTAGGATTGTTCAAAACACCATCATAAATGAAATCTAAAAAGTCCTCATCGATCCGACACCTGGAAAAAAAATTATTCGGGGTCAAAGGTCACTAAAACGGGTTTTTCGCGATTTTCAGCAAAACGGTAAGTTTTATCATAAAATTATTTCATTCAAAAATTGTAGATCAGATAATTATCTACAAAAAATGTCTAAATACTTTTTTTCCTAAGAGCCACCGTTTTTGAGATATAACGATTCGAAAAGTTGAAAGAGTTGTAATCGTCATAATATGGGGTCCGTTACTTTGGCCCCCCCCGGTAAATATTTTTACACCAAAAGCAAGCACTGGGATCCTTAGAGCTAGCACCCAAATATGAAAGCTAGCACCATTACAGTTTTTTCACAAATCGACTTTGAAACCGGGGGGGGGGGGCAAAGTAACGCTAGCCCCCCAGGTTAATATTTTTACCCATAAACCTAGCACTGGGATCCTTAGAGCTAGCACCAGCTAGCACCCAAATATGAAAGCTAGCACCATTACAGTATTTTCACAAATCGACTTTGAAACCCGGGGGGCCAAAGTAACGCTAGCCCCCCCCTGGTTAATATTTTTACCCATAAACCTAGCACTGGGATACCTAGAGCTAGCACCAGCTAGCACCCAAATATGAAAGATGGCACCATTATAGTTTTTCCACAAATTCATTTTATTTATTTGCACCTAAATGACGATAGGGAAGATGCATAAATTTTTTTTATAGCGTAGTTGGATCAAAAATAACTAAATATACTAATTAATGCTATTTAATTTATTTATTTTCGTTTTGATAATAATTTAAAAAATATTTAAAAATCCGTCAATTTGAATTGAACGAAACGACCGCGCAATTTGCCACAGAACGTGTGACGTCACAGTTTAATTTTACATTCATTTATATTATTTTTCTGTGGTTTTGTGCTTTGAAAGTTGAAGTTTGTTAGTGTCAAAAGCTGTTATTTATCATAATTAAATCAATTAAAAACAAGAAAGTTAAAAAAGTACTTTACACGAGTATTGTAAACATGAAAGTGAGGTTATTGTTATTGTGTCGGTGACTTCGTTGCGTTTAAGGTCACATGTTTTATTTTAAATTATTATTGAATTTTAAAATGAATTATTTATAACAATATACAATAAATAGAAGTTATTTTTGCTGATTTGATATTTACTATATAGGATTAATCGGAAAATACTGTTTTAACTAAAAATTTTTTTTCATGCATGTTCCCCATTACAACTCTTTCAACTTTTCGAATCGTTATATCTCAAAAACGGTGGCTCTTAGGAAAAAAAGTATTTAGACATTTTTTATAGATAATTATCTGATCTACAATTTTTGAATGGAATAATTTTATGATAAAACTTACCGTTTTGCTGAAAATCGCGAAAACCCCGTTTTAGTGACCTTTGACCCCGAATAAATTTTTTTCCAGGTGTCGGATCGATGAGGACTTTTTAGATTTCATTTATGATGGTGTTTTGAACAATCCTACCAATTTTCAGCTGGCTGCGAATTATTGCAACCTCACTCCTATTTTTTGGTCTAATTTGACCGGACTAATAATAAACTGCAAGAATACTTCAAAGTCTTGCTGACAGAAACGAGACCAGAATATAAACATATGGAACAGCCACCAACACAAATAACAATAACAGCGTCTCCAATACGAATAAGCACAATGATGGTAAAAAAGGCGTGTAAAACTCTAAAAAATAATGCAGCAAGTGGTCCGGGAGGAATATCAGCCGAAATGTTAAAAAATGGAACAGATGCACTATACCGACATTTAAAAGAACTATTCCAAGAATGCACGAATGGCGGAGAGTTCCCGGAAGAGAACTTATATTTCCACAATATACAAGAAAGGGGGTAGAAACGACTGTGAGAACTATCGCGAAATATCGGTAACGAGTACCTTTCATAGACTATATGGACGCATATTAAAAGAAATCTTGGAAAATGAATACATGGACATGGAAGCGGAAGAATAATCTGGGTTTAGAGCGGGTAGATCAAAGATAGATAATCTATTGCTTTGATAGCGTTAACCAAGAGGTGCACATGCTCTTCGTGGATCTGAAAAAAACGTATGATAGCGTTTCGATATCTAAATTATGGGAAACTGGAAAAAACAAACATAAATATAAATACAATGAAAAGGCGGGGACGGTAACCTAACCCTGGTCACCCCAAAAAAATTGAAAATTTCCTATAGCAAAGAGGAAGGTTTATAGAGTATATTGTAAAAATTTCACTTGCGAATGTATACATAAAATTTCGAGAAAAATCAATTTGATAGTTCGTAAATTTAGCGAATTTTTCTTCGATTTTTGGGGTGTGTATTCGATAGGGAGGTTTATCCATCGTCAAAACCTACCCTTTCGGGGCGCCGCTCCGCTCTGCACCCCTCCAGGGCGGTTTTGACTCTGGTTACTATGCTAAACATACGAGAAGGCGACACCCATCAAGAAAACCGGGATAAATGAAACCGGGATGTGAGAGAACCTCGAAATAGCATTAAAAAGTATAGTTGCGGTATGGGGCAGTAAACTTTTACGTTTCACCCCCAAAAAATCGCGTAAAAACAAAAAATAATCGATGTTACATGTACGAGAGACGAGCTGCATCTGCCGGTGCGAAATACTCTAAGTGTTAGGGTCATTATAACTGCACGGACTGTCAACAGAATGAGCGACGTGCGGGAATCTCGTAAATTTTACATGTAAATTTTTGCTGTTTGTCACCTACTTTATTAAAAATCTATCTGGAACAGGCACTAAAAAGATGGGAAAAGAAATGCGAAAATATGGGTAACCCGATAGCTGAAGACACTACATTGTATTCCCTACATTTTGCAGACGATGGCGTGACCTGAATGGCGTAAGTACTCGCTTGAGACTACACCAACCTCCACATCCCACATTTATTTCTATCGCGCAAATTTCGTTCAGTTTTCCTATCCTAGCAAAAATTACGACACACTAAAGCTATCCAAACCAACAACATCGCGTAGTCGGACAAAGTAGTTTATTAGCTTATCGATGTATTCTAGTTTAATTACACAAACTATTTCTAGCGACCACTGCCGCCTTCCAAATTTTCCACAGAATGGTGAATACAATTTTCCTGACGAAAATATTAAATATGAACCATTAAATTATATTCCCAAATACACTGCGATAACATTGAGTTGCGACATTGGATACGAACCTAATCCTTCAGATGGACAATTATATTGTACAGGTGGAGGAATATGGGTTCCTGCTGTAGGAATATGCACAGGTATGTATATTTATTTATTAATGGAAAGTCAAATATTTAAATTGTAGGATCTGAATTATTCTTGCTAATTTTTGACAATTGTTCAGTTGATAAAATTCTTGGATACGTCCTTTATTTAGTCCTTTATATATCCAGAATATATCTGATATCATGTAATAGATAATCGTTTAAAATACATATCAGTTGTTTGCGAAACCCCCATATAGTTTACCATCTGATAACTATATCATCAAAGCCAGGAAATCCTACATAATTATTTTGTATAGTAAATTACAAATTAAAAATTTTAAATTTTGAATTTATTTGAAGTATAGATAAGTATTGTAATCGTGCAGAAAAACTCAATCGTTAGGGTGTCCTTTGCCATGTGAAATGATTAGATTTTTCTTGTGCAACTCATTTCCAAGTAACTAAAGATTAAATAAAGCCATTGCAATAGAACGTAACTCTACTATTATTGAAATGACGTGCGATGAAGTATGTTTAAATGCCACGCTTGGTACCGCACATTTAACGTGAAAGATTTTAAAATTTCCACAATAATTTATCTATTCGACAACAAAATTATTAGAACTACCTAAATCAAAATGTTAATGTTTGAGTTATAAATGAGGTGGTCAGAATAGAAGTGAATCAAGTCCATAAATGCTGTTAATGAATTATCGCACCTTAAAGTATTTTGATCTCTATATATTCTTGTCAGTAAAGAAAGTAAACAAGTTACATGGGAGAACAAAACGAACAAAATGTGACTTGATCTACTTTTGCTCTGAAGTAAATTATGAACTAGGACGCATAGGAACCATAACTCCAAATATCACAAAAATGGACTTGATTCACTCCGTTCTAACCACCCCAAATATCCGTGAAATTTTACTGAAAACGCAGGTAAAAATATATCAGATATGAAATCAACTAATTTCTTGCAATTATTTTCATGTCCTCCTTTGATGTTGCTCAAATTTGTTGTATTTTTATGTTATGCGAAAAAAAACTACCCGTATTTTTTTTGCCCTAAAGTGACCCACTATCATTATACAGTGGTGATAAACTATTTGTACTGTCCGAACCATATCACTTAGAAACACGATTTTATTTTGTGAAATGAAGATATTGAATAGGACTTTTAGTAAGTTTGTTGTGTAAATAATTAAGGTCATAAAATGGCGCCCCTGAGCAAATTTCGGCTTTGAGTGTCGCTCCCCAAGAAAGGGGTAATTTAAAATTCTTGAAAAAAAAACTATCTTTATTATACTTTTACCTACTGACATATCAAATTTTAGAGTGAGCACGGTTTTGATTTAGGAGTGACATCCAATTGAAAGATGGTGGTCATAAATCGAAACACTTCAATAAATAATATGCACAGGTTTACTCCACATCACATCAACCTACATAATTTCATGGCCCTTTCGATTTTGCTGAAATTTTGTATATTCTTAAATTATGCCAAATAAACGGACCCGTATTTTTTTGTTTGGCCCTTAGTGGCTCGTTTACTTTGTACAGCTCTTCAAAACAATTCAAATTTGGTTTGTAGAGCTTTGATAAATTATTTTTACTTGCCGAACCGTACCACTTGGAGACACGAAGTTTCTTGTGAAATATAAATCTGGAATAAGCCTTTTAAGTGAGCTTTTCACTTTCTCATTTACGTGGTAAAGGAAAGTATTGTTAGTTAAAAAAAATTTGAGTTAACATTTTTCCCATGATCTATGAGCCCATACGAATTGTTTAAGACCATTTTTGGAATGATGTCCGGATGTGAATGTGGTGTACGATGTGTGGTGTTTTTATCGTTAACGATTACAGACAAACGTGTGCACCGATTGAATAGAAATTTTGTACACTAGTTTGAAGCAGCTGTCTAAAGATTAAAACAAAATGAAAATTGCTAAAGTGCATTGCCGCTAATCGAAAGATTATTTTTCCACATCTTATGATACCCAACACTTGATATTTTTCTCTTAAATTATTGTTAAAATGCAAAAATAAAATAAGCGCTTTTAAAAGAATATGATGGGTTGCCTTGGATAATTTTGATCTGTCAAAATGATTTGTGTATTGTATTGAGTTTGGTATTTTTTGAGAAGACATATTTTTTATTAATATTGAATATAAAACGAAGCGTAATCTAATGAATAGGAAAGTAATGTGTTGTCACATCAGATTTTTTGTATTAATAATTAAAGTTACAAAATAGGGGGAACCTGATAAAATTTTGACTGAGTTCCCCTCCCATAAAACAGAGTTATTTAAAATTCTCAAAAAATATGTTATCTTTATTATACCTACTTTTGGTTACTTGTATACCAAATTTTAGATTGGGCACGCTTTCGGTTTTTTTGCTACTCTAGGTAAATTGTTTCCATTTATGACCATAATCATTCATTTCGATGTCACTCCTAAATCAGAAGCGTGCCCACTCTAAATTTTGGTATCTAAGTATCCTAAGGTATAATAAAAATAAAATATTTTTTTGAGAATTTTAAATTACCACTTTATTGGGGGACGGGCACTGAGAAGCAAAATTTTATTGGGGCCCCTATTTTGTGACCTTAATTATTTGCATACAAAAACTCGCCGAAAGAGCCTATTTAATATCTTCTGTTCACATAAAAATTTGTGTTTTAAGTGGGAATGTTCGGCCAGTAGAAATAATTTATCGACGCTCTTCCAGCTAAATTTGAATTATTTTGGAGGGCTGTATAATGTAAACGGTCCACTTTAGGGCCAAACAAATAATACGAGTCCGTTTATTTGCGATAACTTAGAAGTACATATATCAAATTTGAGCAAACTCGAAAAGGGACATGTAAATACGTTGGTTGATTTAATGTGGAATGAACCTATAATAGTATGTACATATCGACACCCCCAACGTAAACTATAAAAACCTGAATTGTAAAGATGTACATATTGCTATGTGATTTCGGAGCTTTACTAGGGCTACACGTTTTATTGTAAATGCTTTTGTACAGGTGTACGTAAATGTACCCCGTCAATAGAAATGTATGCAAAATTTTTGATAAATACAAATAAATGAACTTATGCCTTGGCTTAACAATTGCGGTGAACACAGACCTACCTTCTCTCACGCTGGGTTCCTTCCTTGACCAAATTGTAGTGCTGAAATAAAATGTCGTGGTCTTCGGAATGTAATCACAAAAATTATGCTCCGTTTTATAATACAAATTGTAATTTATTATAATTTAGTTTTAGGCTTTTTAAATTCAATAAAATTCTTATGCTAATTAACAAATATCTTATTTTATTAAACTTTAAACGTATTAATGCACGTGCAAATCGTATCGCAAAATTTTCACTAATTTTTAAGTTTAATATAATTTTTAATGGAACGGTACCTTTAATGATCTGGGGTATTTCTGTTTACTGGGTTCATATACCATGAAACTGTTTACTTGCACTTTATGGATGACCTTCGGTGTGTAAGATACTTCAAGATGCAATCCTTCTTGCGAGTTCGTTTACCTCGTGGTGCCAAGTTTTTCCAAAAATAATCGTGATTCTTCACAATCTTTTACCAATTTAACTTTTCAAATACGTAAGTACAATGCTTTTAACTATGAATATTCTTTTTTGTTGAATTTCTTTGTAATTTTCTCTGTTTTATATAATTTTAGCTGAACACGCACAAAATTCACACACCATTGATAAAATTCAATCAACAACAACCTTTTCTCAATTGTTTCACCATCGCAACCTGTGTATTTTCCAGGCAAATGTGATTTTGCTCCTTTGGTCGACATAAAATCAATTTTATTGACGTTACAGTTTGCAGGTTCGGCTCAAGCCCAATGTGACTTGTAAAATTTTAATAAAATTTTTATGTTTCAGATTAAATTAAAGTTCTTGCATCTCCTGTGATCTTCCAGTAAACTTTTGAAGAAAATGTCTTTCCCATTTGTGATACATTGAATTGCGAAGCACTCCGATACGTGTAAAGATTTTGCTTATTAAAGTTTTACGTTTAACACAATTTTTATAAACTAACATTGAACAATTATTTTGATTTAAATACATTTCCTATGATTAATTAATTTAATTTATAATATTAACAACATTTTTATTAACAGAATTAAATCGTTGCATTTTTGAATTTATTTTGTTACCTCATTCCGTGACTCGTTCTTCAAGTAAATTTATGACGTTAAACTAAACTTTTTGGTATCAGATAAACTTTTACGTTCGAACAAATAAGTCATGTGCTCTCTTTATTAATAAACAAAATTTTAAATCGTGACGTTATCATTTCTATTGACGTTGTGGTCAGTGTCGGACATTGCAATATAAGTATTATGCTGTCAGGGACTGTTTTGTATTAAATCAAATTGTGTACAAAATTTTAAATTCTAAATAGTATTGTCGTGTCCTGTTCATCATAGGGGGTGGTATAACATAATTGAGTCAAGGATTGAAACACTCATAATTTTTATTAACTAAGAAAATAAGACCATAACAGGTGATTAATAATTGTATCCGAGTTTGCCTTGATTTAAAGATTGATTGACTGCTTTGCCTCACAAAACCAGAAGATGCATACGCTGTTGAAACCTGAAAGATAAAATGGGGTATGAAAGATAAATATTGGTAGTTGTTTGGCTCATTAAAAATAATAGATAACAAATTAAATTTATTTTATTTATTTGTTAATGTAGGATTTTGTAAAATAAACAAAGTGGCGGTTTGTGAAAATGCATGCGCGAGTGAGAACTTTGGTGGGATGTTTTGGAGGATGATAACGGAGTGAGAAGAAAGGACTCTGGTGACGTCCACGGAGACGTTAAGACGTGATTAGAACTCTCTAGCTAGCGGTCATAGAACACGGACGCGCTGCTTAATCGAAGATTTAGTTTGATTGAAAAATAAAAAGAGTAAAATTAAAATAGTTTGGAAATTTATTTAAGAATTTTGAAGTTAGTTTCAACAATGGAAGACATACCGATAATTAAGAAAATAATAAATTGGAAGGTGTTATTAATTGATGGTTGACACTTTGATATTATTTGGGAGGTTGAAATTAAGTTATGGTGAAAATTTTTGGAACCACTGAAAATAATTTTATGGTTATGTTTCGATGGTGAATTTAATTGAAATATTGGATAAAAGCATTCAGTTTACTTAGCGATTATTAATTGTACGATCCGAAGAAAGAGATTTATTCGCTGGTCATTCCTGCCTGGTTTGTTTGGGTCGAAATCAGAAGCCGTTTCATCTACGACAACGCTCACGTTACACGTACGACAACGGTCGAATCGGAGAATTACTCAAGGACGATATACACCGGTAAGAGTTTTTTTTTTTGTGTGTCGCATTTTATATTCGAACATAGACGAATCGTTTTACGTTTTTAAATTCGGTTGCGCATAAACTTTGGGGGTTATAATTGCAAATATCCACTTGTAAAATTTAATTTGTTAATTTTTAAGAAAAACCAATATTTGTTTTAATAATTTTATTATGTTGAATAAATTCCATTGTTTTTCATTTTAACAATGTATGAGTTTAATTTCAATTATAGCAGTACTAAATCGAGGAAAAAACAGATGCAAATTTCCTTTTATCTAAATAATCTTTATAAGAAAGTGTCACCTTATTACGCGCATCGGGCGCACCCTTAGATTTTGCTTTTATAATCTATTAAACTCATATTTTAAATTTCAAATCGATCCGGTGAAAATTATTCTTTGAGGAGACATTTTTAGGTCGGGTTGTAAAAGTAAAAGATTGAAACATTCGCTCAACTAATAAATTTACGTTTTGCAAATGCATAATAATCTTAAGAATTGTATAGTTAGGAAAGTATCATCAAATATTTTAATACACGTCCAATAGACCATACGGTAGATGATATAGTTTTAATAACGTTGACGTAGCATCCATCGATAACTCACCTCATCAGCAATAAATTCTCTATTCGTTAGCGTTGCAAACTAAACGTCAACTCATACCTATACTTTACTATAATCTTTCAAACGACTGAGAGAAACTTTTATGCGATCCATAAACCCACGTCGGCCGTCGATACAAAAAACGGGCACGTGCGATGGTGAAACCATGTGAACGAATGCATTCGACATCGTTATCTTAGACAGGCATCGACATGCAAACCCATGTGGTAATTTTTAACATGGAAAGCATAGCGGTTTCGCAATTTCAAACTTCGATAAAAACAAACAAAAAGTGCAAAAGTTAGACCCTTTTCGTCCGACCAGACGAGCAAAAAATTGTTTTGCTCGCACGTGTCTTGCAAAATTTCTCGATACACTTTACATGAAGAAAGACGAAAGTGTGCTTTCACACTCTAGGAATTGTCCAATTAGAAGGCAGATCCCTTCTTTCTAAATTTATAGGACCCAATTACAAGGATCCAAATCAATCATTAAGTGGGAATAATCCTAAATTATGGTAGGGAAAACGCATAAATTGAGCTGCAAATTGCAGATTCGAGGAGATTCACTTAGAATCTGATACTATCTTGTTCGTATCGTAGCGCTTCCAAAAGCGGAATTAAAAATATCGAGGTCTCACATTTATTGGAGATCCTTAAATAAATACAATTCATTTGTGCTAAAAATTAGTGTGTGTCAACTGCAGGTATTATCGAACAATTAATATCGTCAATTGTTACTAAACATTTGATCAGTTATCAAACATTAATATCGTCAATTGTTACTAAACATTTAATATTTTATCGAACATTGATACCGTCAATTGTTGCTAATATTTAATAAGTTATCGAACAATTAATATCGTCAATTGTTACTAAACATTTGATCAGTTATCGAACATTAATATCGTCAATTGTTACTAAACATTTGATCAGTTATCGAACCATTAATATCGTCAATTGTTACTAAACATTTAATCAGTTATCGAACATTAATATCGTCTATTGTTACTAAACATTTAATATTTTATTGAACATTAATATCGTCAATTGTTGCTAACGTTGAATCAATTATCGAACTTTTTATACCATCTGTTTATCACGTTTGATAACGTCGAGTTATTGCTTGCCGCTCATAGGCAATTACGTAGCATTGCTTTTATCGGTATGGTACAAAACAGGTGTTGCACTTCGAACCCATGTGTGCATTCCAATCGTTTTTTTTATCGGACACCACATTGACATTCCTTACTTATACAGTGCCGGCTTGAATTAATTGTCACTTCGCGAATAACTAACTTAGTGAATTATTTCGTACGGAGACCCCTATTTTATCGCGAAATACAGTGCGTGAACCACCCTGTTATTTCACCACCTTCCGATTTGAAGAGGTTTTGGAAGCTGGTTATTCCGCTGACCTTCTGGTATGGTTTGAGACATCGCATTCAGCTCTATTCTACATTCTGAAGACGAATCTCACTCCTGAAGGACTCGTCATCGACTTTACCTAGAGGTCGAACATCAACCACCCAAATTAAGTAAGAAACCTTTTTATATTTTTAAGATTGTGATGTTAATTGGTCATATCGACCATTAGTTGTGTTTATGAACGTTCAGTTCAACCCTGGAAGACGATATCGCAACCCTTTTGTACCTCTTTTGTGTTATTTAAAGTTATTATCTATTATTAACGTAAACTTTCGCACGCCATTCGAGCGTTTATATTCGAACTAGTAATTTAACGTAACATTTTAAGTTTAGTATTGCAACTAAAGTTCATAAGAATTGATCGATCATTTTGATTGGTTTTCATTATCAATTTTATGAGTCACAGTTTTAGATGTCATCGAGTTGCACTTAAGTAACTAGTATTTTTGGGTGTGGAGTGCTGTATTCAATACGCCCCCCCCCCCTTTTTTTTACGTATGAACCTTCGGGATCATACTTTGCAAATTAACCGTTTGTATTTTTGTAAGAGTAATTGTTTTACGAATAGTAATTTCGCAACGGAAACCACACTGAAAGGTTCCGCCAACTGTACATATTTATTTTTATACAAGACATGTAAATTTGATAGTATCTTGTGTAAATTTTGTCAACTCCCCCCTGATATTATTTTATTTAATACATTTTTGTTATTTCCTAACTTTGTGTGTTATTATTATTGTTGTGTTAATGTTTATTTAGCTATTTTCACCAACGGAAAGTTCGCCTCCTGTAAAGGTAAGGTCATTGAGCGAGGTTTTTCCGGAGTGAGAATTCGCCGTAAGATCATCAAGTTGTCGCGTACCAGCTTGGAAGGTGTGATAACCAGTCCCCTTCAAAAAGATTCATTTCTTCGTATGCGTGGCGCCCATTTAAACTCCCTCGTGTATATTAACCCCATCGATTTTGACTTAACTCCCCCCCTGTGTAAATTATTCACACCGATTTTGACAATTTTTAGAATCGCGATCGAGGATTGCCCGGTCGTCGATAGGAAACACACGCTTTGCGACGTGCCGTCACACGACCCTTTTATTCCTTTCACCAACCCACCCCTTCGCGACTTTGAGCTAGCCAACCTTTTATTACCTGTTGGAAAGGTGTCGTGGATGCTAAACGTGTTGTAACAAAAGATCACAAGTAAGGTGACGTATATGAGTATTTCAATTTATTTACATGAACCCACTTTTGACCCTAAATTTTATGGAGTTCTCATGCATTGCTGGTCGGTGCGTTATTTAATTAAGTGCCATTGCATCCCCGCTATATAAGTCAAATTTTAAGTTTAAACAGTAGCGATACATGGCAGTATATAATTTTTTCATATTTAACCCTTCAAGTAAGAAAATTAAAATCACTCAAAAACATGACTAGAAATATAGGAAAAATAATTTAAAAAATCCACTCTCGTTTTTTCTTTTTTTTTGTACAATTTTGAGTATGATTCATATATGCATCACTGCACCAAAATGATTACAAATTTAACTTTAAATTCAAATAAAAACAATATTTGCACAAATATGAAATGTTTTATACAAGAAAACAAAACCAAATGTGTTTAAAACCAACGTAAAATAATATAACATCTATATTGCTTCTGAAACACAAATGCAAACCACGACAACCACTCGAACCAAAACGTGCAATGTACCTCAAACATTTAAATTTTAAGATTAAAAAATAGTTTATACGATAAACACCCTGTTAAGAATGTTGAGGATGGATGAAGGATAGATGGGACGGCGCTTATTTACATCTTGCAATTATGCAATGCAAAGATTTTCGCGAATTCGACAGATGATTCATATATGAATCAGCGCGCACTGTAGGGTTAAATAGTATGGGTCTAGCAGCATTTCTAGTGAAAGCTCACGGAAATTAATTTATAAGTCCCCCAATAATCGTTTGATTTATTAGTTCTAACAATATCCTACGAAATTATCTTGTTCAGTAGAACAATTGCACATATTTTTAGATTTTTAATGCCCAAGGTGCGATTGTGATATTTAAACATAGTTCACGCCATGTGATTTCAATAATCTAACGTCACGCGCTGTTCAAATTACCATAACTTTGCAAAAAATTAAATTATTATTATGCTAGAAGCTCATTGAAGGTCATCGGTAGGTAGGAAAAGTTCAAAATGGGAAGGAAAATGCAAAAGCATGCTTTATTCCTCCCCCAATATTTCGGGAATAACTCAGGGCCGTTTGAGTCTCAAATGAAAAGAATTGAAACTTTTTACCAATTTATAGTTATTTGAAATTTTCTACAACTCCGACCAACACACGTTAACCATAATTTTGATAGATTATATTTCAGTTCAAATTATATTTTACAGTTAATATAAAAAAACATTTTATAATTCAACGCCAATGGGTTTCTGTTGCAGTTGTAGCAAATTCAAAAACGCTACAATTTATTTATCTACTTCTAATTATTTACTAATCGTTCTTTTGTAACATTCGTCAACATCCCTAGGCTTTTAATATTTTTGTGTGCCGGATTTTTACCTCAGTGTTTTATTTCTGAAAGAAGGATGGTGGGGTGGAGTAAATATTTAATTTAGAAATTAAAAAAGAAACATACTGTATCAATGCTTGTAACGTTCAAAAGTGAACGTTATTTGCGACGTACCCTGTATAACTGTTCCGCGCGATAACTTGAATAGTTATCAAAACTAAAGGAGATAAGCCGTGATACTTACATAGAAAATGGTCGATTTTGGAAAAAGACTCGTAAAATAATATTAATTTTTAACGGCTATAATTATTAGTAGATAATAATTCATTAGTTTTTTATTACTACCTGCACGTCAAGTTGCTCACCGTTTTGGAGATCAAAACTGAGAACTTCGATTTCAAATATATTTAACGAGAGTAGTAGCGAATATTTCTTTTGTGTGGCCGTCTACATCTGGTTCCGACAAGTCAATTCCTAGTCACGGGTAAAACGTTGGAAATATTATTTCGAGAGCCCCTATCCGAATCCGGAAGTCAATTGGAATACGCAGGGTCAATTTCCAGCACGTGGGTCCTGGGGAAAAACACCATCGCCTGCATTTTTTGCTCGACGTGTTGACGTGGCTGTATTGGGATCACGATAATTGTGGCAGCAATTTCAATTAATAGAACAGACACGCAGGGGAGTTGGTTTGTGTACGATAATATATGCAGCTTTGTATTTTTTAGCATTTTTACCTCAAGCTTGGATATAGCAGGGAAGACAGCCAGGCCGAATCGTCGGGAGCGCTCTTGGGATTTAGCAGGGTACGCTGACCTGCATATGTAAAATATCCTTTTTTTTTCAAACCACCTTTTATCTGGAGCAGCTGGTAAGTACAGAGCTGTATTTTTTTTGTCTGCCGAACCACTCCCCATTTGCGTACGGGTTTTTTTATATCACGCTATTGGCGTATTCACCACATTGTTGTGCATCCGGATATCGCTGCGAGCAGCCGTTCATAATACAATTTGAAAGGCAACGTCTGTTGTCGAATTATTATAGCAATTTTTTTTTACCCTTCAGGTATTAAGCCCCTCAGGCAGACTTCTGTTTGGGACCACTGGTCTGGAATTTGTGAACCATTTTTTTATCAAATTGTGAATTCGAGTTAGGAGTTTCCTGTACTCTACTTTCGGAGGTTAATAAAACACCCTTTACCTCTCTTGTTTGTTTTATTGCCTCCACGGCGCCCAAACCGCAACATCTTAATTTTTTCTTTCAGCTAGGTGGAGTGTATTCTAGCACTGTCGTGCAAATTCTAACCGAGCTTACGCCCAGTTCGCTCTCCGACTGTGTGGCTAGCTGTCCAGCGGACTTAAGAGGCGAAGGTGTCAGCAATCGACGCTACATCTTTTTGGCACCCAACTTTAAGGGCCAATTCATACATCTTTTTGGCATCCTATTTTAATAGCCAGTCAATAAATATTTTTGGCATCTAACTCTAAAAGCCAATTGATAACACCTTTTTAACATCTTTTAGTTAGTTACGTACGACAGTAGCACTCTCCCACAATCACCTAGCGACTATCTTTTTTCTTTTTAGCCTTTCTCAAATTCACAATCAATAGGGGCTCAGTTACTTCCTTGCGACAAACTTGCTGTTTTTACGACTGTATTGTTACTACAGGGGCAATTTTTTTGAATTTTATTTATATCTTGTTATAACAATGCGTAATATAAACAGATTGAGTGTAGACGAGTTGACTTGGGAACTAGAAATCCGTGGTATAAACACAAATGAAAAGAATGCTGACGATAAACGCAGCTTATTACGAAAAGCAATGAGAGAGGAGAAAATTGATCCCTTGATCATTGACAAATATAAAAAAGTAGATTTTGACATTAAGGAACAATGCAAAATAATTAATTCCATATTTAATGATAAGATTAAAGCTAATTTCGACAGTTTTATGGGAAATCCTGATTCCAGCATAGCTGAAAGTCTCTTGACCCGCATAGATCATGTTTTAGCGCGTATAGCTTATAGCATTAAATATTTAGAACCGAATGAGAAAACTTTGCAATATTTAAAATCGTACCAACAACGCATTCTTCCGTTAATTGAGGCTATTGAGAGTGCCCAGTTATCTCCGAAGGCGGTTCAAAATGACCTGGAAGCCACTTTGGCTAATCTTACGCACGAGGAGATAGCAATGGTTATCCCTGCCGAAGCTTTAGCGGCGGCAGCTCAATTAGTCACTAAACCCACATCTGGGACTGTTAAACATAACCCCACGAAAGACAATGTTTTACCAGCTACAGATAAGCAACCACTTAATGAACAGGCAATATATGAATCTCCTTTAGTTTATTCGAGCCCAATTACTTCTCGTCAAGGTATGAATGACAATCATTGGGCACATACCGGTACAATTCCTCGTCCATATTTTTGCAAACCGGATACGGTGAGCAAATGGAATTTGCGCTTTAGCGGTGACACCACGGTTCTTGGGGTCAATGCATTCTTAGAACGAATTAACGAGTTGAAATTGTCCCGACAGGTTACTGATGAAATTTTGTTCAACAGCGCCTGCGATTTGTTTGAGGGAAGCGCCCTTACATGGTTTCGCGCGAATAAGGGGTTTGCCACGTCATGGACAGAGTTGGTAGAACTTTTAAGAGCTACTTACTTGCCTACTGATTACGACGAGTCCCTTTGGGATGAAATTCGAAATCGAAAGCAAGGAGTTAATGAACCACCTCACATCTATATATCCTACATGCAAAATTTAATGGCTAGGTTGGGAAATGCACCAATCCTTTCTGATCAACTCAAAGTGATTAGAAAAAATTTGCAACCGACTTATAAAGACAAACTTTTATTCCAACCAATTAATAGTATCACTACATTGGTCCTTGCATGTAAGAAAATTGCGGAGACTGAGCGTGAGAACGAATTGTTTAGACATCACAAACCCACAATTAATCCTTTGGAACCTGATCTGGCAATGCCAGTTCCGAAACGGGCGGTGCACACGGTTACCTCTAATGCCAGGCCTTTTCAAACGCGTACGTTTGGCAGACGGGTGAAGGCTAATGCCAAATGTTTTAATTGCCACCAATCTGGACATTTGTACCATACCTGTTCGGAACCCCGAAAAATATTTTGTTACATTTGCGGAACGCCGGAAGCAACTTATGCGACTTGTCCCAAATGCTCAAAAAACGGTCCAGGACAGGCGTAAGAGGCGGCTGCTTTACACCTAGTCCCTATTCATTTACAGCCGACGATCCTGCATGGCGACGCTGGTTGGCGCATATTAAATCTTTTTTTTACCCCACTCCTGTTACTAACGCGCTTTTTGCCCACAAACCTTTTGACAACAGAGGTTACATTTTTGTAGATATTATGGGTGAGCGGATATTAGGATTAATGGATCCTGGGGCAAACCAATCAGTGCTCGGTCGCGACGGATTGTACATTATCAATAAATTAAAACTTAAAATTAATACTAGAGAGAAAATTTCTCTGCAGTCGGCAGATGGAACTTTGCAAAAAGTACACGGGTCAGTTTTATTACCATTGACCGTTGAAGGCATTACCAAGACGATCTCGGCTATAGTCACTGACACAATAAGCACTCCTCTAACTCTAGGGTATGAATTTTGCAAATTATTTAAAATACAAACCGACTACGGAACGGACACTTTTACCATTCCCACACAAGTGAGCTCTCTCGAAAGCAAGTTTTTGTATTCTCGATCAGATCTTACTATCGAGCAGATTCAACGTTTAGAAGTTGTTATTTCTAAGTTCAAGTCCATTGCTCCAGAACGCTTAGGTCGTACACATTTAGTTGAACATGTTATTAACACCGGCGATGCTGTTGCCATTAAACAGCGACATTTTCCCTTGTCACCGGCCATGTTAGATAAGGTTAATGCGGAAGTTAACGAGATGTTGCGCCTAGGAGTTATACGAAAATCTTTTTCAGCGTGGAATAGCCCTATTGTGCTAGTTAAAAAGAAAAACGGCGATTTGCGTTTTTGCTTCGATGGTAGGAAATTGAATACAGTAACTAAACCCGACGCTTACCCGCTCCCGTATATAAGCGATATACTTGACCGTTTGAGAGATGCTCGCTTCTTATCTTCAATTGATCTGAGGAAAGCTTTCTGGCAAATACCACTCTCGCCAGAATCGTGTGAGAAGACAGCTTTTACTGTTCCTAGACGCGGCTTATTCGAATTTACCGTGTTACCGTTCGGTCTGCATAATTCCCCTCAAACTCTCCAACGCCTCATGGACAGTATTTTTGGGCCAGAATTTGAAAATGTTTTTGTGTATTTAGATGACATTGTCATCGTCTCTAAAACGTTTGAAGAGCATCTTACCCTTCTGGTACAGGTGTCTGAGAGATTAGAGAAGGCGGGTTTGACCGTGAATATGGATAAGTGCGAGTTTTGTCGTGACTCGCTGAGATATCTGGGTTTTGTCGTCGACGAGAAAGGTCTTAGAACGGATCCCGACAAAGTGGAAGCAATCGTTAGCTATCCAGCACCCAAAACCGCGACGCAGATAAAGCGTTTCTTGGGAATGGCCGGGTGGTACCGCCGCTTCATTCCAAATTTTTCTCAGATAGCTGCGCCTATATTAGCTCTTTTAAAAGGTAAAATTAAAGGACAGCATATTACTTGGAATGCAGAGGCAAACATTGCTTTTAAATCATTAAAAAATTTATTAATAACGGCTCCAATTTTACGTAGCCCGAATTTTGACGAGCCCTTTTTCATTCAGACGGACGCATCAGATTCAGGTCTGGGGGCAATCCTAATTCAAGGACAGGGTGAACAGGAACGAGTCATTGCTTACGCGAGTCGTACTCTTAATAAGCACGAGCGGAATTATCATGCCATGGAAAAGGAGTGCTGCGCGATTCTCTTCGGAATAGAGAAATATCGGCCATACATCGAAGGATCCAAATTTACGGTCATTACGGATAACCAAGCACTGAAATGGTTAGGTACAATCCAAAGCCCTTTAGGTCGTTTAGCTAGGTGGAGCGTTAGGCTCAATCAATACAATTTTGACATTGTCCACCGTAAAGGGAAACTTAATGTGGTGGCTGATGCACTCTCGCGCGCACCCGTGAATATTCATTCCATATCGTTAACGCCAGCGGACAAGAACACTTGGTATCAAAATGTAATAGATAAGATCACTAACAACCCTGATCGCTATCCCAACTTTAAGGTTGAGGATGGCTACGTTTACAAATTTGTCCCTAATAAACACAACATCGTGTCAAACTTGATCGAGTGGAAATTATTGGTACCTAAGTCTCGACGCCGCGAAGTACTCCATGATTGTCATGATAATCCACTCAGTGGTCATTTGGGAGTTTTTAAAACATTCCACAAAATCTCCGAAATTTACTACTGGCCACGTATGAAGTCAGATATTTCAAAATACGTATTGAAATGTGAGACGTGTCTTGCGAGTAAAGCTTCAAATCAATTGCGACCTGGCTTTATGGGTAAAGAGAAGCGGGTTAGGTATCCTTTCCAGGCACTGTCCATTGATTTAATGGGACCGTTCCCTCGTACGAAAAAGGGAAATACGTGCATATTAGTCATCTCAGACTGGTTCACTAAATCCGTATTCGTTTATCCGCTAAGACAAGCTACTGCCCCATCTATTGTGCAGAAGGTAGAAGAAACGTTTCTACTCTTTGGCGCGCCTCAGATCGTTTTGTGTGACAACGGTGCCCAGTTCAAGGGAAAGCTATTTAAAGACCTTATGGACCAGTACAAGATTCAAAAGCTGTGGTATACTGCCAATTACCATCCCCAGGCAAATCCTGTCGAACGCACTAATCGCGTGATCGGTACTTGCTTAAGATCCTTTGTGGAAGAAGATCATAGCTCATGGGATCTGTACATCCATAAAATTGCGCATGCTATCCGTAACTCCGTGCATGAGGTCACCGGGTTTACGCCATCCTTTTTGAACCATGGTAGAACCGTCCCTAATACTGGTGACTACTATGGGCGTTTATCACAAGCGGAACCGGATGAATTTTTAGTAGTTGACCGTGAACAAATCGCGTCGGATGTCAATGGTTTGAGCGAACTGCATAAGAGGGTAGTTTCTAGGCTTAAAGACGCTTACTCGCGGTACAAAGGCCGTTACGATCTGCGAAAACGACCGTTAAATTTTAAAAAAGGAGATATTGTTTGGAAGCGGAATTTTGTTTTATCTAGCGCTACCAATCGTTTTACTAAAAAATTAGCTCCCAAATACATAAAATGTATAGTTAAAGAGGTAACTGGTCCTCTTACGTACCGACTTAAAGACGAGCGTGGTAAAGACGTTGGAATATTCCATGTAAAGGATTTGAAGTCTCACCCTGCTACGAATGAATAATCGACCATTTTTTTTTAAATCTTTATTTTTATATGTGTGTGGGTAAGCCTCTTTTATTTCTTAGGGTTCTGCAGGTCTTTAAGATCTATTTTGATTTGATTCCACTACAGGTGTTTATTGTATATTTACATTATTCAGAGTACCAGTTCACACCACAATTTATTTTTAATTTTTTTATTATCTTTTGTCTTTTCGCCAAGGCGAATAGATTTTGTAGTTTTGTTTAGCGCCTACGGCCTGGTTAATGGTTTATTTTTTTTCTGGTGTTTTGCTAAACAGACTATGACTTTGGAAGAATTTTCCCAAAGTAATTCTTTTTTGATATCAAAATTTTTGATTTTGAATAATACCTCTTTGTTAGGAACTGGTTAATATTCCTTTTGGTACAAACGAGTGTCGCTTATACTAGGTTCTGGAATGACATGGTTCGTGTCATAATGATACTCATTAATTTGGTTTTTTAAATTTTCAATTTAGGTGTTTTATATTAATCATAATGATTAGTTATTAACAAAGCCGGAAAATTTTGTTTAGGAATCAAATCGCCTGAAAGATTAGTGACTTACTCACACGATCTCTGTTTGTATCTGTTATTGTGTTTGTCAGATGAATATTTAGTGTTTGGGACATGTTTCGGCACCATCTCATCAAACATGATCCGTAATAACCATAAAAGTTCACCGATCTTTGAACCTTGCTCACGCCTTAGTTTGAGACACTGTCAGCTGCGACTCATCCTTTTTGCAATTTTAAAACGACTAAACTTTGTGTAATTTCCATCCTTAGTTTCTCACGAATCCGCGGCTGGTTGCTAATGACTGATTTCAGCCATTACTTTGCCAGGGGGGGGTGTAACGTTCAAAAGTGAACGTTATTTGCGACGTACCCTGTATAACTGTTCCGCGCGATAACTTGAATAGTTATCAAAACTAAAGGAGATAAGCCGTGATACTTACATAGAAAATGGTCGATTTTGGAAAAAGACTCGTAAAATAATATTAATTTTTAACGGCTATAATTATTAGTAGATAATAATTCATTAGTTTTTTATTACTACCTGCACGTCAAGTTGCTCACCGTTTTGGAGATCAAAACTGAGAACTTCGATTTCAAATATATTTAACGAGAGTAGTAGCGAATATTTCTTTTGTGTGGCCGTCTACATCTGGTTCCGACAAGGCAATTCCTAGTCACGGGTAAAACGTTGGAAATATTATTTCGAGAGCCCCTATCCGAATCCGGAAGTCAATTGGAATACGCAGGGTCAATTTCCAGCACGTGGGTCCTGGGGAAAAACACCATCGCCTGCATTTTTTGCTCGACGTGTTGACGTGGCTGTATTGGGATCACGATAATTGTGGCAGCAATTTCAATTAATAGAACAGACACGCAGGGGAGTTGGTTTGTGTACGATAATATATGCAGCTTTGTATTTTTTAGCATTTTTACCTCAAGCTTGGATATAGCAGGGAAGACAGCCAGGCCGAATCGTCGGGAGCGCTCTTGGGATTTAGCAGGGTACGCTGACCTGCATATGTAAAATATCCTTTTTTTTTCAAACCACCTTTTATCTGGAGCAGCTGGTAAGTACAGAGCTGTATTTTTTTTTGTCTGCCGAACCACTCCCCATTTGCGTACGGGTTTTTTTATATCACGCTATTGGCGTATTCACCACATTGTTGTGCATCCGGATATCGCTGCGAGCAGCCGTTCATAATACAATTTGAAAGGCAACGTCTGTTGTCGAATTATTATAGCAATTTTTTTTTACCCTTCAGGTATTAAGCCCCTCAGGCAGACTTCTGTTTGGGACCACTGGTCTGGAATTTGTGAACCATTTTTTTATCAAATTGTGAATTCGAGTTAGGAGTTTCCTGTACTCTACTTTCGGAGGTTAATAAAACACCCTTTACCTCTCTTGTTTGTTTTATTGCCTCCACGGCGCCCAAACCGCAACATCTTAATTTTTTCTTTCAGCTAGGTGGAGTGTATTCTAGCACTGTCGTGCAAATTCTAACCGAGCTTACGCCCAGTTCGCTCTCCGACTGTGTGGCTAGCTGTCCAGCGGACTTAAGAGGCGAAGGTGTCAGCAATCGACGCTATCGTCGTGTTATCCACGACTTCCAGCAATCGGAAGTGTTATTCCATCATCAGGAATAAGATTAACCATTGGAAATAATAATTATTTTCCCGTTTTAATCATTTTTTGCCTCTTATTTTATCAGTTTGATTTATTGTATTTTGCGTCACCTTATTATGTTTATTTTGTTTTCTCCATTTCTGTGTTAGTTTATTTTATATAATTATTTCAGTTTCGTAATGGCTTGTTTTCATTTTGTTGTATTTTGCTTTTCTTCAATTTTTACGTTATTTGTTTTTATTTCATTTTATTTCTCTCGATTTCATCCTTTATTTAACATTTTTACTTTTACCTTTCCGTTTTTCACATTTTCAATAATTAACATCATAACTAACCCTTTTACCAACAGTAACGGTCAGTTTATCAGTCTCCAGTTAAATTTATCTGTCAGATAAATTTAACTGGAGATTGATGAACGGCCGTAAGTCGTACTCATAACAGAAAATAAAATGTATTGTTTAAATAATTATGTTTTTATATTAAGAGTTAGGTGGGGTGACAACTTCTTCGAACAGAACCTCAGCAGCCACAGCCATAGATTGCAAACATACTGAAACCCAAGTTAATGGACAAAGTAGTTGTCAAGGAAGATTAATTTTTGAAGACAATTTTGAAAACAATTTAAAACTAATATGGCAACGAGAAGTAATATTTACTGGTGAGCCGGTAAGTCCATTCAAATTAAACATTGATTACAGTAGATTCTTAATTATCTAATAATAATAAAGCCTAATAATTTATTGTAATCATACACATAACTATAATTAATATGTAGCAATTTAGATTATTTTTATTATTTACAAATAAATTGACTTGTCTTGATCACGAGTAAAATTACAACAGGATGGTTTTGTAAATTATATTAATTTGTAAATTATCAGATTAGTATATTTGAAGATCAATTGATCTTTTTTGTTACATGATAAAATTTTTATTTGTCATTCATTGGATTATGACTAATATGGATGTTAATTTGCCTCTTTTATTTTTCTTTTCTTGTATATTTTTTCTTCGTCTAAGATTGTGATGCTCTTGTGGTCACCCAAGTAACATTTTTTGCTGGCTATTACCTGTGAAATCTATATTTTGCTGACAGGCACCTGACAGGCGGCGTTTACAGTTTACTTTTCAAGTTGCTGTTAATTTTGCTGTGGTAACAATTTGCCAGGGACTCTTTTACAGGTTATTTTGATTGACAAGATTGAATCATATTGACAAGATATAAAATATTGATGATGCTGTATCGAAATGGCAATGAATTCTTAGAAATCACTTCACAATCAACCTCTTAAAATCCGACATATTGCTATTTGCAAACGTTCAAGCTGTGATTGTCAATTTTCAAGAAGCAATACATATCTTATATTTACATAATATGTAATAATACAAACTTACAACTTTTCAAGTTGTAAGGTTTATGAGGTTTATTTCAAATTTAAATTTTTAGGTACCTCCAATTTAACGACTCTTTGTACGCTACCTGCTATGACCGCTGTATTATGAATATTAGTAGTTGAATAAACAAATGGTTAACCCTGGATACTATGAACCATAAACTTAGAAGGTTAGGACCGGCTACTATGGATATAAATGCAAGCGCTCAACCGAAACACGCAAATTATAATAGTAGAATGCGCGGACTTTAATGGCTTAATGCTGGTATTATATTATGCAATTTACATTGAGGAGTTTCGAAAATATTTGTGGAATAAAAGCATAGAATTCAAATGAATGAAAAAAAATTCAAATTTTGTAGCGTTATTTCAATATTTTCACTTTGAATCGTATTTTTTGAAATATAGAAAAGGACTTGGTTTCCTTTTTCTCACTTTAATAACTTCATGAGCTGCCGACCCTAACCTTTTGAGTCCATGCTATGAACTTAAGTCAGTATAAACCTCAAAACGCCTTTATATCGTATATTGAATTGATAGAAATAAGTTCATTTTACAACTTTGTGAAGTGGTCTTATATTCAAAAAGAATTTTATTTTACTCGTATATGAAATTCTAATTGGATACTAATAAATGTATTTTGTACATTTATTGAAGAGTTGTGTTTTTTGAGTTAAGCTCTTACCGAACCGCAAACGTACATAATATATTATGTAAAAACACTTTGTTATTGTGTATAACGTCAGTGTTACGTTTTGTTATTATTTGTTACAAACTGATCTAAATATTTGTTTATTTAAATAATACCAAGAAGCTGGCAGGTCCTTATATATATTTTTCTTTGTTTTAGGACTACAACTATGTCATATACGATAATTTAGATAATAATTTACAAGTTTTAAATAACAAATTGCATATAAAACCATCTTTCACAGAAGATACATATGAAGTAGGACAAGGAAAAGCGATAGATCTTGCAGAAAGGTATGAATAAATAATTCATTTATGATATGGAATTAACAATGCATACAGTATGTATTGCAAAGATCCACAATAGCAATAATTATAGTATTATAGGGTATTTCCACATGTACGTATATACTGGCGCTAGTTCGCATCCGATATCACCGTTGAACGCCAAATACACCATACAATTGTTGTACCGACTCAGAGTTGTTACAATATCGGTACAACTGTCGAATCGTTAACCACACGGTACGATTTCCATACAATTTTACCTATTTTTTAGCCACTATTTAGTTTCTTGCCACAGCTGATTCAGCCACCAACCAGAGCTATTAGCCAATATTAGCTCTATTTTTGCACTAGCTATTTTGCTAACTAATAACGCGTTATTTAGCTAGCTATTTGCTAAGAAAAAGTGGACCATTTTTTGCAATTTTGCTACAACATAATCGAATTTTAAACACTATTTAGTTGGCTGTGTTAGTTAATGTAGCCATTAGCCAACTATTTGCAATTTTTAGCATCAAAATGCTACTTATTTTAGCATACAATCTCCAAGTTGTTAAGATGTCGGTACAATCGTTGTATCGTGTATTTACCGTTTTAGACAATTAGGCGCCAATATATAATTTATAACTTCAGTGCGATTACATCATTAAATATTACTTTTTCTTACAATTTGCAAACAACAAGCATTCGCTTTGGTATCTCTATTTTTATGTAATTTCGAACGAACATCCTACAAAGGAGGATACATTCTTCGAAAATTTTTGGCCATTTTATTACAATGACAGAAACAACTCTCAAAAACAAAATAAATACAACTAAAATTTCAAAATTACATATCAATTTTAAACCATACAATATTATAACGTACCTACTCGTCATATCTTTTTTTTTGATTTTGATTTTAACACGCGTATGTTTTCAAGAAGTGTAGAATGAAACCTTTCGATTAATGCTCTTCCTTTGGCCGGTTAGGTATATTAAAATGCCAATTAATGTTTAAATCATTACTGAAGTCGTTAATTAGTCCGTTGTCAAATTCTTTGCCATTGTCGCTAGTTATGGATTTAGGAACATTATGTTGTGTAAAATATTCTAGTAAACTTAATTTAATGTCTAATGGATTTTTACTTTCTATTATCATGGCCTGACCATAACGTGAAAATGAGTCGATCAGTGTTAAATATATGATGCTGTCGAGAGTGATAGTGTCAATATAAACATGATCGAATGGATATAGTCCTAAAGGATTATGAAGTACTGGTGTTCTTTCAATTGGTCGCCTTTCATTTTTTGATTCTAAACAAACCCTACATTCGTTGATAAATTTGTTAACATGGTTTTGTAGATTAGGCCAAAGTATTTTTTATTAATTTCTTTAACATTTTCTAGAACTCCTTTATGATTTGAATTTCCATGAAATTTTTTTATTATATCTTTTTGTTGAAGAGGGTTAGTGACGTTTATTAATTTCATTTTACAAATTATAAATTCTAAGGGTTTTTTTTTAGATTATTTGCTAACTAATTTAATGAATGGTTTTGTTAGAATATCTTCTATAAAATAGAGAGCATATTATTTTATTTTAGGTTTTATAAATTGTCTAGTTAATTGCATAAATTGATCATTTAAATTTTCTTGTTCATTAATTTTTCAAGTTATCATCTGTTTATTAAATACCTTTTGTGTTCGAAATTCTAAATTTGAAGCATGCATGTCTTTGTGGATTTGATGAGAAAATTGGTGGATTGGTTTTTCAGAAATGGGTAAATCTAAAACTGTCTGTGAATTTGAATGAATAGTAGTTGTTTCGGTTTGTTTGAGGGTTTGTAAGGATCCTGAAATGGACATATTGGAACTGCCAGCAATGGCTGAAATAGAACTTACATCGCATAGTCTCGATTACGTGACATTCAATCTGAGGGGTTCTACTCAATGCATCTACAACTAAATTACTTTTCCTTTTGATGTATTCTATCTCATAATCATGTTCCTCTGATTTAAGACGCCATCTAACTAATTTTGATTGGGGTTCCTTTAAATTAAATAACCACGTTATAGGTTTGTGATCACTACTAGGAAGAAATTTAACACCGTACAAATATGGCCATTTTACAAGCCCAAACTATTTCCAAAAGTTCTTTTTCTATTGATGAATAAATTAGTTCAGAATTATTTAATGTACGTGATATATGTATACATAACTTATCGGTAAATCGTGTCTATTTTCATTTTTTTTGACTTAATACGGCTCATATTGCAAATTTTGATGCGCCTGTGGTAACGATAAATTTTTTATTAAAATCAGGATATTATAAGATGGGTTTATTGATAAGGGGCCGTCCATTAATTACGTAAGGATGATTTTTGTAATTTTGGACCCCCTCCCCCCGCCACGTAAGGGTACGTAAGATTGTGGCAACCCCCCCCCACATCTTACGTAAGGATTATTTAAAAGAAAATTAATTTTGACGCCCCTCTCCACCCCTTATATTTATAAAATATGAATAATAATATATTATATTATAGATAATAATAAATACAAAAATTTAAATTAAATTTTTATTTACATAGACGAAAAACCGTTAGTAAAGATCGCCAAAGTTTGATGCCATTTTCTAAAATTCACACTATTATGCCACTATGTTTAATGATTTTTAAGTACTATATATTTCAATATATGGTATTTCCATATTTTAAGAAACTTACGTAAGGAATACGTCGGACCGCTCCCCGCCCTACGTAAGGGTCCGTAAAATATCCAATACCCCCCTCCCCGCCCAAAAACCCTTACGTAATTAATGGATGACCCCTAAGAATTTCTTTAATTTTGTTTTCCGGAAATCGTCATTGAAACAACATTTCCCTGCTTACCCAAGTAACATCAACGTCGGTTTTATACCGGTATACCATTGAAGTATAACGAATATGTACATATATTTTCATACCTGAAAATTAAGTACCAAAATGGTACCTAAGCGGCACATAAATTTTAGTTCATATTTACACTGTACTGTTTAGGTATAGTTTCAATGTACATATTTTCGCACCGTTATTCTGAAGGCAATTGTTGTATCGGATCGGCATTGAAATTTTATTAGCTAAAATATATTTGAACATACGGTACCGTTGAGGTAATGTTTTGATCGTTTTGTTTTGTTACTATAAAAGCGATATCTAACATGTACATGTATTTTATAAGATGGAATGTACGATATTTCCATCACCGGTTTGATACCTTAAAGTGCAGTTTAAATAGTAATGTTTTAGTTGCTACAATTCCGGTATATAATATGTAAAGATGCTTTATTGGTTAAATTTTATGATTTTTACCTCACCGTTTTGATATTGTTCAACATAATAATATTTGTCCATGAAAGGTTTAATAAGTACATAATAACATATTATGAAATATATTATATAATATAATAATTTTTATTAATATTAAAATGTGAAACATACGTAACATTAAAATATTTATTATAAAAATAAGTAATTTAAAGATCAATGAATTTTAATTACGTTTTAAAACAGTTTTAACCAATCAGAACGAAGAAAAATTTCACCGTTAGCAAAACTCTTGTTTCTCATTGGTTACAAATTATTATACGCATTTTATATTACAATTATTACCTGAAAATTAAGTACCAAAATGGTACCTAAGCGGCACATAAATTTTAGTTCATATTTACACTGTACTGTTTAGGTATAGTTTCAATGTACATATTTTCGCACCGTTATTCTGAAGGCAATTGCTTTATCGGATCAGCACTGAAAGTTTATTAACTAAAATATAGTTGAACATACGGTACCGATTAGGTAATGTTTTAATCGTTTCGTTTTGTTACTATAAAAGCAATGTCTAACATATTGTGGTGTTCCGTTCGTTGAATTCGAAACCACGACAGATATAAATTTTGAAAGAATTAATTTTTTTTAACTTTTATTATATCTCGTTACACTCAAAATTCAGTTTTTTTTTTGATCATAAGTGATAACTTTTGTGTTTTTGAAATAATTCACTTCTTCAATTTTATAAATTTTTTTGTTTAATAACATTTCTTTACAATTCAAAATATGGGTTAGTAAATTATTGTTTTCACACATAAAGAAATTAATAGCACCTCTATAATAATTGTTCAGAGATAAAAAATTCATTTAATTTACAAATACACATGTAATTGTATAGTATTTTAATGTTTATAAATTTCACTGTTTAAATGTTTGAAAAAATGCAAAATACCTTGTCTTTGTTTTAAATTTTGTTTATAACACTCGATAAACATACCAATTTTATACGTAGGTTGATTTCCAATTTTTCAAACCAATTTTTCATGTAAACCAAATCCACAATCGTTGAATTTTCCAAATAAATCTTTGTTAATTTTGCAACCATCGATTTTCATTTAATATTGACCGCTTGTTATTTCTCGTAATTGTAATATTCTGAAGGCTTCCACTTCTTAAAACCATTTACAGGATCCACTTCGTAACTTTTCTTTCAATATTCACTTTTTATTCCACTTTGAAATCCGCTTTTAAATAATCCACTTTTTGATTGAAAAATCACCGCTTGATCGTTCATTCCAGAAACGAATACGTCCATGCCAACTTTGTAGCCGAAATTTTCTTACCACGCGTGTGCGATTTTTGATTCACGTCCTCTGATTGGTTGATTTGGTTGATCCTGGCTCATAATTTCAAAATGTGTCCGGTAATGGACGTATCGTAATTTTTGCAAATTTTGTGAGTGTCAGTTCGCGCACTTATGTTTTTTAAAACTCACGCATGACTTTAAACACATCATTTAAATTTAAATTTTTTTTTAATACAAATAATATTTTTATTTGTTTTAATAAAAACAAACTAGTCTTTTTGGAACAATACTCCAGACTTTTAAATTTAATAAATTTGAAGAATTATTTTGTTGTTAAATTTTGACTATTAAAGATTTTTGTGCATAACGAAATTATAATATTGACATGTTAAAATTATTTTATTAAATTTTGAATTTATTTTTATTGAAAAATTTTTGTAAATTGTGTAATTTTGTTGAAGACAGTTCAATATACAGGTATTTTATAAGATGGACGGTACGATATTTTCATCACCGGTTTGATACCTGAAAGTGTAGTTGAAATAGTAAAGTTTTAGTCCCTTACAATTCCGGTATATAATATGTAAAGATGATTTATTAGTTAAACTTTGTGATATTTATTTCACGGTTTTGATATTGTCCATGACTACTTTAATAAGTACATAATAAAATATTATGAAATATATACTCGTATAATATAATAATTTTATTAATAAAAATCCGTCTTATTCTCCAAAGTCCCTTTTTATTAAATTAAATTTCGAGACGCGCTTTTTATAATTTTTATTAATATTGAAATGTAAAAAATATGTAACATTATAGTTTGTTATTTATGTATCAAGATTATGTATAAAAAAAAATTTCGCCGTTAGAAAAACTCTTGTTTCTGATTGGTTACAAATTATGATAAGCATTTTATATTACAATAATTATTATATGAGATATTATTGGAGTAAGAAGGGCGGTCAAATTTCTAAATTGGGGGCGGAAATTTTAAACCTCTTACGTCCGGTATTATCAACCCATATAAAAAGCCCTTTAGTTAACTAGCTAATGTAAAACGTGTATTTTAAATATTTTATGTTTTCTAATAGCTAATTAACTAAAGGCCCTTTTAAAGTTTTAAGACCGATAAATAACTGTGTTTATAATATTTATTAATAAAAATATTAAAAAATTAATTAATTTGGAAATTTATTTTTAAAATAACTTTGCCGGCTTGGGAGTTGAACCACTGTACAACGGATTGCCAAAGGTACCATCGTGCCTATTTACCATTACGCCATCGAGATTTCTTACATTCTCCAATATTTTTTTGTCTTACAATGAGAAAGGAATAATATTATAGTTGGGGAATCGGTCTTTTATGTCTTTCTAGTAATCATAAATCTTTATTTCAACTATGTATCAAATTTTTGATTTTCTAAATATTGAAAAAGTTTCTAACTTCGTTACTTCAATACGGATTTTTAAGAAAAACTACGGTGCAAATAATAACAATCAAAAATCTTCGAAAATCTCCAAATTTGAAATAAAAATTCTGGAAATTAAAAGTCAGGAAATTAAAATTTAATAAATTTAAATTAAATAAATTGAATCCCACTACCGCTGTCGATTCGAATTAAAGTGACGTCGGCGTCGTAGCATTTTTTCTTCAAAACACGTGCAAAATAACAACTTTTATTTAAAATAATTCATAATGTAATAAATTTTAAAGTACCAAAGCAAAATATTTTATTTATTTTAATTCAATATTAGGTAATATTTTTAATCTATAAATTGAAAATAAAATTGACCATCAAATAACAAATATCATAGTTTATACCGTATACCCAGGTAGTCGAGTTGGCTAAGCAGTTGGTTTTCAGACGTATAGGTACAGTACAGCATGGGTTCAAAACCTGGCCTCGGAAAAAAAAGTAAGTAAAAATTATCACATTTATAATGTCAATTTTCAGATTCTGGCGCAGACAAACAAAAATACATACAGGGAAACAATTTAGCAGTATGTAAAAAATAGAAATATTTAAAAATCAAAAATTTTATCTTTTATAAAAATTATTTTTTCTATTAAATAAATATCTCGTTCATAAAAAATCAACACATAATCGGTATAAAAACGATGTACTAATACAGTAACTGCAAAAGGGGCAAATCAATGCTGAACCGTTGCAAAAATACCTGTAATGTATATTGCTGTAAGCTTTCTCGTTACTAATAATGCCACACGTTGGGCTGTCAAAATTGCTATGTGATAACGTAGCCTCACGTTGGGCTAGCCAAAATTGCTGTGAAGGCCTTTGCCTCACCGGAGCTAAACGTTCTAATATGAATGTCTTGTACGAGTGTACGTAAATGTACCTCGTCAATAGAAATGTCTGTAAAATTATTATTGATGAATGCAATAATATAAATTTACACCTCGGCTTGACTATTTCGGTGAGCACTGACCTACCTTATCTCAAGTTGGGCTCCTTCCTTGACCAAATCGTGATACTGAAATAAAATATTGCTGGTCTTTGGAATGATACAAAATTATGCTCCGTTTTGTAATGTAAATTGTAAAATTTATTATATAAAATGTAATTAAAGCTAAACAAATCTTTAAACATCAATTAATAAATCCTTAAAATTACCCCAAACTATAATTATTAAGTCGACGCGACGCGGTAGAAAATTTTTAATGTTCGCACTAATTTTATCGAAATTAAAGTTGTATGGCTTTACCTTAAGAAATCTGGTTATTTTCTCGTTGTTGAGATGTTCGACCATGAACTGTAATTGATATCACTCGTGGATGACTTATCTTTTCATAAATATAAGCAGATGTATTTTTCATGTACGTTTTACCTCGTGTAAATTCATATACGGCTTTTTCCAAAAATATCACCAATCGTTAAGTTTTTCTTCTTCAAATCACTATTATAATACGTAAGTAAATTTTCTTTATAATATTGAACACTTTTATGTCGGTTTTACTTGCAAAATTCACTAATTTAATTTAATTTTTATTAGCAGCTACACAAAACTCGACCACCATTAATTTTATTCAAGAATCAACAACTCAATAATCCTCAACCAATTGTTTTTCCATTGCTACCTGTATTTTCAAGGCAATCCTGATTTTGTTCCATTGGTCGATGTAAAATCAATATTTGACGTTATAATTTACAGGTTCGGTTTAAGCCCAATGTGACTTATAAAATTTTAATAAAATTTTTATGTTTCAGATTAATTTGAAGTATTTGCACCTCCTGTGATCTTCCAGTAAAGTTTTGAAGAAAATGTTTTTCCCATTTGTGGTACATTGAATTACGAAGCACTCCGATACGTGTAAAAATTTTCCTTATTTAAGTTTATCGTATTAACACATTTTTATCAACTAATATTTTGAACAATTATTTTGATTTCACATTACCTTTCTTATAATTAATTAATTTAATTTATAATTTTAACAAACATTTTTATAAACAGAATTAAGACGTTGCATTTGAATTTATTTTGTTATCTCGTTCCGTGACCTTCTCTTCATATAAATTTATGACGTTAAACCAAATTTTTGGTATCAGATGAAACCTTTACGTTCGAACAAATAAGTCATGTGCTACCTTTATTAATTAAACAAAACTTTGAATCGTGACGTGATCATTTCTATTGACGTGGTAGTCGTCCATTGCAATATGCACATAAATGATACATCAATACAGTAACTGCAAAAGGGGCAAATCAATGCCGTACCGTTGCGAAAATACCTGTACCTTATATGTGCATAAATGATACATCAATACAGTAACTGCAAAAGGGGCAAATCAATGCTTTACCGTTACGGAAATTTCTGTAAGGTATATGTACATTTATGACGGTAAAATGTTACTTGGGTATGCACGCGCAGGGAAATTGAACTTTACTGACTAGTCCGGTAATAATTAGTAAGGTTAATAATAACAAAATAAAATAGACAAATGTCAATGTCAAAAAATGTCGTTCAATTAGTGTTTTAAAATTTCGATTTTTTACGATTTTCGGAAAAATTTAATACAAAACATGTCAGTAAAATGTCTCACTTGACTCGGAGCTCTAAAATACTCGGCACGAAGTGCCTCGTATTTCAACATTGCCCCTCGTCAGTAATATGTCATTTTCCTAACTTTTATGTAAAGAACTATTACCCAATTAATAAATTCATTTGTGTGAACTATCTTTACATTTTTTTTTAAACAAGCTGAAAGTGATTTTGCTATTTTAGTTAAGTTTTGTATGAATTTTCGGTAATAACCGGCTAGACCAAGAAATGATTTAATATCCTTTGTGGTTTTAGGAATGGGATAATTTTATAAAGAAAGTACCTTTGCAGGATTAGGTTCTATTCCTTTAGTGGTAATTTTGTGACCTAGGTATAAGACTTCTTTATGTAAAAATTCATATTTATCGAGTGGAATCTTGAGTCCTTTATTTGCAAGAGTTCTTAGTATTCTGTCTAAATTGGTGTGTTCTTCTAAACTGATTGAAATAACTACATATAACGTCGTCCATGTAAACCAGACAAATTTTTCAGACAAATTTTAATTATATTATTTTCTGAAGTGGTTAAAATTTCGTCAATGTTACAAGTTGATGATAACTGTCCTTCGTTAATTGAGTAATCTCCATCAGAGATGTTCATAGGTAGGTCGATTATTTTTGTTGAATCAAGTGGTATATTAACGCATTGTATTATTGAAATTGTTTTTGATGATGTATGATATAGCATTGGTATTTTAATTTGACTGTTAAACAAAAATCATTTCTTTTGGTTCTATTAAATGTTGAAAATTTTTTAAAGAAGGAAATCCTAAGATTCAGTCAAAAATGGGTGAAATTCGTTAAGTAAGCAACTTATTTCTTTTTCGAGTCCGTATTCATGTAATAAAGGGATTTTAACTTGTTCATTAAGTGGTGTTGATTTATTGAATGATACTATTTTTGTGTCATATTTAGAAATTATATTAGAAAAATTTTATTTTGCCAATGAGGGTTTTATTATATTTACAGTACTGCCCGTGTCGATGAGAAATTTTGCATTTTCATTTTTTATTAGAATATAAGGTAAATAAGGCTTATGATGAAAATCTAAGTTATATGATTCCATAGGCATTCTTGATGAAAATTTTATTTCCGTTTCTTCCGAATTAATTTCGTTTTCACTTTGTTCGCTTTCAGAAGTTTCATAATTTTCGTACATTTGATTGTCATTAAAATTAGGGTAATTTTCAAAATTTTCTTCAAATTCTGATGTTCCCTGTTGATTTTTGCACATTAAGGTTGTTTGAACCGACATTGGTTCTGGTTTACAAAATTGGTTTTGTGGGGAATTATTACGTTGATTTTGATAGAAAGAATTTTTATAAAAATTAGAATTATTTCTCTGAAATTGTTGAGATGGAACTCTAATATTTCTTGAGATTTGTCTGTTTTGTGAATTTGATTGTTCCGGTTTATTAAATTGATTCTGAGATTGCATACGGTTTTGATATACTGGATTGTAATTTGTATTAAAATTATGTGAAATAGAGGGTTCCTAAAAATTACTACGTTGATAGTTTTTACTAAGATTATTTTATTGAATATTAGATGCAACTTTAAGGGAATTACTTCTATTCATAAAATTAATTTCGTCTACCGCGAAAATAATAGCTTAATCTAAATTTGTAGGTTTCCGTAATCTGATCTGGCAGGAAATATTATTTGGGATACATATTAAAAACCGTTCTAATGCATTTGCAGTGTGAAGTTCTCGTATTATCTCTTTATGATCAGTATCTTCACTTAATTTGATTTTTGCAATTATTTTATAAAGTTGACTTCTGATTCTGTTACCAAAAACTATTATATTTTCATTTTTTTCTAATTTAACGTTATCGAATTCTATTAATAATTGTTCGATTGACCTACTATCTGAAAAATGTTGCAGAATTGCTTGGGTATACCTTCCCATGTCGTGAAATCATCTCTGGGTGTTAATATTTCAGCAGCTTGGTCCCTGAATTTTGAAAATATTGCGGCCCTAAGTGTATTCTTTATCTCCTCGTGATTTGCGTATTTTTTAATTATTACTTCGATAGTGGTTATGAATAAATTGATTTGAGTCTCTTTTCCATCAAATATTGGAATAGTATCCAGATCGATTTTAAATAACTGTAAATTTATTGCTGGTGTAGCCATTATTTCAACTATTTCAGGTATTATTTCAAAATTTTTTATAAATCTATCTCTTTTAGGGATATACTATGGTCTTTGCCATACAATTTATTTTTCAAAATAAATGGTTTATGCAATTTTAATTAATTTTATATGAATTTTGTAGTTTTTCAAAACACTTTTAAAAATACCTATTAAATTTTAAATAATGAAATAGCAATCTTCTGTTGCTTTTCGTTGATTTCCTTTTAATGTATTTCACTTAACTAAACTTTTCACTATCGCTGTTCTGAAGTGGATCGAATTAGCTGCCCTGGGTTCAAGCCTACTTCTTTTGTTCCGTCGGATTGTGGCGATTTTTGTCCAATCACCGATGTTCTGAAAAGTTTCTAATTTAAAATTTTTTTTTTTTAATAAACAATTGACAATAATTGTTTAATTTTAGTTGCACTGGAGAAATGCATACCTTCGCCTGCACTCAAGAAACTCAAGGTCAGTTTATAGTACCACCACTAATATCAGCAAAGATAACTACTAAACGGAACTTTTCGTTTCGCTATGGTACTATAGAAATTCGAGCGAAATTTCCTCAAGGCGATTGGATTTACCCAGGTATGAATTTATTTGTAACCTTCAAGTGCATCTACTAGGAACTGGTATAAAGGGAGAAGTTTAAGGGTAACCCCCATTGTCAAAATTATTTGAAATTATAAATGATTTTTATAAATGATCAATATGATTTTAAATGAATTTTTCAGTTTAATCTTTCTTTCCTTGTACCAGTACGTTTTTGAAATATCTTGACATTTACATTAATTAACATTTTCCAATCCCCATAACCATCCATCTGTAATCCTTAGTTACGTTCTAGCCTCTACACCAAACATAGGTACATAACAAACATCAACGTAAGGTAAAAGTCGCAGTTACTGTATCGGTTATTGTCCATATTGCTACATTTTTCTAAAAATAATGAATATATGCACAGTTTACACACTTTTGCATATTCATTAATATTTGGCGATATCTTCTGCTGCGATTTGCAATTTCGTGTGCTGAAAATTAAGATACTAAAGGTGGATGTTAACAAATTTCTACGATGTTAAATACTGGGGTTAAGTGACAGCTAGAGAGAATGGTATCGGAAATTCCAGGAACCAGGTAACGAGGACAATACATTAATAAATGATGCAGAATCTGCTCATTTTTGGAATCGCAGGGGTATAATATGTCAGTAGGATTATCTAGAATTTACATAAATACTTGCACGCAAAGGAGTGACCCGTCAAAATTTGCGTCATTTCGAAGAGGTACAAATGCACTTTGGAACAACCAAACATCTTCCAGTAAGGTAAACGCTGCCGGGTGGTAGAGCCTTGAATGGCAGTTCTGTACTCAGTATACCAAGTACCTGCCGACTCAAGGGGTATACAAACAATCAAGGGAGTGTTTGTATGCCATGCGGCTGTGATACAGCCACATCTTTGGCACATAAATCGGGAACCTCGTTCCCTTCGATTCCGCAATGAGCTTATAGGCACACAAATTTGATGATAATTTTACTCCTCAGCATGAGCAAAGAACGAAGGATGGAGTTGACCAAGGCCATAGTACTGTTCCTATTACTAATGGTAACAAGTGAAAATAGGCTATCGGAAAATATACACGCCGAATGCATTCTTCTGTAGGAGATCCAAGTTGGGCGGTGTTAATCGCAAAAAGCTCGCCTTGAAACACGCTACTAGCACCGTTTAACCGGTACATGTGGGTATAAGCACTTACACTCGCTTATTCGATTCATTTCCACCGAGTCGGCTACTTTCTCGAAACTGATAGTCTGTTTGTAGCTGGCGACGTACGATTCTGCAAGACGGCATCGTCTGGAAGTTGATAGAAAGTTTCGTCCATCTTTACTTGCCCGACCCTTGCCAGTCCCCTTATCCTTAGCTCGGTTGGTGTAAATCCAGCTAAGTATAACGCAGATATTGCCAAGACCGTATGAAATGCGCTAATAGCCCTAATGGCGAATTTCCGTTGGAAGGAGCGTAGCGCAACATACTTGTACGGCAGCACTCCACACCAAATAAATGCCCCATACGTTATTGTGGGTTCGGAGACCGCATGATATATCGTTTCATCGTTAAGTGAATTGATATCCCACTTTAGCAAGCTTAAATAAAACTTGGTATTTAAAAACAACTTTAGTTTAAAAAATCCATTGGATTCATAAATAATTTAATTAGTTTTATAGATAGGTCCCCTACGTATGTGATAATATTACAAACGCACAACACATACATAGAAGAGAGATTACCAACGCCTGGAATCAGGCACGGCACCTTGAGAAGAAGAAGTTAATAAAAATACATTCGGAGATTTTACAACTAGTGAAATCCGACTGTACTTCAACCATAATCGGTAACCAATTAAATTTAACCGAATCACGAATACCGCAAATGAATAGTGAAAGAAACGAGGCTTTGATGCAACCAGCCAAGCTAAGTAAAATTTACGGAACGGCAATACATATAGAAGAGGGATCGCCTAAACGTAGGCGTTACATTCGTGACGCTTTGGGTTTACCACAGGCGGTTTACCCACCACCATCCTGCTCAACTGAACAGGCCTTCGTAACCCCCAGGAAAGTCGTGAAAAGGACGCTGAGAAACCCATCCAGCTCCAGCGGCTCCCCACCCGCTACTGACCGCTTCACCTGTAACTAATTTTGGTACCTAGACGAAGACATCGACGTAGATTCCGCTGACGATGTCGAATGAAAGCACCCAGTAGGGAAAACAAAGGAGGAAGAAAGTCAAGGACAGCACGTGAAAATCCAATATTTGAAAATTAAGGCGCTGACACACGGTACAGCCGTTTACCCTAAAACCACAACGGACTATTGCGAACTCTTGAAACTACTGGAAGCGGAAAACATACCATCCGACTGGTATTCCCTCCCAAAAGACAAGTCACTCAAAGTAGTCATCCGCGGATTAGCACTTGATTTAAAGTGCAATGAAATTCAACATGATCTGGTGAAACAAGAGTTCAATATTCACATCGTCCACCAAATGGGTCGCGGATAGGACCGACGTCCCATGCCCCTATTTCTAGTTACACAAGAAAAATCGGGCAAGGTAAAAACCATTTACAACATCTCAACAATTCTCGGAATTTCCATTCAAGTCGAGGCGCCAAATCAAAAGACGACGGGCGTTAGTCAGGATTTCGGACATGCGCGGAGGACCTGTAGTTTTTACAAAACTTTTTAGTTATTACAAAATTTGTAATAAAAGTTTAGTGAATACGATTTAATTTGCATAGGTTTCATATTTTCAAAATTACATAAAATATCATAGCAGTATATTTATATATTCGATCGCACCCTTAACCTGCATTTTCCTGATAAAAGTTGTAGTGAATTTTCAACCTCTCTATTTACGAACCACAAATTTTAATAATATTATTAAAATTTCTATTTTTCAGAATTGTTTTTAATGAGCAAAAATAGAGAATATGGATCTGGGATAGATGATGCTTTCATTAGAATAGCATTCACAGCAGGAAATTCAGAGTTCAGTAAAACACTCTCTGGAGGATGTGTGCTAGGATTCTCTGCTGAAGCCAGAACGGGGCAATTGAAACATAAGCAAGCAGAAAAGAGTTGGACTGATGATTTTCACATTTATCAACTTGTATGGGCTCCAGGTTTGTATCATTATTTTCATATTATAGTAGAGAAAACATGTTCAAAACCGGACACCTGGATAAAACGGGGTACTATACGTATGGTTATTTTCTGTATTTTAGTTTAGTTCAGTTTTATTTTTCTTCTTAAATGCCAATATATATTGAACTGTATTTCAATGCCTAGAGCCAAATTTCGATAAATTACAAAAATTTTAAATTAAAAATTAACGTGTTAAATGACAAAATGTAACAAAAATTATTGTAAATTAAATTTAAAAGAAGAAGGGAGAATTTGGATTTGGATAAATGTCTTTGTGCGCAGACGAGAAACTTTTGAGTTGGAAGAAGGAGGGGACAGTCTACTCCGAGCAGTGAAGCGGAGAGGACGTTTATTAGAGAGTCTACTCCGAGCAGTGAAGCGGAGAGGACGTTTATTAGAGAGTCTACGCCGAGCAGTCGACTAGATAGGACGTTTTGAGCGAGTCCTTTGTAAAATTTTGTAGAGTTGAAATTGTTAATAAATAAAAACAATATTTAGTTTGAGTTGGAAAGATAGTGTTTTATTAAAGTGTTTTGCAAAAGAAAATAAAGTTAAAGAAAAATTTTGAATTCACGAAATTCAAAAAAATAAATAGTTGGACCGTGGACATAAAAGAACACGTCAACAATAATTTTGGCTCCCAACTCGAGGCTCGAAACCACGATAACCCTGACATTAGAAGTAACTCAAGCTCTACCGAGTGAGTAAAACAACAAGAAAATTGGAAAACCAAAGTGGAGATTCGAGAACACACGACCACGAAAAATTACCCTAAGGTAAGAGCATTTATTGCAACATCATTAATAAAGTGAATAAACGTGCATAAACAAAAATAACATTTGGTGAAATAAAATTAAGGTCTGGTATGATAATAGACACATGTCACATTTGGCGAACAAAAATTTGAGCACAACTGTTCGACGTTCGAAAATTGAGATGCACGTGCATACATAAATGTGCAGAATAAATGACCATATTAAAAAGTTGAAATAAATTGATTATTAAAATTCACGATACAAAATGAAAGACGAAGGAGATCAAGGTTTAACGTGGGAAAAGATGCTCAAAATAATGAGGGGAGATATAAAAGAACAGACAAAAGAAATAAAAGACTGGACTACAGAAATCATAAAAGTTACTGAGGAAAATTTGAAAAGAGAGATAAAGGAGTTCACAACATCGAAATTAGAAATGCAGGAAGATTGCGATAAAAAAATTGAACAGATGAAAGAGGCAAAAATTGAAATTAAAGAACCCATTGCAGAAATAGTAAAAGATGAACCAAAATTAATTAACAAGTCGCTACAAGAAGCAGAAAACGAAATCAAGGAAAACTTGGAAGAAACACGTAACGTTGATGTTTCAAATGAATTGTTGAACGAAAACAAAGAAACACCTAACATTGATGTATCAACGGAATTGATTGACGAACAAATTGAAAACTTGAAGCCAATGGAAATAAGAGAACATCTAAAATTTAACATGGTGGAAGCAAGAAAAAGTTTCAAACGATTATATTTGAAGATAAAAAAATTATATGCAAAACGAAAACATAAAACTAGAGGCATAAGAACAAAGAAGAACAGAAAAATTTTAAGAGTTTCCAGATTACGAAAATTCTACAATAATAACAGAAACAAAAAGGAACATAAAAATTTGAATAGGGGTGTAAACAAAATTAAAATAAAAACAATGAACGCTAACAAAACATTAAAAGATAACAAAGTGCAAATTAAAACTACGCAATCACATTTCAATGGACAAAATAATTTAATATTACAAAAACTTCTAGTTAAGAAAATAATATTGAAAAACTTTAAATTAAAAAAACGACTAAGGGTAAAAATATTAATCAAAAGTGTACGGTTTAAAAAGAAAAATCAAAAACAATTACTGTGGATAAAACTACGAATTAAAATCATAAAGTTAAAAAATTTTAAGAAAGAAAATATACTATTTAAAAAAGTGATATTTAAAATACCAAGATATAAAACATTAAAATGTAGAGGGCTGGACAAGAAGAAAAAAATAAAAACGCCCAAACAAATAAAAATTACTGAGTGGATAATAAACTTTGATAGTGAAATTCAAATAAATAAAAATTGGATTATCAGCATGAATTTATTCAAGCATGTACGTTTCAAACATGTTTAGAAAAGGATTGATTGATAAGAAAAAAATAAATAACGACGAATTGTAAATTTGATAAATCAGCGATAGCACATGGATAATGAGAAATTATGGACACTTAAAAATTTTAATCTGAAAAGAAATAATAAAAAAAAAGGTGAATGACTAAAAAAACTAATGGGCGTGTGAAAATTTTGAAAAATTGACGAAATAGAGGGCGTTTAAAATAAAACATGAATTGATAGGTGTTCCAAATACATAAAAAATTAAAACATGGCTTAATTGATGTTTCCAAAATCGTAAAAAAATGGATAAAGAAAAGTTGGAAGAAGCTACAATCTGATTGGGTAAAAGTGAAAAATTTGAAAGCGAATGAATGGACAGAAAAGGATTATAAAATTGTAAAATAATTGACGACTAATTACGACAGTTGATATTTAAAAAATTAATAATGAATGAATTAAAATAAATGGGGAATTAATAATGATAAATAATGAAGTTGAATAGATGAGATCAATGGAGAATTGATGAAGAATGCCATTAATAATAAATTAATGAAGAAAAATGGGGGGGGGGGGGAATTTAAAGTTATAAATGAAGAAAATTTTAATTATTGTTAAAGAATTAGTCAAAAAAAAATTAATGATACGATTAAATATTTACGGAAATGACGTTCATAAACGGAAGAAGAAAAACATAGAAGCCCGATGAGAAAGAAGAATAATCCAACAAAAAAATTTATCCAGCAAAAATATTAATCCAAATTTTAAATAAAGGTCAAAGAAAAGATAATACGCTTGAAATGGTCACAAATTAGAGATTTCAGATTAAAATGCAGTGTGCATAAAAATTTTAGAGAAGTTAATTTTATTTCGATATTATTATTTGCTATTTATCATTCAAAAATAAAAACATTTTAGTTCAGTTAAAAATTTGTAAATAATTGATAGATGATTGTTAAAAATAAATGAATAATACTTTTGTTAAAAATAATATTTTAGTTAAGATAAAAATGTAAATTTGATAAAAATGTCCAAAAAAGTCACAAATTCGTATCGGTGTAAAGTCATTGAAATCCAATTAGAAAGATTTCCAGCAAAATTACTAAAATTAGCAATGTTACTTAAAAATCTAGAGGGCGTTCAACTGTATTTCAATGCCTAGAGCCAAATTTCGATAAATTACAAAAATTTTAAATTAAAAATTAACGTGTTAAATGACAAAATGTAACAAAAATTATTGTAAATTAAATTTAAAAGAAGAAGGGAGAATTTGGATTTGGATAAATGTCTTTGTGCGCAGACGAGAAACTTTTGAGTTGGAAGAAGGAGGGGACAGTCTACTCCGAGCAGTGAAGCGGAGAGGACGTTTATTAGAGAGTCTACGCCGAGCAGTCGACTAGATAGGACGTTTTGAGCGAGTCCTTTGTAAAATTTTGTAGAGTTGAAATTGTTAATAAATAAAAACAATATTTAGTTTGAGTTGGAAAGATAGTGTTTTATTAAAGTGTTTTGCAAAAGAAAATAAAGTTAAAGAAAAATTTTGAATTCACGAAATTCAAAAAAATAAATAGTTGGACCGTGGACATAAAAGAACACGTCAATATATTCACAAGGTACATAATCAGATTAACAACGTTAGTAAATAAATATAATATACTATTTATACATATCACAACCTTAATGCTGTTATAGCATACGATACCTCTCTGAAACTGCTGTTTTGTCTTTGTAGTTGCTGATTCATCGCGAATAAATTTGATGTACTGATTTGTTGTGCAGTATTACATGTTTATGATTTGATATCTTGAACTTGGCTAGTTTTATGTTATGCAATGCTTTTAATCAACGAGAAACTGTTTCTCCGTGAGCTTTAATTTGCAATGCTAAGCATTCCAATTTCACATGGAAAACGGTTAAAAATCACCCCCGCAGAGTAAGCCAGAGGTTTAAGTAAACTGCAGAAACACCGTTCGTAAAGACAGGTATTATGAGATGGCGTGCTTTCTATCTCCATAACGAGTTAAATAATTGTAAACGCTCCCATTTTCAGTAAACAGATATTTCTTTTTTTTTCACGCACACTAAAAATTTGTAAATATATATTACGGTGTACGGCGGGGATACTGACCAATACACTCGATATTTTTTATTGTTGTGTTGAATTTTTGACTTTTTTGTTAATTTTAAATTATTGTGGTTCTACCACGGCTAGCTCTTTGTATAATTACCTTTCGCATGAAAACCCTTCTCTCCAGTAGTCGGTTCTGCGATTTTGCTCCTCCGCTCTTATTCTGAAATTGAATCTCTATTGACGGGATAGAAAAATCCCCGAATGATACGACTATGGTTTTATACAATTTGTAATTTAATTTTTTTTTCATTTGTTAAGAAAAAAATCTGATGTGACAACACATGACTTTCCCATTTAGTAGATTCCACTTCATTTTATATTAATGCCCGTATTCACAAACGTTCGTAACTGAATTTAACGGTCTGTTAAATTAATGAATAATTCTTATTGGTCTACTAATATCAACAAACGTTTTCTATTGGTTGTTAAATTTAACAGAACGTTTAATTCAGTTACGAACGTTTGTGAATACGGGCATAAATATTAATAAAAAAGATGTTAACTCAAAAAAATTTTAACTCGATAAAATACACAAATTACTTTGAGATATCAAAGTTACGAAATTTAATTTGTAATTTAACATGGTAACTCATATTTTTTAAAAGAACTTATTTTATATTTTCATTTTAATAATACAATTGTTTGCAATGAAAAATTTTTAAAATTGTAATTTTCCAGAAAAAATTAGAAATTTGCGGAATGCCGTGCTATCTATATGCAATCAAATTTTAACTATGGGCGTAATGACGTCAGAATTAATTTTTTATAAGTAATTAAAAAATTCGTTTTATATTAATTAGTACATAACATGTTTATATAAGTAAATTAGTTAAAATATTAAATTATAGTAATGAACAATACAAATCACTTTGACTGATCAAAATTATCCAAGGCAAACCATATTCTTTTAAGAGCGCTTATTTTATTTTTGCATTTTAACAATAATTTAAGAGGGAAGTGTCAAGTGTGGGGTATCATAAGATGCGGAAAAATAAGCTCTTTCGATTGAGACAATTTTCAAACTCATATGTTCCACCGGGAAGCGGCAATGCTCTTTAACAATTTTCATTCCCCTAAAAAGGGGGTTAAAAATGGACGGTTTTCAACCAAAATCTAATCAGCTCTTTAGACAGCTACTTCAAACTAGTGTATCAAATTTTAATTCAATCGGTGCACGCGTTTGTCTGAAAACGTTGACGATAGAATCACCACACATCACACTTCATACTTCATACTTCATACATCACACTTCATACTTCATACATCACACTTCATACATCACACACACATCCGGACATCATTCCAAAATTGGTCTTAAACAATTCGTATGGGCTCATAGACCATGGGAAAAATGCTAACTCAAAATTTTTTTTTAACTCGATAACAATACTTTCCTTTACTACGTAAATGGGAAAGTAATATTGACCTTTACAACATCTAACGTAATAAACAATAGGGTTGTTGCATGATATCGAATTTAGCGATGACGCTTATTATTGCTTGTAAAACATAAAAAGATAAACTTATAACAAGAAACAAAAATTTTTTAAAAAGTGTCTTTGAACGTGAAAATCGAATTTAAAGTGCAAAATACGTTCGGTTTGCCGACGGCCCCTCTGACGTCACACGCGTTTTGCCGAATAATTTTCTGATCTATTTGGCAACGTTGAATTATTTAATATTTACTTCATTGTCAGTTGAAAAAATTTTAAAGCGTTTGACAGCTTTTCAATTTAAGTTTATTGGTTATTGTTCTAAGTAATTATTTTATTAAAAATGGCTTCTTTGGATTCCAATTTTGTAAAAGCTAGTTCGGATAATCTTCCTATTGTGCACATTTTTATGGTACATACATTTATAAAATGCGATGATAGGTTTAATGCACCTGAAATAAGAGGCGTGAAAGCATGCAAGTAAGTTAAAATTGATTACTAAAATATGATTAAAAATAACTTATATTTATTCATTAACAGTGCCCAGCGTGAACATTACGGAGACAATGCAATCGGATTTGTGGAAATTAAACGTGAAGTAGAAATTTGCACAGTTCGTTGTAAAGTTTGCCCGGAACACAAAATCAGAAATAAAGGATACACCGTTGAAGTAATAATTGATGAAGCAAATGAGGAAATTCGGAATATTCAATGTTATGATTGTGCTGCTGCTTCCGGAGGATGTAAACATGCATTAGCTTTCCTTATGTGGTTGCATCGAAGAAGTGCAGAACCTTCACCTACCTAAGTAACATGCTACTGGAAGAAAGCACGTTTATCAACAATACCTTCTGCTAAAAAGTATGTTGAAGTGAATGAATTTTTACCAAAAAATAAGAAATTACCTGAGTTATGTGATAACACTGCAGTTTTTAAAAGAATAATGGATGCAGCTATTCATCAAAACATAAAAAGCCATGTTACAAGATATTATGTTTCTTCATCTGCTTCTCCGTCAACTTCAAAAAAAGAAAATTAAAAAATATTATCTCTACATTATTTGATGAGCTTATTTAAAGATGCAGGAGGTGATTCAGTTGATCAATTTTTAAAATTTTCAACAAAAGAAATCTCTGAAGATGCATGTTTGCTTGTACAAAGTACAACGATTGATCAAAATAATTCTCCAATGTGGCATGAGTTAAGATATGGAAGAATAACTGCTTCCAAATTTTATGAAGCAGCAAAATGTAAAACTGCAGAAGGTAGCTTGGTGGAAACCATAATAGGGGTTCGAAAAATTAAAAATACAAAGGCCATGGAGAGAGGAATAAAACTGGAAGCTGCTGTAATAAATGCAGTACAGGAAAAGCTACATATTCGTGTGGATAAAACTGGATTGATTATTAATCCACTATACCCAATTTTTGGTGCATCTCCGGACGGCATTTGTAACGACTTCGTGGTAGAAATTAAATGCCCAATTAGTGAAATTACTTATTTAAATTACATAAAAGACGGTAGAATAACAAATAAGTATAAGGCTCAAGTACATTTGCAGATGTTTTTAGCAAGAAAGAAAAAAGCTCTATTTTGTGTTGCTAAACCTAATTTTGAAAATAGCAAAGAATTTGAAGAAGTGTATGTAGATTTTGATGAAGATTTTTTTGAAAGTGTAAAAAACTGTGCAGAAATGTTTTGGAAAAAATGTATATTTAAAAAATTATTTACAGCAAGTTAAAATGTATTTTTTAAAACTAAAACGCTAAAACTATGATATCATTAAAAATATCTCAAACTAAAACTATGATTTTATTAAGAAGGATTGCATATTTATCAGAGCACAAGCAATAATAATAACAGCATCGGTATAACCAATAAATTGATGATGTATGACGGAGTGAGGCTTCAAGAATGAAAATTCACGAACTCTTCTTATAACTCTTTCAATGTGAATTCTCACACTTGCAATGCGTTTACTTAATAAGACTTCTTTGGTAGGTTTTTCTTTGCTACTCACGCTAGGTGGCTTCACTAGCACACAATTTTTTGGTATTAAAAATTTTCTGGTGCAAAAACAACAATTAGTATGGTTTGGTCACGTAAACCGAATGGGGGATGAAAGATGGCCCAAGAAGATTTTAAAATGGATACCAAAAGAAAAAAGAAAAAGAGGCCGACCAAGACGAAGCTGGAGAGATGAAATAAGCGAAGCAATGCAAGCCAGAAATCTGGAAGAAGACGCTTGCCAAGATCGAGCTGCATGGAGACTGGGAGCGGATAAACGGCGACAGCTGTAAATCATTCCGCAAATATATATATATATAAAAATTTTCTTATGCCTTTGAAACCACGATCGGCCATTATACTGCAATTGTTAGGTGCAATTTGAAGAAAACCACTTACTTCCGTAATTAATATGTCACTTGTTCTGTCTCCGTAACCTTTTGAAACATAATTTATGAATCCATCAGGTGTACAAGAAATAAAGTATTTGATGGTATTGCATTTTTTATACTCTGACCAGGTCATTGCTTGCATAACTGGATTTGATGGCTTTTCAATTTCTATTTCTAAGCAGTCAATTATACTTTGCACTTCACTATAATTTGCTCTGAATTGAATAGGTAAATGCTTTTTTATCAATTTCTTTTCAGGCCAAAAAATGAACGGTTTTAAGTGGTGCTCAATAATCAAAATGTTTTTTTTAAATATTCTGGATGCCCGTGAAACAGAATATCCAAATTGATCGGCTAATCGTGTTAATGTATCGTTTAGTTTAATTTTCATCAAGCACATATACAGTTCTTCACGAGGAATTACTTGTGATAATTCTGATGTTAAAATTATTAACCACTTATCAGGAATACCCACATACCGTTTTGGACATTTTTCAATAGACTTAATCGTCACATCTAACGCCATTTTCTTTTCAGAGTCAAATTTATTTTCACTTTCCGATTGTGTCTCACTCTTAACATTATCAGTTACTTCTTGACTTGTGGGAATAAATTCACTGCTTGAAGGTTGTGTATCAAAAAATTTCCTCTTTTTCGCTCTTCTTTCAGGTGATGATGTATGATGGATATTATTATGATCTGAAGTTCCCACTTTCTTGTTATGAACATTAGATTTTGGCAAATAGCATGAAGTCGCATAGCTTCGTACGGAAGGCTTTACTAAAACGCCAACATCCTTTTTTAAAAAAGTTTCTATTTCAACTGTCTGTTGTGAAACGTTCACTGTCAACGTGCTGCTTGAACTTGAAGCTAAGGAACTTTCTGATTCAGGCCAGTTAAATTTATGTGGAATCACTCCGTGCTTCATTATTATTTTTGAATTTGGTATACAACGATAATACATATAATTTTCCATGTCATTTTGTATCTAAAATAAATTAAACTAATGACTTATCAAAATTTTGTAATCTGTATCTACTTACATCAAAATGATCTTCACAACAATAATATAATGTTTTACTATAAATATTAGCTTTTATTTTTTTTAGAGTTTTTATTCGGACTGCTTCAAACCAACTTTTTTTAACTTTAAATTATTTGGAACACTAACAAACATTTTATTGGGGTGTGCCTTTGATGTATTACCACAATACTCGACAAAGCACTTTTTAATCTGTTTGTTTGAACTCATTTTTATTAAAGTTTAAATTTTTTATAAGGCAAAAAACTTGACAGCTAACTACTACTATGAGTACTATGTTGCCAGATGTTTTCAAAAGTAGAGTGTGACGTCACTCGCGCGAAATTCCTGTTTTAAATTAATACTTTTTTAATAATTTTTTTACGGAAAACTAAAGTCTTCTTAGACTTTTAATCTATACAGTACTATTGAACAATACTTAAACTTTATAAAAAATAATACTTAGAAATTCATGCAATAACCCTATTGTAACTATGTTAATACAACTTCTTATTATTAAATTATCCTTCTGCCCCAAATTTACTCTAGTTCTTTCCCGGAATCGGTTTAATGTTATTTGAACTCGCGAACTCACGCCGCGTTATAAAATTTAAGTTTTTATTGTTCTTACCACACATAGATGTCGCTCCTTGCGTAGTCGACTTCGCCTCTGTCTCGTGATCCAAGAGTGTTCGAAAGGATCCAGAAATTTGCCTCTACTATTGTTTCCAGTTTTTGTGCATCTAGGCTCCAGTTATTTTTATAGGATTGTTTCATCCAATCAACATACCGTTTATTCCAAATAATTCCAGGTAAGTTTTGTTGTTCTTTTCTAACCACACTTATTTTTATTTGTACACGTGTTAATTATCACTTCTTTTCAGATCTCGACTCTTTGTATATTAATTTATAATTAATTACCACACTTTTTCGGAGACGAAATTAATACGTGCTCCACGCTTTGGCGTTCTTGGGAGAAGCGTTTATTTACCTACTCGTTGCTAGGTTATTTGGAAAAATATCCCTTTTATTCCTACTTGATATTTTCTCTACCTGGTAAGTTTCCTTGCACTTTTGATAATTGATTAATTTACTAAGTGTCATTAAATTATTTACACCTTTGTTTTTCTTTTTAGCGTTCATCGTTCGATTCGTCTGCCGTTGCGATCATTGCCCGCCTGCGATATTTCGAACGTCGCGGACAACTACCGTTGCATTATTGTTCAACCGATTTTAAAAACCCACGTAATTTCTTCTTTTGACGCACAACTTAATCTAACATAATTATACATTTTTTTTATTAAATAACAATTTCTTAATATTTAACAATTTTTAATGAATTAATTTGTGAATATTAGATTGTACTTTTCGATATCATTCTTGGATTTTCCCATTCCTTACCTGTTTTTATTATTAACCGAATTTATTATATTCTTTTTTCGAGTCTCACGTAATGTCGGAGAACCTTCTAAATCGTAAAAGAATTTTCATGCCACCTGTAATTGCTTGTTTGCATCACTTATGATTATCAATCTTTATTGACGATTGAATCATGGCAATATATTATATATTTATGCAGGCAACCGTTGGTATGTTGTTGCGTTTGAAGACATCCCTACACGTCTGCATTATGTCGATATTGAAGAACAGCCTTACAATACGTTTTTGGCCAAATACAATTTAATTAGTCTCGATTGAAATTCCCCACACAATAAATAATACAATATGAAATGTGTACATACTACTATGTATCGCTTCTCTTATAGATGGGACACATGTAAATTTTACTAAAGTTTTTCATTGGAAAATTATAATCTTTTATTATGATTTTCTTTTTGCTAGCTCAGTTGCAATCTCTAATTAGCATGAAATACAATCTTACCTCAGTAGTAAGTTCTTCGAGGGTGACTCTTTACTTATTCTGAAATTTTTAAATATGTGAAGGAAATTCATTCCTCAATGATACGCTACTGGATTTCGAAAATTGTAAACATTTATTTTTATCATCAATTATAAACACATGAAAACCCAAAACTTATTCTAATATTATAAATAAACATGTAATAAATAAAGTTTTTAATAGTACGCAAATTAACGTTTGATTATCGCGTTTACGCGTTGTTGTTGATGATTTGAATTCGCAACCCGGCACTGTTTCGCGCAAAAGTTAAATAATTGTTTCTTACCACTACAGATGTCGTCGTACTTTTCTTGAGTTCTTATGAAAATCTAGTTACCAGCAATTGTTAACCTTGAGTTTACTGGATCATCAACTCGTGCAATTTCAATTTGTGTTTCTCTTTTCATGTACCAAATCTTGGTTCCAATTATTATTAATCACTTTCCAAACTTGTCTTAAGGTAAGCACCTTTTTATTTATTATTGAATTTTATCTCACAAACTGAATATCAATTCTTGTAATCTGATATCAACCTTATCTTTTTATTTTAGGTTACCACACTTTGTGTTGGATTCTATCCAAATTAACACTTTTAAACGAGAGGACAAAAACCTCCGTTCTACCACGCACAAGCGCCTGGACTCTATTTATTTATTATTTTATTAATATTTCGTTTCCCTGGTTTTGACGATTTTCAAAATTGTCACTCTTTGATAATTTAATTTTTCATGTAAGTACATCGCATCTTTGATAACGCTTTATTATAATTAAATGTCATTCAATTAATTTTTATTTCTGTTCCAGCGTTGTCCTAGCAACATATCATTGTCTGTTCACACTTAAACCTTTGGTCTCGGATGAACGAATCGCTGCATTTCATATTGTCACCGTTCGAACAACCACTACGTAATCTTTTTGTTTATTACTTCACTTTCTTAAAATTAACCTACTTTTACAATTCTAAAGATTAAAATTATTTATTAAACAAATTTTTGTGAATATAAATTAATTTGTGATATTCATCAATTTTAGTTTGTATCATTGGTAAATAAATCTGGCCTCTGACCTTTTATACTAAACTGACTTCATCTGAGTCTTTTAAATTACCTGTCGGAACTTCCTTCTGTTGTCAAAATGTTTCATGCAATTAACAATATAAAAAGTGCTTATTTAATCTTTTTATTTATCTTTGTAATTATTGATATTTATAACAGCGCAATACATATCAATTGCATTCCGATCGGATCAAAGATCGGTTGATCTTTGATGCCACATGCTGGGTGTGCTCCGCACACGAGAGTCTCTCATCAATGTACATTCCCAGGAACGTAATTTTCGATTACAGGTTTATTTTGATGTTATTAATAAATTCACTTGTTACATTCAAAAAGTAATTTATTTCCAGATATTCTTTTTAATTAAGCATTCGCCATTCTAAAAGTTCTAAGAATTTTTATGTCAATACAAAATAAGTTAGCAATTAATTTGAGAAAGATACAATTTGTTTTCGAATCAACAATTAACTTTTGGGTATCCTGCGTACAACTGAACTCGCATCCTGAGGAGTCTTGTCCGCTGATAATGTAATTACACACTATTATCAATGGAATAATACACAATATGTATTTTTACTATAATTTTGAATGTAAAAATTACACGTATTTGAATGTATTTTTATGTGACTTTTTACAGTGTGGGGTAAGTTTCATTTTTCAAAAAAAACACAGAAATATATTAGTTCATTATTACTCAATAGAATTAATATGTAAAAATCAATAAGAATTAATGTTTACGCTCCTTAAAACTAATTTATTAAGTAAAATCCCGGTTGCAAATTATGTGTGCAGATTGACTTGTATTATTGAAATTAGTCAAAAAAAATTATGATATTGACAGATGTCAATAATTGATAGTGATTTTGAAGAAATACATTGATATTTATTTGTAGACAAAATTACTTTATTGGTGGATAACATTACATATGGAAACATAGTTCCACCCGCAAATGGATTTGCAGATTACGAAACAAAATATGATATATATTCTGAAGTTGCAAAGCTATGGAGACAAGGAAGTCCTTTAGCGCCGTTTGATAAAGAGGTATGGAGTAGTTATTTATATAAGTAAATATAAGCCACATCTATAACGTAGTTGCCTTTATTGTGGATATTTATCCGCATTAATGGAGAGTTAAATTCAACTTTTTCTCTCACTACATGAAAGCGGGAGCAAAATAGAGGTGGTAACTGAAATGTGGGAGCAAACGAAAGTGGGATAAAATTAAGAGCAACGTTCAATAATTGTATTAATTTATTAACTGTTACAACTGTTAACTTTTCGTCAACACTGCGACGTAGGTAGGCTTAATCTGACAGATAGAGTTTAAACTGAAAGTTTAGATCAGTTTAATCTTGACTATTTCACAGTTCTGACGGAAAAGTTTCCGAATTATACCTACAGTGTCTTCTTGAAGATGTGTGCTTTGTATTTCACTAAAAACGCTAAAAGGTGTTTTATGCATATTTTATGCATATAAAAATGCAGTTATGATGTTTAATTCGGAGTAAAAGTACTTTTTCTGGTTCACCTCTATTTCGTTCCAAACGCTATTAGAAGTAGTACACCACTGTGTAGTGTATTCCAGGTGTTTCTAAAGTATGTGGACATTGTTTAACCTTTAATATCTGGGTCTGAAATATTAGTTATTCATCTGCTTACTTATTTACATCCAAATGTGTGTTGTTCAGTCAATATTCTGCTTCTCACTGGCTGCTCACCATGCACCAGTAATGCATAGATAATAACCAGTATCATTCTAAAGTTATAACTTAGGAGTACCGCCGTTCTTTTTTAAAACGTATTATTTAAAAAATATGCCTGAGCGTGACAGATCCAAAAAACGACAGAACCGTGAATAATAACGGATCTATATTTTTCGTGTAAACTTGAAAGAAAGGGTGAACTTTATTTAATTTAATACACGTACCATGAACGATGAACTTTCGAGGTAAATGCCGTTTCTGTTTTCTGGTTATTGGTTTCTGGAGCACCGTGGCCGGGCCTCACATCTCGTTCATCTCGATGGCAACAGAGTGTGGATTTATTTGGCGGTAGTCAAACTTTTAAATTAATTTCGGTTAGCGCATTGGGTTTGATCTTAGTGATGTAAAAGTAGCAGGAGGGGGAGGGGTTGAGGTGTTATTATCGTACACGAACTTGCTTGATTATCTAAATGTTAATCACTCGCGATGGGGTCCTTGACCGGGGGTGTTTAAACTTGAATGATTATTTTTGGTTAGCATGCGCTGTGACATCTTGCCTAACATAACCCCCGTTAGGGTATAAGGACTGAGAAGTAAGTAGAGGGGGATTGATTTGGAAGATATGAAACAATAAAGTAATAATAATATTAGAGCAAGAAAAAATATACAATTGTCAAGGAAAAGTACGTTATTGCTCACCCAGAAATTGAAAATTCCCTATAGATATTCGGAAATCTGAAGGTTTATATAGTATAATTAAAATAAAATATTTGCGGAATATTCATAAGTTTTTGAAAAAATCGAATTTGAACTTCGAAAGGTGATAATGCACTTATAATGCACCAATAATAGGGGTGATAATGCACTTCGGCCTTCTGTGGAGTGGGAATTCTTTAACTTCATATTCGCCTAGTTTGCGAATGAGGTAGTTTTCAGCTTCACCGCTCCTCAAGTAGAGCTTCTCGTTGATCTTGTAGATGAAGTCGTCCAGGGTTTAAAGTTTGGCATCTGCGTAGAGTGAACGATTTGTCACAAACCAGGGGGCGTTCAAAGTATTTCTTATGCAGTTTTTTTGGATGGTTGGGCGGATGGTGCTCTGGTAAATCCTCAACTCGAGACTAGGTGCCAAACTGCTGCGGCTACCGATAAGTGGTTCTAGTGTTGCCATTAGGTCCCTTGCTCGGTTTACAAGCAGATCGACATGTTTCACCCAAGAGAGCCTTGGATCGAGCATGATACCAAGGTACTTCGTGTGCGTTTCCCAACGAATCTTCATGCCGAACATTGTAAGATGTTTGAGAGTCGATCGGCTTCTTGTAAACATGATCGCCGCACTTCTGTCCGAATTTATTTCGATACGCCAGGTACGGTGCCAGGTTTTCTAGGCGTCGAGGGACTTCTGCAGACGATTTACAACCACGTTGGGGCCTATGAAACTTAATAGCAGGGCCGGGTGGTCCGCATAAAGAACCAGGGACGTAGTCACTGCTTTCAGCATATCCCTTACGTACACGCTAAAAAGGGTCGAGGACAGTAGTGACCCTTACGGGGGGCGCCTACTCTGATCATCCTTTCTGTGAATCGGATACCTTGCAACTTGACTTTAAACTTCCTGTTCTTTAGGAAGGACGCCACAAGCTGAACAAGTGAAGGATAGATTTTGGCCTGAAGCATCTTGAAAATTAGTCCTTTATCCCATACCTTGCCAAAAGCTCTTGACACGTCCAGGAAGACGGCTCAGTTTACCAATAATCGCTCCATTTAGATAACACCCGGAGTCAAACCGGGGTGCCTTGCGTTAGCAGTTCATCGCCCTAACGTTCAGACCATGACCGTCAATAAACTACAAATGAAACATTGCCCCAATATACTACAAAATCAATATTGTCCAAAAATTGCCAATATTGCACCAATATTATATACTACCTGGGAGAGTGGCGTTAAAGAGGATAAACCCGCAGTAATTGACGCGATGCTTCTTATTGCCTTTTTTGAATATAATTATCGTAGATTCATTTTCCACTCATCTGAAACTTTCCCTTCCTGTATTATAGTGTTGAATAATAAATAAGGTTTTTTTTGTACCACATCTCCTCCTTACTTGAGCATTTCGTTAAATATTCCATCGGGGCCAGATGTTTCACGATTTGTTAGATATTTTATGTTGGTTTGTAATTCTTCTACTATTATTACTATATTGCGAGGAGAAACGGTCAGAATAAATTTCTTTCCCTGTCCGGAGTCCAACCGGGTACTTCTAATTCGCAATAAACGAATTTAACTGCTAAACTATTACCTTCGCTTGGTCGTGTTCATCTACTGTGCATTTCATACCTTTACAATTTCTTACATCAAGCTGTTATTGTTGAACTGTTAGTTGAGTTAATTTGTCTTATTTTATTATTTTAAATCTCAGCATCTATGACATGTGCAGGGTTCAGATATATTTTAAGGAAAATAATGTACAGTCGGTGGCCATCGAATTAGAAACTTATTTATAATACTTACAATTATTCCGTAATTGTAGTTTTTTTTTGGGGTGGAATGGTCATATTTATATTACCTGTAAATTAAACAATGACTACCCTACCAATATAGAACCACCAACCACCCATCAACCCTTCTTTCGCAGGTACAGAAAAATTTACTTCTTCAAGCATACGATTAGTTACGGTAAAGCAACGTGTTCAGTTGTTTATGAAAAGCATGCAAAATAGTTTTATTTTGGTTTTATGTCAATTTATTACCAATAAATTTTTATTTTACGTGTTTTAGTTTTTCAGTGTTATAATAACAATTGGTGAAAGTGAACATTTTCAGTGAAAAGATTGTGAAATAAATTTTTCTAATACAAAATATTAACAAACTATATTAATTTAGTATATCTGTCCAATTTCACAATTAAAAACATTTTATAACAAATACAGTAAGTTTCTAATTCGATGGCCACCGACTGTATTAAATAAAGCTTATAGGCAGAACAAAGTTTACTACAAACTGCATTTTACTAACTTATTAATAATTTACTAACTGAAAGAAACCTTCAAGTGTAAATAATTATATTACAGATGTATATCGTTATCGGTGTAGGAGTAGGAGGTAATGTTTTCTTGAATATGACCCCATTTTGGAATATTCAAGACACTAAAAGTCAGTATCACTTCAATCAAAGTCGAAACGCATGGAGGAGTACTTGGAACAATAATAGTGAACTCATAGTAGATTATATAAAAGTATGGTCTTTATAATATCAACCGGTAAAACTTACCCTATTATAATATGTATATAATTTGTTGAATGATTTATCTATTAATCGCACCCTCTACTTAGCTACTACTGTAAACAACAAAAATATTAGATAACATTAATAAAGTTAAAATTGAATATTTCATTTATTTAGCCTTACTTTCGCAATTTGTTTTCCTTGATTGACCAATCTGGTAACATTAGTTTTTGCTACAATATTCTTGATTAGTTCATTCATTTTAATTATTATTTGTTAAAAGAAAATCTACTTTGTTGTTTTAACAAACTTCAAATTTTTCTTAGGTACATAGTATACTGAAGTTTTAAGTGCATGCAACAACCTTATAATTGCTGGAAAATTTTTCATTGCAACATAAAATGTGACACAAATATAAAAGTGGAAAAAAACGAAGCACCACAAAGTCTCGAACATATCGATGATCTAATAATAGAAGTGGCGGAAGCAATAAAAGATACGAAAAACAGAAAATCCCCATGACTTAACGAAATTAACACCGAGGTAATCTAATATAGCAGCTCTCTGAGTCCCTGAAGGTTGCAACACGTTCTGCACCCCTGTTGGAGGTCACACGCGATACCATCAGATGAGCTAGATTGAAAAATCATATCTATCCATAAAAAAGAATGTCACACTAACACACATAGGCATTAACCTACTTGGTCCTATATATAAAGTATTATATAAGCTAGAATTATAAACGGAGACTTCAGACAATAGCAGACGTTCTAATATGAGAAGAACAAGTAGGGTTCAGGAAGGGACGATCATGCACAGAAGCTAGATTTACAATACAACAAATCATAGAGAAAAGGGTAATATAATTGAGAAACACATATTATTAGCTTTCACTAACTTTGAGAAAGCATTAATTTGACAATGTAAGCCGTGCTACATTGTGAGAATACTATAATAATAATAATTCTTTATTTACGGAACAATTTCCTTTTAACTATAAAATACACACAATAAAAAATAAAATAAATAAATAAAAAATAAAATAAATAAATAATAAATTTACAATCACAAATTCAAAGCTGGCCTCAGCTGAAATTTAAATTTCGCTAAAGAATAAGCGAAAATGTCAACCCCTATTGTGTTGGCAAGTTTTTGCGATCTTGACATAGGCGAGAGTGCATTCCATAACTTGTCCTATGGAAATCAACCAGGAATTGGTCCGGATTACGGGTTACGCACGGGTGAGCCCAAAGATTAATCCTGAGCAGCAGATCAGGGCAATCAATTAAATTGTTCAATAATTTGAAAAGAAAGCACAAATCTAGGTACTCTCTCCTTTTAACCAAACGAGACAATCCCAAGTAGCCTAGCAACAAGTCGTAGTTGGAGTCCAAGGAGATGTGAAATTTAGAGGAGAGGAATTTCACAAATCTTCTTTGAAGTCTTTCAATACGGGTAATGTGCGTCAAATGGTACGGATGCCAGACCGTTGAACAATATTCGAGGTGCGACCTGACGTAAGCGACAAACAACAGGTTTAAGACTCTTAAGCTGGTGAACTCATGAGCATGTCTTAATATAAGACCTAGCATTTTATTCGCCTTATTTACGATTACATTTACGTGAGATGTAAAACCAAAGTTGGAATCCATAGTTACGCCTAGATCTTTGAAGCTACAAACGGTTTCAAGCTCGTTGCCTAACAAGGTGTACGTGTGATGCATACGGATTATCTTTCGCGTAAAGCGAATAGACTTGCATTTAGCAATATTTAATTGGATAAAGTTAGCATTACACCACGACTCGAATGAAAGTAAATCATTGGAGATCAGGTTGTAATCCTGATTAGAGTCAGCGATTTTGAAAATCTTTAGATCGTCTGCAAATAAAAGGAATTTGCAGTGCTTGAAGGCCCATTTGATGTCGTTGACATAAAGTATAAATAATAAGGGTCCGAGATGATAACCTACCTTGTGGGATACCGGATGACACTGGTATATCTCGAGAGAAAGTTTTACCAATTTTCACCTTTTGATGTCGATCGGACAAGTAGGACGAGAGCCAATTAAGTATGTTAATACCAAAGCCAAGCTTACCCAACTTGAATATTAACCGTTTAATATGGACGCGATCAAATGCCTTAGAGAAGTCTGTGTATAAGCAGTCAACGCTAGAGCCAGATTCCAGGTTGTTTATGACATATTCTGAGAAGGTGCATAAATTTGTTGCAGTTGATCGGTGTTTGAAGAATCCGTGTTGTTCTTCAATAATAACTCCTTTAACCACCCAATAAAGCTTTTCAGTGATAATCCATTCAAAAAGTTTGGGGATCACTGATAATATACTTATTGGTCTATAGTTACCGACGTGGGAACGATCCTTGCCCTTGTAAACAGGCGTAATTGACGAAACTTTCCAGGCGCTAGGGAAGCAGGAAGTCTGCAATGATTTATTATAGAGCAGTGTTAAAGGCTTAATTAGACTTTCACTACAATTTTTCACGAATATTTCAGGGATACCATCCGAGCAAGGGTTTAAAGATGTCTTAAGTAAACGTAACTTATCAGCTACTTCCTCTTCACTGATCACGATATTCGTCAAATCCACACAATTCGCTAGGTAAGAGTTCCATTCGGTATTGTTAACGTTATCAGGGTGAACGCAGTAAACATTCTGAAACGAGTTTGCAAAGAGGTTAGCTATGCCAGAAGAGTCTTCACAACTGACTGAAGCGTCGTGCATTTTTGAAGGAATGTCACTATCACTGAATTCAGACTTGCTTTTAATGAAGGACCAAAATTGCTTGGGAGAATTATTTAATATCTTGCATTCAACATCGATAATATGGTTCTTTCTGTCGCATTCAATAGCCGACTTGCAGTATTTTCTTGCTTCGGCAAAATGTCGATATGTGTCCACATTCGGGAAATTCTTATATACCTTGTGAAGACGTTTCTTATTTAGGATTAATGACTTGGTACGCTTGCTTATCCAGATAGGGAAGGTGTCACGTTTCTTCTCGAATTTTAGTGGTACAAAAGATTTAATTACTGAATGAACGACATCGTTAAACTTGTTTACACAATCATTAATAGAACAAAGTTTGCCAATAAAATTCCAATTGACCTGGCACAACTGGTTGTTTATAATGGAGTACGGAGCATTTAAGAAATCTAAGTATTGACTGCGGCCTTCCGTCTTAAGGAGATCGATGGCAAGATCTGTGAAGGTGCTAAGCAATGAGGGGTGGTTTCTGTCAGCTGGAGTGATTAATGGCAAAGTCTCTTCAACCAGTAAATGGCTGCGGTTGTAGAAAACACGGTCTAGAATAACATTATGAAGATTAGATATAGAGTTGAACTGTGAGAAACAGTTGGTGGAAAGCTCATCGCAGACAACTTCTTCAACTTGTGACGATACATTGATTGCTGATAGTGATGCACTGAAATCGTGTGACTGCCAAGATAGTTTAGGTAGGTTATAATCACCAATAATACAAATTTTACGGTTCGGAAATTGTTGAACAAACTTGCTAACCTGAGTAAGGTGACTAGTGTACACATGTTCAGAAGAATGTGGAGGAATATAAGTGGCACAAAGTAGAATATTGTCATTACCCAGATTGATGGAGATCCAAACTTCTTCCCGATGCTTGAATAAAGCGGGCATTTCGCTAGACGATAATGATTTCAATACTGCAACAAGCACTCCTCCTCCAAGCGATTTAAAACTGGTATCGCATGATCTATCCGTGCGGTAGACTGTATACCTATTGTCGATGAACTCGTTAGTGTTAAAACTAGAAGATAACCATGTCTCGGTTAACACGATTACAGAGTAATTTTCATTTAAAATGCTTACGTATAAATTGTTAAGTTTAGTACGTAAGCCACGAACGTTTTGGTAAAATATTTTTAAGGATTGTTGGTTGTCGTTAATGGAATTTGAAAATTTGAAGTGCGTATATGATGATTATTATTGTTATTCCAGTGCTGTCTTTCGTAGAAAATTTTTTTCGCCATACCAGCTGGCCAGAAGGAGGGCTCCAGTAATTGGTTAGAGTAAGTTGAATCGATTGAAATTTTGAAGGAGCTGTAGTGCTCCGGATACTTAGCTTGGAGTTTCGTAACCGTCACATTTGGTTGAATTCTATCTACAACATCACCTAGTTTATCGACTATATATTCGTGAACGCCTGTCTCACAGACTACGGGACTTACACGAGTAAGATGAATTTTCGTGTTGTGTATTCTTCTAGGTATAGCGGCAAAACTTACCGGTATTGTGTCATTGGGTGATTGATTTGAACCTATTACAAGTTCTCTTCTCTTTGGTCGATATGGAGCATTTTTCCCTTTAGATTCATTCTTTTTTCCATTATTTACAATACTTGCAATACTTTCGTGAATTCGTCAGCGTAGAATTGCTTTGTTCTATATCCACTTTTGTAAAATTTGAGTTAGCAGTTTTGTTGGACAAATAAGAATTTCCTTGTTGTATATCCACATTAAAATAGCCAATAATAAAATCCCAAGTATGATTTTCCAACGTGTGTTTTGTTCTATATCCACGTTATGCAAAATTTGTTTGTTCTATATCCAAACTATTTTCAGGAATCAACACTTTGAATGCTTTATTCAACTGTTTTAGATTAGATTGCAAGATTGCTGATTGCGTAAACATACGAGAAGGCGCCACCCATCAAGAAAACCGGGATAAATGAAACCGGGATGTGAGAGAACCTCGAAATAGCATTAAAAAGTATAGTTGCGGTATGGGGCAGTAAACTATATTACGTTTCACCCCCAAAAAATCGCGTAAAAACAAAAAATAATCAATGTTACATGTACGAGAGAGGAGCTGCATCTGCTGGTGCGAAATACTCTAAGTGTTAGGGTCATTAAAACTGCACGGACTGTCAATAGAATGAGCGACGCGCGGGAATCTCGTTAATTTTAACACTGAATCGGGTTAAAATAGGTTTTTTTCAAAAATTTGGGCCCTTTTCTCGCATAATATTTATATAAATCTACTCTATAAACCTTGTTCTTTAGTGTGTAGCTGAAGAAAATTTGTTTCGAGTGGTCAGAACAACTGCACTGTAGCCTAAGTTTTTGTTAAATGTTAATATTAAAAAAATGTTCACATTAAATTGTTTATGTTATGAAAATAAACATTATAAAACGTTTTATTTCTTTTCTAATAAATTTATTGACATCCAGTAGAATGTGAGAAAAAATATTGTTACCCCTCATAATTATCCCTATATTTTGTTTTATATCCAGATAAATTAAACTAAAAAACACAAAATTTCAAATTTTGTTCTATATCCAAATGTAATTAATTAATTTAACAGTAACATAATTACTCAACAAAGTTGCTTTTGAGGTAAAATAGACTTATGTTATATATTTAAGATAATCTATATCTTAAATTTTAAAAATCTTGTTATCACTTCGAAATTTTAATATTTTAATTTCATTTTGATTTATCTCGAAATACACATATTGGATGTAGAACAAAGCAATTCGCCCAGTCGACGCAGTGATATCACTGTGATATCACTGTGACAAATATTTTTGATGCAGTGATATCACTGTGATGTCACAGCCAAGTATTAATGTCCGCCTCAGTGATATCACACTGTGATATTGCGATATTTTGTGACGCTATTGTGATACGCTGGCTATACTCATGCGACCTTTTGTGATTCTCTGGTGATATACATGTGATTTCTAAATAATTTATTATATTCGTAATAAAAAAATGAATTTTAGCAAAATTTAAAAAATATTTTTATACAATTTTCAAATTATGTAAATTCTGTATTACGTCTATGGTATAATTATTATCTAATGGTATAACATCGCACGAAATTCTACACCAATTTTAAATGTTCTGGAAATAAATTATTTGTAAATTTCATAATTTTAATACTAATTTTTTTTTAAATATAACTTACCTGAACAGAATTCGAACCCAACATCAATTTTCGTCCCTGGTTGATAGTTCTCAGCTCTAACCACTTGGCCACAAAGGCTGTTACTATTAATTACAAGTTCAACTACTTATAAGATCGTATATATTTATTTCATATCAATAAATTATACAATTGAAGTACTTTAATTTTTACTTCAATTTAATATGGAAATAAGTTTTTTATAATACAGAAATTGGAATTTTTAATTTTTTAATAGTATTAGTGACTTTTTGAACATATTCATTAATTCTTAGAAAATATAACAAAAACATTATCTACATAAATAATGCGAAAATATTAGAATTTTAACTGTAATTTTAATAAATATACGAAGAAATTTTATTCAAAAATTACTTCAGAAAACATTAATGAACTGGTTTATGTTCTTGTTTTTTTCTGTTATAATAATTCGCTGTGGAGAAAGGTTGTAGATCTTTCAAAAACCACGTGGCTCATTTTCAGAAATTTCAAATTTCTATGCAATCATACCTTATTTCTCTAATATTTTTTAATTTATAAACTTACTAATAGGTATTCTTGCTGTGAACAATAATATTTTTAATTTTTTTCAAATATTCGGAATTTTTTTCCAAAAACATCGTGTGTTATAATTCCGATGCTTCACGCGTGTCTATATCATGTAAGCATGACTTATTTCTCTAATATTTTTTAATTTGAAATCTTTCTAAAATATATTTTTGATATTAACAATAATATTTTTTAATAAAAACAACTATTTAAAAAAAAAGTTTATTCAATTATTTTAAAATGTACATATAAGTTTCTAACTAAAAACCAAATAATATTATGTGGCAAGTGCAACGGTGAAACGAGTGGGTATATTCTTATTAAATTTGGATTTATGTAAACCGAATTCAATTTTTAAATTTAATGATTAATCCACGATAGGTATTATTAAAAAAGTAACAAATATCAAATCTTCAAGAATGTTTTGGAACCACGTGGTTCATTTTCAGAAATTTCCAATTTCTATGCAATCCTACCTTATTTCTCTAATATTTTTTAATTTATAAACTTACTAATAGGTGTTCTTGCTATGAACAATAATATTTTTAATTTTTTTCAAGTATTCGGCATTTTTTTCCAAAAACTTCGTGTTTTATATTCCGATGCTACACGTGTCTATATCATGTAAGCTTGACTTATTTCTGCTTATTTCTCTAATATTTTTTAATTTGAAATCTTTCTAAAATATATTTTTGCTATTAACAATAATATTTTTTAATAAAGACAACTATTTAAAAAAAAAGTTTATTCAATTATTTTTTTAATTGTTAATTCTTGGTGTAATTTATGATTATTCTATTGTACCTACATCTAAAGAACAATTAAGTAAAAAGTTCGTCTAATCATACTTCTAATTAATAAATTAATCTAAATTCGTTTAATTAAAAAAATTGAAAAACTTCAATATAAAAAATTGAATTCAATATTTACACTTCTTTCGTGATAATATTGCAAAACTACATTTACTAATATATTACACTAAGGTATTACGTAAGACGTTTTTTCCTACTTTTGGACTCCCCCCCTCCCCCTAGTAAGAAAAAATATGAAAATGTATACCCCCCCCCCCACACTAATCTTACGTAAGATAAATTATTACCCAATGACAAGCCAGATATTAAACATTGACAGTGAATAAATGAAGATAATATGTTTATTTTATATTAAAAATAATGTTATTCAAACAATAATTTACTTTATAGTGTAAGAAAATTGCGAAAAAAATCCAAAATCGGTCTAAAAAATAAATAATTAATAGTATTGTGTTTCACATTAACAATAATACCAACAGCACCTAAATTAGATTAAATAATTTTCAAAATTTGAAATTTAATTAAAAAAATAAAATCTTACGTAAGAAATTGTCTTGACCCCCCTGCCCCCGAGTAAGAAAAAATAAGATTCCAGCTACCCCCCCTCCCCCTAAACGTCTTACGTAATACATGAACGGCCCCTAATTCTTAGTGATAGAATGCACGTGTATATTAAGATGATTATATAAATTCATAATATTTTTTTAATATCCCTTCTGTGTCACAAATGAAGCATCGATGCGATATCACTTGGTGATAAATCACCCGACCGTCACAAAAAGTGGCACGAATATCACCTAGGTGTAACAATATATGTCACATTTCAGTCACATTAGGTAGCATGAGTATCACAAGGATCAAGTATTGCTATCACTCCACTGTAACAAAAATAAGTGGCTAGAATATCACCTTCGTATCACAAATTGTCACATTTAAACAGAAAATTATCGCAGGAGTGTCCAGCATATTACAATAACGCCATAGCGTTTGCTGTGGAGATTTATTTATTATAAAGTTTCTTTATAACATTTGCAATAAATTATTAAAAATTAAAAATATTTAATATTATTATTATTATATATACAAAATAATGAAAAATAAATTAAAACAGTAGTTATATTTTGTAATCTTATATTTAATATTAATTTTTAATGGCTAAATAATCACATATTGTAGAAAGTGACTAGAAACTTATAATATGTTCACATCGTTATACTAATTTTTAGGGATGCGATTATTTAAATTCATAATATTTTTCAATATCACACCTGTATCACAAATGAAGCATTGGTGCGATATCACATATAAGGTGATATATATCACTTTGGTGGTAAATCACAATAAGTCACAAAATATCACATGAGTATCACATGGGTATCACATGGGCATCACACTGTGATATCACAACTGTGACACAAATGAGGTATCACAGTGATATCACTGTGATACCTGCGTCTACTGGGTCTACGCTGACGAATTGGTGAAGTGACAGCAGCCTGGTTTATAACCTCACTTTTGGTTAAGGGTATAACTGAAGGTGTGTTTATATCAATACTTCGTACCGAGTTTAAACTTGGCGAATTTGATCGCGTTTGCGTTGAAATATGCGAGAGCTCGTTCACCTTCTCTAACAGCAAATTATTATTTAAAGATTTTTCTTGAATAAGCTCCTTCATGGTTTGAATTTGCTATTTCAAGCTAGTAATCAGGTCACAGTGTACAATTGAACAGCCATCAGGGTACCAATTAGATAAAATAATATTGTCTTTATACTTATCCGATAACTTTCTAGTAATCAATAGCTCAACCAACTCGTCCTTCTTCATCTTGTGGAATTCTGCTGCCAATTTTGCATTTTCCTGTGCCATTTTCAATTCGTATATTCAATTCAAAAAGCATAACCGAAATGTTTGGTGCGGTTAAAACACGTCCGTGCTGCTCGTCTTGAATCACTTGAATCACAAAACACTTGTTTTCTTTTTATTTTTTTATATCCTTTTATAAACGAACGTTTGGGGGTTGAAGTTGCAACAGACTTTGTTAAATTTTTTTTGTTTTATCTTAAAGAGCGTAGGTTGATTTTTATATTAGAAGTTGGTTAGGTTTTTTTTATCACGCCCTTCAGTTAGTAGGAATAGGGAGTTGTAACGAATGAGAAGAGGCAAGTCCGGTCCTGTCTGGTGTTTGCGAATAGGGAGCTGTTTGATTTTGATTATTGAGATTATTGGAGAGTTTTTAGAATATTGCAACACGAAGAACAAGATACGAGGTATCAAAGAAGCTGTGGATGTGTTGAAGGAAAAAGATTTTGCAGTTGTGAGGAGCATAACCAGAATTTGAGTATTTGAGGTTAAGGTGACACTTAGGCTAAGAAATTTGTTTTAGGGGTTTCGATAGTAGTGTGAGTGCTTTCGAGGGGTTGACCCGAGTGCTTGTGCTGACGCTGACGATTGATATAAATCACTGTTTTTGATCAAATTTGAAAGACACTTTTCGCGTGCAATATTGGTTGCCTAATTATAACGAAGCACCTGCAAATGAGTTTTAATAAAGGTGAAAGAGAAAGAGCAAACAGCGTACCATCAATTAAGGAATACTTAAAGAGAGGTAGAAGAGAATTGGATACGAGTGCAGAGGAAGAACGTATTTTCCGGAGAAGTAGAAAAACAGTAACATCACCAAAAAAGTTAACAGAAAGAGAAATAAAAGGGGATAACATGGATGAATTAAAAGAAATGATGGCCGGTTTGACTAAAATGGTAACTGACGGTAATAAGGTAAACATGGAGATAAAGGATAAACTAGTTGAGATGGAAACAAAATGGAACGCTAAAGTTAAGGAAGTGGAGCAGGTGATTGGAGGTTTGGTAGAGAATGCAACTAAACAAAATGAAAGAATAAACTTCCTTGAGGAGCAGCTAGAAAAGAGTGAGAGAGATAAGAGAAGAGATAACATAATAATAAAGAACCTTCAAATAGATGGAATTTTAACACCGGGAAAAGTAGAGGAATACCTGAACAATAAGTTACAGATGCGGATAGAGGTCGTCGAAGCATTTAAAATAGGAAGAGTAATTGAAAAGCAAGTAATTGTGGCCAAATTGAGGAACAACGCACAAAAGAAGTTGATAATGGAAAGCAAAAGTAAACTGAAGGGTGCTCCTGTTTATATTGAACACGACATGACCAACAAGGAAAAGGATATCCAGAATCAAATATGGTCCCTGGCAAAAATAGAAATGGGAAAGGGTGAGAAGGTGAGGGTTGGATTTCAGAAATTGATCAAACAGAACAAAGTGTATATATGGGACAAAAGAGATAATGTTTTGAAACGGAAGAACGAACAGGATCAGCATGCAAAAAACTAACGCAGTTGGGGAGAGGAGTAGCTGGACATTCCCAGACAGGTACTCCAGAAAGGAAAGCTGGGGAATATACAAGGATAAGGCATGAAATGGAGATGATTGATATGGGACAATTGGATAAAAAGAGTGGCATGATGAAAAAGGGGAGTAGGAGTAAAAAGAAAGAAGCAATTAGAATAGCGACGTGGAATATAAGAACACTTTTGAAACCTGGAAAAATTAAGGAAATTGTTAAAGAATTGAGAAGATATAAGATAGAAGTGGCAGCACTACAGGAAACTAGATGGAAGGGAGAAGGGGAAATTAGAGGTGAAGATTATGTATTGCTGTATTCCGGAGAAAGTAAACAGGGGAGTAGGGGTACTGGTTTTGTGGTCATGAGGAGATATATGAGGGATATACTGCAATTTAAACCAATGGGTGGAAGGCTTGCTTACTTAAGAATCAGAACGAAGCCAAATAATCTGTCAATAATAAACGCTTATGCACCCACAGAAGAGAGTTCCGAAGAAGTAAAGGAAAGGTTCTACTATGAATTGGAGACGCTTTATGACCTAACACCAAAACACGACACTGTAGTTGTAATGGGGGATTTTAATGCACAAATTGGCAAAGAGAAAATTATTGAAGAGGTGGCTGGAAAATTTACTATACATGAGAAGACAAACGACAACGGTGTTAGACTCTGTCACCTAGCAGCCTCTTTGGATATGATTGTTAGTAGCACCAAATATGAGCATAAAAAATTACACAAGATCACATGGATGTGGCCCGGTTGCAATAGCGATGAAGGTAACCAAATAGATCATGTAATGGTAACAAGAAGGAGAGCCACATCAATAAAAGACGTAAGAACGTATAGGGGCGCAAATGCTGATACGGACCACTTTTTGGTGGTCGTAGAAATGAAACAAAAAACCATGATATCAGACGTAAAACATCGAACTAGGAAACGGATAGGAATAGAAAAACTTAATAATGAAGTCTATAGGAAGGAATACGAAGAGAGAGTGAGCGCGGAAATTAAACAGAAGAAAAAATGCAATTACATAAGCAAGATGTGGGACAATATTGAAGATAGCATTAGATAGAGCGCCTCACAAGTTTTAGGATATGAGAAGAAAATGAAATGGAAACCATGGTTTGACGATGAATGTGAAAAAATTAATAAAGAAAAAAAAAGAAGCACGATGTAAATGGCTGGGAAGTAAAGAAAGAGAAAACCTGGACGAATTCAAAAGGAAGAGAAAGGAAGCCGATAGATTATACAAACGAAAGAAGCAAGAATGGATAGAAGAGAGGATGAAGGAAATTGAAATAAGTAGCGTTAATAATAATGTAAGGAGGTTTTATAAGCAAATCAAGAATACGAAAAAGAAGTATGAAATAAGAAACAAAGGAATGAAGAACGAAGAAGGTGTATTGGAACATAGGTCAGACAAAATTAGGAAAATATGGGAGAAACATTTCAAAACGCTTTTAAACACACAACAGAACGAAGATGTACAATGGGAACAGTTGGAAGATACACAGAATGTGGATGAAGTAGATGAACCGACAGACGAGGAAATAATAGAAGCAATTAAGAAATTGAAGAACAAAAAAGCACCTGGTACAGATGAGATCACAGCGGAGATGATAAAGAATGGGGGTGAAAAGGTAATTTTCGAAATATGCAGATTGGTGAAACAGATATGATTGAAGGAAGAAATGCCAAAGAGATGGAGAGAGGGGACAATAATAGTGATGAAAAAAAGGGAAGCGCAGAAGAATGTAGTAATTATAGGGGAATTACGATTTTAAACACAGCGTACAAGATACTGTCGACAGTCATTCACAGTCGCCTAATCAAATACACTGATGAAATAATTGGAAAATACCAGTTTGGTTTCAGGAGAGGAAGGTCGACGGTGAATGCGTTGCACATAATTAAGCAGATCCAAGAAAAAAGCTATGAATATGATATAGATGTGCATATGCTGTTTGTGGATTTTAAACAGGCTTTTGACAGCATTAATAGATCCCAATTACGAAACGCTATGAAGGAATTCAAGATACCTCCAAAATTGATAAGAATGACCTGGATAACACTAGTAGGAGCAGAAGCCAAGGTGAGAACGATGGAGGGTGACACGGACAGCTTTGAGGTGAGCAGTGGTGTGAGACAGGGTGACGCGTTGTCGGCAACCCTGTTCAACATTGCGCTTGAGAAGATAATCCGATCCACCGGCTGCTGGGGAACAATAATGACTAAGGAAAACCAAGTAGTTGCATATTATGCGGACGATGTGGTGATTATGTCAAGGACGAAAATGGGAATGATAGAGATAATGAGGCTCATGAAAAAAGAAGCAATTGGAATGGGATTGTAGTATATTAACCAAGGCAAGACGAAATACACGAAGTGCACGAGAAAAAATGATGACACTATGAATCAATTAATTGTAGACGACGATGTTTTCCAACAGGTAAAGGATTTTAACTATCTTGGTGTGCTAGTCAATAATAAAAACGATAGAAACACTGAGATCAAGGCAAAAATACAGGCAGCAAATAGGGCGTATCATGCAAATAAACAATTACTAAGAGATAGGCAAATATCTAAAACAACGAAGATTAAAATATATAAAACATTGATAAGACCTGTGCTCACTTATGCAGCGGAAGTTATCTGTTTGACAAGGAAAGATGAAGAAGATTTAAGAGTATTTGAAAGGAAGATCTTGAGAACGATAGTGGGTTATAAATGGATAAACGATCAATATAGATGTAGAAATAACGCGAAACTGCTTCAAGAAATGTCTGGAGAGGATATAGTGAAGTTTATCAAGGCTCAGAGAATGAGATGGTGGGGCCATGTGATGAGACTTGATAGTGAGGAAATCGAAAGAGCAATAATGGCATGGAAACCTGGTAATGAGAGAACAAGAGGAAGGCCGAGATTGAGATGGAGGGATGGAGTGGAGGGAGACCTGGAGAAGATGGGAGTGAGGGAATGGCCCCAGATAGTGAGGAATCGTGCGGCATGGAAGAAAGTCATAAGTGAAGCTACAACACATCGAGACCTGTGATGAGATATAATGAGTTGTAATTATGAGGATTAATCCACCTCAACAAATGGATTTTGTAAGTCCGTAAAGGACAGATATATTCTGTTGCAAAATGTAATGCTACAAATAATAATAAATATAATAATAATAATAATAAATAACGAATAAAATATTTTTAGTTAAATCGGCTTGACTAATTTGGGAACAAATTTCAGCCGATGTAAATATTTATATGAGACTTATAGGTTAATGGCAGAAAACTGTAAAAAGAATAGGTTACCTTAATGCCAACAACTTTAATTAATTTAAATTATACAAATGTTGTTTAGAGGACACCTAAGGCAGACACAAATTTGTAAGTTTTAGCCACTATTAAGGGAAGGTCCTCGATTTCTCCTGTATCGTATCGTATGTTTTTGGTTTCGCAAGGCGTACGTTCTCCTGAAAGTGTTTTCGGTTAGCAAGACGCTTTCCTTTCATTACATTTCCCACCTACCATTCCCGAGTTGCTTTCGGTTCAACAAGGCAAATCACTCCTGTACATTTTGGGTTAACAAGACGTAGGTCCATCCGAGAGTGTTTTCGATTTTACAAGGCACTCCGACAAAATCCATGTACAAGTGAGGTCACTGCCCCTGCCATTTTTAGGTTGGAATTCATGGGGCCCGTTTTATCAATGGTGGGTGTAAATTTCCAAGTTCCGGAAGCCAAAAATTCTGTTTAGTTTAAAGAAAGTAAAGATTAGAGTAATTACCACCCATTGGTAGTTATTTAGTTTTAATGTTATTAGTAAGAATTACGTACCGTTCTAAGGAGAATCCAATTATTTTTTTTTTGATTGATTAATGATAGAAATAAATTATCGAGTGGAAGCCACAAACTAAAAGAAAACATTCAAACGTTCGTTGCGCGTTCATTGTTTATGAAAATACGTCAGGTGACTAGCGGTAAGATTGAACTACTACGACATGACCGTACTCAGCCAAGGAGTCCAATATAAATTGACTTAATATTTTTTCTATTGTTTTTAAATTAATTAACGTGCATATTTCAAATAGCCCAAAAACCACATAATCAACATCAAATGGAACGTCTTAACACCTCAAAGGATAATTGCAGTTCCAATAGTAGCATCATACACCAAATAAATCCGCAGGCCACACAACACATTCCAGATTTCATTCTTTTGGAGGCGGCAATATATTTAATTTAAAATTAAACAGGTTTTTGTTGGTTGGTTGGTTTGTCGTTTTCAACCATCCTGTATATAAAGTAAATAAAGCAAAAATGCCTTCATCGCACTTTTAGTAGGTCAAAATTATACATTTAATTCATTTACACTTTAAATAAGCAAACTGCACTTCCGTAATGTAAGCATATCATAGTTAAATCATACTCATCGGGTCAATTAACTTTAATTAAGATCTAGCATTTAAAAATGTGATAATTTAGCAATTAAGTTTTGTATAAATAGTGTACATATATAAAACTTAATAAAATCAGTATCATTTAAACCTACAATTTGAGTATTACTCAAACCACATAAGTTAGGAAGGGTACTTCTTGCCACCTTCTCCTAATTTATTCATACATCAACAATATAAAAAGCTGGGTTTGCTTCGTAGAATGGACAATTTGCTTCAATAAGTACCAGGTAGGTTTATGATAATTATATGGTGCGCCATACAAGTATTTAATTTATCTGAGCTGGTCGAGGCAAGGAATGATTGTTGTTAAGTTCAGGATTTTTGTATGTATTGGGGTTTGTTGCTGGGAAGACAAAATTTCACAGCAATCTAAATTATCTAAAAAACTATATGATAATATTAATGATCTTATCATATTACAGAATTTACCGTGAATAGATTAAATTGGACGATTTTTTGGAAGAAATTTCACGTTTCCGCCGCTTTAAGTCGTTACACATCAGACTTAATTATATAAAAAGTGTTTATACAAAAAATATAGGGAATTTAGTTGTCTTCAAATTTGTATCAGACACTCTTGTGCTAGGATCAACCGTTGAGGAAATTATTTTGAAGAAACTAATTTTCTGTACCTTTCATCCAAGATGGTGGACCGCGCTTATGTGAGTGCTTCCACATATAATATAGTGATGAACATTTATGTTTATTATTAGTGTGAAAGGTTTTATTAGTTGGATTTCATTTATTGAGAATTGTTTATTTAGAGCAGTGATTCTCAACCACTGTGCCGCGGCACTTTTATGTGCCGCAAAATTCTAAAAGTGTGCCGCCAAATTTTAGATATATAATTATGTATATATATTGCAATGTCCGACACTGACCACCACGTCAATAGAAATGATAACGTCACGATTTAAAATTTTGTTTATTAATAAAGAGAGCACATGACTTATTTGTTCGAACGTAAAAGTTTATCCGATACCAAAAAGTTTAGTTTAACGTCATAAATTTATTTGAAGAACAAGTCACGGAATGAGGTAACAAAATAAATTCAAAAATGCAGCGATTTAATTCTGTTAATAAAAATGTTGTTAATATTATAAATTAAATTAATTAATAATAAGAAATGTATTTTAAAATCAAAATAATTGTTCAATGTTAGTTTATAAAAATGTGTTAAAACGTAAAACTTAAATAAGCAAAATCTTTACACGTATCGGAGTGCTTCGCAATTCAATGTATCACAAATGGGAAAGACATTTTCTTCAAAAGTTTACTGAACGATCACAGGAGATGCAAGGACTTTAATTCAATCTGAAACATAAAAATTTTATTAAAATTTTACAAGTCACATTGGGCTTGAGCCGAAACTGCAAATTGCAACGTCAAGAATATTGATTTTATATCGACCAATAGAGCAAAATCACATTTGCCTTGAATATACACAGGTAGCGATGGTAAAACAATGGAGAAAAGGAGGTTGTTGAATTAATTTTTATGAATGGTGGTGATTTTGTGCGTGTTCAGCTAAAATTATATAAAACAGTGAAAATTATAAAGAAATTCAACAAAAAAGAATATTAATAGTTAAAAGCATCGTACTTACGTATTTTGAAAGTTAAATTGGTAGAAGATTGCGAAGAATCACGATTATTTTTGGAAAAACTTGGTTACACCACGAGGTAAACGCACTCACAAGGAAATTTGCATCCTGAATTATTTCTACACACCGAAGGTCATCCACCAAGTGCAAGTAAATAGTTTCATGGTACATGAACCCAGTAAACAGAAATACCCTAGATCTCATTAAAGGTACCGTCCCATTAAAAATTATATTAAACATAAAAATTAGTGAAAATTTTGCGAAACAATTTACACGTGCATTAATACGTTTCAAGTTTACTAGAATAAGACATTTGTTAATTAGCTTAAGAATTTTATTGCATTTGAATCATTTACAATTTAAAATTATAATAAATTACCATTTATATTATAAAACGGAGCATAATTTTTGTGATTACATTCCGAAGACCACAATATTCTATTTTCGCATTACGATTTGGTCAAGGAAGGAACCCAGCTTGAGAGAAGGTAGGTCTGTGCTCACCGCAATTGTTAAGCCGAGGCATAATTTCATTTATTTGTATTTATCAAAAATTTTACATACATTTCTATTGACGGGGTACATTTACGTACACTCATACAAAGCATTTACAATAAAACGTGTAGCCCTAATAAAGCTCCGAGGGTATATAGCAATATATATAAGATAATATATAATTTTTAAACTTATCTTTTTCTTTATGTGCCGCCAAATTTTGAAATCGTTAAAAGTGTGCCGCAACAAAAAAAAAGGTTAAGAATCACTGATTTAGAGGGATGTATAGGTTGCAGAAGGTAAGTTTTCCTAAATATTATCCTGTATTTCTATGGTTTTTGATTGTAAGGTCGTTGTGATTGGTTGATCTTTTGGTATGATGCTGTGGTGTGTATAGATCGCTGTGGCTCCTGAGACAATAAGGACTCCATCATAATCTTGTCCTAACTTCTGAGTTTTATTCTAATTTTGGTTGTTTCTTGGAAGCATAGGATTTTTAGCTGTTTGACGGATATTAGTTGTTTAACTTCTGGGAGTGTTCTTATTAGGTTATTGATATTCCATTAAAATGGAAAATGGTTGTTTTCGGGATGATTAGTAGTTTTTTACAGAAGTTTATTTATATGTTCTGTGTCGAGGTTTGATTTGTGCGGCGAGACGTTATCTATATTGTGTTCTTTACATTTCTCGAATACGACCGTAATTTTTGTAAATCTATATTTCACTATTCTATGGAATAAAGCTTTAAAATATTTAGCTGTTTGGGAGCTGTTTGGGGGAGTTCATTAATGATGTTCATGTTTTGGCAATTCTAAGCCAAGTGTCCATATGTTTTGCATTTGAAACAGGTTTGTGTATCAGTAGCTAAGGATATTTTGTAATCACTGTTTTGATAATTGATCATTATGGAGGATGGGATCCCAATTAGCAATTTAAGGTTTCTATAAGTTTATAACAACCTTATCTTAACAAGTGGAAAAGGTTGTCACAAGGTAGTCGTTAAAAGGCGTACAAGCTTAGAGAAAGCTTGTAAAAAGGGTCTAGTTGACGGTCATAATCTTAAATAATGCTTAAAACAACCTTAAAACAATTCTCCCACAAGGTTGTCAAAAGATAATAACAACCTTGACTTAACAAGTCGAAAAGGTTGTCACATCGTTGTCGTTAAAAGGCATACAAGCCTAGGAGAATTTCTGCTACACTCGGTATCATATCTTCTAGGTAACGTGAATAGCGGACATATCTTTGATCTTTCTTTTGATTTTGTCAGACGTCGACTTTGCTTAGAGTCGTTTAATTGTTGAAATATCCCGAATATTTATTAGAAGTAGGGAATATTTTGCTTTTATCCGTTGTTCGCCTAGCGGATAGTATTTTGCGACGTAACTATTGTCCAAAATTATCACAATGGAATTTCTCTGTCAAGGCTGTCAACTGTGAGTTTAAAAACCAAAGATTACCAACCCAATATTTATTTTGCTAATTTGTTCTTCATTTTCCAACCTTTACTCTAATTTCAATGAAATTATTTTTAAAAGCATTTCACATATTGCCTGAAAACATTTCTCACCCTGCAACGTATCACTATTTTGCCATTTTAAGGGTCGGTCGTGTTTTCGGTCAATTATTTCAGTATTAGTGTGCCATGGAAAAATTTGAAAAAATCTATTTTATGTAGAATTTTATACTCTTCAATTATGGTCTGATAATTAATTTTCATACAAGCATAAATAAGCGAGTTATCGGCAAAAAATCGCGTTGGGGGAGCTAAAACCCCCGATTGTGGGAGACGCTGGCGTGGGATTTTAGGGGATATTTGGGGGTTCATTGGAACACTCTAATGTACATCTTTGCTAAAAGCCAACTTGCCCGGAATTGTTGCAAGCTCAAGCCAATTGTTTGGCTCTATCAAGTCGTGGAATTGATAAATTTGGATCTTCCTCAAGACTGTCACTTTATAGCTGCATTATTTTCGGCTGAGCGCCCGGGATGAACAATTCTTATTGTTCGTATGTTGTAGTATACCGAACCAGTGAACCCAAATTTAGTTTCGTAGTGGATTTTAATTATATTCATGCGGTTTTTGATTGAAATTGAAGATATAATAAATTGTAGACCTTCTACTTGACATATTAAGTCAAAAACCAGAGCACCAACACTCTCACTACATCCAGAATTTTCTCTAATAAAAATCAAAGATCCTATTGCAAACACCGAACTTGTGATCTTTACAATAATTTGGAATTTTGTGAATTTCTTAAAACCAACACTTTCCGAGTAAATATGTTTCAAAAACAAAACAATAAACGTAATAACAAGTTTCATATATCAGCAATAAATTGAAGTAAATATTATCATATTACTGCATAACAATTATACCTGGTGGACAGTCGACCACCCGAACATATGCAATTAATATGTAAATCAGTTTTTTAAGATTCCTACTTCCATAATAATGAAGATTATGCTAACTGAAAGAAATTTTTTTCTGCATCTGCAGCTACCCTACACTTTTTATTCCTTCTTTAATTAATGTTTAAAGTGAAATTTTTCCGAAATATCGCATTCTGAAATGCGATATGCATTGTAAAAATAATCACCTGCAAATTACAAATGAAATCTGTCAAAATAAGTTCTAAACAATTATTTTTCCAATGCATACTATATTATATCTTAAAGGGCGCTCAATTTATTGTTGCCCTTTTAACAATAATGAAAAAGGAATATGAAATATTGGATATCTTTCGATTATTACGGTATTCTTAAACAATAGAAAAACAATTTTAATTCCTTATGTTCACTTGATAGATTAGACACTCTGTATAACATGTTGGTGCATTAGAAGGTCAAGCGATAAACTTGATATCTCACTAAGTAGTTGAATAACAAATTGGATAAAAGCAGTATTGCGGGTTAGAGTAAATCAGCAACAACAAAAGCAACCTTTTATAGTTTGTCAAAATGAATGGAACAAATATTTCAATATTTCTATACGCTATTTTCATAAGTAGCCAAGTAACCAACTCATTTGCAGATGACAAATGTAATAATGGTAAGTGTGTGCAGAATTCACATAAGTGTAGTATTTGTAAGTATTACGGATGCTAATAAGCTTTTGATATTATACATACGTATTATGTTTAGATATTAAAATTCTAACGCAAATATTCGAAGAATTGTACTGTTCCATCCATATAGGGACGCAATTAAATTTTTGCGATACTCAGCTAATAATAAACTTTATATTTCTTAGCCAATTTAATAATTTTAATTTAATAATTTTTATTAAACAATTTTTTTTTCTTTGGTGATACGAAGCTACATTTAACTTTTCAAAAATTTCCTTTAATTTATTCATCCACTTCAAATCAAATACACCCGTCACGTCCTTCGCGAAAACTATTTAAGATAGAGCAAAATTGTAAATAAATAATTGCACAGTGCATAAAATTACCTACTACAATAAAGTTGGGTTTTCCATATTTCTATCTTTTATTCGTGATCCGTGAGAAGCGTCCGAAAATATGATATCTTTCGTTGCATTAAGCTTAATAGTAGAATTTATTAATAATTGTATTATTATTAAAATATGGATGGAATATTATTGGGATAATGGAACTCAAATTCAAACAAAATGTTGTCTAGTCGACGTTTCGGATGATTTATTCACTCCATTTTCAAGGCTAAAAAGAAACGAAACGATAGATAAACATGGTTACAGCAATTACAATATCTGTGAGTGGGACGGGACCCAAAAACCTAATCAAACCTACCAAAACAACTAAGGTGTAAATCGTTTGATGCAAAGCATAAAGAGGTGAATCCATGTGGCAGACCATTCAGTAAGCGGCAGTGTCAACAAATTGTATAGTTCACTCATAAATTGAGGATAGTCAAAACTAAAATTGACAACATAAACTGTGATGAAAACTTAACAATAAACTATAAAAAGCCAAAAGGCAACTATAACATGAAAAATAACGTCAAAATAAACAGTTAACAAATAAATGTATGATAAATATTTAAAACAACTAAAATCTAACCAAATTCTGCCAACCTTACTCGGTCAATATTACTGGTACCTACATAAGAAACACATTGGAATTTTAAAATTGCCGCTAATGCAAAATAACTAAATATAAAAGTGGTTGGTAAAAATAACAGAGTTCAATAACCTTGCAACATAAAAAATAAATGCAGCAGGCTAGATACAAGTATAAGTCCCCTCCCTAATCAAAAAAATCGTTATATAAAAAAGAAGACCAGCCAAACATCGAGCAGCGGAGCCCCAACTATTCGCCACCACCCAACACTCGAAGAGGACACAGATGAGGGAAAAACTATCCTTCGCCATAAACTCTGTGCCGGTATTGACGCAGCACATGTCTGTAGCCCGTGTTATTATATTTAAAATCCGTTTGTTTGTTGATGTTGTTCGCGGTTGTGGAGATGTACGCTGCCTTCAGAAATATTCTTTTATAGTAATTCTGCTCGTTGTGCAGAATTTCGACATCTACACGTGTGAACGAATGCGACTCACCGACGCAGTGTTCAGACAAGCCTGTCTTAGATGTTCCTTGTCTGATGTACATACGTCAACATTATCAAGTTAACCACAGGTGTATTAAATATAATACAAACTATATATTTAATTACAAAGAGCGCATCAAAGCAACTATGAATCTAACATAACATCGACCGAAAATAGAAACGTGATATACATGAATCGAAAACACCGTTTTCGGTTCATGTATCATCAAGTTACATTAGATTGTACCAGAATTGCTTATTTTCGAAGAGATAAATCCTTTAGAAAGTAATGATTTCGCGCTATCCTGGAGAAAAAAAAATTTACAACAAAGTGCGAAGGAATTAATCATTCTAAAAACATTTAATTTTTATTGGTATAATGATTTGAAGTATAAAACGTATGCCGTACGTCTGTTTGTATTATATAACTGTCCAAAGGTGCTAGACACTCTGCCACAATATCCTGATGTAAATGTGATTGAAAATTTTGGGATCATTTACACAAAAACTTTCGGAAACATAAAATTACGAGCAAGGGTCAATTAAAGAAAATATCACCAACATAATAGGGTAATATTTGGTCAGACTATATGGCACAGTTAGTAGATTCTATGCAAAATAATTAGAGATGATAAGTAAACATAATATGGGAAACCTCTCAAAGTATTAATTATGATTTTCCTAATTTATTTATTACTTGTTTTATATTTTGTCCGGATTTCAAATTGTATGAAATAAATACAGTTACAGCTAATAATATTATTTTTGTAATGAATTATATTTTTTAATTCGATTTTTTTAAGCTTATTAGTATTACTTCGAGTTAAATCAAATATTAATTTATATTATAATGATCTTATTTCTTACACATTTGTGTTAAAATATCTTCATTGGTCTTTGTGTTATAATTTTGTATGGCGCATTAGTGGACTCTACGATGAAAAGTCAAGAGATCCAATTTTTAAAGGATAGAATGATGAAAAAGTACATGAAGGCTGAATATGGTTTGAGAATTAGTTCAGGTGTTATGTCACAATTAATTGAAAAAAAAATCTCCTTTGTATGTCTGTATAAAATACAATTTGTTGAAAAAAAAAAATTTTAAATGTTATAAAGATTAAATTAGGGTGTCAGTATAAGCCAAGCGTTTTTTCATCTGTTCGCTTCAATCCTCTCATATCGCCAGTATATCAGAAAATAAGTAAAAAGCATCCTTCTGCAAAATTTATTTAATGCAGGCAGACTGGTTCCGTACACTCTATCTGCACATCATCAGAGCCAGACTGATATCGATGTAGACATAAATTACTCAAAATCATTATACTGTAATACAGTAATTAAATTAGTAATGAAATGCGATAAACAAAGACTTCAATATTCATATTATATAGTATTTTCGGGGCCCGTCAAGTTGTCCCCTCCATTTTAAAATTTTTGTGCTGGGTTAGTTAAATTTATATGTGCGATTTCAATATTGACTTTTGACAAAACGTTAAGTTGGCCCCTACTTTTTCAAAATTTGTAAAACGCCTTCTCGTATGTTTAGCATAGTAACCAGAGTCAAAACCGCCCTGGAGGGGTGCAGAGCGGAGCGGAGCAGAGGCGCCCCGAAAGGGTAGGTTTTGACGATGGATAAACCTCCCTATCGAATGCACACCCCAAAAATCGAAGAAAAATTCGCTAAATTTACGTACTTTCAATTTGATTTCTCTCGAAATTTTATGTATACTTTCGCAAGTGAAATTTTTACAGTATACTCTATAAACCTTCCTCTTTGCTATAGGAAATTTTCAATTTTTTTTGGGTGACCAGGGATCGGTCACCGTCCCCGTATGTTGTTATATAAGTTTTATAGGTACTATACTGAACTACTTATACACAAATTTTTCGTGTTAAAGTTTTTTAATTGAAAATATAACGAGTAGTGATAAAATTGACTCATTTTAATATTAAAACCGTATGTGGAACTTTCATGAAAGCGAAACAAGTGTGATGGTTTAGTGTGCAAATAATTCAATTTATTATAAGGAGTTAAGTTTACCTAAATGTTTCATTAAAAAATAATAATACATTTGACAAAAAACCAGAAATTCGATTTTGCACAAAAATCTGTTCTTAACTTGCCAAAAGTAATAAAAGCGTACATTTTATGTATTTGCTCGGATTACAGTGTTTATCGACATATTGTTGTGATAGTACATAATATATTTCCCATTTGCCTTGCAATCTTTCGCATATGCAATAATATGACCGACTTTCGCTTTACCTGGATTAAAATTTTCAATTATTCCTCGAAGATGGTATTCTGTTTTTCCTACCGTTATTGTGGAATGGATACTCGATAACTTAATTGTCATAATATCTTATCCATTATGCGTCAGCCATTCTACGAATATATAATTAATTATTATTTTAAAAAAAATTGTTTCGCCGGGTTTTCGTCTTATAGGGTTTTTCAGCAGGTATTTTCTCTTGGAAATTTAAATTGGGATTTTAACTATAGATTTAATTAATTTCATAGTTCCCTCTAAATAATTTATATGTCTACGCTAATTAGGGCCTTACGTTATATTATTTATATTATTAAAATTCCTTTCCAACGAAGCAATGGTTTTGGTGTTAAAAAAAATTGAACCATAATAGCTGTCCATAGAGGTAACAGCTTTGACAAATTAATTATTTCGGAAATTAATCCAGTAACATATTGTAGATTATCTACCTCGCCATCAGAGGATATGAATTGTTGCGATTATTTCAAAATATTTTGAACTCACTCTTTAAACAAAGAATTATAGGAACGTAATACTTCATGGTCATCATGCTCACAAGACGCTGGAATCAAAAGTATTGTTTGTTTCCTCAGATTCCAACATACAATTTTCTCTATCATCAGCAATTAATAATCTTAGCCAGGTCTTCTCTTGATTGCAAATAAGAAAAATTTTTTATTTCCCATTTTGCTCTATTGACCAACAGGTAATTGTTAATTATTCTTTTGTTGGCTAGAGGTTATTCTTTTCTCTTTATCTCACAACAGGTTCTCAATACAATCTCAGTAGGAATTCACTCAATCAATCCGGCAGACAGATTCTTAGTAAGATATCATTAAGATCGTGGTAATTTCCCAATACATATTGCGGTGATCCACGGAGATCGGTACGTCAATGGCAATTTACTGAATCATTAATTAATAAGAACCGCGAACATGCATAAGATTTCGTATCCAAAAGAATAGTAAACAAAAGTTAATTCAAATCGGTTAAGAAAAATACATTTGGTATAAAGTAAAATACAAAGAATACAAAGGTTTTAAAGAACAAATGTAAACAAAACCAAATAAGATCTCTATAAAATTGTTAAAATGAATTATTTGTAAGAATTTTAAAATTGTAATTTGTTTAGTTTTAAAATGTTAGTTAGTAGTTGTGAATATGACGTCGTAGGAACATAAAAGTTAAATCTCGGTAAACGTGATGGACTACTTCAAATTTTGAATAATCGGGTCGAAAGTGGCTAACCTAAAAACAAGGACAATAAACAATAAAAGTGACCAGTGACATTTATGAAAATAAAATACTTACACATCAAGATTGTTGATCAAGGATGTAATAATTTTTGTATCCAAGGAGATAACAAAAACAAAAGGGGGTTCCTCAAAGAATGTAAAAAGCGGGTGGTCGTGTTAAATTTGGCTCCCGACTTAAGTAATTGAAAATTTGCAAAGGTGCAAATTTTAGGAACCTAAATAATTAAAAAGTGGTTAGACACGTTGTTATACGTGCATAGTATAAAAGATAAAGGTAAAATCTACTTACCAGATATAAAATTAGTTAAAAAGTGCAACGACACTTGAAGATTATTTCAACCAGGAAAAGTGGATTTAGATGCACTTACAGACGGAGAACACGAGGTCACGAATCGATAATAGAGGTTAACTGTACTAGCTGATGAAGATAAATGCTGGAAAAATACCAACCTTAGGTGAGCGAACAATTAAAAAACTATATTTTTCGTATACGATCCGCGGTAAAATTCGAATAGTGCGACGGAATAAAAACGTTATTTTTAGTATTAATTTGTGGGGTAGAAATAATAAGAAAACATTGGTCATTTATTAATGTGTTTATTAATATTACTTTGTTGATTGAAATATATTATTACATTTTGTTGAATTTTTGGATCATTATTTGGGAATTTTTGTATTCTCAATTTATTAATTTCACAGAATAAGATAAAGAGAAAATTTCTACAGAACCTACTCTGCAGGTAAGGAGTCTTATGCAAGATAAAGAAAGATTAGCCGTGGCAATATTCAATTTATTTAAGATTTCAATTTTCGACAACGGAAATTCCGTTATTTGTTAAAAGGTAATAAGAATTGCTATTGACGAGGTAAGATCCGACCTCCTCATAGTAATATTACCCATTTTGATCAAACTCAGAAACAACTGGTTTTCCTGGTTATCAAAATTTAAAAATAATTTCAATCTGCATTCCATCCATCTGCTGGATGCGTCGAGACTCCTGGTTAACAACACGAATTACTGAAACCTCCGTCTTGAGGTCGCATAATTCACAACATGGCTAGTTCCGATATTTCGAATTTCATACATATTGCGGTGGTTTCTTGACTAAAAGAAATTAAATAATAAAAATAATAATAATAAAAGAACCAACAGAGTTTTTTAAACGGGGCAGAAGGTTGAATAAAAAAATCACTTACAGCTCACAAAACTATAACTCGGAATGCAAGGATCAAAAATGATAAAGCAAACCATTTTTGCAACTATGTTAAATAATTTATATTTGAAAAATACAATGTTAGCATATAAGAGTTTGTTAATTTAGTTAGTTACAATTGTAAATAATCTTAAGTCGGGATTTACGTGTATCATAAATGAGCGGGAGGTTGTGACAGCGTGATCCGAGGCATCTTAGTTACGATCGGTCGAACCTGTGAACGAAACAAAACAATAATTAATAATTCGTGACATTTTTAAGGACGACAAAAGATAGATCCAAGTTTACTTACCAAGATAGAAAAGCCGGTTTGGTAAATCAAGGCGACGAAAATAAAATTGAATTTTGGTTTTTTTTCTAAATAACCAAGGTAATGAAAAAAAACAACAAAAGGGTTCTCACTACAGAGTCGGTACGGACAACACGTAAACATTCGTGGTCCGTAAGTTTATTGATGAAATACAGAATCAATCCAAATAGTGTTAACCTAAAAAGAGTAAAAGTGATAAGAAAAGCGTGTATAACAGAAAAAGTTTACACATAAATCTACACGCAAATTTACACAAGTGTCACACCGCACCGCCTTAACTAAATAAATTCAAGCACTTACCTTTTCGCAATTGAGAAATGTTGTACGGCCAATGAAGGAGATTATTGGTAATTACCGTTGGAATATTTATGTGGATCGATCAATCGATGTTCAAAAAGCAGGTTCAAGAGCACGTGATAAACAAACAGCCGAGTGGCGTACGTATGAAGTTAGCAGTATTTACGGGGTAAGACCCATAGATTTATATTTAATAGAGTGCCGCGTTTAACAATTGCACGCGGAATTAGCATTGTTTTGGGGGTAGATTTAATTAGTAATAAGGATTTAGAAATTAGGATTTGTGAACGTTTATGAAATTTAATACCAAATTGATTATAATAAAAATTTTGTGTCCAATAACAAAGCGTATCATTTTGGATTTTTGCATTCCGAATCAAAAATTATTTACAGGGTAAGATTGAGAAGGAGTCTAAAAAGCAGGTTGAACCGACAACTAGAGGTAAGGGATTTCATGCACAATAAATCTAAAAGAGCTAGCAGGGAGGGTAAAAATACATTCAAAAATTCAATTAAATTGCAAGAACTTTATAAAAATTACGATAGACGTGTCACTACCCGCACCTCATCGTAATATTTATGTAAGTCTTAATCTGAAAACAGTTTCTAGCAAATATTTAGCATACGCTGTGTTTGCAATACAATCTTTTACTTTATAGCAGTATTAATTTTTTTTCTTTATTGTAGATCAGGTATCAAAAAATGTGACCAGTTCTTATCGGTACTCATCACTATCAAGGAGATACAGAAGACAGAACACTAACACGAAGTAAGTCAGGTGGATAAATTAAATTAATTCATTGTTATTACAACATATTTTGGGAAAATTCCTTTGTATGTAGTAGGTACTATTATATTTATGATAACCATTGTTTTTTTTGAGAAATCTAACCTCCCAGCAGTCGCTCGGGATTTTTAACATGTGTATTAGCTTATTGTACTTCGCACAGCAGCTTTGGTCTTTGAGGTTTTTTTCCTGATTTTTCATGTATTCTGATTCATTTTAAACCTTTTTATATGTATATTACTCGTTTAAAATTTTATATTAATTTTAAATTACATAAGTAAAACTTGTGAAGAAAACGTGGTTTATACATAACATTTGATAAATTAAAAACCAATTAATATAAGTGACACTTGCATGTAATTCTACACGACATCAAAATTAATTTTTGTCATTTTAGCCTGAGCTGTGAAATTCCAACTTATCCACCAAACTCTATATATAAAATCGTCAGTGAACCCGAAGCAATATATAAACCAGGCGATTATGTTAAACAATTTAGCATCTTAGGAATAACTTGTCATGAAGGATATCAACTACCTCCAAAAACAGTAAACCTCTCTAACTGCTTGAATGGTCAATGGTATAATCTACCATCGGCTTGTCTTCGTAAGTACCAAACTGTTTCATTCAAAATACATTCATTCATTCACTTCAGCGCTATAACCAAGAGTGATGGGTTTTTGCTGACTTAACAATTTGCCTTAAAATCTCCAGATTACTTATCTCTTCCGAATTAAACTCCAAACCTCTCTTCAAACATCTCAATGTGGGACGTCGACATCTGCCTAAAAATAAAAACATCTTACATTACTTTCAATGGAACCTTATAAAATTTTTGTTTTACTTTGTCAATTTGGACATAATGACTTTTGCACTTATGTAGGACCAGAACGAAAACTGAATACCACCTTACACGGCTTAAAATAAAGAATAGATTTATGTGCCTAAATTATTGTAGGCTTCTATACACGGTGTAGCAAGAAGCCTTAAAATCAGGCTCCGGGTCAGTCCGCATATCGCAAACGAGTCAAAAGTTATATCTATTTTAATGAAGGGAACTTTTTTAGCCGAAAAAAAAGTTGCCGTATAGGTTGGGACACTATCAAAAATCTGAAAAATAAGGCAAAAAATGAAGTAAAACTGCATGGTATTATGATTAGAATATTTATTGAAACTTTCAAAGAAACAATTTATTCGTTTAGTTTGCTTTTCCTTCAATTCAGAAATGTTTTCGGGCGACGTCAAAATACTACTTTTCATCGACTTTCGTCCACGATTTGTTTTTTTGCTGGAGTTGATGCTTTCAAAGGTCCGATCGAAGACAAAATCGATGTTAAGCCAGATTAAATGGCATTGCAGTGTCTTGGAATAAAAAAAAAGTGGTGTCCCAACCTCTACAAAATAGCCATTTTGTAAACAGTCTAAAAATTACTTTCTGCAACACCTCATTTAAATTGCTCTTTCACACAATGAAAATACACTAAATACAAGACACATTGAACATACATAATTGAAATAATTGATTTAAATTTTGTAAAATTTCGGCACGTAGAAACTACCTTAAAGATGTTTTTTTAAGAAAATTTACGACTTGCTTGGCATACACACAAACCAAACTTTACTGCGACAGTCATAATATAGGTATCACGACTACAAACAACGCAGATATTCCGCTGTCCCAACCTATACGGCGTCCCAACCTATACGACACTCCCTTATATCTGCAGTGGTGGTTGGTTGGGGAAGGCGATGGGTTTTCGACTTCCCAAAATACAGTACTAACTCGGAATAATATTTCTTAATAAAATTAAGAATATGACGAGTTTTTTCTTATAATAAATTAGAATCAATCAAACGCCGGCACAGGACGTTTGAACGCGAGCCAGTTAAGATTGTCGTTTTCTTTATTTAATTTGTATTAGCTGAATTTTTCTTATGAGTTTTAGTATAGGTAGCGGTTAAATGCTATATACCTTTTCCAAAGAAATTTTAAATGTTATATCCCGTTTTTTTATGATTTTGGTGGTGTCTATGGATCATCTTCAGGGATGTTGCAGCTAAAACACCGTTGTCAAAACTGCCCGGAGCAGAGCGGAGGGTAGCGCAGGGTAGGTTTGTACAACGCAACCACTTCAGAGTCAATAAATATGTATAATGTAATGTTCATAATGTTGACAGTTTTAATTGTTCGCGTTCAAACGTCCCTGCGTTCCAACGTCTCGCATTCAAACGTCTGCCGTTCAAGGTCGCGTTCAAACGTTCTGGACCGATTAAATGCACTCGTCTCGTACATATATTATATGTTTTTTATATAAATATTTGTCACGCGTCGTATGATGACAACAAGCGAGATATTCCGCAGTGATCGCCGCGGTGTGACACCATCTCATATACTGTACATGACCATGAAGATACTTCATTTAAAAGTTGTGAAAGGCATATACAACACTTCTTGCTGCTTAAAAGAAACCGAGAAGATCACATGCAAGATGTTGGAGGACCGGCACTTTCTTGACGAATGCGTTGAGAAAAATCTTTCGTTACTCAAATACATACATAGTTCAATACTGGATGAGCCGAAAAAAAGAAAAACGAAAAAAAAGAGAGAAGAAAAAGAAAAGGCCCAAGTTGTTTACGATACTACATCGCCTGAACGACCACTTCAAAGACATTCGGGTTGAAAATCCGATAAGCGACTTGAACAGATCTGGTCAAGGATCCGGTAATATGCCGCAAACACTTTAATAAACTGATCAATGTCATCATGTCGATGTTACAAACAGAACAAAGACAGAATCCATTTGGTGACTAACGAGTGGTAGATTATTTTTTTACAATTGGGTTTCAACATCGAGGTAATGCACACGCTCATATTCTGCTGTGGTTGGCGAAGGATCTGCGCGAACAGGTCGGTAAAGACACGTCACTGACGGTGCGTTTGGACAACAAGTTGTGTTCCGTGCGCAACGCAGACTTGCCTGGTGAGATATACGGAAATTGGGTGCACAACCACAGGTTTACTTGTACAAAGCGAGGTGAGGCCACATGCCGTTTCAATATACCGTACTGGCCGGTGGATGAAACCATAGTGCTCTTACCGATGGCAATCCCAAGCGGACGTGCTCCGCAAATTCTTAGTGGAAAAGTCTTACAATAGTTTGGCCGAGTTTCTGGATGATAATAATATGGCCATCGACGTATACCTCAACACGATCAGATCTACCTTGCGCCGTCCCATGCTGGTGTTCGAAGAGAGCAAATAAAGCGTTTGAAAAACAGCCATAAAGATTGCATTTTGATTTTCGCGGCATTTTCCATTTTTCTAATTTTTGACAGATATTTTTATGGGGCGATAATTCAGCAGTCGAACTATCCACATGGAGAATGGTTTTCATAAACGTCTAGAAAAGTATTAGCAAAATTTTTTAAAAATCATCAATAATTGACCGCCAAGATCGTGTCATGTGACTCCTATGGACTTCTTTCTCTAGGATTAATTTAACAGTTAAAATTATGTTTATAGTAAGACAGATGCACAAATCAGGTTATAGCCGTAATGGGCACTAATTCAATATTTGAAAATTTGTTTAGTGGAATTGGGCTTAGTACACTGACTGCTGTGTTTTGTAATAGGTGCTTGCCCATCGTTAATTTCAACTACTTCAACAATAGTTAAATGCACATATAATCGCAGTATATCGTTGGACAATTGTATCCACCCTGTCGATGGAACAACGGTACGCCTGTCATGTAATACATTCTACGAGGCAGACACTATAAGAAGAAATCCGACACGATCATGTAGGGGAGGCAAGTGGACACCCAATTTACCAGAATGTTATGCAAGTGAGTTGGTAATAGTATATTATTCTCCGCGGCTCGTTAGGGCTTTTTACCGTCAAGGTTGAAATTGTAATTTCATCCGAGACGGTAAAAAGCCCTAACGAGGCGAGGAAAAATAAGTTATTTTATCGCAATCTCGATCAGTAAGAACCAAAATACAATAAATAAACAAATTTGGAGGAAGTATAATTAAAAACAGACATAATTAAAATATTGCAACTATTTATAAAAATATGATGCAAAAATAACTTGCTGAAGACCAGCAAAAAAGGCGTAACAATGTAAGCAAACACTATACAGTGTAAAGAAAATACATTATACGGGAAAAACGCTACTAAAAAAGTAGCATAATCAGTTATCTAATGCATACCAAACGATAAGCGCGGCACATCCTTGTTAATTATGTTCAAAAAAGTAGTGAGGACAATGATGATAGAAGAGTGTTTAAATTCATTAATTGTAACAATGTTACGTTTACCTTTAATAACAAATAAAACATCGCCAATAATTATAGTTAACCCCATATGTAATTAATGTTTAAAGAAAATTCAAAACAAAATATTGTAGCGTAGCCATAAATAAATATGTAGTTCATTTATGCGTTCTATTTTTATCTTTAAAATTGCAGAATAAGACCAGGTGTAGAATGCTCAAAACTCGTAGACTTTCTCAAAAAGCGATGACCCGGCAAATGGTCATCAAAAATAGAGTTTTTCAGCTTCACCTGCCACTATCTTTTGATCGTCGATGGAGAATATGTATCAGCTAGGCTCTGTATGTTTAATACTAAGCCACGAGAGAGTGGGTTCCTCTAAGAGGTTCGTGGATCCTTAAATTGAACTGGCTTTACTAATTTGTCATTACCTTATTTGGGCGCCATGGCTCGGTACAAGTTTTCGATCAACTAGTTACTTATACCCAGTCAAAAATGGAAATAAAAAGTGAAATAAAAAATATTCGTCGAGATCAGAATAACACACTTTAATTGAAATGAAATATTTTAATAATCGTAAAACAAAGAACAAATTCTTGACTACACACATACAATAATAATAATACAATATAACACATATATAAGCAAACTTCGACACGAATCAAATTATCTTTGTTACAAGATGACGTGTTCTATACGTCGTTAAAACTGCTTGAAGCAGGCAAGTTAAAAATTTAGAGCCGTTGAGGACGGTCAAAAAATTGGTGAATCGAGTTCGCATAAAATTTCAAAGGTAGCTATGTTACTGAAGGTATTATCAAAATTTAACAATTTTTACATGGAAAACAATTCATAGAATACTTACAAATTTTAATGGTGTTACGTTTATTAAAAAAAGGTTGGATCGATATGATATGTCTTCGACTCATACTACCATTAGCAAAAATTCCTGCTAATTAAATTTAACCTAAAACAGATATTCCAGAAAAGCACACATGTAAAAAATTGTTAATTAAGAATTATTAAAAAATAGTTGGTATTTGAAAGTGAAAAATGTGTTGATTAAATTTATTTTCTATACGACCACATCTGTTGAAGTTTTGAACGTTGGAAAATTATACTGAGAATTAGCACACCAAAATCGGGACATCTGGCGTTCCATATTTATGGTACCTCGAAAAATAATCGGCTTGCACCAACTGACGAAAAATATTCTGAAAGCGGCACCATAAGAAACTGCAGAATGTCTAGCTGTCCTATGGGGTTGAAGAATCATCCCTCTGGGTTTGTCCAACTGGGCGAGGCTGGAGTAATCAATAAAGATTCCTCGATCAGCTGGTCGGCGAATTTTTTGCCACTGGGTCCAGATTAAAATTGACGGCCATGTTCCAAGTCGGACGGCGCCTCCACAAATTCCCATATTCAAAAAAATCCGATCGACAGTATTGAACGTCAAAAACTTCATAAGTTCCCATATTCAAAGGATTCCAATCGAAAAAAGGTGAACGTTTGAAATTGCAATGGAGACACTCCGCCATGTTATAAAATGAACGGCTTGATTAAAATTACTAAATCCATGAAATTGATTTTCGGTCGTCTTGATCGTAAGGTGTTAAAAATGAAAACCATCACACTACGCACTACGTGAAATGACATCGTCTCAAAATAATCTTGAGTATTGAAAAAAATATTTAAATTGATGAAACTTTAAAAAATTGTCGGACCGCAAAATTTATGCGACCGGCTTGCCCTGAGGCCATTGTCAACTCTCACGAGTGATCATTCACTCATGCGTAGATGTAGGAATATCGTTAAATCAAATTTGTGGTAAATTGGGTTGCATAAATTATAGGCTTTGAAATTTATAATTTTGATTTAAAATGAAATGAATTTAAAATTGATGTTTGGAAACTGAAATATTTTTAAATTGAAACTAAAATTTGTTGACAAAAAAAAGGAATTTTTCCAACGCAAAATTTTATGTAACAAAAGGACGTTACACAGGAAAGTGATAAGCATATAAAAACGAAGGATCTATTTACGAATAATGCAAGATGATTACAGTACAAAATACTTTCGCTTTTAAATAACCAATGTAGTTATTGAAATTAACTTTAATTAAAGATATATTGATCACGATAATTCAAAAGCAAATATAAATAAAAATTGCAAAGTGACCATTAAAATCTCCCTAGACGAGTTAATGAGCTCTAGACAAAAATTATTTATAGCAACAGATAGCCGGGAAGGAACACCTGCTTACGCATAGTCTGTACAGCGGGTTATCTGCTCACTTACTGATCGAGTAGCGATAAAATATTTTATGCACTTCTGACAGTGAAAGTAATACCTCCATTATCGTTTTTGCCAGTAATGTTGCTGATAAAAACCGTCAACCCTAAATTGCTTATTTATTCAATCCTATTTTATTTAATAATGTAACACTAATCTGTGACATAATTTTGATTTTTGATATTTAGTGCTTATATTACAGTCGAATATCAAGTTACTGAATAAAATGAATAAAAAATTCAATTATATTGGGTTCCATTTATAGAGTTTCCACTACTTTGAGATTTCTGACTCTTCGGGGTTGGCTGATCTTTCATTTTCAGAAATGCATGAAACAATATTTTTAAATGGGGGTCAAAGAATATACGAGTACTACAAAAACGTATGCAAATTAAATTTGCACCACTGGCGCAATTAAATATTCAATATCAAGTTTGTATTTACTAGCTTGTGGCTTAAAGAGTCCTAAACAGCAATTGAGTATAATTAATGGTACAAATGCTACTCCTGGAGACTATCCTTGGCAAGTTGCAGTTTATAAAAATTCAAAGGAGTTTATATGTGGTGGGTCAATTATTGCTCAGAATATTATTTTATCGGGTATGTATAGTTTGGTCGTGGACCTAATTGTAATTTTAACTTATGCATCAAATTTTAGCTGCTCATTGCTTTACCAATTATAGCGGCAATGTTTATCCACCTGAAAACTATTTGATCGCGGCCGCCAAATATTATAGGAAATATGATGACAACAGGGATATATTCGCTCAATATTCAACCGTAAGATCTGTGATATTTTTAGAAATTATAATTCACGACTCCTCATAGGTGCTCCACATATTTGTTCCCCAGAGATTTAAGAGTTTTGGAGGATTAAATAGCTATGATATAGCGGTTGTGATACTTAAAGATAATTTCAAGTTAACCGAAAATTTACTACCAGTGTGTATAGAATTAAGTGAAGAATATGAAAGTACGAACTATTTGATAAACAACGGCACTGTAAGTTAATTAACAACTACATGTACACCCAATTATCGGAATTTCATTTTAAGTAAATCTCCACAATATAAAATTTGTTGTACTATTTTAGGTTACAGGGTGGGGTTTAACTACACAAGGCGGAAATCTGTCTGACGAACTACAAGAATTGACAATTCCTTATATTCCCTATCAGAAATGTTACGATGAAGTTCCAACCAATTATCGATCATATCTAACGTTCGATAAAATTTGCGGCGGTTACTTAAATCAGGGTAAGTTTAAATATAATGTTGGATAGTATGAAAATGGTTCCTAAAAGAATTGGTACTGCAATGTAAAAATGACACGTATTTGAATGTATTTTTACGTGCTTTTTTTATAGTGTAGTTTTTGATTGAAATGAAAGTGCCAATTGTTTCTTTTGTTCATGTTAAGAAAATATTGTAATTGTTTATAATTTTGTGTTTTGATTTAGAAAATGTTTAATATCGTATTACCTTTAATTTCTTTACTTGTGAAAGAAGACTTCATATGGTTAATAATGAATCAAGTTTCCTTTCAATTTTGTTCCACCAGTTAAATAAACATTTATGCCCCACTGATGTTACATAAATAAAAAAAAAACTGTTAAACTAACCAAACCCAGTTCAAATTTAAATTTAAATTAAAATTCAAACAACTTCAAATTTATCTTAAATTTTAATTTTTGTCTTTTACCCGCTGCCGTTGTAATGCTCGTTTGTCTTTCTAGTTATAATTTAATATTTATCCAGTTATTAATTATCATATTTAATTCATCAACATTAATTTCACCAACATTCATCACCACCATTTTAGTTTAATCAATTATTGTTAAGTTTTAAGTTTTTTTATTGTTAAGATTGTATCGAATTGCATGAATATACTCTCTCTCTCTTGAGAGAAAAACAGGAAAAAAAATAAATAAACATCAAACGAAAAGTGAGATTAAATAAGCATTGTACAACCAAGGCATACACAAAGCCGGGCAAATTCATTTTAGTAAACTCAAAGTAGTTCAAATAACTGAAGTAAAGTACAATAAATTTAGAATCATAATTAATCATCAAATAAGAACATTATCGACTATAACATTAAAACCATTTGGCAACGACACATCTTTGATTAACATGAGAACATTATTATTATTAAATAAAGTTAATTACGAGGGCTATTTTTTTATCAACTTCTATTAGGTTGGCAATGGATTGTCAGTTATCATATTGACCTGGCGCTTGCGTGATAGTGTTAAGTCATCTATCTGTCAAAACTTCCTAACCGGGTAAGCCATTGCGCAGCGTAGTTTTTATGTGAGTGTTGTTTTATCATGGCCACTATACTCGAAGCTCCCGCCAAATGCGAGATTCGATCTGTGATCCGTTTTCTCCAAGCTGAAGGCAGTCCTGCGGCTGAAATTCATCGAAGATTGTCTGTAGTGTATGGGGAAAAGATTATGAGTGCAAGTGCAGTGCAAAACTGGTGCAGGTTTTATCGGGAAGGACGAACTGACATTCATGAAGATGGGGGTCAGGGACGGAAATCCGTAGCAACAAATGAGATTATCGAAAATGTGAACAAAGCGGTTCAAGAGCGCCGCCGGTTTACAATCTCTGAGCTGTCTACTGATTTTCCTCAAATCTCTCGATCAGCACTTTATAACATTATTACAGTACAATTATCAATTATCAATCAAAATACAATCCAGGCGGCAATATTTTATGAGGAGGGTATACAAAAGCTGGTGCCCCGTTACGACAAATGCCTCAATCTCGGTGGCGACTATGTTGAAAAATAGCTGACATGTATGAGCAACTATTGTATATATTAAAATTTTTCCTATTTGCCTTATTTGCTTTTACTAGCTTAATGGAAGTTGATTAAAAAATAGCCCTCGTATTTATCAAAGGACACTACATACATAATATATAATTTGTCGATCCAACGTAAAGGATTTGATTAAGAAATAGCATTATTTATTTTATTAATAAAGATAAAATATTGTCGGGGACACTACAGTACCTATGCAATAAATAGGTTACTTGCTATATTTATAAATATTGTATTCTATTTTTTCAGGGATATCTTCTTGTCAAGGCGATAGCGGTGGCGCTTTAGTTTATAATATAAATGATCAATATTATGTAAAAGGGATAGTAAGCTCGATTCCATCATCAATGGAATCTGGTGTTTCACAATGCAACTCCCAACAGTACGGACTCTATACTTCCGTTTATCACCATATTGATTTTCTAAGGGAGTATATAACAGATTACGGGTAAGATAACTTGCAAATTTCCTTAAATTAATTCTCCAAATCAGATTTACGCTATAAATTATGTAAATGCTAATTTATGTTTAGTTGGAAGGAATCCCTAGAATGTCCTCGAGATGACTGCACAATTAGGGAAGTTAACAACAGGTATGTATGTATGTGTAAAACCAAATATTTACATTTTGCATATTAAACGCGTGTTCCTTTGAATTATTCTAGCTCCCAAGTTTAGAATATTCAAAATAACGGTGAGAGTGTCTCATCAACTGTCATTACGAACTAACTTGTAACTTTCCTATTGCTAAGATGAAGGTTTATATAGGCCCCTATTAAAAAATTATGTGAGAATGTATTATCACAATTTTGAATAAATCGATTTTGAAGTTAGCAAATTTAACGAAATTCGGTGGTAAAATTTAACGAGATTCCCGCGCGTCGCTCATTCTGTTGCAGGGGATCACCTCACTCCGGCTTGTCAAAAAATCCGTGAAGACCCAGCCACCTGCGCTAACTGCACAGGAAACCACCCCGCAAACTACAAAGGTTGCGTTTCGTTCCCTAAGCCCAAGAGGCGAGAACTTTCAGCCCGCGAAGCAGCTTCCCGCTTCGCTGACCGCCCCACTTACAATTACCCCTCCTCCCAAGGCCCCAATCGACCTTCCTATCTGGGAGTCGCTAGTCGGCATGCCCCTCACAGGGAAGCAACTCACGCCACCCCCACGCCCACCACCTCCTACGATGAGACTCCCTCCCGACAAACAAAAGCAATTTTTGAACAACTTCGTAATTTCAATGCCAATGCCGAACTCGTCCGCAATATTGAAATAATCATGAACGCCAAAGCCACTAATATCACACCCGTTAATGTCTAAACCCAGATTCCAACCCACCACTTTGCAGACGGCTTTTTGGAACGCCAACGGCCTTTCAGCCAAACGAAATGAACTTCTCGCGTTCGCGCACGATCACGACCTTGACGTAATCTTGGGCAACGAAACCCACTTCAGAGCTGGCCAACTGGCAAAACTCCCTTGCTATTCACTTTATAGGAATGACCGTGACGGACGCGGCGGCGGAACCGCAATTTACGTAAAATCATCCATCGAACACGTCGCAATACCGACCCCCGACCTAGAGTACCTTGAAGTCACCACGGTGAGCATCCACACCGCACATCACGGTTGGTTGCAAATCTCCTCCGTCTATAATCGCCCTCAGCAACGCATCCTCAAAGAGGACCTAGAAACCATCCTCGAAGGCCCCGACGCGAAGATCATCGCCGGCGATTTCAATGCTAAACACTCCAACTGGTTGTGTAAACACACAAACCATGTAGGACGTGACCTTCTTTCACTAGCAAATGAGCTGGACTTCGCGATCATCGCTCCCACCTCCCCCACCCACTTTTCTAACGCAGGTACGCCGTCCATTCTGGACATAGCCATTTTCAAAGACGTACAACTCCAATACGACATCTCCACCAGCGAAGAACTAAACTCAGATCACTACCCGGTCCTCCTGACACTTGGACCGCTGTTACCCCCAAAAGGCCCTCCCACGAGAACGACAATAGACTGGACTTCTTTCAAAGACACTCTGTCAAAAAACCTTGGACCAATCCCATTCTTTGAGTCCCCCACTGACCTAGACCACTTCATTGCCAATTTCCAAGACAACATCAAAAAATCCGTTGACGAAACTTCATTTGAAGTCAACACCACGGACGTCAGAGACAAACTCACTCCCTCCCTCAAAGATCTTATCAGAGCCAAAAACCGAGCGAGGAAACTCGCCCGGCGAACTCGCAACCCTGATGACCAAAGGTCATACAACCGGCTCAAAGAGCAAGTAGACGTTAAAGTCAAAGAATTTCATGACAATGAATGGTTAGACACCATTAACTCCCTATCATTTAAAGACATGTCCGCATGGCGCATGGCCGCCGCCCTCCAGGGGAAAAAGAAAGTCACCATCCCAATTCTCTCCCGCCCTGACGGCACTATTGCCCGGAGCGATCTTGAAAAGGCTGAAATCTTCGCCGACAGCCTCCAAGCTCAATGCTACCCCAACACCACAAGATTAGACCAAGACCATATTAATTCGGTCGAAAATTATGTCACCACCACCCTAAACACCTCCGATGACTCACATATCACCCCCGCCTCCCTTCTGGAGGTCACCATTGCCATTAAACGCCTCAAAAAGAGGAAAGCCCCAGGTCCCGATGGCATCACCAATACCGCCCTCAAAGAACTCCCCCAAAAAGCCAAAGTTGCCATCACCGGCATAATTAACGCATGTTTTCGACTCAACTACTACCCACAAATATGGAAAACCGCTGACGTAGTGGTAATCCCCAAACCCGGTCAAAATCTCAAACTTCCGAAAAGCTATAGACCAATCAGCCTGCTCCCTTCCATCGGAAAAGTAGTTGAAAAAGTCATTCTCACCCGTCTCCAAGAAGCCATGTTCGATAACAGTATTATTCAAAACGAACAATTCGGCTTCCGTGCTGGACACAGCACGACCCACCAAGCCCTCCGATTAGTTGAGCACGTCACGCAGGCACTCAACAAAAAAGAATTCACCGGCCTAGTGCTACTCGACGTATCGAAAGCTTTCGATAAGGTCTGGCACGAAGGCCTCCTGTTCAAAATGCTTCAATCCAAAATTCAAATTCCACTAGTCCGACTTATTGCCTCCTACGTTCACGACAGAAATCTCCAAGTCAAACTCATGAACACCAGATCCACAAAGCGCCCCATCACCTCCGGGGTCCCCCAGGGATCGATCCTTGCAGCTTCACTGTTTAACATCTTCATGAGCGACATTCCAACCCCCTTAGATCCCGCAACAAAAATTTCACTATATGCAGATGACACTGCAATATACACATCCTCAATCCACCCGGACATAGCCACAACCCGCCTCCAGGAGGCGATCACCGATCTCGGAAGGTGGTACGAAACTTGGCGCATCGAGGTTAACTCGAGCAAAAGTTCCGCGATCATGTTTCGAAATCGTTGCAAGCCTCACAACTCCAGTGTCTGGATGTTTGAGGAGCAAATCCCCTGGAAAACCAAGGTCAAGTACCTTGGCATTACCATGGACCGGCGCCTCAAATGGGACGCTCACATTTCCTCCGCAACCGGTAAAGCCAAATGCCTCTTCAATAGATTATTCGTCCTCATGAACGCAAAAAGTACCATGTCCCCCGCTAACAAACTAAGATTATACAAAGCCATAATCCGCCCAACAATGATTTATGCCTCCCCTGTCTGGGGATATGCACGCCCCAGGGCCATAAATAAACTTCAAGTCATCCAAAACGAAAATCTCCGAGCTATTTTCAGCGCCCCCTATTACGTCACTAACAGGCGACTACATGCAGACGCCAAACTAGACCTCATTAACACTCTTAATCGTAAACATGCCACCAATCTCTACAACAAATCCAAATTCTCAGAAAACCCACTAGTAAATCAACTAGGTCAATACAACCCAGCCGACTTTTTCATACCCCGTCCCAAATCACTCCTGACCACGGACAACTCCTGACCATAACTCACCCCCACACAGACTAATGTATGTTCACAGGTTTAACTTACACAAATTCTCTTCGAAAGTGAATTTATTCACTAGATTTGTGTAATTTTTCGATCAATTTTCACAAGATTCGATAAATCACCCCCCATAGTATCACTATAATCCCAATAGTCGCCAATTCTGACTAGTTCCAACTAGAAGCCAATCACTTCGAGGTTATCAATAGAAATTACTTCATAATTTCTTTCTTCGAATTAGGGACTCTACTATATCGGCAAACGTAAAAAATTTTCTTTATCTTCTCATATTACATTTTCACAGTCACAGCTCAGGTTTTTACCAGTCAGTCCGCCAAGCGCCAATTCCCAGAGACCCACCGGTCTCTATAATTCCAATGTCATTAATGTATTCTTTCAGATGAAGGAGAAGGCCGGCTGCGCCGGGATGCTCCATCAAATACATATCAGGTAAAGGTAAAGGTTACGGACCGGCAGAAGCATCGCGTCTCTCGTACCTGTAACATCGATTATTTTTTGTTTTTACGCGATTTTTAGGGTCCCTAAGTTCCCGGTTTCCTTGATGGTAGGCGCTTCAAATTTGTTTAGCTTTATGCCGCGGAGCGGCGACGGCGATGAAAAACCGGCCGTCCGGGCGGACGGCTTGGGTTTTTCTATGCACATAATTCTGGCCGGCTGGAACCACCCTAAAAACTAATTTGCACCATCAAAACCGGCCGCGGGGCAGAGCCCCGCAAGGCCTAGGTTTTCCCCACATTTTCCCGGTTTATATTTATTTAGAGACCTTATTCTTAAAATAGTTTTTGGTTCTGAAACGGACCGTTTTTTAAATAATTACTCCGATGTTATACGCACGGCAGTCGACTGACAAATGCGCTCCTGACCGAGCGATCGTGCCGTATATTATTTATAACCTCGGTAATGGGCGTGGCCTAAACATGATATTTACATGTAAAATTTTGCATTTTTCAAATTGATTTTTCTCAAAATTTTGACTATACATTCTCACATAAAAGTTTTACAGTACACTATATTGATGTTCCTCTTTCTATAGAAAAAATTTCAATTGATTTGGGATGACAGTTGTTAGGTAATTCTTCCCAACAAGTAGTATGTAGTTCCATTTTTGTTTATGTTTACGCAGGGACGTAAGAATTTAGTCCGAGACATCAGCCCCAATGTTGGTAGTATAGGACTTCACCGAATAAACTCATCCTCCTACCACCGATTACCGGGATTTCGCCTCGCGGCTTTTCTTTCGTCACACACAGTGTTTGGTGTTGGTGCGGTGGCTCGTGCGGGAGGTCACTGTTCATTCTGGGTTACTGCGCTCTGCTTGCATCTAAATTAATAGTGGTCGTTTCGAAGGCCGTGTCGAAGGCCAAGTCGCGCCATCGAAGGCCAAGAAAACGAAGCCAACCAAGAAAGAAAAAGCCAACCGTGGCTGCGAGAACTTCTCGTGTACCCCTACTAGTACAGTTACTATGTCCCAGTGTCCCAGACCTATCGGGAGGTGGGCTTACCCCACTCTTGCAGTTTGGCTCTAACTATTTTATACACCAAGCTCCACGGATCTTCTATAAAACGGCAAGGAGCTCCTTCCAGAACCGTTATTTACTGTCGGCGATGGCATGGGTGAACTTCCTATTTGCTTCCTTATAGACGGTCTCAGCGGTCTTTTTTGGATCGCTTTTCTTTGGATTCTATAAGTACAATTCACTTTCACGGAAGTTGGTTTCTGGCCATCTATTCAGCTCCATTACCAGAAGTACCGAGATATTTAGATGGGGTTTTCTCCTTTAATCAGTATATTTCGTTTTCAAGGCACCGATAGCTTGCATTTCATCATTTGACGTTAGCTACAGTGTACTACGACTACATTAAAGGAGCATGACGTGAATGTCAAAATAGGTTTTGTTAGTATCTGCTAAGTCAAAGCGGAATTTTTCAAGATTTAGTAGAAGTACCTAAATGGCGTAAGTTCTTGAGATCACGCAAATCTCTACCTCCCACGTTTATTTCTATCGTGCAAATTTCGTTCAGATTTCATGCGAGCAAAAATTACAAAACGCTAAAGATATCCAAACCAATAACATAGCGTAGTCGGGCAAAGTAGTTTATTAGCTTATAGATATATTCTATTTTAATTCCACAAACTATTTCTAGAGAGAGCTGTCGCCTACCAAATTTTCCACAGAATGGTGAATACAATTTTCCTGACGAAAATATGAAATATGAACCATTAAATTATATTCCCAAATACAGTGCGATATTATTGAGTTGCGACATCGGATACGAACCTAATCCTTCAGATGGACAATTAAATTGTATAGATGAAGGATTGTGGGTTCCTGCTGTAGGAATATGCACAGGTATGTACATTTACTTATTAATGGAAAGTCAAATATTTAAATGGCAGGATTGGAAGTTTTCTTGCTAATTTTTGACAATTGTTCAGTTGATGATATTCTTGGATACGTCCTGAGTTGAATTTATTTGACATCATGTAATAGATAATCGTTTCAAATACGTATCAGGTGTTCGCGAAACTCCCATAAGGTTTACCATCTGATACTATATTATCGAAGACAGGGAATCCAACAAAATTTGTATAGGAAATTTCAAATTAAAAATATCAAATTTTTTTATTTCTTTGAAGTATAGAAAAGTAATGTAATCGTACAGAAAAACTCAATCGTTAGGGTGTCCTTTGCCATGTGACATGATTACATTTTTTCTAGCGCAACTCATTTCCAAGTAATTAAATATTAAATAAAGCCATTTCAGTAGAATGTAATACTATACTATTATTGAAATGATTTGGCATGCACTATGTTTAAATGCCACGATCGGTACCGCACATTTAACGTTAAAGATCTCAAAATTTCCACAATAATTTATCTATTCGACAACAAAGTTATTAGAAGTACCTAAATAAAAATTTTATTGAGTTATTTATCCATGAAATTTTACTGAAAACGCAGGTAAAACTATATAAGATATGAAAATATGATATGAAATCAACTAATTTCTTGTAATTAATATTATTTTCATGTCCTTTCATTTTGTTTGCCCAAAATAACGACCGGTGATTTTAAATAATGTGTAAATAATTAAGGTCACAAAATGGGGCTCCTAATCAACTTTGGCTTTGAGTGTCGCTCACCAAAAAAGGGTAATTTAAAATTCTTGAAAAAATATGTTATCTTTATTATACTTTTACACACTTACATATCAAATTTAAGAGTGAGCAAATCTAAATACTTCAATAAATATGCATATAGTCCAGGTAACGAAGCCGAAAAATTGGCTCAAGCTTGCAAAAAATCCGGGAAAGCTGAATTTTGGCAGAAATGTTCATTGGAGTGTTCTAATGAACCCCCCAAAAGTCCCATAAATATGGGACCATACCCATAATGGTAATTTTTCGTAAAATTAAAAATACGTGAGCTATAGACGAAACACCGCACTTAGGGGGCTATAATCCTCATTTGGGGGAACGCCGGCTTGGGATTTTTATGAGACATTTTGGAGGTTTATTAGAACACTTCGATATATACATCTTTGCCAAATTTAATCTCGCCCGGACCTTCTGTAAGCTCAAACCAAAATTTGGCTTCGTAACTTGGAATATACTATAACTTGGGCAAATTTTGAAAAAATCAATTTTTTTTCATTTTCCAACCTTGGCCACAATTTCAATTAACATATTATTAAAAGAATTTCCCGTGCCCGAAAACATTTCTCTCCCTGCAACGAATCAATATTGTGCCATTTTAAGGGTGGGTCGTGTTTTTGGTCAATAATTTAAATATTAGTGTGCCATGGAAAAATATGCAACAAAAACTATTTTATAAAAAATTTTATGCTCTTCAATTATGGTCTGATCATAATTTTTCATACGAGCATAAATAAGCGAGTTATCGGCAAAAAAATCGCGTTGGGGGAGCTAAAACTCCCGATAGTGGGGGACGCCAGCGTTGGATTTTATGGGAATTTAGGGGGTTCATTAGAACACTCCGTTGTACATCTCTACCAAAATTCAGCTTGCCCGGAATTTTTGCAAACTAAAAATCTTCCTTGCCTGGACTAATAGGTATATGTATTCCATAATATCAAATCAACCGACGTAATTTCATGGCCCTTTCGATTTTGCTGAAATTTTGTGTATTCCTCAATTATGCCAAATAAACAGACCCGTATTTTTACTTTCCGAACCACTAGGTAAGGAAAGTATTGTTATCAGGCAAAATTTGACCCCCCAATTTTTTGACAGATGTTCATGTTTTGAGGTCCCCTGAATCATTTTTGGAAGGATGTCTGTATGTATGTGTGTGTGTGTGTATGTACGTCTGTGAACACGATAGCGTCTAAACGAAGCAAGCAAATCATTCCAAATTTTGCATATAAGCTTTTTCCTGTCGTAGGACGAAGCCAGATGAAAATAAATTAAATCGTGTAACGGGAAAGGGGGGTTTACCTGGAGCTATTATGACATTATGCGTCATAACTTCGAAACGAAATTAAATATGTAAAAATATTAATAACAAAAAATTTGCGCTATGGAATTTCCTACATTTTTTGTCCTACAAGTTTTTTTCTAAAATATACAGGGCGTTTCAAAAATTTTTGTATTTGTAAAAAATTTTTGTATTTGTAAATAAAATAGTAAACCGCATTCTACTAACGAAAATAAGATGAAAAGTTTCTAATAACATGGGTCCAAAAATGCTTCGTTTGCAAGATATAGGCATTCAAAAGTTTTTTCTTCCTATTTTGGCAAAATATGAAATTTTTCATCGATTTACTGTTGAAATTAGATTACCATTTTATTTAAAAATATAATATAAAAATTTGCGTCTGTTCGGAAAGTTATGCGATGGCCATTTTTTTTTATAGGGAAAATTTTGTTTTCTCGTTGTACTCAAAATTTTACGTTTTTCTTATATGTGCTAACTTTTATGTTTTTAATGTAATTCAAATCTTCAATATTCACCAAAATTTTGTTTAATAAGTTTTTTATACAATACAAAAATGAAATGTTTGTTAGTAAATTAAAGGAATACTTTACACATAAAATTAAATTGTCTTTTTTTTTTAATCTTAAACATCCTGTATAAACTAAGCATGCGTATAATATTTTTTTATGCAGTTGAGTAAATTTGTCCACAAGAAATTTGTTTCTAATTTTTATTTTATAAGTTCAAAATACCTGTTTATTTCGTGATAAAATGTTTTAACACACAACGATTATTTTCGGTGAGAATTACTTCTGATTTTTCTTCACTTTTTTGTTCTTTTCTAATCCATGTGCTTATTTGCAAATTACAAAATAATTCCATAAAAATCCATTCCAATTTCCATTATTTCATTATACCAATTTATCCAAATCAATTCCATACGTAAACTCAAACATAAATCCTCCATTTAATTGTCGGATAATATTGATCATCTCAGATCCAAAATATAACCGCTTCTGAAACTCGATCACCTCTATGGGAATGACCGCCGCTTAATTCCACTTAATTTTAACAAATTGAGTTTCCACTGGGAATCCACATTCGAAATAAAACCACTTCTAAAACCGCTTTTAAAAAGTCAACGATCACCTCGATCGAAGACCACCGCTTTTTGATTATTATATCGATGCGTCCAGGTCGAATCTGTCGTTCCTATTTTTCACTACGCGTGTGCGAATCGCAATTCAACGCTTTTGGTTGGCTGATTTGTGGGTCCTTGGTTGCAATTTAAAAAATGTGTCCCAAACTGGACGTTCTCAAAAGTTTCTAACACCTTCTGAGTTTAAGTTGCGCGCACTTGTTTTTTTTTAACACTCACGAATGAATTTAGCAACACAATTTAAATTAAAATTTTTCAGATACAAATAAAATTTTCGATTTGTTTTAACAAAAACAAATCTCGTTTTTTCGGAACAAACTCCCAGACTTGTTAAATTGGATAAAATTTGAAGAATTTATTACTGTTTATTTGATTATTGACCATTAAAAATTTTAGGTATAACGGAATCACAAAGTTGACATTTAATTAAATTTTTTAAAAAAATTTTGAATTTATTTTTTTGGAAAATTGGCTAAATTGTGATAATTGATTGAAGTCAGTTCAATATGTATGTCGAAAATTTGAATTCAAAAAAGAAAAACTTTTTTCCGGAATGAATGAAATAGTAAGGAATTTTAAAAGCAGGAGGGGAGGAAAAATTTAATTAAAACAGTATAAATTATTATTATTACTATAAATATACATGAAATTGTGACATTTTCGAATTTCCTACTGCCACTGCAACAGAAACTCATTGGCGTTGAATTTTAAAATACTATTTTATATTAGCTCTTGTTTAATTCGCATTATTAAACAGAGGTATTTACTATAAATACAGTGAATAAATAATTGGTTAATTAAATAAAAATAGGAAGGTAAAAATGTATAATGCGGAAATAAAATTATAAATAAAGAATTTACTTAGTCAACTAAAACTAAGTTGACATTACAATAAATGAATGTATGTAGGTTAACAAGCTAAACATGAATTGTAACAATTATAAATAGGAACTAGGTGTAGGAATTTGATGAATAAGCAAAAGACTGATTATATAAGACTAATTTAATTGATAATAAAGCGAGTTTTAATTTGAACATTGTTTGAATTAGCTGCTCCACCAACATTTGATAAGATATATTCTTATCAAATTTTCAAGTTATCCTAAGGGATTTCTTTATGGTCCTTCGAACCTTTAGAAGATAAACCAGCACCGAAACAACAACATCCAGGGTCCAAACAAAGGATCCACGAACATCAAACAAAACCAACAACGGTCCAAACAACGGAACCACCTACATCAAACAAGACCAACCAGGGTCCAAACAACGGAACCACCTACATCAAACAAAACCAACCAGGGTCCAAACAACGGAACCACCTATATCAAACAACGGTCCAATACAAAGGTCCAAACAATCAACAAACAAGGGTCTAGGAAGACGACACAAGCAAACAAGGGTCCAAAAACACGGATCTACATACATTAAACAATAACATCCAGAGTCCAAACAACGGATTCATATACATCAAACACCATACATCCAACTACTAATCAACAAGTCCACAGCGACGCCAAACAAGGGTCAAGAAGACGCCACAAGCAAACAAGGGTCCAAAAACAACGGATCGACATACTTCAAACACCATACATCCAACTACTAATCAACAAGTCCACAGCGACGCCAAACAAGGGTCAAGAAGACGCCACAAGCAAACAAGGGTCCAAAAACAACGGATCGACATACATCAAACACCATACATCCAACTACTAATCAACAAGTCCACAGCGACGTCAAACAAGGGTCAAGAAGACGCCACAAGCAAACAACGGTCCAATACAACGGGCCAAACAATCAACATACAAGTCCACAGCAACAAACAACAATAATCAACAACAATCAACAGCATCCAATCCCACAAGAGTACAGAAAAAAGAAGAAGAAATGGACCAACAAATCGTAGACGCATCCAACAAGATAACAATAGCACAACAGGAAATTGGGGAGAGAATTTCATCGATATTAACTAATGCCAAAAAAGATTCAGAGACCAGAAAAACAAAAGAATATATAAGAAAAAGGGAAGATGAATTACAACAACTAATGGAAAAAGCGACAACAAACGACGACAACTTCAAAAAATTAAAAGTGCCTGAACACCCATACATTACTGGAAATTATTTTAAAAGCATGGAAGATAAATATGAAGAAACTATGAAATATCTACAAACGTGCTCAAAAGCAAAAGAGAGAAAAGATCCAACAATAACAACATCAAAACAGATCATTACAGAAGAAATCAAAAAAGAGAATATTAAAGAAATGGATGCCCAATCTATTCGTCTGAAAAAACAAAAAGTCAAAATAGCATACCTACAAAAAACCATGGAAGATGCAATGAAAATAATATTAGAAGGTGATGAAGACATAACGTATGGTAAAATTAAACGGAAACTTGAAGCCCAATGGTCTGAAATCAGGGAACTCAACGTAGAATTAATCGTGTACGAGGAAGAATATGAACACGAATATTTCAAAGATGACAAATTTCATGACATGGAAAGAGAATATGAAGACATAATCACACAACTGGAAAAGAAAATGATCAAATCAACAAGTAAGCCCAATATTACATTGCCGAAAATACAATTACCGATCTTTAACGGAGGATACGAAGAGTGGTGCCAATTTTACGACATTTTCCAGAAAATAATAAATACGAACACATCTATTACCAAAACAGAGAAAATGCAATACTTAAAAACACACGTGCGAGGGGAAGCCAGCAAATTAATCCAACATTTACTTATAGTGGAAGAAAATTACGACACCGCATGGGAAATATTAGTTAAAAGGTATCAAAACAAGAGATTAATAATCAAAAAACTGATGGTTCAAATTACGAAGTTACCAGTGATGCAGAAAGAAAATGTAACACAGCTAAGGCAAATGCATAATACCGTTCACGAATGCTTAAAAGCAATTGAAAATCAAGGAATCAATACGGAAAGTTGGGGGCCGATGATCGAACAATTTGTTTCCGAAAAATGGGATCAAGAAACCAATAAATTGTATGAACAAACATTATTAAATCCACATGAAGTTCAAGCATTGCCAAACTTAATGGATTTCTTAGAAAAAAGGTGCCAAACAATGGAATCAACATCCGAAAATAAATATGATCACAGGTCAATATATCAAATGAATAATTCCAATAATAATAAGCAATGTATGTGTTGTGGACAACAACATCTAATTTATCAATGTCAACAATTCGAAAAAATGAGTCCAGCACAAAGAAATCAATTAACAATGGAAAATAGGAAGTGCAGAAATTGTTTAACTCATGACATTAGCAAAAAATGTTATAGTAATAGAAGTTGCAAAATATGCGGAATGCAGCATAATACGTTACTACATGAAGAAAAACAACCAGTAGCAGTTTATTCAAGGCCATTCAACGCAAGGTCAGGAAAGCCAGTTAAAATTGAAACGCATTCAAGATGGTTCAATTCGAACAATGGAAAACCAGCAAACATGCAGAGAACTGGAAATTATCAAAGGCCATTTCAACCAACAGGAAGACAATTCAACCAAACCAATGAAGTGCATCAAAAAACATACAATCAAAACATAGAAAAAACATGTCACACAGCTGAGAACAAAGAAAAAATTGTGTTACTAGCAACCGCTTTAGTACGTACCACATCATACCAAGGAAATGTGGAATATTTAAGAATACTAATTGATTCTGGATCACAAGCAGCATTCATGACCGAAGAAGCTGCGCAATTATTAGGATATCCTCGTGAGAGAATTTCAGCAGAAATAACAGGAATATCAGACGATAGCCCAAAATTATCAAAATATAAGATACAATGTGAAATCGTGCCAAGATTTCGAAGTGAATTTTCATTAAAGGTTAATTTCTATATATTACCAAAGTTAACAAAAGCTCATCCAAGCCAAGAAATAAAGATGGAACTAAGTAAAGAATGGGAAAACAAATTAATAGCCGACCCAACATTTAATCGACCTGGACCAATAGATGCAATAGTAGGTGCAGAAGAAATAGGAAAAATCATGCAACAGGGGATACAAAAAGAAAATGAAGGAATAATAGGTCAAAATACGAAATTTGGGTGGATATTGTCAGGAAGCATCCCACAAACAGAACAAAAAAGAATACAAATAACAAGCATGATAAGTCGTTACGAGGATGATCTACAAATACAAAAATTTTGGGAATTAGAAGAAATCACGAATAAAAAACCAATGTCAAAGGAAAACGAAATATGTGAGGAACATTACGAAGAAAATACAAAAAGAAACCAGGATGGCAGTTATACAGTGAAAATACCATTCAAAGAAGAACCACCACAATTAGGAGAATCGAAACAGAGAGCGCTTGCACGGTTTCATCAATTAGAGAAGAAGTTAGACAAAGCAGGAAACAATGAGCTTCGCAATCAATACAACGCATTCATGCAAGAATATATAGACCTTGGACACATGCAACTAGTGCCAAAAAATAATCAAGGAAAATACTACATTCCTCACCAACCAGTAATTCGAGAAGAAAGTACAACAACAAAATTAAGAGTGGTATTTGATGCATCAGCAAAAACAACCAACGGAATAAGTTTAAATGAAAAAATGTACACAGGTCCAAGATTACAACAAGAACTCAGAGATATTCTATTACGATGGAGAAAATATCCAGTAGCGTTGTGTGCAGACATAGAAAAAATGTACCGGCAAATAAGAATCTCCGAAGAAGATAAACCGTATCAGCAGATATTATGGCGATTCAACAACAGTCAACCAATAAGGGAGTATTGGTTGACAACCGTAAGTTATGGAACCGCGTCAGCTCCGTATTTAGCTGTAAAAACCCTTGAAAAAGTAGCGCAAGATGAAGAACATAAATATCCGCAAGCAGCAAAAATAGTACTACGAGACATGTACGTAGACGATTTAATCTCAGGATCAGAAACAATACAAGAGGCAATAAAACTACAATTAGAAATTTCCGAATTATTAAAATCGGGAGGATTCCATCTCAGAAAGTGGGCAAGTAATCATCAAGAAGTGTTAAATCAAATACCAGAAAACCAACAAAACAAAAACATTACAGAAATAACTGAAGAAGAGATAAAAAAGACGCTGGGAATATACTGGGCACCATACAACGATAAATTTCAGTTCAAAACAAAAACAACAATATATAAAGAAATAACAAAAAGGACAATATTATCAGAAGTTGCAAAAATATTTGACCCATTAGGATGGTTATCACCAGTTATAATTACAGCAAAGTTGATGATTCAAGAATTATGGGAACAGAATTTAGATTGGGACAAACCAGTGCCAGCAACAATTAAGAAAAAGTGGACAGAATACTATTCAACACTAAAAGAAGTAGAGAAGATTAAAATTCCAAGATGGATAAATACGTCAACAGATACAGAAGTCCAGCTACACGGATTCTGTGATTCGTCAGAAAAAGCGTATGGGGCAATAATATATGCAAGAACGAAGAAAAATGGAGAGATTAGAACTACAATACTTATTGCAAAATCGAAAGTAGCACCCATCAAAACAAAAACATCGATCCCAAGGTTAGAACTATGTGCGGCAGTTTTGCTAGCAAAATTAATGGCATATACAAAACAAGCATTAGAAATTCCAAATATTAAGCAGACAGCATGGACAGATTCCAAAATTACGCTAGCATGGATAATGGGCAGTCCAGAAAAATGGAACACATTTGTAGCAAACAGAGTTAGTGAAATTAATAAAAATTTACCTGCAGAAAATTGGAGACACGTAAGAACAAAAGAAAATCCTGCAGACATACTATCAAGAGGAATACAACCGTCAAAAATAAAAGACAATAATTTATGGTGGAATGGACCAACGTGGCTACAAGATGAAATAATACCAGAGCAAACAGAACAAATTGAAAAAACTAAAATTGAAGAAAAAAGGTGTTTTCAAATAATGATAGAAAGAAAAGCAAATGAGACAATAGAAAGATTTTCATCTCTGACAAGAATGTTAAGAGTGTTAGCATATTGTAATCGATTTGGAAAAAGAACAATAAGTGAGCCAGGACAAAGGATAAGCAATGAAGAAATTCAATACACGTTAAATCAAATCATCAAAAAGATACAACAAGAGACATTACAAGAAGACATATTGGCATTAACAAAAAATAATACACGGAAGAAAAGCAAATTAATCAACTTAAATCCATATATGGAAGATAATATATTAAAGTAGGAGGAAGGTTAAAAAATTCAGCAATACCACATGATCAGAAGCATCCAATGATTCTACCATACAAGAGTCATCTAACAACATTAATAATAAGAGATGCACATCACCAAACATTGCATGGAGGAATCCAGCAAACATTGTCCTATACAAGAAGAAAATATTGGGTAGTAAATGGGAAATCAGCCGTAACATCAGAAATACAAAAATGCACCACGTGCATCAGATACAAGGCAGAAACGGCACAGCAATTAATGGGAAATTTACCGGCGCCAAGAGTGACACCAGCACCTCCATTTTATCATACAGGAGTGGACTACGCAGGACCAATAACAAAGAAAAGTGTACATAACATGATACCCCTAATTGAAGAAGACAAACCAAAAGAAATTAAACGACCAACGTCAACAACGAAAACAAGTAACATTTTAATAGCATTGGTATTATTAATGAACATAGCGAACGTACGGGCAGAAAAATTCAACCTAACAAAATTGGAAGCAGGAATATATGTAGAACACTTAGGAGATGCAATAGTCGAAAGGGGATTATTCAAAATGGAACTAAAATACAGGATGGAAAAATTAAATCAAGATATGGAATCAGTAAACCAAGTGACAAATCAATTCGAACAATTGTGCAATCAAGTAAAAGATAGGCATCTAAATACAGATTGTTACCTATTTACGCATCATTTAAAAGACGAACAAAGAAAAATGCAGTGGATTGTAGAAGGGTTAAAAAATGAAAAGACGAGAAAGAGAAGAGGATTTTTAGGAGAAGTAATGACATCAATATTTGGCGTAAATGATGAGGTGTATCAGGATATAGACGACTTACAAAAAAATCAACAAGAACTGAAAAAAGTTGCCCATCAACAGACAAAATTTATGTTATCAGCGATATCGACATTTAATGAGACGGAAGTAAGAATAAACAAGAAATTGGAACAATTTAGAAGCAAGATAAATCAAGCAGTAGAAAGAATACAAACATGGGAAAGTCATGAAGGAGTAGAAAAACTAGAAATGCAGGTATTAAATTCATTTCAATTAGCAAACATTTACGCAACGGAAATTTGTGAATATTATACAAATATCTTCAAAATCAAATTTGGGGGTGGCAGCTTACATGAATTGACGTCGCCAATCCATGTAAAGAAAATGCTACAAGAAGCGCAACTTAAGATTCCCACAACATTACAAATAATAGAACAGCCAATAACCAAAACAACAATGAAAATAGATTAAATGGACATACATATTGCTGTGTGCTGACGTAGCCTCACGTTGGGCTAGCCAAAAAGTGCTATGTACCCCCTTGCTGATAGGGTTAAAGGTTCTTGTCGTTAATGTTTTATATGGGTGTACGTAATTGTACCCCGTCAATGGAAAAGTATGTGAAAATTTGTAAATACAATTTAATGAAATAAGGTGCCTCAGCTTAGCTCTTTCGTAGTGCATGTATCTTACCTTGTACAGGGTGGATTCGTTCCGTTACCAATACTGTAAATAAAAATTATGGTGCGGAACAGGTCTAAATAAATATCCTTCGTTACAAAATTATTAATGTTTTTATTTAGCACACATTTGTTAATAAAGATTTCGTTATAATCAAAAAGTTCTATTATTAAATGTATTTTAAAGAATTCTGAACATAAAATAATGCAAAAACACGTGTCGTATGAAGTCCGAAATTTCACTTAGTTTTATAAAAATTATTGCAATGTGCACGATACCTTATTAGATGCAGGAATGTTTTCTGTTATTTGTACTGTGGATGGCACAATTGCGCATCAAAAACACTCGATGGGTTCATTTACCATGGAAAACGTCCAGATGCAGTTTGTTGACCTCGTTTTGTGTTGAAGTTTATTTTCTTTAAAAATATTTGCAATCCGTTACGATTTTCACCTTATTTATGGTTTTTCGTAGGTAAGTAACTATTTTGTTGAATTATTCACTTTTATTTTGCATTTACACTAATTATTTTTACTATAATATCCAAATTTTTAGGACAATCTAAATTCGCCACTATACACGTGTGAAAATCAACACCAACCTTTTTATCCATTGTTTTATTCATCCTTTTACCAAGTTCATCGCTATCTTGATCTTTGCATAGACGTATTTTATTGGTCGATCGAAAAATCAATATTATTTGAAATTTCACAGTACAGGTATGGACTAAGCCCATTGTGGTTCGTTGAAATTTTATAAGTAAAATTTTCTTTTATTTTTAGATTGAATTGTCTTCTTCTCCAGTGTTTAGTGATTGGATAAATAAAGATGCTGGACATGAAATTTCCATACGCAGTTCATTAAGTTGTGACATGTCGAACTCACGTAATAATTTAACAAACTTATTTAAATTTAACGATATCATAAATTTTTACATTTATCAATTATTTAACAAATTTCTAACTTTTAAAATACCTTTCTTATTGCTAACAATCTTTCATTTACTATTAATTAACATTTTAACAAAGACAATTATTAAATGATGCATTTCAAATTTATTTTATTCACACCTGTTTTATGTCCCGTTTTCAACGAATCATTTGACTTTAAGCTAAATTCCTTGATATCGGATGAAGTTTTTCTGATTACTTTGATAAGTTACATGCTTTTATTCATAACAAAATTTTGCTGAAATTTAAATAACGTGCTTCCATTGACGTGGTATCTCGATACCGCATTTACCCCCTTGTTAATTTGTAATTTAAAAGAAAAATACCTATTTTTGTGTTAAATTCCACAATTAACATTTATGTGCTTTTTATTCATAAACAATAAATTAAATTTTTAATGTAACGTTTAATTACCAAATATAATTATTAACTCAAATCAAATGTTCAAAAACTAATCTACCTAAATTATATCACATAAAAATTAACTAAAGGAATTCAATGAAATTAACTAAATAAATTCAAACAAATTTAACTGATCATTTTCAAAATTAATTAAATAAATTATAATAATATTCAAAACTAACCTACTTATTTTTACGAACAAATCGACCAAGATTTATGATATCAATTAAAATTATTTAATTTCTAAAAAAAATCTTTAAAATTGACTTTCTATTTTAAATTTCTATGTTTATTTCTTGCCTTTATATTTTCAACCTTACTACCTGTTCTCTTTTATCTAATCTATCTATCTCTGACTTATTCATATTTGGGTGATTTTTACATTCGTTGTTTTAATTCCCGATTATCTTTACATCTTGTGACTATTAGTTTTAAATTAATTCATTCCTTATTATTTATTGGTACTCTTTATCTCCTTTTAATCAATATTTTCCTATTTGTTTCCCCATTATTCATTCGGTAACCTCTTTTTTGGTCCCATATAATTATATAATTAATTCATTACACTTACACCTGTGATCTATTCTTGTATCCTCAGGTATCTATCTTCCTCTAACTTCTTCTAGTTACTCCGTCTGAGTTAACCATTGTTATTTACCCCCCATTTATTTCTTATCATTCAACATTGAATACCAATTTCTTTTTTTTTTATTAAATACTTGCTGATCTTTTCAAATTACTCATCATTACCTATCTTAAGTTCAATTTTCACCCAAATTCTAACTTAATTAAATTCTTCTTTAACTAGTCAAATTCATTAAATCATTTTACTAAATTATCTTTAAATTGAAAATTCTTTTAATTAATTGAATTCTTAATAACATTTTCCTTTATAAATTTCTGACTGTCATAAAACGTATCATCTTTAATAAATTTTATCTTGGTCAATTTTCTCGTGTTCGTTTTAATAGCTTTAATCATATTTACATTGCTATTTGGATTATTCCTTACTATTTCTTCAGCGGTTTTCTTTAATTTTTAGTTGTTATATTTTATTTTTATAATTAATTAAGTTTCGCCAGTAATTTCTTACTACTTCTTGAGCGGTTTTTTAATTTTAAGTTGTTAATTTTTAATTTATTTTAATTAAGTTTCGCCATATTCTTTTTATAATCACCGCTTATTGATCTCGCAAGAATGACTTTCTCTTCCAGCGAACTCTTTTAATTTTAATTTTTCTTTGCTTGAAGAATTTCTTTTTAACGTAACCATTTCTTTTCATTATAATGTCTCTTTTCATGTTGGACTTCTTTGTCCAATGTATCTCGTAATATCTTATCAATTTTATTTTTAACCGATTCTTCTTATCTTTCTTTTGTAAATTCATTTTTGTTTTCTTGCCGATGTTGTCATAATTTGTCCATTTATTTAATTTCTCGTTTGTAAAATATTTGTTGCCTCCTGCTTGTATAAATTTTATGTTGTTGACCCGTTTTTGTTTATTTAATAAATTTTTAAATTGTAATTTTGTCAAGTTATGAAATCTTTTTATTTTAAATGTTAACCTTTTATTTTGTGTTCTTGTGCCTGTTAATTTATGAAATTTTGTATTTTTAAATATGACCTTTTTATTTTGTAAACCTTTTTGTAAAATTTTTCTGTTTGTTCGTACTCCCCTTTTGTGATATTTTCGCTTTGCATGTACCTTTTTGAATTTTAACTGCACTCGTTTAAATGTTTTTCGCGTGAGCACTTCATATGACCGGCACTTATTCATTTCTGATGCCTTTTTGGCTATCACGTTAACCTTTTCTTTTACCACTTTTATTGGCTCAAGCTTATTTGCAATTACCGTCCCGTTAAACGGTTGAAATTTTATTGTTTTCAACATTTCGGCCATCTCATTTGGAATGTCTTGCGGTTTCTCGCCTTCTTCTGTCACTACTTCTTCGGTCACCCAATTGGTTGCTGCATTCACTAATTTATCTAAATTTCTATCGAATCTCTTTTGACCTTCCAACATCGTGGTTAGCATATTTCGCATTTCTTTTGTCCTTTCTTCTTCTCTCTTATCAATTTCTTCCATTGTCTTTTGGTATTCTTTCATGCACGCTATGAGCTCTTTCCACGTCGGTTCATCTGTTTTTGTAGTCATTGTCTTATGTATTTTATTAATTTATTTATAAGGAAATAGTTTTTAAGTAGTTGATAATGTACTTTTAATTTTAGTAATAAGAATATTTTTAATTTTAGTTTTAAGAAAATTGTTAGTTTTAATGTCAACGTTATGAATAATTTTAATGAAATTTTCTCGTTGTAATTAACCTATCTATTAATTTAATTATATTGACCTAATTTTACTCGCGGTACGAGGTTATTCGAGGTGACTCGAGCCTCACGTTGTTGCGCCAAAAAGTGCTATGAGGGGTTGTCGTTATTAATCGAGCCACACGTTGGGCTGTCAAAAAGTGCTATGTACCCCCTCGCTAATAGGGTTAAAGGTTCTTGTCGTTAATGTTTTATATGGGTGTACGTAATTGTACCCCGTCAATGGAAAAGTATGTGAAAATTTGTAAATACAATTTAATGAAATAAGGTGCCTCAGCTTAGCCCTTTCGTAGTGCATGTATCTTACCTTGTACAGGGTGGATTCGTTCCGTTACCAATACTGTAAATAAAAATTATGGTGCGGAACAGGTCTAAATAAATATCCTTCGTTACAAAATTATTAATGTTTTTATTTAGCACACATTTGTTAATAAAGATTTCGTTATAATCAAAAAGTTCTATTATTAAATCTATTATAAAGAATTCTGAACATAAAATAATGCAAAAACACGTGTCGTATGAAGTCCGAAATTTCACTTAGTTTTATAAAAATTATTGCAATGTGCACGATACCTTATTAGATGCAGGAATGTTTTCTGTTATTTGTACTGTGGATGGCACAATTGCGCATCAAAAACACTCGATGGGTTCATTTACCATGGAAAACGTCCAGATGCAGTTTGTTGACCTCGTTTTGTGTTGAAGTTTATTTTCTTTAAAAATATTTGCAATCCGTTACGATTTTCACCTTATTTATGGTTTTTCGTAGGTAAGTAACTATTTTGTTGAATTATTCACTTTTATTTTGCATTTACACTAATTATTTTTACTATAATATCCAAATTTTTAGGACAATCTAAATTCGCCACTATACACGTGTGAAAATCAACACCAACCTTTTTATCCATTGTTTTATTCATCCTTTTACCAAGTTCATCGCTATCTTGATCTTTGCATAGACGTATTTTATTGGTCGATCGAAAAATCAATATTATTTGAAATTTCACAGTACAGGTATGGACTAAGCCCATTGTGGTTCGTTGAAATTTTATAAGTAAAATTTTCTTTTATTTTTAGATTGAATTGTCTTCTTCTCCAGTGTTTAGTGATTGGATAAATAAAGATGCTGGACATGAAATTTCCATACGCAGTTCATTAAGTTGTGACATGTCGAACTCACGTAATAATTTAACAAACTTATTTAAATTTAACGATATCATAAATTTTTACATTTATCAATTATTTAACAAATTTCTAACTTTTAAAATACCTTTCTTATTGCTAACAATCTTTCATTTACTATTAATTAACATTTTAACAAAGACAATTATTAAATGATGCATTTCAAATTTATTTTATTCACACCTGTTTTATGTCCCGTTTTCAACGAATCATTTGACTTTAAGCTAAATTCCTTGATATCGGATGAAGTTTTTCTGATTACTTTGATAAGTTACATGCTTTTATTCATAACAAAATTTTGCTGAAATTTAAATAACGTGCTTCCATTGACGTGGTATCTCGATACCGCAATATATTCAGTTATTTCTTACTAGCTGACATTAACAAATATGACATGATCAAGGTTAATCCAGTTCCAACAAAAAAGGAAAACAATTCATATTGGATGGCAGAGATATCACGGAACTTCTTGGCAGTAAATTATAACAAACAGCTATATTTTGAAATGGACAAAGGAGAGTTCAAGAATTCCATAAGTATCTCAGAAACCACAAGAGTATTTTCACCAGCATCAATCAAAAATTTTGAGACCACTTCAAACTGCTTCATTGATCAAATATATCACAGACCAAATCCAACACCATGCAAGGGCATTCGAAAGAATATTAATAGTACAATATGGAAACAATTATACACTACAAACGCACGGATGGTAGTAGCACCAACTCCGGTAACAGCAGCTGTAATATGCAATGATCAACGATCAGAATTCAGCATCAATCAAACATGTATTATCCAGATATCCCAAGAGTGTATCATCCAAACAAAATGGAATGTGTTAACACCACAAAGGATCAATGCAATACCAATAATTGCATCATTCAGCAAGCCATTACTAATGACTAACAATACGTTCAAAGTCAAGGACAGCACACCAATAGAAACAATAGAACCAGTCCTTAAACATTCAGATGAACTTCAGAACCTGGTAACTATGGAAGACGAAATATCACAAGAAGTGGACGAACATAACTGGAGAAAACTGAAGCATCATTCCACAATTTCCAATATCCTAACTGGAATAATTGTGATACTAATAATAGGATTAATCTTAATATGTTATCATTGCTGGATAAGGTCAAGACCAGCAAAGAAGATGGTTCAACCGCCACAAGAGGAGAAGATTGAGATGCAGTCATTCGTGGAACCAAAACCACTAACCCCTCCAGCACCAGCACATTAGTTTTCCCGCGGTCGCCAGTATGTTTAATTCGCATTATTAAACAGAGGTATTTACTATAAATACAGTAAATAAATAATTGGTTAATTAAATAAAAATAGGAAGGTAAAAATGTATAATGCGGAAATAAAATTATAAATAAAGAATTTACTTAGTCAACTAAAACTAAGTTGACATTACAATAAATGAATGTATGTAGGTTAACAAGCTAAACATGAATTGTAACAATTATAAATAGGAACTAGGTGTAGGAATTTGATGAATAAGCAAAAGACTGATTATATAAGACTAATTTAATTGATAATAAAGCGAGTTTTAATTTGAACATTGTTTGAATTAGCTGCTCCACCAACATTTGATAAGATATATTCTTATCAAATTTTCAAGTTATCCTAAGGGATTTCTTTAGCTCTTCTAATTTGAACTGCAATATAATCTATCAAATTTATAGTTAATATGTGTTTCTCGGAGTAGTCGAAAATTTCAAATAACTATAACTTGGTAAAAAGTTTCTATTCTTTTCATTTGAGACTCAAACGGCCCTGAGTTATTCCCGAAATATTGGGGGGGGGGGGTTAAAGCATGCTTTTGCATTTTCCTTCGCATTTTGAACTTTTCTTACCATACGATAGGATTCTATAGACTTACAATGAGCTTCTAGCATCATATTAATTTAATGTTTTGCAAAGTTATGCTAATTTGAATAGCGCGTGACGTTACTATTGTTGAAATCGCACAGCGTAATTTATGTTTAAATAATATCACAATCGCACCTTCTAATCATCTTCTAAAAATCTAAAAATGTGTGCAATTGTTCTACTCGACACAATAATTTCGTAGCACTTTGTTAGAACTAATAAATCAAACGTTTATTGGGGGCCTTATAAATTAATTTCCGTGAGCTTTCACTAGAAATGCTGCTAGAACCACACTATTTAAATATGAAAAAATTATACTATTTAGAATTTAAAATTTTGTACACAATTTGATTTCATACAAAACAGTCCTTGACAGCATAATACTTATATGTCCATCTTTACAATTCAGGTTTTTATAGTTTACATTGGGGGCGTCGATATGTACATTATAGGCTCATTCCATTATATCAAATCAACCAACGTATTTTCTTGTCCCTTTTCAATATTGCTCAAATTTGATATATGTACTTCTAAGTTATCGCAAATAAACGGACTCATATTATTTGTTTGGTCCTAAAGTGGACCGTTTACATTATACAGACCTCCAAAATAATTCAAATTTATCTGTAGACGGAAGAACGTCGATAAATTATTTCTACTGGCCGAACATTACCGCTTAGAAACACAATTTTTTATGTCAACAGAAGATATTAAATAGACCCTTTCGGCGAGTTTTTGTATGCAGATAATTTAGGTCATAAAATATGGGCTATAATCAAATTTTGCTTACGAGTGCCCCTCCCCCAATAAAGGGGTAATTTAAAATTCTAAAAACAATATTTTATCTTTGTTATACTTTAGGATACTTAGACATCAAATTTTAGAGTGGGTATGCTTCTGGTTGAGGAGTGACATCGAAATGAATGAGTGTTATCATAAATGGAAACAATTTACCAAGAGTAGCAGAAAAACCAAAAGCGTGCCCGATCTAAAATTTGGTATTCAAGTATACAAAAGTATAATAAAGATAATGTATTTTTTGGGAATTTTAAATAACACCGTTTTTAGGGGGTGGGCACTCAAAGTCAAAATTGGATCCTCCCCCCCCCCCATATTGTAATAACCTTAACTATTAATACAAAATATCTGTTGTGACAACACATTACTTTCCCATTCGTTAGATTACGCTTCCTTTTATATTCAATATTAATAAAAAAATGTTAACTTAAAAAAAAAATTTTAACTCGATAAAATACACAAATTATTTTGACAGTTAAAAATTATGCAAGGCAACCCATATTCGTATAAAATCGCTTGTTTTATTTTTGAATTTTAACAATAATTTGTTTAAAGAGAAAAAAATCAAATGTTGGGTATCATAAGATGCGGAAAAATGATCTTTCAATAGATATGATTTTCATTCTCATATATTTCACCGGGAAGCGGCAATGCTCTTTAGGAATTTTTTAAAGAATGAGTTAAAAATGGCCTATTCCACATCTTTATTTTACAAGCAAAATCGTGTCTCCAAGCGGTACGGTTCGGCCTGTAAAAATAATTTATCAAAGCTCTACAAACCAAATTTGAATTGTTTTGGAGGGCTGTACAAGGTAAACGAGCCTAAAGGACAAAACAATAAAATCTGATGTTACCTAAGCATAACTTTCCGAACAGACGTAAATTTTTATATTATATTTTTGAATAAAATGTGAAAAATTTTATATTTTGCCAAAATAGGTAGAAAAAAACTTTTGAATGCCTATATCTTGCTAACGAAGCATTTCTGGACCCATGTTATTAGAAACTTTTCAACTTATTTTCAATAGTAGAATACGTTTTACTATTTTATTTACAAATACAAAAATTTTTGAAACGCCCTGTATATGTTAGAGAAAAACTTGTAGTACAAAAAATGTAGGAAATTCCATAGCGGTAATTTTTTGTTATTAATATTTTTACATATTTAATTTCGTTTCGAAGTTATGACGAGTTAACTTCTATTTCGTAACACGTAATTTAAAAAAACCACTCACAAATTTTATTTATTTATTTTCTTTGAATATTTAATTTTCATAATTTAACTAAAAATTAGCAGAGTTTCTGCTTGACTATAATAATGACTTAAAAATACTAACTAACATAATAACGCCTTAAAAGAATACTTAATGAATACTGACTAGATACTGGTTTTTATGTGTTTAACAATTTTGTTTATTTAGCGAATCTCATGCTTCCAGAATGTTCTAGAATATTCTATTTGCTCAAACAGCAATGAAATTTAATAATTATGATGTTTCTAGAATATTCGAATAGCTCAACCAGCAATGAAATTTAATAATTATGATATTTGCATTTCCCTATTACATCACATTATGGAAAATCACCTGGTTACATAATTCTTATGGGAATATAACTTGACGCATAATGTCATTACAGCTCCAGGTAAACCCCCCTTTCCCGTTTGACGATTTAATTTATTTTCATCTGGCTTCGTCCTGCGATAGGAAAAAGCTTATATGCACAATTTGGAATGATTTTCTTGCTTCGTTTAGACGCTATCGTGTTCACAGACGTACACATACACATACACACATACATACAGACATCCTTCCAAAAATGATAAAAATGGATTCAGGAGACCTCAAAACGTGAACATCTGTCAAAAAATAAGGGGGGTCAAATTTTGACTGATAACAATACTTTCCTTACCTAGGGGTTCGGAAAGTAATTAAAAACTAAAATATTTATGGTGGGGGCGGGGCTTAGTTTATTGCAGGTAGTGTAGTCAATTGTTCATTTAAGTTTGTTACAAGAGAAGTGCGAGAAAAATTATTAAATTTAACCGAAAATATAATATGTATACGTACGGATAAATTATCGTAAAATTTCTTATTTTAATTTCAAACGTAAAAGTACGCTATTTATTCCACTTTCTCTATAAACATGGACCACAGAATACACTTACATTGATATGACATGGACACAAAATTAAGTTAGGTTAGTACCAACATCAACAAAATACAAACACCACAGCGCTCAAACACCGTTCGGTTTGGAAAGCGCGTGACTGAAGTTTTCTCCAAACCGAACGCCAAGTTTGCACTTTTTAACGTCAAACTTTCAAGGCGAAAAAAGTCCCACACCGAACACGGCTGTAGTTGCTTTGTAGTTGAATTTTGAATAGATTTATAATTTTCAATTAAAATTTATTTTCTTTAGTATTTTAGTGTTTCGCAATACTTGCTTGAGTGAATGTAGTAGGCTTAATAACCGGGGTTGATAAAATCCCTTTTACCAACAGTAAGGGTCAGTTTATCAGTCTCCAGTTAAATTTACCTGTAAGATAACTCTAACTTCAACTGGAGATTGATGAATTGGCCGTAAGTCATATTCATAACAGAAAATAATTTTTTTTAAATAATTATGTTTTTATATTTAGAGTTAGGTGGGGTGACAGCTTCTTCGATCACAACCTCTGCGGCCACAACCATAGATTGCAAACATACTGAAACCCAAGTTAATGGACAAAGTAGTTGTCAAGGAAGATTAATTTTTGAAGACAATTTTGAAAACAATGTAAATCTAAAATGGCAACGAGAAGTAACATTTTCTAATGCTCCGGTAAGTCCATTCAAATTAAACATTAATTACAGTATATTCTTAATTGTTTAATAATAATAAAGACTAATAATTATTATCATGCACATAACTAAATTAATTTATAGCAATTTAGATTAGTTTTATTATTTACAAATAAATTGACTTGGCTTGATTACGAGTTAAATTACAACGGGATCGGTTTGTAAATTATATTTATAAATTATCAGATTAATACTATATTTGTAGATTAATTGATCTTTTTTTGTTACATTATAAAATTATTATTGGGTGTAGGTCTTTAAAATATTTTAATGATATTGTCCAACGTTTCGGGATATTTAAATTTGACCCATTTTCTATGCTACAAATAAATAATCTATTAATTATCTAATTAAAAGGGGTAATGATACTCTAGTAGACACAAAAATAGCATACCTTTAACAATTTTTTATGGCGCTATAGTAGATGCAATAGAAAATCTGTTTAAAGCGGTTTATTGTACATCATTTATAGAATAGTTTAAAATTTTTTTTTAAATTTTTTTACAAAATGGCAGCGTCACATCCCAGCAAAGGAAACCTCTCTTTACAAATAGCGTTCCGCGGCCGGCAAGATTTGTCCGCTAATTTTTGACCTAGAACAAAAAACAAAAAAATTTTCAGTTCTATATAAGATTATCTAGAGAAGTACATACGGAAATTAAAAAATATTGATTTTTGTAAGAATAGCGCACGATTGATTTCAAATTTCTATTTTTGATCAAAAATTACGTGAAAAATTGTTTATAACAAGAAAAGTTTACAATTTAGCGCCAAATCCGTACGTACTTCCCTAGATAATGTAATTTTATAGCTACAGTTAAAATATCAAGCACATCGATTAAGATCTGTCAAAGTTATGTTGCCGGCCAATTGAGAAATTGTCATTTTGAGATAGAGCGTTTTAAAGTTTAACATAGCATTATTGAATGAAAATTTTTTATTTACCTCTAATCTGCAATACCTGCACCATACAATAATTGGTCTTCTATGTTAATATACTGCTGTTCTTCTTCATTTCTGGCTGATTATAACCAAAACCGAGCCTCTTTAGCAGCGTCAGACAGCGATCGCTCCGAGAACTTAATGCGGCGTGCATCAGCTTTCGCACAGAAATTCAAGCAATTGGGCCCAGGATAATTTTAGGGTTAATTTCATATGCTTTACCAATAAATGGGCAATTTGGAATGACAGTTTCGTTGCAGTTCTCGCAAGAAATAACAGTTTTAAATCCTAAACCACGTCGTCCACTTTCGCCAAATTTCATATTTGATTTACAGGTTATAGAATATAATATTACAGGATAAAAATAAAATTTTTTTAAATTATCGTACCTATTTAGAATTTTTAAAAGTAATCAAGGATGCACTTTGGTTTATTATGGTTTGCCCATAAACTTGGGTAATTTATTGCCTACTTCTTATGCGCTTTAAATGCCTATAGTTCAGAAAATATTCGGAATATCGATATGAAATTTTAACACATAAATTTTAAGATATTGAACTATTAATTAATGTTAAAAAAAATTTTGCTTTTTTTAAAAATCCTAGAGTGTCATTACCCCTTAAACACTTTTAGATTGAAAGTAGTTGACAATTAAAAACAAATTAAAATTGGCGTTTGTCATTTAATTACCCAAGAGACTGTAGAATCATAGATTCATTAAGTTATCTTCATGTTATGTAGGATGTATTTATAACCACCATGAAAGTATTGTACATGCCTTTTATCGTTCATTGGATTATGACTAATATGGATGTTAATTGCCATTTTTATTTTTCTTCTCGTGTCTATTTTTTCTTCGTCTAAGATTGTGATGCTCTTGTGGTCACTCAAGTAACATTTTTTGCTGGCTATTACCTGTGAAAACTATATTTTGCTGGCAGATAACTAAGAGGCGGCGTTTACAGTTTACTTTGCTATTTCTGTCAGTTTGTTATTGTAGGTGCCTGGCAGGCTGTCATTTACAAGTTGCTGTAAGTTTTCTGTGGCAACAATTTGCCAGAGACTCTTTGACAGGTTACTTCGATTGGCAAGTTTGAACCAGATTGACAAGATATAAAATATTGATGATGCTATATTGAAATAGAAATTAAATATGAGAAATCACTTCACAATCAACCTCTTAAAATCCGACGTATTGCTATTTTCAGACGCTCAAACTTTGATTGTCAATTTACAAGAAGCAATACATAAATAGGGGACGGAGGCCTAAGTGTGGCTGCTCCAAATAAATTGAAAATTTCCTATTGCAAAGAGGAAGGTTTATAGAGTATACTGTAAAATTTTCACTCGAGATGATATACATAAAATTTCGAGAAAAATCAATTTGAAAGTACGTAAATTTAGCGAATTTTTCTTCGATTTTTGGGGTGTGCATTCGATAGGGAAGTTTATCCATTGTCAAAACCTACCCTTTCGGGGGGCCGCTGCTCTCCGTTCCGCTCTGCACCCCTCCAGGGCGGTTTTGACTCTGGTTACTATGCTAAACATACGAGAAGGCGCGTCCCATAAAAAAAACCGGGATAAATGAAACCGGGAGCTTAGAGACCCTTGAAATAGCATTAAAAAGTATAGTTACGGTATGGGGCAGTAAACTATTACGTTTCACCCCCAAAAAATCGCGTAAATACAAAAAATAATCGATGTTACATGTACGAGAGACGAACTGCATCTGCCGGTGCGAAATATTCTAAGTGTTAGTGTCATTCATATTGCACATACCGTCAACAGAATGAGCGACGCGCGGGAATCTAGTTAATTTTACATGTAAATTTGCAAACTTCAAATTCGATTTACTCAAAATTTTGATAATACCTTCTAAAGTTTAAATTATATCAGTAAATTATATAAACATTCCTCTTTGCAATAGGAAATTTTCAATTTATTTGGAGCGGCCACATTTAGGCCTCCGTACCCCATAAATAATATTTACATATACATATTGCGGTGATATTTAAGTTCAATTACCCACCGATAAGTTACATCATACAAATGCAGGTGAATCGTGAGGATTGATCCACAATTGAGACACATTACAAAACTCATCAAAGAGAAATGACGCAGACAAGTACTTACAAATTATTAAAGCTTTGAAACAACTATATCTAGATAAACTAATAATTATTAACAGAAGTAACATTGAATTCTATTAACAAAAATATATCGTTGAAAACGCTTTTCATGTGAAAGGTATTGACTCACTCAATTACTCACAAAAATAACAGTATTGTACAAATTCTTATAATTTATATACCAATAGCAAGAGGAAAATTAGCTTATAAATAAATTTGTAATAAATAAATCTGTTAAGTGTACCGCAGAAGAAATATTCGTTAAAAACTAATAATCTTCTGATAGCAGGAATTTTTTTTGTTCTTATCAACTTTAACAGCTGTAAAATTTAAAAAGTGCGGAATGGTGTTAATAAACAAACATCTGGATAACTAGTGAATATCTTCAGAATTAATGGAATGTACGGAATGGTCCAAATCTGCAACTATCAACAATATAAAATCTAAAAACGGTACGAAAAAGATGAAATACCATGTATTTCTCTCGGAAAGGTATAAAAGCAAGTCCAAATTTGAACAAATTTCAGTGTAATTTTGCATTCGAAACAAAGTGCGTCGCGTTCTGCTTCGTTTGATAAGTGTGTAATTGCGTTTTCTTTTCTGTTAGAGCCTTCACGAGCTTAGGGTAGTCTTCTGACAGGTTGAGTTGAACTTTAACCTCTGAGTCGTTAATATTTTTTTTGTGTAGCTTTTCGGTGCTTGTTGGCTTAGTAGCAAAGTCAATGCCTGAATATTTTCTACTCTGTGAATAAACAATGGTGGAGGTCTGCTTGTTTATGTTGTTGTTTCTTCCCCTTCTCCCTCTTTTTCTTCTCTTTATCGGGTCCATTTTGCAAGCCTTTGTGATAATAAAAAAATTATTACGTTTAAGTAACTAGTTAATTTTTCAAGTTTAATTTAATATTAATACTCAACATGAGTAGTGAAATAAACAAAAGGTTAACCCTGGATACTATGAACCATATGAACTTAGAAGGTTAGAACCGGCAACTATGGATATAAATGCGAGTGCTCAACCGAATCACGCAAATCTATAATAGTAGATGGCGCGAACTTTAATGGGTCTAGGTCTTTTCGGCGCAGCCGGTTCGGCGTAACCCTTTAGGCGTACACCCGATTCGGCGCCGCCGTTTCGGCGCGAGACTAATTCGCCGCGAGCCCATTTCGCCGCAACCTTATTCGGCGCGAACCCAATTCGGCGCGAACCCAATTCGGCGCAAGACCAATTCGGCGCAAGGACAATTAGGCGGGAAATGATTTTCCGATTCATTTTAAAATATAATTAAATTCTTGTAATGGAAAATTAATGGATTATTTTACAGTTTTAATCATAGATTAAACTTTAATTCACGTGTTTAACTTGAATATGTAATGTTTTTAATATACATATTGTCGTGATGTGGACAGGTATATCACGCAGTAATTAAAATTTATGCAATACAAAGAAAAGCAGGTAGACAGGCATGAGAATTTCTCGTCGAAGTGGTAGCTTCACTTTGAAAAATTGAAACGGGTTATGATTTGATCACATTTATTTACAAGTATTACAATTAAATTAATCTCAAACTAAAATATACCATTTGAGTCAACACAAAGATGCAAAGGTCTTGAATAAGTGGTTAATAATTTTGTACAATGTACTTGAATTTATTTACATGTTAGTTGATAAGAATTGTTAAAATAATGGGGATTAGTGTTTATAGTGATAAAAAGATTTACGTTAAGTCGTTTGGTGCTTCAGGTAAAAGTTAAAGTGATTTGACGAACTTATAAGGGGTTCCGGTGTTGGAAAATGTTGTGGTCCGAGACAATCGCTTTCCGAGGAATCGAAAGTGTGGTTACGAACTTGTTCTAAAAACAAATTGAAATAAAATTAATATTTTGTGCGAATTATAAAAACATTATTAAAGTCAAGCATGCGGAATATACTCACCAATGGAAAAACTTTATTGCAAAAGAATATCAAAAATCAAGGAACCAAAGATTCGAATACCTAGCAACGAAATAACAAAGCCAGAGTAGTTCGCCCTGAAGCGACGAAAAGAGAGTAGATCTATTTGAGAGTCGCTCCTGTAAAAGTAATTGATTTTGAATCAATTTTGGTTTGATTCAGGCGACACGAGTGTGTTTAACCTTAAAGATAAATAAAAAAAAGTAATTAAGTTTGTGTAGAATAAAAAGTGAAATTAAGTAAAATTCCAACACTTACCTTGTTGAATTTAATTAACGAGGTGATTTGAATTGAGAAAAGTAAAGCTCGTCTTACATCAGGACATTTCTGGCGTCATTTCTTGAGCAATATAAATTGCCTAGTTTAAAACAACAAATGTCTTGGAAAATGTCCTAGCTCGGATTGTAGGCAATATATTTAGCGCGTGCTCTATTCTTGAACAATTTGCCTGTGGGCGTGCGCAGTACAGATTGAATGCGCAGGTAGTAAGGTAGTAATTGTCAAATGCAGGGCTAGGAATGAGTTACTTTTTTTTAAATAATCGCAAATGTTTTTTTGTCACTGAAATTAAAAAATCAAATTTGAAAATTTAATAACCATTTGAAAATTTGATTTTTTTTAAAATTTTTTTGTGTTTTTGTAATTTTTTTAATACTATTATGTTTGCTGCAATCACATTTTCTGCAATTAAATCGCTTTCTGTATCCATTTCAATTTTTATGTGTAGCACAGTTTTAACAATTTACATCAACACTAAATTATCGTTCGTTTAATCTTACTGCGCACGCCCGCAGGAAAATTGCGTTGAAAATTGCCTCAAAATAGAACACGTTCTATATATTTGGCCTACAAAATGTTTCACGTAAGTTGCTAAAATTACCTACTGCGCAAAATCAGCGCAAGAAATGGCGCAAGAAATGGCCTGATATAATACAGGCTTTATTTTTGGAGCAAGAAATGGTGTCAGAAATGACGACTGAAATGACGCCAGAAATGTCTCAAGAAATGGCGCAGGAAATGACGCCAGAAATGTCCTGAAGTAAGACGAGCTTAAGAACAAAATTCGCCAGGACACGGATGAATCGAAAATCGATGGAAATAACTGAATGACGAACAACACAGATCGATTTGATTTGGCTGCCACATGAAGTTAGCGGCAGCAAAGCGGCAAGCTGTATTTTTAGGGTAAGATTCCCATAGAATTGAGGCCGTGAGCGCAAGAGTGGCGTAATCCCAAATATAACTATTGTAGATATTCACCGCTAAAGCTTTGAAATATGCATTACATTTTATGAATGCAAAAACAATGTATGGCTTCCATTTATTATAGAATATTATAATAATGTTGGTTACATCAATTTTATTTGAAAGGTATTACTAAGACAGAGGCATTACACCAAAAAACCCAATTTTGGCAATTTGAGGGTTACACCACTCTTGCTCTCACGGCCTCAATTATTGTTGACGGCACAGTTTGTTTTGCGCTGCCAAAGGGTTCTAGGATGCCAGGATTCTTCGCCTTGCTAGAAGGCGAAGAATACTTGCTGTTTTTGGTTGTAGTGGACTGTATTCGTTGTTTGCTTATTTAACTCCCTATATTGTTGATTAAATAAAAACACTTTTTGGTAGATTGTAATTTTGTATTGTACTTTGATTAATTGCACTTTTATTTGAACATAAAAATTTACACTTTGCTGGTACAATTATTACGTTTCGTATTGAAGCGAACTTGACATATATTCTACAGTTGTCTACGTTACATAAAACATTGAGCGGTATTGAAACAAAAACCAAAAACATAACCAAATGTTATGATTCTGAACATACCGGCCGGGTTGAAATGAAAGGCATTTCAAAAGACATGTGAAAGCCACAAAAATATGATTGAATAATTGAACAAACGTACAGCTAAACGCATGGTAACAATAAATGGTCTCATTCAAATAAAATAGTAATTCAAAAAAATGCAAAATAAATATTGTTCAAACAAAAACGAATAAATGGTTAATTCTGAAAGAAAGTACAAAGTGGTTTCACTATATTATGATCATTCTTGATCAGCACTTGGTAGAGGACAGATTTTCGCAAAAGCTCTCTTGATGAGCCCACTAGCTGTTTGTAAAGTAGCGACGCGATTAATCCCGTCCGAACCAGGATGTAGGGCGACAACTATCCCCAATTTCAATTTTAATGGCGGTAAGTTATTATCCTTTATGAGCACTAGAGCGCCTGCGGTGATGACTGAATGATGAGTTTTCCATTTAACTCGCTGTTGGAGTTCGGAAATGTATTCCAGGCTCCATCGTTTCCAGAAATGCTGTTGGAATCCTTGGATCCGTTGAAACGAGTCGAGCCGATTCTTTTGCATCGTAACATGAGGATCGGGTAGCGAAGTAATGGTTTGACCAGTTAAGAAATGGCCTGGTGTTAACGGTTGAAGGTCGTTAGGGTCTGCCGTTAAGGAAGAGAGCGGGCGGGAGTTGAGGACAGCTTCTACCTGATATAGAAAAGTGCAGAGTTCCTCATAAACCACGAGTTATTCGGCTATTACCCGTCTAATATGAAATTTGCAAGATTTAACACCTGCTTCCCATAATCCTCCAAAGTTGGGACTATATGCAGGAATGAAATGCCAAGTGATTTGGTCTATGCCGACGATAATCGGAATAGATAATTCTTGTGTTTTTAAGAATTTACCAAGCTCAAACAATTCGTGTTTGGCTCCAACAAAATTAGTGCCATTATCTGAGTAGACATGTGCTGGCATACCTCGTCTTGAGATGAAGCGTCTGAAGGACATAATGAAGGCTTCCGTAGAGAGACTGGTAACCAGTTCCAAATGAATTGCCTTAGTGTCAAAGCAAACGTACACACAAATATAAGCTTTCAAGGTTTTGGCTCCGCGACCTTTTCGATCTTTTAAATTGATAGGGCCTGCGTAGTCAATTCCAACATGTTGAAATGGAAAAGGTTCTTATACACGAGCAGAAGGCAAGTCACCCATGATGGGCTTCGTAATGGATGGAGAAAATCTGAAGCATCTGACACATTTGTGTACGATTTGTTTCACCAAATTTCTACCCGAGGTGATCCAAAATTTGTCACGTAGGGTGGATGGAAGGAGCTGAGGTCCTGCGTGAAGCATTCTGAGATCTCACGACCAGCTATTGATTTGTCTAAGTGATGTTTGCCATCAATAAGTATTGGATGATGCCTTTTATCAAAGGAGTATTTACTATTTTTAAACCTACCCCCTACACGGATTAATCCGTCTTCGTCTATGAACGGATTGAGACTTATCAAAGGAGATGATGTTTGTATAGGACTTTTCGGTGATAATGAATTAAATTTAATGCTGAATGATTCTAATTGGGATACCTTTATCAATCTTTTGAGTGATATCTTTAATTCTTGAGGAGTAAGAGGTCCATATAGTTTATTTTTAGACAATAAACAATTGTTACCGAAGCGTAGGTATAGAGCAATGGCTCCTTCAAGATAATGTAGATTAGAGTAATTTTTAAACTCAATGAAATTGTTGTTTAAAATAATGAAGGCTTTTACGTCCCCTTTGCATTCTGGCAATTTAATAGAACAAAATTTTGGATTAGGCCAAGAGTGCTCTTCCTCTTTAAGCCAAGGTGGTCCGTGCCACCACAAAGGTGAATTTTTCAGCACTTGAGGAATGGCTCCCCTGGACAGTAAGTCGGCGGGGTTGTATTCGGTAGGAACATGCCTCCAAGAAGCGTTAGCAGTGAGATTTTGTATGTCAGCTACGCGATTGCATACAAATGTTTTTAATAAGCTAGGACTGGTTTTAAGCCATCCTAATACTATTGTTGAGTCAGAACATTGAAAGCAAGACGAATTTTGACAATTGATTGATTTTAATATGTTGTTTATTAATTTACTTAAAAGTAAAGCACCACACAATTCTAATTTAGGTATCGTCAAGGGTTTTAATGGAGCGACCCTTGATTTAGCGCATAAAAAATTTATGAAATTTTTATTATTAGAATCGGTTGATCTGATGTACAAGCATGCGCTGTATTCTTCGATCGAAGCGTCGGAGAAGCCGTGCACTTGTATCATGGTGGGCTCGGAACATTTAATGTGTCTAGCAATTTTTAGCTCGTTCAAACCTATCAGGCCTGATTTGTAACTTAACCATCGTTTTTCTAGTTCATTTGGGACAGAATCGTCCCATGCAAGCTTTTCTAACCATAATTTTTGCATAAATACCTTTGCAATAAAGGTGCAATGCGATAAAAGACCAAGTGGGTCGAAAATCTGAGCAATTTCAGAAAGCATGTGACGTTTAGTTATTTTGTCGGAATGATTATTAGAAATGGAAAACAAAATGGTCGTCTTGGAACGACCAAATGAGACCGAGTGTGCGCGATTTATCATAATCGCCAAACTCATGTGCACCTGGGTGGATGTCCTTATGGGGTATACCGTAAGAACGCTTGGATCATTAGAAATCCATTTCCTTAGGTGGAAACAGCCTAATTTTAAAACAGCAGATATTTGTGAGCATATTTTTTGATGTGCTTCTTCTATGCTTGACGCGCCTATGATCAAATCGTCAACGTAGAAGTCATTTTTGATTATATCTGATATTTTAGGCAATGATTTTTCACATTCATAACCTAACTGGGTTAGAGATCTGATGGCCAGGTACGCAGCCGAAGCCGTGCCGTAGGTCACAGTCCCAAGATCATAGTGCTCAAGGAGATCTTCGGGCGAAAATCGCCATAGAACCCGTTGGAGTGACCTTTGGGTTGGTTTGATTTCAACTTGCCGATACATTTTATCAACGTCGGCTGATATTGCATAAGAATTTATGTCTGAATTTTATAAGAATGGTAAACAAGTCTTGTTGGATGGTAGGTCCTACCATCTGAATGCTGTTTAACGAATGACCAGTAGTGGTCTGGGATGAGCCATTAAATACCACCCGTAATTTGGTGGTCAGGCCATCGGACTTGTGAACTCCGTGATGCGGAAGATAATAACAGATTTTTGCTGTGGGATCAGCAAGTGACATGTGACCCAAGTCAATATATTCGCGCATAAATTCTCAATATGCTTTTTGAAGTCCTTTGTTGACTATTAGTCTCTTTTCGAGTGATAAAAATTGCTTTCTTGCAACGAAAAGAGAGTCGCCTAGAATTTGCGGTGGTTCCTTGAATGGAATCGACACTATAAATCGCCCTTTGGCGTCTCGAGTGGTAGTCTCTATGAAGTTAGACTCACACCTGCTTTCTTCGGCAGAGAAAGCCCTTTCGGTAGGACAGGTATCTATTTCCCAGCAACGGGATAGATGGTGATCGATGTCACTTGCAATGTTGAAATGACATTGCACCTGCGCTCTGGGGTTGAGACCTGTTGGTCCAGCTATGACCCAACCTAGTTTGGTATTTGGTAATATGGGCAATCCGGGCCCTAGCCGTCCATTGATGCCGCAAGATTGATTGCTTATATTTGTTTGCACTGAACTTGCTTCGCTCGGTGTCAGAGAACTTGGCGAAATGCCTTCTCGCAGCCCTACAGTCGATTTCTGCATGTGTTTTAGTATAAAGCCTTCTGCAATACTCGTGTATTCAAAAAAGGAATTTTCAAATTGAACAAGCTGTTCCTCAGCATCGTTCGATTCCTGAATTGCGATTATTTGAGCATGCAACGCTTCATATTTGTCCAGGATATTTGAAATCCTAGTTAGCCTTTCTTGTAATTCGCAAAAGTGGTTAGACGCGATTACCCCAACCATTTGCAATTTGTTTATAAACGTTATGAATCTTGTTAACTTGCTTTTCACAAGACCCCTCACGGATTAATGCTTCCATGATTAAAAATGCTATTTTGTAATTAACTTGATATTACCCTTAAATTTGATTACCCTGGTAATAGGTGATTTGGTTATTTAAAACTCTACAGCTTCCTATACGAGGCAAAATTTGTATTTAATGTAAGAAATTTGTTTACCCGCTTGTTGATCCTCGCTGGATTTGGTAATTCGCATGAAGGTCTCAGCTGACATGCAGGACCAATGTAGACGAATTTTGTTTGTTGATCCACAAATCCTTGTCGATGGATCATCCGTGGTTCGAAGGACCAATGATGACGGCACAGTTTGTTTTGCGCTGCCAATCTAGCAAGGCGAAGAATCCTTGCTGTTTTCGGTTGTAGTGGACTGTATTCGTGGTTTGCTTATTTAACCCTATAGATTGTAGATTAAATAAAAATACTTTTTGGTAGATTGTAATTCTGTATTGTACTTTGATTAATTGCACTTTGATTTGAACATAAAAATTTACACTTTACTGGTACGATTTTTACTTATCTTATTGAAGCGAACCTGACGTAGTATATTCCACAGTTGTCTACGTTACATAAAACATTGAGCGGTATTGAAACAAAAACCAAAAACATAAATCAAAACGTTATGATTCAATTATATTCGAACGTAGAGTGGCGCATTTAAACTCTAAAAGTAAAAAAAACGACTTCGCGGGAAATAACTTTGTTGGGGTAAATTTAGGTATTTTTAAGAATTTGTTTAGTTAATTATTATTGTCACCATAAAAAATCAAGTTGCTTTTTATTATTATTCATTTATGAAAACCATGACAACCAATTTTTGTGTTTTGTAAAATACAACGCAGTGTTAATTAAATATTTATGTTACTCCACAACCACCAAAGTGTTTATTTGGGACCTTTGTGTTCCGAGAACGAATTATTTTCAGGCAAAGATAGAACCTACTAACTGAGGTAAGAAATTTTCATGCAAAAGATAATAAAAAAATTAAGAGCTAGCCGGAATCATAACAATTCCAAATTAAGAAATCATTTATCTATCATAAAAGAAAACAATATCGGTAGACGTGTTAGCTTACCCCACCTCACCGTAATATGTAGTTGATATAATAGCAATTAAACTACTAAAGTTTATACTATGAAATTTTCTCCTTTGATTATTTATCGTAGAATCATTTCTAGGTGGTAGATTTAAAAAATTCAAATTCTAAATACAGAGGTGGGCTAATACTTTTCGCCAAAGCTGTATTTATAGAATAAAAATGGTTTCACTTGTAAATCATGAGGTTCAATAATTTTTAGAAATATTGTAAAACGTTTTTGTTGTATTATACTTTAAGCTTTCTTTAAGGTGGCCGAAAAATTCGCTGTTTTTGTTAGGTGCAAATCTTAAAAACGAATAATTTTAATGATATTCTAAAAACACCATCGAAAATGCTTGAAATTACAATGTGGGTGGTTTTCATAAAAAAATTTTGGAAAATTTATTTTTCAGTGTCATATTTTTATTTATTTATTACTTATTACTAGCGATCGGATTTTAGGCACTAAAAAACTACAATATATGCAGGCAAATATGCTCTAAAATTTTGAAAATAAGCTATTCAAATTCACAATGAACATTTTTTAATCGCGCAAAATGAAAAGACAAGAAGAATTCTTAAAATTTTATTATAATCCTTCCTTCTCAGTCCTTTTACCCTAATGAGGGTTTGGTGACCCATCTCGTTCTATCTCTTTCTACGCATATGATGTGCGTTCAAATTGTTTTCACATACATAGAGGACCTACTTGTTTAACGTGGGCTCCGAACCACGGGAAGTGTACTACACTTCATTTCGAGATGGATTTTCTTGGCAGATTACCTCGGTGGTTTGCCATTGCCTGCCGAGGAGAGACGGTCAGAATAAAGTTCTTACCCTGCCCGGATTCGATCCGAGCGTTTCGCATTAGCAGTAGACGCACTTAACTACCAAGCTATGACCGCCTCTCCTTTATTATAATAATTGCATTTAAATTTTCTTAACATTTGGCATTGCAATAATTTTCACTAATAGTTGTAAAGGATTATTTTAGAGGTATTTATGTAATAGTAAACCACATTTTTGTTTAGGTAATCTGTGTAGGTAATTTTTGTACAAATTTTAAGCGACAAAGCGGCGAACTTAAGCATATTTCTGGTTTATATTGTCGGTGCCGAGACTTTCCGGAATTTATTATTTTTGGTTAATATCGTCAAAATTGTAAGACAGAGATGTAGTAATACCTTGTTACAATGTAATAAATAAAAATAAATTCGGCGCCACACTAACGGATTAACTTACCTACTCGGATTTCTCGTCCACCTTAAGTAAAATGGACAATAAAACCCTTTTGTGGTGTTTAATAACAAATTTAATTTAGAAGATATTTTTTAATTGGGTATAAGTCTTTTAATATTTTAAATATTAACCACCGTTTGGGATCCTTTACACGTGGTCCATTTTCAAGACTAAAAATTAATTACTTATTATAATATAATTCTATAAATTGTAGCGCTTTTCATGAAATTAGTTGACAATGTAAATTTAATCAATTGTTATTGATTATTTTAGTCTTTTAATATTAAAAGACCTCTGCCCAATTTTAATAATATCTTATAAATTAACAAATAAAGGTCAACTATAATACAAAAATTTATTATAAATTTATATTTCTCTAATCTTGAGATCCTGAATAACCTTAACAAAATGAAAAATTAGTTTGAAAACCAAGATCATGTAATTTAAAAATTAAATTTTTCCCCAGAGTCCTTTATATCTTTAATAATTTGAGACGCGTCTAAAGAATTAGAAAATATTCTCATCTTCGGTCGAAAAGAGGCTGTAGGATAAAAACCAGAAATTAGCCAATGAAAATATTAACACGTAACATTATTATACTTACACAAATGTAAAAGTTTTCAATAGTAGATAAATTAATCAGACAGGCCTATACATCAAAACATTAAAATAAAATAAATAGACTTAGTGAAACTTACGAATACTACTAACCGAAATTCTAAAAATTACAAAAATATAATTTTTGTAATATTTTTTTTTGTTTTAGCTTTACGCTGGGGTGAGAAAATCTCGTGCGAGACACCGGCTTAATCTAAGCCGGTAGTGTCAGACTTGCACTGACTAAAACCTCACCCCTATCCTCAACTCCCGGTTTCGCCGTCTGGGCATTACTTCGGGAGTCGCGGCTCTTGCGCGTTTCGTCGCCCTTGTTTCGCTTCCCTCTCGAGCTGTACATTCGTACATTCGGTCATCGCAGTGTCAGCAGATTGGGTCGTCCAGTTTCTTGAAGGTACTCGTTGAACCTTCTAACCGTGCTCCCTCTGGACTTGGGTGAGGTGGAACGAGAGTTCTCCATTCTTCTTGGCGACCCACGGCTCGACACTGGACAATTAGGGTTTTCTATCCTTATCCATGTAATTCAATGAATTAATTACAACACCAAATTTTTGAAGTGTATTCTAAATTTATTAATTTCAATTTTAAATGTCAAAACGTCAAAATCGATTTTCAATCATTTTCGTCAAAAATTTCCAAATTAACATCCAAATTATACAGGGTGTTGAATGAGTTAGCCGTTCATAGCATATTTACATGTAAAAACTTATTTATGCAAATTCCTGCTTCCCTAATTATTTTAGAAAAAAAATGAAAGACACAAAAATCATGCAGAAAAATAAACTACAAATGATAAAAGAATTATTTTCATCTAGCTTTTACTTAAAGTGGCAAAAAATGTTTTTGAAATTGTTCAAATTTTCATTTATCAGACTAGCCATGAAAGTTTCCAAGGTAATTATTTTTGATAAGTATTAAAAAACAATTGCACTTTGTTTACAGTTTTGCACTTTATTAAATTTTAATTTCATAAAATGGAAGCAAAGTACACAATTAGTGAAAAAAATCAATTTTTAAAACTATATTACTCTGGAAACAGTATACGTATGGTACGAGATCTCTTTGCTGGTTTATACCCAGAAAGACCAATCCCTACTTATTCGACAATTAAAAATGTAATTGATAATCAAAATCAATATGGATCTGTATTTAAGCCGTCATGCAAGACCTGCAGAAATAAAAGAATAAATTTAGAAGAAATCAATATTGGTGAAGCTCCAGGTACCGATATCGAAACAAATGTAATTGCTGCCGTAGTGAATAATCCTTGTATCAGTACAAGAACAATTGGTGCGGAGTAAAGTATTCATCACACTACGGCGTTCAAAATTATAAAAAAACATAAATTTATATCTTATAAGTTCCAAAACCATCAAGAAATTTTTGAAGAGGATATGTACAAAAGAATGATTTTCTGTGAAAGCATTATCGAAAAGGCCAATTTGGATAGAAATTTTATTAAAAATATTTGTTTTACCGATGAGACAACGTTTAGTATTAACGGGGAACCAAATGTTCAAAATTATCGGTTTTGGTCCACCGAAAATCCTCATTTAATGATCAACAATCGTTCACTGTATCGCCAAACTATAAATGTTTGGGCAGGGATATTAGGAGCAAACATCATCGGACCATTTTTTATTGATGGAAATTTGAATGGACTAAAATATCTAGAAATGTTACAAAACGAAATTGGACCGGCAATTGATATTGTGGCAGGAGAAAATAACGTAATCTTCTATCAACAAGACGGATGTCCGGCACATTATACTAGAGATGTAACCAATTATTTAAATGAATGTTATCCCAATTCTTGGATAGGACGCAATGGACCAATAAACTGGCCAGCTCGGTCACCAGACTTGGCTCCAAATGACTTTTTTTGTGGGGTCATTTAAAATCTAAAATTTATGGTGAACGATACCAAAGTATTGATTCATTAAAAAATAAAATTGTGGAGGAGTGTGGCAATATTACCGAAAGACAACTTGCGAATGTACGATGTAACTTTTATGATAGACTTGGTTTTTGTTTAGCTGAATATGGAAACCTGTTTGAACATTTGCTGTAAATTTAATTATTTCTTAATGTTTGTAACTGTTTACTATTAATAATAATTTATGTAATAAATAAATTAAATTGAATTTATTTCATGGCTAGTCTTATAAATGAAAATTTGAACAATTTCAAAAGCATTTTTTGCCACTTTAAGTAAAAGCTAGATGAAAATAATTACTTTATCATTTGTAATTTATTTTTCTGCATGATTTTTGTGTCTTTCATTTTTTTTCTAAAATAATTAGGGAAGCAGGAATTTGCATAAATAAGTTTTTATATGTAAATATCCTATGAACGGTTAACTCATTCAACACCCGGTATATATTAACGTTCATCGGCCAACCAGGAGTATTTTACACTATTTAAAAATTTATTTCGAGCAACCAAACAGTCCAAAATTTGTAAATTTATCGGAGTAAATATTGAAACATCGTATTGCAAAAATAAAACATTACTGACATTTTTGTAATATTTATATAGTCTCTTTCGACCGAAAATGAGGATATTTTAAATTCTTGAAAAGCGTCTCGAATTATCGCCGAATCGGGTTTGCGCCTAAATGGGCTACGCCGAATCTACCTCACGCCGAACGAAGTTTGTTTACCAACCCAAGTGAAGTAGTAAGCTTGAAGTTTTTGTTCCAAGACACCAACCAAAGTGCGTTTCGTGCTATATTGGCACAAACATAAATTCAGTGGGGTCCATAATAAACAAACGATTTAGAGGTTATATTTTAATGATAACTAAATCTGAAACTAAAAACAATAATTAACAACATTTAATGGTGATCAAGAATATTTTAAAATAAACTGTATAACACGTCATTTATTTTATATTATATTTAATTTTACCATCAATTCATTTTTAATTGATGCATAAACAAGTAAAGTGTGTAAATAAAACCAAAATTAGATCCAACATAGTGGTTTCTTTGCATTTTATTTCAGACAAAGCAAATTGTTTAGAGGTTTTAAAACATTTTTATACTTATTCATATTTGCCTATGGTTAAACCGAGTTAGATACAATTCATAGGCGTACCAAAGATAATTCAACCCATTGAGACCTTGAACCCGCAGCTTGAGAGAGTCTCATCCGAATTGAGCGAAACCGAGGCAAACTTAATAAGGGTAATACATAATCTTGTCAATTTTCACTGTAATATAAACGAGCCAATCTATTGGTTATTTTAGTAGAAAACAAAATGTTTAACATAGTAGCTGCAAATTAGCTTAGTTTAAAAACCAACCAATAAAGTTGGCTAGTTTACTTACCAGCATGAAAGTAAACGTAATAGCCAATATTTTTCGTTAATTAATAAATTATCCAATTTCTATTGGCTAATATAATAACATTTAATTTGGTAATACATCATATTTAACCAATATGTTAGCTAGTTTATAAACAAAGCATCTCTTCTTCTACTTTTATTTAGAAGCCTCCCTCTTAATATAGGTTCAGTACCTGTTCTTTACTAATGCCCGTATTCACAAACGTTCGTAACTGAATTTAACGGTCTGTTAAATTAATGAATGATTCATATTGGTCTACTAATATCAACAAACGTTTTCTATTGGTTGTTAAATTAAACAGACCGTTAAATTCAGTTACTAACGTTTGTGAATACGGGCATAAGTGTTTTGTAATTAGTTCTATGAGCATTTCTGGTTTTCACATTATAGGTAGTTTGCTAGACTTGCCTTTCGATGTGCCTGCAACCTGTTTTTATTGTTATGATGGCAAAACATACACACAGGGGGACTGATGGCTTAGCGTGCTCTCTGGGGCACGGAGGCGGTCAAGAAATGTTGTCGGTCAGACTCGGAGTCGAACCGAGAAGCCCTACGTTAGCAGTTGATCGCGCTATCAAGCCAGAACAAACTGGAAGAAACCAGAACTTTGGGTTCAGTTTTATTTTCTTTTAAAATAACCAAAATTCGACCGACTAATCTTCTTCTTCGTTGATTGCCTCTTGACAGAAGCGTCGTGACCTGTTAAGAGACTATGATTCTCTCTATGAGTCATCTCCATCTGCATCTGTTCCGGGCCGCTCTTGCAGCGTGTTCCACTGCGCCGTCTGTAGCTTCTTTAATTTGGTCGGTCCATCTTTATGGAATGCGGCCTCGCGATCTCGTTCCCTAAACCTTTCCCTGCACTATGAGCCTCGCCATGTTATCCGGCTCCCTACGTTGTATATGTCCGAAGTATCTTGCTATTCTTCTTTGAATAAAGCTGGACAGTCTTTCGGGTTCCGGTATTTCTTCCACAATAGAGAGGTTTGTTTTTCCTTCCGTCCAGGACACCCTCGGCAATCTACGCCAACACAACATCTCAAAAGCGTCCACCTTTTTCGCATCATATTTTCTCATTATCCAGGTTTCCGAGACATAGAGGAAGACGGGGGAAACAAGTGTTTTGATTATAATTTTCTTTTTACTGCGTGTGATGTGTCTATCGGCCCATGTCTTGTGTAAGCTTTTGCAGTAGCCCTGGGAATTTCTATTCGTCGCCTAATTTCAAGTGTACAATATCCATCATTAGCAATCATGGAACCGAGTATATCGATCAACCACTTCACATTTCCCTACTTGTTCAATATGTGGGTTATTTGAGGCGTTTCTGTCAATTACCATTACTTTAGACTTTTCGTAATTTATGTGTAACCCATATTGGAGCCTTTGATGTTCCAGTTTCTCGATGATTTGCACCAGTTCCTGTGCACTGCTAACGAGGAGTACCGTATCGCCCGTATATCGTAGATTATTTTTTAATACAAATATTCTTATATATTATACAAATCTATTTATTAAGAATACTTTCACAAAACTCAAATATTTTCAGTGACCCATTAATTAAAACAGTGAACAAAATTTAACTCCTGAGATTTTACAAAAATTGTAAACTTGTAGATAATAAACTAATATTGATATAATTATAGTAAACAAATAATGCATTATAATCTATTAAGTTTTGTATTCAAACCTGTAACAATTAAACGTTTGAAATAAAAAAAGATAAATTTTACATCTCTAAAAATTTCTATCAAATAAACAGTAAACTTATAATTATTATAGAATAATGGGTTACTACTGTAAACATTTTGAGTAAATTATTTTAATCAATAAATTTAATAAAACGAGCGAATATTGGTTATTTTAATACAAAATAAAAAGTCTAACATAAAAATCCTCCTTTATGCTAATGACTATAACGAAAAATGGGGGGGGATTACATAATGTTGACCACTCCAAATAAATTGAAAATTTCCTATTGCAAAGAGGACGGTTTATATAGTACACTGACATAATTTTCACAAGCGAAGATATAATCAAAATTTCGAGAAAAATCAATTTGAAAGTACGTAAATTTAGCGCATTTTGCTTCGATTTTTGGGGTGTGCATTCGATAGGGAGGCTTTTCCATCGTCAAAACCTACCCTTTCGGGGCGCCGCTGCGCTCCGCTCCGCTCTGTACCCCTCCAGGGCGATTTTGACTCTGGTTACTATGCTAAACATACGAGAAGGCGCCTCCCATAAAAAAAACCGGGATAAATGAAACCGGGAGCTTAGAGACCCTTGAAATAGCATTAAAAAGTATAGTTGCGGTATGGGGCAGTAAACTATTACGTTTCACCCCCAAAAATCGCGTAAAAACAAAAAATAATCGATGTTACAAGTACGAGAGACGAGCTGCATCTGCCGGTGCGAACCTTTACCTTTACCTGATATGTATTTGATGGAGCATCCCGGCATGGCCGGCCTTCTCCTTCATCTGAAAGAATACATTAATGACATTGGAAGTTGTAGAGACCGGTGGGTCTCTGGGAATTGGCGCTTGGCGGACTGACTGGTTAGAAACCTGGGCTGTGACTGTGAATATGAGATATGTGAAGAAAAAGAAATTTTTTACGTTTGCCGATATAGTAGAGTCCCTAATTCGAAGAAAGAAATTATAATTTCTATTGATGACCTCGAAGTGAGTGGCTTCTACTTGGAACTAGTCAGAATTGGCGACTAGTGGGATTGTAGTGATACTATGGGGGGTGATTTATCGAAGCTTGTGGAAATTGATCGAAAAATTACACAAATCTAGTGAATAAATTCACTTTCGAAGAGAATTTGTGTAAGTTAAACCTGTGAACATACATTAGTCTGTGTGGGGGTGAGTTATGGTCAGGAGTTGTCCGTGGTCAGGAGTGATTTGGGACGGGGTATGAAAAAGTCGGCTGGGTTGTATTGACCTAGTTGATTTACTAGTGGGTTTTCTGAGAATTTGGATTTGTTGTAGAGATTGGTGGCATGTTTACGATTAAGAGTGTTAATGAGGTCTAGTTTGGCGTCTGCATGTAGTCGCCTGTTAGTGACGTAATAGGGAGCGCTGAAAATAGCTCGGAGATTTTTGTTTTGGATGACTTGAAGTTTATTTATGGCCCTGGGGCGTGCATATCCCCAGACAGGGGAGGCATAAATCATTGTTGGGCGGATTATGGCTTTGTATAATCTTAGTTTGTTAGCGGGGGACATGGTACTTTTTGCGTTCATGAGGACGAACAATATATTGAAGAGGCATTTGGCTTTACCGGTTGCGGAGGAAATGTGAGCGTCCCATTTGAGGCGCCGGTCCATGGTAATGCCAAGGTACTTGACCTTGGTTTTCCAGGGGATTTGCTCCTCAAACATCCAGACACTGGAGTTGTGAGGCTTGCAACGATTTCGAAACATGATCGCGGAACTTTTGCTCGAGTTAACCTCGATGCGCCAAGTTTCGTACCACCTTCCGAGATCGGTGATCGCCTCCTGGAGGCGGGTTGTGGCTATGTCCGGGTGGATTGAGGATGTGTATATTGCAGTGTCATCTGCATATAGTGAAATTTTTGTTGCGGGATCTAAGGGGGTTGGAATGTCGCTCATGAAGATGTTAAACAGTGAAGCTGCAAGGATCGATCCCTGGGGGACCCCGGAGGTGATGGGGCGCTTTGTGGATCTGGTGTTCATGAGTTTGACTTGGAGATTTCTGTCGTGAAGGTAGGAGGCAATAAGTCGGACTAGTGGAATTTGAATTTTGGATTGAAGCATTTTGAACAGGAGGCCTTCGTGCCAGACCTTATCGAAAGCTTTCGATACGTCGAGTAGCACTAGGCCGGTGAATTCTTTTTTGTTGAGTGCCTGCGTGACGTGCTCAACTAATCGGAGGGCTTGGTGGGTCGTGCTGTGTCCAGCACGGAAGCCGAATTGTTCGTTTTGAATAATACTGTTATCGAACATGGCTTCTTGGAGACGGGTGAGAATGACTTTTTCAACTACTTTTCCGATGGAAGGGAGCAGGCTGATTGGTCTATAGCTTTTCGGAAGTTTGAGATTTTGACCGGGTTTGGGGATTACCACTACGTCAGCGGTTTTCCATATTTGTGGGTAGTAGTTGAGTCGAAAACATGCGTTAATTATGCCGGTGATGGCAACTTTGGCTTTTTGGGGGAGTTCTTTGAGGGCGGTATTGGTGATGCCATCGGGACCTGGGGCTTTCCTCTTTTTGAGGCGTTTAATGGCAATGGTGATCTCCGGAAGAGAGGCGGGGGTGATATGTGTGTCATCGGAGGTGTTTAGGGTGGTGGTGACATAATTTTCGACCGAATTGATATGGTCTTGGTCTAATCTTGTGGTGTTGGGGGAGCATTGAGCTTGGAGGCTGTCGGCGAAGATTTCAGCCTTTTCAAGATCGCTCCGGGCAATAGTGCCGTCAGGGCGGGAGAGAATTGGGATGGTGACTTTCTTTTTCCCCTGGAGGGCGGCGGCCATGCGCCATGCGGACATGTCTTTAAATGATAGGGAGTTAATGGTGTCTAACCATTCATTGTCATGAAATTCTTTGACTTTAACGTCTACTTGCTCTTTGAGCCGGTTGTATGACCTTTGGTCATCAGGGTTGCGAGTTCGCCGGGCGAGTTTCCTCGCTCGGTTTTTGGCTCTGATAAGATCTTTGAGGGAGGGAGTGAGTTTGTCTCTGACGTCCGTGGTGTTGACTTCAAATGAAGTTTCGTCAACGGATTTTTTGATGTTGTCTTGGAAATTGGCAATGAATTGGTCTAGGTCAGTGGGGGACTCAAAGAATGGGATTGGTCCAAGGTTTTTTGACAGAGTGTCTTTGAAAGAGGTCCAGTCTGTTGTCGTTCTCGTGGGAGGGCCTTTTGGGGGTAACAGCGGTCCAAGTGTCAGGAGGACCGGGTAGTGATCTGAGTTTAGTTCTTCGCTGGTGGAGATGTCGTATTGGAGTTGTACGTCTTTGAAAATGGCTATGTCCAGAATGGACGGCGTACCTGCGTTAGAAAAGTGGGTGGGGGAGGTGGGAGCGATGATCGCGAAGTCCAGCTCATTTGCTAGTGAAAGAAGGTCACGTCCTACATGGTTTGTGTGTTTACACAACCAGTTGGAGTGTTTAGCATTGAAATCGCCGGCGATGATCTTCGCGTCGGGGCCTTCGAGGAGGGTTTCTAGGTCCTCTTTGAGGATGCGTTGCTGAGGGCGATTATAGACGGAGGAGATTTGCAACCAACCGTGATGTGCGGTGTGGATGCTCACCGTGGTGACTTCAAGGTACTCTAGGTCGGGGGTCGGTATTGCGACGTGTTCGATGGATGATTTTACGTAAATTGCGGTTCCGCCGCCGCGTCCGTCACGGTCATTCCTATAAAGTGAATAGCAAGGGAGTTTTGCCAGTTGGCCAGCTCTGAAGTGGGTTTCGTTGACCAAGATTACGTCAAGGTCGTGATCGTGCGCGAACGCGAGAAGTTCATTTCGTTTGGCTGAAAGGCCGTTGGCGTTCCAAAAAGCCGTCTGCAAAGTGGTGGGTTGGAATCTGGGTTTAGACATTAACGGGTGTGATATTAGTGGCTTTGGCGTTCATGATTATTTCAATATTGCGGACGAGTTCGGCATTGGCATTGAAATTACGAAGTTGTTCAAAAATTGCTTTTGTTTGTCGGGAGGGAGTCTCATCGTAGGAGGTGGTGGGCGTGGGGGTGGCGTGAGTTGCTTCCCTGTGAGGGGCATGCCGACTAGCGACTCCCAGATAGGAAGGTCGATTGGGGCCTTGGGAGGAGGGGTAATTGTAAGTGGGGCGGTCAGCGAAGCGGGAAGCTGCTTCGCGGGCTGAAAGTTCTCGCCTCTTGGGCTTAGGGAACGAAACGCAACCTTTGTAGTTTGCGGGGTGGTTTCCTGTGCAGTTAGCGCAGGTGGCTGGGTCTTCACGGATTTTTTGACAAGCCGGAGTGAGGTGATCCCCTGCGCATTTAACGCATTTGGGTGGGGCGCGGCAGAGGGTTTGGGCGTGCCCGAACCGTTGGCAACGGTGGCATTGACCGACCTCTGTACGTTTGTGGGGGGTTTCGGTGCGGGTATTTATGGACAGGACCGATGTCATGTCAAAAATTCTCTTGCCATCTGAGTTGTGGGTTAGATGGACAAGGTATAATGGCATAGGTTTTTTGTCGCGACCTTGGCGCATCTGAAAAACTGACTGAATTTCAAAGCCCTGTTCTACAAGGTCTTCTTTAACTTCTGCAGCAGTGATAGTGATTGGGAGCCCTCGAATGACCACTTTTAGTGGTTTGTCCTGAGGGAGAGAGAAAGAGTGTGAGGGGAGGGATTTTTCCTCAAGTAAGCGGCTGAGGGCCCGGTAATCGGTCTCGGTGGCCGGCTGAATTGAGATGCCGTCCACGAGCGTGCGGATTTTAGTGGTGGCAATTTTTCGGTCACGAATCATTTTATTGATGGCCGGCCAGTTGTCCTTTGTACGGAGGACAATTGGGGGGATTCGGCTGGAGGAGGAGTATGTGGTGCGGTCTGGGTGTGAAGCACCCTGGGTGTCGGGTTGGGAGTCGGTGACTTCCATACCGTCATCGTCGCGCTCGGTTTGGGTGTCGGTCGGGGGTTCCTCTACGTCCAAACAGGCGAACCTGTTCTTGGTAGCGGGTTCAGAGGTTTGGCTGTCGCTACTTAAGTTGGAGCGGGCCCGTTTTAGGGTGTTTTTGTCTTTTGGAAAGACGAAATTATCTCCACCGGTGGAGGTGGAAGCTTGGGCTTCGGGAGTCGATGATGGAATTTTAGAAATGCGGGGGGATGTTCGGGGGATGATCGCAGGCTTGACTGCTGGAGTCGATAGCCGGGGTTTCGGGATGGCCGTTGCCATCAGGGGTTTGAGTAGGGCGGGCTTTTTTGGCTCTTTGGGTTTAGCTTCTGCTTTTTTGACAGCAGGGGTGGTCGGAAGAGGGGGGAAGGCGGTCTTGTCCTTCTTTTTCCCTGAAGGGGCAGTCGGGCGAGGTTGGGCAACCGGGGGTGGTCTTACGACCGAAGGTGGTTGTACGACCTTGGGTGGTTGGAGGGCGAGAACGAGTGAGGCGACTTTGTCAGTGAGATCTTTGATTTGTTTGGATTGGTCATCGAGTTTTTTGGATTGATCATTGAATCGGGCTTTCAAATCGCGGTTTTCGGCTTTCAAATGGTCAACAAGTTCACGAAGGAAAGTGTTGTCTTGGGACATGTCGGTAACATTCGTCATTTTACAAATAATTCAAGTAATAAAAATAAAAATTTTTAAAATTAAATTATGTTGCGAAATCTAAATTGATAAAATTAAATTTGAATTAATTTATGTCTGTGAAGCAGCTGATTTTAATGAGTGCAAGTTTAATTTTTAAGTCTGAAAATTAAATTTAGTGTTGTGAATCAACCTTTATTTAAATCTAAATGAACTTGAAAAATTTAAAAGGAAAAGGAATTTGTTGGTTGACAAAATTTTTGTTAGGTTGCGATAAAATATAATCTGTAAGAAATCTAGGTCAAGTTCAGTTCACTAACCTTTGTTGCGTATACTACAGAATACGTCGCCTGATGTCTTGAAGGGGGTAGGGGGCAACAGAGCGCGCAACCGTTTGCTAATTGTGACGTAGCAAACTACGTCACTTAGCAAATGGCGGGATCTTTTTGCCGGGAAACTGGGAGGAACACTTAAAAGCGTGTTTAAACGCTTTGTCGACGAAATTTAAATAGAATTGGAGCTTGATGTAACACTTTCACTTCTATATTAAATTATCGTTTAGACAACAGTAATGAAAATTACTTTTTGAACTTAATTCGTGAAAATTAAAGAACGCAAAAATTGACGTGCGGTTAGCTCGGATGCAAGATCGGAACTTGCCGATGCGAAATACTCTAAGTGTTAGTGTCATTAAAACTGCACGTACCGTCAACAGAATGAGCGACGCGCGGGAATCTCGTTAATTTTACATGTAAATTTGCAAACTTCAAATTCGATTTACTCAAAATTTTGATTATATCTTCGCTTGTGAAAATTATGTCAGTATACCATATAAACCTTCCTCTTTGCAATAGCAAATTTTCAATTTATTTGGAGTGGTCAACAATAGATCATTCGAGCCCGAAAAATTATAAGCTTATCGTAAAATACCATTTCTTACACTATTTTCAAAAATAGCGAAGCTAATAAAAAAACTCGACGTTACGAATTGACCCTTGCCGACCTAACATCAATAAATCTAACCTTATAATTCTTTGGTTTTACTTGTCACAACCACAACTGTCAATCATAACGTTATAACATAACGACGAAGGTGGGCAAACACTTTTAAATATTTATACCGTATACTTTTGGCTAAACTTAAACTACCTAAACAAGGTTAAACTACCTTGCGCAAACCCACTAATATAGGTATTATGTAAAAACAGTTTGTTATTTTGTATAACGTCGGTGTTTAGATTTGTTACTAAATTTAGTTAATGAGTGATCCAAATATTTGTTTTTTTAAATAATGCGAAGAAGCTGGCAAAACCTTATATATAAATAATATACTTTAATTGTTTTAGGACTCCAACTTTGTCTTTTATGATAATTTAGATAATAATTTGCAACTTTTAAATAATAAATTACATATCAAACCATCTCTCACAGAAGATACATATGAGGCAGGAAAATTTGTAGATCTTGGAGACAGGTACGAATAAATAATTCATTTATAATATGGAATTGACAATGCATATTGTATGTATTGCAAAGATTCACAATAGCAATTATAGTTAGTATTATATGTAGAGTGTTTACACATGTACGTAGTATATGTACTGGTACCAGTTCGTATCCTTTAGGCACTTAGGGGCCAAGATATAATTTATAACTTCATTGCAACAACAAGCATTCGCTTTAGTATATCAATTTTTATATAATTTAGAATGAATATCCTACAAAGCAGGATAAATTCTTCGAAAGCTTCCAAAAAAGTTTGGAAATATTTTTTGGCATTTGATTAAAATAACAAAAACAACTCACAATAACAACTCACAAAAACAAAATAAATATAACTAAAATTTCAAAATTGCAAATCAATTTTAAACCATACAATATTATAACGTACTCGTCATATTATCCTAAGGTCATATCCGTGTATACGTTCATCACGAAAGTTAGTAGGTTGCTAACAATTTTTCGGGCATTGGAAATGCAGGTTTAAATTTTCACATCACAAAATCACATTTAATTTTGTCTAGTTTAGAATTGTATTGGAATTATATAATACCTATATTGTCGTGTTTTTTAAGACAACGAAGCCTTTCTAAATTAAACCCTGAGGGTTTTCCGAAATTTGATAACCTCTTTTTGTTATATTTTGAAATGCTCCTAATTACTTACTGTTGTTTTTTTGTTATTCTTTAAATAAATTCTAAATTTTTGAATCTAATAACAATAAATTTTATTTTTAAATGATGATTTACAAAAATGTTCAAAATTTTAAAATGATTTTTAGAAAATATTTATCTAGATCAAAAATAGTTTTATCACAATATCTAAATTCCATACACTTACACACAAATTATTCAATTCAATCAATTTACAACAATAATCATCAAAATAACTAGCACGCCCTGTACAATATCCCAATTATACCCTAAAAGTGCATTCACAGTTTATGGCAACTAAATATTTGGTCAGTATTTTTATCATTACATGGTCAGTATATTTTTAAATACATGGTCAGTATATTTTAGAATAAATGGTCAGTATATAATAATATTTTGGTCAGTATAAATATTTAAGTGTCAGTATTAAATCGAATTTTGGTCAGTATAATTTGTTCTTTTGGTCAGTATAGTATAAATAATAAAGTTGCAGTTTTGGTTAGTATACTTTATTGGTTAGTTAATTGCTTTTGTCAGTGACCATTTTTAATATAAAATTAGAAATCGGTGGATCTGCCACGAAGAGGTGGATCTGCCGTTAGGTTAGTCTTAGTTTTTGATATTTCTTTAGAAAACTAATTAAAAACAAATAAATCTCCGCGTAAAGTAAAATCTGCCGCAAAGAGGTGGATCTGCCGCGAAGAGGTGGATATCTGCCGTTAGGTTAGTGCTAGTTTTTGATATTTCTTTAGAAAACTAATTAAAAACAAACAAATCTCCGCGTAAAGTTAAATCTGCCGCAAAGAGGTGGATCTGCCGCGAAGAGGTGGATCTGCCGTTAGGTTAGTGTTAGTTTTTGATATTTCTTTAGAAAACCAATTAAAAACAAATAAATATTCACGTAAAGTTAAATCTTCTGTAGCCGGCCCAAATCGTCCTTAAGACATTTAGTCGGTTACAGAATTATTACGCTGGTTATCACCTGAAATTTTACATTTTATTAGGATTGTGTAAGACTAGTTTTCTAGCTTACCTTTACTTTCGTCCTACCCTGTAGATCAAAATTCTTTTTGAATGTTCAATTTGAATAGAATTTGCAAGGCCAATTTGATACCAGTAGATAGCAAGTACCAGATAGCGATTGAAAAGCAAGTGAACGTGTCGTTAGCTGAATTAAGTAGAAAATTCGGGTAAAAAGCAGATTGGTTACAGCGTTTTTTTGTGTAATTAGTAATTACCAAAGTCAGGTGTTCCTGGATCATAACGGGTAACAATCTCACGATCCTGTTAATTGGCTTTGTTTAAGCAATTCTTGGATCGATCGCTTCGGCGGATAAAGCTTTTTTTTAGCCTGAAAATTTTTGCAAATTTTGGTTAATGGTAGTTTTCTGCTTATCAACATTGATTACGACTTACCGTTATATATCTTGGTAATCAATCGGTGGCGAACATCTGCCACTCCGTTCAATTAACAACTGGACACTATCTGGGTATTTATCTGCGACAATTATATCGGCTACCAAACGTGATAATTTATATCTGACATTTGACGTAACACCATCATTAAGGCATTCCAGTGGCGCATCGCAAGAGGCGAATCAAGGGTTCACGGCCAAGATACAAAATTGGGTGAGCGTTTTGTTATAATTTTTTGAAAAGTGAGGTACACTTTGAAATTGTTTTGTGCTGTGCGTATTGCGCCGATTAATAGTTATTTACATGAAAGTCAGGAAAATGATGTATTACTGACGAGGAGCAATGTTGAAATACGAGGCACTTCGTGCCGAGTATTTTAGAGCTCCGAGTAAAGTGAGACATTTTCCTGACGTATTTTGTATTAAATTTTACCGAAAATAGTAAAAAATCGAAATTTTAAAACACTAATTGAACAACATTTTTAAAATGAGCTAAAATCAAGTTTGTCAATTTGTTGCCTACATAGTTACAAACAATAGTTATTCCGAAAATTGTCATTGTTACCTGCGTTACTAAATATTACCGGACTAGTCAGTAAGATTCAATTTCCCTGCGCGTAAATACGCAGGGAAGTGTTGTTTCGATGACGATTTCCGGTAAACGCTATTTGACAAGAACGAAGATCATCATAACTGATTTTGTTTTGCGATAAATATTGAAAAGGGAATTTATCCCCGTGTTAATTTTTTTGACTATTTAATTTGCGCTTATCAGATCTGAATAGGTAGTAAAATTACAGTATTTTTGATATCAATAAATTATTTATAATAATTGTATTGATTTGTTTTTACACATTTTTGGTAATTGTGTGCATAGCTGTGTGTGGCATTATAGCCGATTACTTTGTTTTGGTCCACTGTTGGGACACAAACCTAAGCTCAACACTTAGCATAATTAAACTTTTATCGGCACTGGAATTGTTTTATTTCACAAGCTTTTGCCCTTTCAATATAATATCATACTTTAGCGACATAAGGGCGTGGCGCCTTTTGTTTGAGTTTAGTTCGAGGGTGCCGGTATTCATTCCGGGCACGCCTGACCCCCCCTATCTGCTTTCCGCAGAGCTAGGCCGTAAAGCGTCGCTAGCCAGTTCCCGAGGTGCAGGTAAGATTCAAGTTTTTGTTTTGTTAAGTTTTGTGACTGGTGCTCAGGTAGAGCAGGCAGGCCGCACTTCATGTAAAGTTAAATCTTCCGTAAAGAGGTGGATCTTCCGCGAAGAGGTGGATCTGCCGTTAGGTTAGTGTTAGTTTTTGATATTTCGTTAGAAAACTAATTAAAAACAAACAAATCTCCGCGTATAGTTAAATCTGCCGCAAAGAGGTGGATCTGTCGCGAAGAGGTGGATCTCTGCCGTTAGGTTAGTGTTAGTTTTTGATATTTCTTTAGAAAACCAATTAAAAACAAATAAATCTTCACGTAAAGTTAAATCTTCATGTAAAGTTAAATCTTCCGCAAAGAGGTGGATCTTCCGCGAATGGGTGGATTTGCCGTTAGGTTAGTGTTAGTTTTTGATATTTCTTGAGAAAACCAATTAAAAACAAATTAATCTTCAGGTAAAGTTAAATCTTCCGCAAAGAGGTGGATCTTCCACGAAGAGGTGGATCTGCCGTTAGGTTAGTGTTAGTTTTTGATATTTCTTTAGAAAACCAATTAAAAACAAATAAATCTTCACGTAAAGTTACATCTTCATGTAAAGTTAAATCTTCCGCAAAGAGGTGGATCTTCCGCGAAGAGGTGGATCTGCCGTTAGGTTAGTGTTAGTTTTTGATATTTCTTTAGAAAACCAATTGAAAACAAATTAATCTTCAGGTAAAGTTAAATCTTCCGCAAAGAGGTGGATCTTCCACGAAGAGGTGGATCTGCCGTTAGGTTAGTGTTAGTTTTTGATATTCCTTTAGAAAACCAATTAAAAACAAATAAATATTCACGTAAAGTTAAATCTTCATGTAAAGTTCAACGTAACATTTCTTAGTCTTCTTGCACAATTCCGGCGAGTTCTGCGACCTATATAAAGTGCTCCGGTCTTATTCGCGGCATTCTGTTCTATGTAATTATTTGTATTATTTTGAGCGTTGAAATTACTGACCATTTATTTAAAATACTGACCATATTATTTAAAATACTGACCATTTATTTAAAATACTGACAAGTTTCTTTACTGACCATTTATTTAAAATACTGACCAAAAATTATTTGAAATACTGACCAAATAAATACAGCATGAAAATAAAAGTTCATAAAGTTGTGTAAAAATTTCTCACTTATAATTTTCTGTAGGTGTCCAGTTTGTAAAGTTTCCAATTTTTCCTTATCCTTAATCAACCATCCTATCTTCGAAAATTTCCAAAATCCAACGTGTTTATCCAGTGCTGTATTGCATCCCTGCTTTGAATTTTGCTTTATTTCTTCAAATTTTGTAAATTTCCACGTTCACAGATTTTATTAATCTCGAAAATTCCTCGCTATTCAAAATACGCCAATATAAACCAATTTATAAATCCGTTCGTATAATTCCACTTTAATCACAAAATTACCGTTGCTCGGTAATCACAAAATCCAACATTCGCTGTGCAATTGATCACTCGCTCCACCCACTTTAGTGGTCAGTCGTGGACTGACCCTGCTGACTTCAAATTTGCCTCCACGATTGTTCTGGGCGTAAAGGCTCAGAAAATTGACTCAAATAACCATAATTAAACAAAGCTTCAAACCGGTAATATCAATCCATTATTACTTCACGCACCAAATTTAATTTTAACTTAACTACGATTATTTTCAGGTGTACATTAAGAAGAAGATAGCTACCCTAATCTAATTTACAACATTTTGCTGCTCAGGAACATTCTTCCCTTCCTTTATTCGGCGTATCTCTTTTATTATTAATTTCAAGAATTTTGGATATTTTCTATTATAAATTGATTCAATGAGCATTCAAATTTATTTCAAAATACAACGAAATTGTGAACATGATAATTTTAATTCAAATTTGACTTTGAGAATTTGTCACAATTGCAACTCCTTTGGAATTTCATGTCAATATATATTGATATATTGTCGTGTTCTCTAGGATCCCTAAAAGTTCACCAAGAAAACTTCAAACACTTTTAATTTATGAATTCAATTTTATTTTTATCTTCCCAAAATACAAAAGTCAAACTTCCTGTCCGCTTCGCTCGGGCCCGACTGCACGACTGCCCATTTTTCCTTTTTTCTCCATTAACACTCCTGTTATCTTCCTTCAAACTCGTGGCAGAAAATTTAAATGTTTATCGCAACTTTACTCACATTGTAAACCATTTTGCATTTTGCAAATATGAAAGACGTTTATCCGCTCCCAGTCTCCATGCAACTCAATTTTGGCAAGCACCTTCTTCCGAATTTCTGGCTTGCATTGCTTCATTTATTTCACCTCTCCAACTTCTTCCATGATGGCTTCTTTTTCTTTTGCTATCCATTTTACTATGTTTTCCAGCCATATCTCATTCGTCATTCTGTTAACGTTACCAAACCAAATTAATTTCCGCTTTTGCACCTCGTTCATAATATCATTGCCCATCCCCATTTTATCTCTAATAGTTTCGTTATGTACCCTATCAAGTCTTGTTTTTCGGAAACTTCGTTTCAGAAAATCCATTTTATTGGACAGCAGTGTTTCATCCAATGAAATGGATGAAAGCGTACATAACGAAACTATTTGAGATAAAATGGGGATGGAAAGATATAATCGCCGAGGTGCGAAAGCAAATATATGTCCACAATCTACAAATGTGTGTGGGTTCGAATAGAGAATTTCACAAAATTTCTTAGCATGGCCCTTTAGTGAACAGCAACACTCTGTGGATGGGTAAGAGCGAACGACGAGACACAGGATAACACGGGTTTGTATACATGGCCTGTTGAGCTAAATTGTATTGTAATATATTGTCGTGTTCCAAAATGAAACGCGGCAACAAGATATTTTTCCCCCAATTTAGAGGGTTGGTCTCTAATCAAATCCAAAATATTTAATCGCTAAAGTATTTGTTTGTTTCCGTTGTATTATGAAATTGCTCTTAATTTTAAAATAAAACTCCATACTTTTGAAATTGATAACTAAAACATTTTTATTTTATGACAAATCAATATGGTATTTGTACAAATGTTTTCTCAATCTAAGAAGTTTATCGCAATATCGAAATTTCACTATAATTTGTTTCAAATGTTCTACCTTATAATTTTCGTTGCGGCGTCCAATTTTTTCAATTCTTGAATCATCCATAATATAATCTTTCAACTCCAATTCACCAGCTCAATAAAACCTTGCATAATTTTTGTTAACTGTAACGGTCCTAGAATTAGTCATGAGATATGTAAGTTCCGCGCGACATAAACTAATCGCCTCAGCAGCGCAGTTGTTAAGCGCCCATATTCGCAGCTAATACGCCTGGGTTCGAATCCAAGTTGAGAAACAGCTTTGCTGAACATATACCTTTTAATGCAACATATTCTTCTTTTAAACTTGTAAATATTTTATATTAGCATTAATAAACTATTATTATTATTATCATTATTGCCTACGCGCCTATGCAAATCTTGTACCCGAAGTGCAAAGCACCGAGCTGCACCAAATTAGAACAAAAATCGATGAAATTACAATCTATATTTACCGGATAAATAGATGGACCAACACCTTGTATATATGTTACCCTTATAATTTTCATAATCCATTATGGTTTAGTCGGGTTTGGTTAAATTAGTTTAAAAAAAAGAAAGAAGCGGCCACAAATGGCAGAATTTCAACAAATCTAATCCGCCACAAAATTTACAGAAACAGTAATTTTCGTTCTGGTAGGGGAGATGTTACATGATACCAATTCAAAACACATTCCATAAATTCCATGTTCATGGGAATGATAATAATAGTAAATAGTTTATTAATCAATGCAAATAAATACAAAAAGAGAATGGCGCTTGCTTAAGAGGTAGCCGTTTCAGCAAGCTTATTTTCATCAACCAACACCTAGGGAATTGATAATAATCTTTGTGCGTTCAGCAAGTGTTCCTTAACCTGAGCCTTAAACGTAACCTTAGATCTGGCTGCTAAATAAAGATTGGAAAATCTGTTGAAAATGCGATGAGCCAAGCATTGGAAAGATCCTTCAAACTCCGCTGTCTTGTGTATAGGCACAAAATAAACACAATGCATTCTCACAATGAATTTTTATTGTAAATATGCAAGCGTTTGGCATATAGTTATAATCTATTTAACTTGTATATTGCAGTGGCCTTTAGTTCGATTTTATCCACTATCCTTATGATTGTCCAACTAGCTCAAAATCCAGACAAAACTCTTCCTCAGTAGCGAATTCAGCGGGATTGTAACTAAACTAGTCACACCTATTATAAACACTGTGAATTGTTTTCCCCGTCTGGGGTTTTTTGATACCCAAAGGTTCAAAATAACCACATCTGCCAATAACAATATTGGCAGTAAATTCGCCGTAGGAAAAAATTAGCCCTGTTGTTATGGCTTAAGCTAACTTGCAGCGCGTCGGAGGCGAGTCGTGGGTTCGGAACTTGTGGTAATCGCTAAAAGAAAAAAAGATATAAAATTGAAAAAATAATATAATTACTGATCTCGATACAATACACTGTGGATTATCACAATAAAATATTGGTGATAATTTAAAAAATATAATCCAATATCGGCAATAAATCGCACCTCGGTGAGTATACAAAAACGATGCGTATAGAAAATATCATCAATCAAAGAAAATAAAAATATGGCACAAACTTTTAAGGACCTTTTCGGGTTTATACAATGCCTGTACTCCACGCCAAACAATGCGTGTTCCTTTAATTGATGTTGGCACCACCACTAAATAACAGGTTGTTGATTCAGGCGTTGACTGGACTTCGGTTGTTAATAAGGTTGATGGATCCAACGAACACCTTGACTTGTATGTCCACATCCAAAGTGACAATTGCAAAAGAATTTTTGTGTTGCTGTCGAATGTTTACTAATTTGTTGACAAATATTGGTGACTTTTGAATTTTCAACACTGAAGGTTGACAGCTCTTGCAATGAAATGAAAATGTCCGTTGCGACAATTTTATGGCCTGATAAAAATACGAAAATTTTACATCACATCACGAAAAAGCAATGCTACTTACGATCGAGCCAGAAAACACATCCGCTAGCAGCGAGCAACGACTACTCGCACTAAATTTTAGTTATGAAAAATAACTGATTAACCATAAAATCGGTCGAGAACAAAACGTCTTACTCAAACGACGAACAAATCAAAAGTGCCATCTAATGGCCGCTCGCGTACCAACCGCAAGGTTCCCGACAAGACCGAATATACAAGGTGCAGCAAAACTTCTCGTAACGCAATTGCAAAATTTTTGCAATTTTCAGTGAATCTGATTCAGCAAAAACATTCAGCGAGATATTTTCCAATAATATAATTGAAAATTGTTTATTTTTAGTTGCACTAGAGAAACCGACGACTGCATTCGAATAAATCGTGATTTTGTAGTACCTCCAATTATATCAGCAAAGATAACTACTAAACGTAACTTTTCGTTTCGCTATGGTACTATAGAAATTCGAGCGAAATTTCCTCAAGGCGATTGGATATACCCAGGTATGATTTTATTTGTAACCTTCAAGTGCATCTACTAGGAACTGGTATAAAGGGAGAAGTTCAAGGGTACCCCCATTGTCAAAATTATTAGAAATTATAAATGACTTTTATAATTTGATTTTAGATGAATTTTTCAGTTGAATCTTTCTTTCCTTGTACCAGTACGGTTTTGAAATGTCTTGACATGTACATTAATTAACACTTTTCAATCCCTACAACCATCCATCGATAATCATTAGTTACGTTCTAGCCTCTACACCAAACGAATATCAACGTAAGGTAAAAGTAGCAGTTACCGTGTCACTGCCCTGCGGATGCAGTTGTTCTGAACGACCTGGAGCCGGTAAATTTGTCGGTCGGATGCGAAGGCCCACGCTGGGGTCGCGTAGGTGAGGACGGGTCGGATGATGGCGTTCTAGATCGTCAACTTGAGTTCGGGATCTAACTTCGCTTGTCTGCCAATCAGGGGGGGGGTACAACGCGGCCGTTATTCCCTTTGCCTTGGGGACTTCTTGCTCGTCGATGTGCCGGACCCAGTTGAGTCGTTTGTCCAGTCTCACGCCGAGGTATTTGGTAGAGGGAGTCCATGGGATTTCCTCACCAAAAATCTTGATCCTTGCTTCAAGTTTCGGTTGACGCCAGGCAAACATAATTGCCGCGTTCTTGTCCAAGTTTACCTCGATACGCCAAGTACGGAACCATGTTTCCAGGGCGTCCATCGATTCCTGAAGGTATCGGATTGCCATGTGGGGTTTGCGGGATGCTGCCATTATCGCCGTGTCGTCTGCGTAAAGGACCAGTTTCGTTCTCGCCGTCTTGGGGATGTCACTAACGTAAATATTGAAGGGGGTTGGTGACAGTAGGGAGCCTTGCGGCACCCCCGCTGTGATCGGCCTCTCCGTGGATCGTGTCCCCTCTAACTTGATCCTGAAACGTCGGTCCTTCAAGTATGACGCCACGACGTGAATGAGTCCTGGCTTGATTCCTGCCTGAAACATTTTGAAAATTAGTCCAGACTGCTAAACTTTGTCGAATGCTTTGGCGACGTCTAGAAAGACGGCACCAAGCGCATTTTCGCTATTGAACGCTCTGGTAATCTCCTCTGTGACACGCAGGATCTGTAGGGTCGTAGAATGTCCGGGTCGAAAACCAAATTGCTTGTCCTGGATTACTTTCTTTTCGCGATTTCTTGATTCAGTCTTGCCAGGATGATTTTTTGCGCGATTTTCCCAATCGTCGCGTCGGAAGGAGGCTGATCGGACGGTAGCTTAGCTTTGCGGTTGGTTCTTGGGCTTTCCAGGTTTGTGGGTGACGACTACGTCGGCCACTTTCCATTTATTCAAGAAGTGTCGCAGCCTGAGTGCCGCGCCGCGTTCATCATGCTCGTCAGCGCTGATATGGCCTTTTTGGGTATTTATTTTAGGGCGGCATTTTTGATGCCGTCGGGTCCCGTTGCTTTTTTGTCCTTCGTCTCTCGAATGGATTTTGTGACTTCCTCGAGCGTCGCTGGTTCAATTAGATCTTGATCCTTGATCCCCAGTTTTCGCTCAACCTCGCGTTCAACATGGCCGTTGTGTGCAATGTCCATGTTGCGGAGGTTTGGTGTACATTGTCGCTCTATGTTGTCCCCGAAAACTTCGATTTTTTCCTCGTTGGCAGATGCGGTACCGCGGGGTCCTTGGATTGGAGGAACATTCTCTCAGGTATTTCGAAGCACTTTCACCATCTGCCAAGCTGAATTATTTTTACAGGAAAGGGAGTCCAGTTTCCTGGACCACTCTTTCTGGTGAAAAGCCTTCAACCCGCGCGTCACCTCGTTGTTGAGCGCGATCACTCTTCATGTCCTTCTTGCGGTTCGAAGAGCTTGTCGCTTTTCCCTGATTAAAGATTTGAAGTCGTTGGGAAGGATATCTTGGGATTTTGAAATTGGGATGTGGTTGGTCGCAAATGAAAGAGAGTCACTTACTCGGTCCTCGAATACTTTTGCGTAGCCTTCCAGGTCCTTGACGTTGTTGATTATCGGAATTTTATCCATTCTGTGCAATACGTCGTCGTGAAACACAGGCCACGAAGTTTTCTGGATAAATCTCCGATCATCTTCATCGCCGATTCTTCGTTTGGGCTCAGCCAAGCAGAAAAGCCCAGGGTAGTGGTCGGAGTCCATTGGGCCGCTCACTTCCAGGTGGTGTCGGTCTGGGACGTCCTTGAGGAGTACGATGTCCAGGACGTCGTCAGATTGGGGACCTTGGTAGGCGGCGCGGGTGGGTTCCGTTGGGACGTCCACTTCGAATCCCAGGCGAATTGACAGGTCGAGCAGGTGTCTTCCGGATTGGTTGACGTTCCTCGAATGCCAGTTGGAATGTTTGGAGTTTAAGTGCCCCACGATGATCTTGGGATCATCTCCTTCGAGGATCTTTTCGAAGTCGCTTTCCGGGAGTCTCATAATCGGCGATTTGTACGAAGAGGTGATCTGCAAATATCCAATATTCGTCATGTTTATCTTTACTGTGGTGGCTTCAAGGGTTTGTAGGCCATCGCCTGGTACTTCGTGGTGCTGCAGGGTGCTCTTCACGTAGATTGCAGTACCGCCTCCATTGCCAGTCGTGCGGTCGTTCCTGTACTGGATGTAGTTGGGGATGGTCGCCTTCGTTGATGGTTTGAAGAACGTCTCGGAGAGTATGATGACATCCAAATCATGCTCGCACGCGAAGTCGATCATCTCCTGCCTTTTTTCAGTATTCCCATAAGACTACAAGCAAGCATGATTCGCGGAGCGGAGCATTTGCGGGGCGGAACCGCGCTTCAATCTCCTCCGTCGCATATAGAAAGAAACGGGCCTTGGTCAATTTTAAAGGAGAGTTGAGAACTCTAAAAACGGCATTGAAATCAAGAATCATCATTTTGAATGGGGGTTTAGGTGAGGAGGGACGAGAAGGATTCGGTAGGTGGGCTATTTAGGATGCTTACAAAATTTCCCTGAAGGGGAGAGAGAAATCGATCTGCTCATAATTGAACAATTAGCCAGTTTACTGGTCTGGTCAGTCAATTTGAGCTTGGAACTGAAAGAGACTATTTGACAAAGAAAAGAGTCATCATATTGGTGATTAGCTATGTTAAACAATAGAGAGGCGTTTAAAGTACCTTTTTTTCACCTTGAAATTGCAATTTCCCTATTGAGATTCGGAAAGTTGATGGTTTATATAATATAATTCAAAAATAATATTTGCGGACCGTCGATAAGTTTTTCCATAAATCGACTTTGAAGTTCGAAAATTTACACATTCAGTGACGCGCATGATGACGATTTGCGGAATCTCGTCCATTCTATTGAGGGTACGCGTAGATTGACATACCTGAACACTTAGAAATTTTCGCTCCGGCAGTTGGACCACGCCTCTCGTACGAGTAACATCTATGAAATATTACAATTTTCACACTTTTTTCGGTTTTTTTGGGGTGCTACTGGTGCTACGTAGAAGTTAACTGCTGTATATTTCTGTATTAATTTTAAAAGCTATAGCCAGGTTTGCTAGGATCCCGGTTGGGGTGGATTAATATTCATCAAGTATGTTTAGCCCAATTCAGCGTTGTTAAAACCGCCTGACGCCTCCGAAGCGGAGCGGAGGGTAGGTTTTTACAACGCACAAAACATGCATTATATATTAAAATTTCTATTTTTCAGAGTTATTGTTAATGAGCAAAAATGATGATTATGGGACTGGGATAGATTATAGTTTCATCAGAATAGCATTAACACGAGGAAATTCAGAGTTCAGTAAAACACTCTCTGGAGGATGTGTGGTAGGACAATCTCCTGAAGCCAGAGCGGGGCAATTGAGACATATGCAAGCAGAAAAGAGTTGGACTGATGATTTTCACATTTATGAACTTATATGGGCTCCAGGTTGGTATCGTTATTTTGATATTATAGTAGGGAAAACATGTTCAAAACCGGACACCTGGATAAAACGGGGTACCACAGTTATTTTCTGTATTTTAGTTTAGTTCAGTTTTATTTTTCTTCTTAAATGCAAATTAATATATTATGTATTCACAAGCTATATAATCAGATTAAGAACGTTAGTATAATATAATGTGCTATTTATACATATCACAGCATTAAAAGCATCGCATAACATAAAACTAGCTAAGTTCAAGATATCAAAACATGAACATGCCCAACAAACATTTTAGCTGTAAATCGGCTATAAACGAGCCGATAGTTAGCTTTTGCTGTTAAATAGCCATTTTACAGCTAATTTACAGCTAAAATGTTTGTTAGAATGTAATACTACACAACAAATCAGTACATAAAATTCACTCGCGAGAAAAAGCAACTACAAAGACAAAACAGCAGTTTCAGAGAGGTATTCCAGTATGCTATAACAGCATTTAATTAATCAACTTGAAACTGTTTCGCCGTGAGCTCGAATTTGCAATGTCGAGCATTCGAATATCATAGGCCCCATACACTTGGAAACGAATTGCTCATCAGAGGCTGTTGTGCAAGCAATTGTATAGTGTATAGATTTGTTTCACGGGCTGTGCAACTAGTTGTATAAATTCAAATTTGTTTGAACTTAATTGCATGAGTGGCGTTGCACAATTCATTGCATCATGTATGGGCTTTGTGCAACAGTATGTCGCATTGTAATTTCTTTTCACACATGTACGTAGAAGCTTGTAGAAGGTAGTGTTTGCAATGGCCAATTTTGCAAGTAACAAAGAATTTTGGAGTGAATCTTTATACCGTCAATTACCGGAAATATGGAAGGTAAAAAGCGATACGTACAAATATATAAATTTGAAGAATTTGGCATATGAAAAGTTAATTGAAAAATTGAAGGAGGTCATGTCTCTATCATGAGATATTAAAAAATTAATGCTTTGCGCAGTGCCTATCGGAGATAGCTAAACAGGCTGCGTCGTCAGACGGCATGTTTCACTAGGTACACGACAAAAGTAACTGGAGTTTGCATAAAATTTTGTATAGTGTATGGGTAACGGTTTTTGCAACGTGTTTGCACAAACAACCTGTTGTGCAACGTCAGTTTCCGCAATTTGTTCGCAGGTGTATATGGGGCCTATCACATGGAAAACGGTTAAAAAGCACTCTTGCAGAGTTAACCCGAGGTTTAAGTAAACTGAAGAACGACAGTTCGTGAAGACAGGTATTATGATAGCATAATGGTTATACCGGGTGACCGGCCGAAAACTGAACATAGGGAAATAACATGGGAAATTGATTTTTTCTAAATTCCTGCTTCCCATTATAACTGATATGAATAAAAAAAATACCAAATTAAAGAGATTTTTTTTCCGCACCTAAAGATACCAAACACTTAATATTTTGTTTTTTAATTATTGTTAAAAAGTCGATAGTAAAATTAAGAAATAGCGCTTCTTAAAAAAATATTAGCGGGCTGGGTCGTTGCATTACGTCTAATGTGCCGCATTGCTATTGTATGAAAGCCAAATATTACAAACAAAAGTTACTTTGACAGATTAAAATTAATTTTGTTAACAATGAAGTGGTCTGTTGAAGAAAAAGTTTTCATGGTAAAATATTATTACAGGGGTAATAGTTTACGCCAAATACGTGACTTATTTTCTGTTAAATTTAATAATAGCCAAATTCCATCAATATCGCCCATACAGAATATAATTAAGAAATTTGAAGGCACTGGTAATACTTCGACAAATTTAAATAAAGGTATTAACCAAAATTATTAATTGAAGTTGTCTTATCATTATTTTTTAAATAGGATATCAGAGAAACAACCATGAATTGGAAGAAACTATATTAGGTTTAATTTCTGCGAATCCAAATGCAAGCATTAGATCCATTGCAGCTGAGTGTAATGTATGTAGAGAAAATGTTCGAACAATTTTAAAAAAGCACAAGTACCATTCTTTTAAATATCAATGTCATCAAGAAATATTTTTGTTTGACGAAGAATCCAGGCTTGTATTTTGTGAGAAAATGCAAGAACGTGCTAACAGAAACCGAAACTTTCTGAAACAAATATGTTTTACAGACGAATGTACATTTACATTAAACAATGAGCCAAATGTACAAAACCATCGCTATTGGGCTATACAAAATCCGAGACTAAATTTAATGACCGGCTCACAATATCCTCAAAAAATTAATATTTGGGCTGGCATTTATAATAACCGTGTTCTTGGTCCATTTGAAATACTTGGAAATTTAAATTCAGATATGTATTTAGATCTTCTTATAAATAATATTGGTCCTGCGTTAGACGAAATAGCTTCTGAACACCATGAGGTCTGGTTTCAGCAAGACGGTTGTCCAGCACATTTTGGGGTAAACGTTAGAGATTAAACCAAGCATATCCAAATCGATGGATTGGTCGTGGTGGTGCTATAAACTGGCCAGCCCGATCTCCTGATCTGGCACCGTGTGACTTCTTTTTGTGGGGTCATATTAAAAGCAAAATTTATAAAACTCGTCACCCAAATATTGATTCTTTGAGGAACGAGATCTTTGCAGAATGCAATCAAATTACTACTAGACAGCTAGCAAATGTAAGAGAATCATTTTATAATAGATTGGGTTACTGTTTAGTGCAGAATGGAGGGTTATTCGAATACTTGTTATAATATTATTATTATTTGGTTACTTTCGTTCAGTATTTAATAATCCAATTGATATTTTTCTTATTCTTGGATTTTGTTGACTAAATAAAACTACTTTTAACTTTTAATTTTGGTCAACTTGTTATAATAAAATAATATTCAAATTGCGTTCTTATTATTTTTAAAATAAAAACAAATTTAAAAAGTTTAAAAACAATAGCAATGCGGCACATTAGACGTAATGCAACGACCCAGCCCGCTAATATTTTTTTAAGAAGCGCTATTTCTTAATTTTACTATCGACTTTTTAACAATAATTAAAAAACAAAATATTAAGTGTTTGGTATCTTTAGGCGCGGAAAAAAAATCTCTTTAATTTGGTATTTTTTTTATTCATATCAGTTATAATGGGAAGCAGGAATTTAGAAAAAATCAATTTCCCATGTTATTTCCCTATGTTCAGTTTTCGGCCGGTCACCCGGTATACTGTTTATCTTTGATGCCACGTTCTGGGTATGCTCCACAAACGAGAGTGTCTCATCAATGTACACTCCCAGGAATCTCGTGCTGTCCACTCCGTCCCGCCCATCGTCGCACGGAGGCTTTCTATTCAAATACTGAACCTTAACAGTATTCCGTTCATTAAGTATCAGTCTATTCTAGTTAAACCATTCACTGATCTGAATAGTTACGTGATTAACTTTATGGACAAGTTCATCATATGTTCACGCTGAAACAACAATCGAGATATGGTCGGCGTAATTATCATGAAGCCCCTCGATATAGGCAGATAAGTCGTTCGCCAAATTAAAAATCTTTTAAGTCGCATTCTCCTACTCTAGTGCTTGCAAGTATCGCTGCCATTTGTATTTAATTTGTCAAGATATTTGACGGGTAGACAAAAGCGCTACAAACTTTTTTTATTTTTTTTTGTGAAATTTATAATATCTGTGGATTAGATAATAACCAGGAAAGTGTCTTTTTACATTGAATTTTATTGTTGGTTAATGTCTAACTTAAAAAAATTGAAAATACCCATTTATTTGCCAACCCCCTTTCTTGAAATCTTACCTGTTCTTCTGGTTCCCCATTATGGTTATGGCACCTTTGACATTGAAATTTCCCTATTGAGATTCGGAAAGTTGATGGTTTATATAGTATAATTAAAAATAAAATTTGCGGACCGTTCATAAGTTTTTGAATAAATCGACAACTGACAATCTCCCTTATGCGCGTCACTGAATGTGTAAATTTTTGAACGTCAAAGTCGATTTATTCAAAAACTTACGAACGGTCCGCAAAAATTATTTTTGAATTATACTATATAAACCATCAACTTGCAATTTCAGGGTCTTAGGGGGTTTTCGTGCTTTAACCTAATTTATTTCCACATATTCTTTTTAATTAAGCATTCGTCATTCTTAACGTTCTAAAATTTTAATGCCAGTACAAAATAAGTCGGCAATTAAATTAAAAAAGATACAATTTGTTTGCGAATCCACAATTAACTTTTTATATTAATTATTACGCAACAGAATTAATATGTTAAAATCAATAAGAATTGTTTACGCTCCTTAAAAATAATTTATTTAGGCTACCACTAGACAGGCATCTAAACGCGGCGTGTAAAACGTACTTGTAAAACGCCGCGTTTTCCGCGTTCGAATAATATAACCAATATATTTTAATGGAAGGCATTAGACAAGCATTTAAAACGTCGTGCATCGCCGGTGGTAGCGGGTGAGCCGCTCTCTGTAGCATTGAAAACGCCCAACTCCGGCGTTTTCTTCGCCGCGGGTAACACGATGGCTATGTAACACATTGGTTTGTATTGTGCTAACTACATGGTCGTTTTGTCAGAACACTCGGGGAGACTCGCGTTAAAAAATGTTCAACATTGGGAAATTTATTTTAGAATTGGAGTAAAAGCCGGTTTTGTACAATATGAAGTTGAAAGTTTCAATTCTATAGATGTAAATATTATGGGGCCGCAGGGTGGTGCCGGTGTAACCGGGAATATTTACCCCCGTGAAATTTTACCCCCCGGTAAAATTTCCCTAGTGAAATTTTACCCCCCGGTAAATATTCCCTAGTGAATATTTACCGGGGGTAAAGATTCACTAGTGATATTTTACCCCTCAATAAAAAATAAAAGGGGGTAAAATATCGCTAGTGAATATTTACCGGGGGGTAAAAATTAAATAAAATTTAATTAATTTTCCCTAGTGAATATTTACCGGGGGTAAATATTCAATAGTGATATTTTACCGGGGGGTTAAAATTTAATAAAAGTTCACTAATTTTACCCCCTTCATGAAGGAATTTTATTGTTAAATAATTGTTTTATTGCTCTTTATGTCTGAATATCGATAAAATTGCACTATGTCAAACGTTTATGCAATTTCAAGCAAGTTATTTGGTAAAAAAATTATTTTGCACTTTAAGTACACCCGAGTCGCCTTCCGCAGTATTGCTTTCGCTTGATTGCTGCTCAAATTCTCCTAATCTGTAATTATTTAATACCATCATCTAGGTCTGTCCAGCTTCCAGATCTACAACTTTTATTACCAACCTATCTACTAATACTATATATAATGAAAACAGGTATCCAGTAAGAACAAAAAATGTATCATAAACATCAGAAGAAAATGTCTAGTCCACAAGAAAGTAATGAATTGGGTAAAATTTATTGTAGCGTAGACCAAGATAATACTACTACTATCGAAGAAGATGCATCTTCTCTCGAAGTAATCGATTCCACTCCAACAAAATTAAAATTCCGCTTTTGTCCTGTAAATCAAAAATGGCAGAAACGACTTTCTGAGAAGTTTGGAGTTGAGTTACACATTAATTCCAATGTTATATCAACGAGGAATTCGTTGCTTCATCCACCACACACTGTCGTAGACATCAAGGCAGACGGCAATTGTTTTTTTAGGTGCATATCTTTATGCATTACCGGAAGTGAAAATGAGCATGAACAAGTGAGGAAGATTGTAACAGATTACATGAAAATCAAAACAAGAGGTTGATCGGTTTTCTGGCGCAACTATATGGAAAACACGCAAATGGATACAAGTGCAGTGTGGGACGGAAGTAGAAATATTTTTCACTGCAGCACTCATAGGCGCCGATATATATTGCTACACTCAAATTTGAAAGAATCCTTCTGCATGGCTAAGATTTCCTAGCTCAATGCAGCTTTCCGATGAAGCAAATTACAAAAGCTCGGCAATATATTTGAAACACAAAAATTCTAACCATTATGAAACTGTAGTTTCAGTAAGAAAAACCTCGTAGACAAAAAGTTATTAAATTCTAGTAATTTTTGAATAAATTTTCCCTTATAAAATAATTTTGCCATCTTCGCACTTTGAAACCTCTTCATGTATAACTATTTAACTATCAAATTTCGTCAAAAACCCACGGAGGATATTTTAACATCTTACATAGTGAAATATCGAATTTGATACAAAATAGCAATAAAAATTTTTATATAACAGCTATTTAATTTCAAAGGGGTAAAAATTCACTGACGATATTTTGAAAAATTTTACCCCCCGGTAAAAATTCCCTAGGGAAATTTTACCCCCTTAATATTTATCACGGGGGGTAAATATTCACTAGGGAATTTTTACCGGGGGGTAAAATTATACTAGCGAAATTTTACCGGGGGTAAAATATCCCTAGGGAAATTTTACCCCCGGGGGGTAAAATATAAGGGGGTAAATATTCCCGGGTACACCGGGTCCAAGTGTTAAAGTGCTGGGTGTAATGATAGACAAGCATTTGTGCTTCATCAACTATATCAAATCCTCAGCATCCAAGGCAGCCAAGATTGGTACTGCCCTAGCTAGGCTGATGCCGAGAGTCGGCGGCCATAGGTCAACAAAGCGGAAAATATTGGCTTCAGTGATCCATTCCATACTGTTGTACGCTGCTCCAGTTTGGATAAGTGCTATGGAAGTAGGCAGCTACAGACGTGAGTACGAGAAAGTGCAACGTAGTGCTATGTCCTCCTGCCTATAAATGTTGGGCACAGGAAGGTACACACATTACTGCCCCTTCTTACTAAGCTCCCGGTAATGAGTCATTCAAGGTGTGGGTCCCTAGTGAATCAAGATTAGAGTCGATGTAAAAGATGTTAATTGGCTCTCTCGGGATGTTTAACTTTGCTTTCCTTTTTTGAGTAAAAAAGAAATAAAAAACTTTCATCAACTCCCATACAAATTTTATTATAATAAAGAAAAGAAAAATTATCAATTTGTCTTTTTTGAAAGAACATTAATACTAAATAAATCTTGGATTACAAATCCAAGGTGAATAAACCTTTGAAATTTTTAAAATTAATACAAATAATTGTTCGAAACAAAGAGGTTTCCTCTCTTCGTCCCAAGTTGCTTGATTATTAAGCCAATCAAGACTCTCGCTTTACATTAGCGGGCTTAAATGTTTATAAATTTAAATTTGTTGCTTATTTTAAAGCTTAAAATATTTTTGACGAAAATTGTAAAACTTTTGATTATTTTTAACTTATCACTCAGGGTATCAAAGAATACACTCTGTTAGAAGTCTTTTCCTCAAATCCTATTATTAACACGCTGAAGGCAAAATTTTAACAAATTATAGAAATCATAAATTCACTGTACCTGCCTCCTGAACATATCGCAGTTTTTATTTTTTTTTTAAAAAGGATATCATTTAGTCGCTGTTTGTGTGCGCCCTGCTTTAATCTTCATGTGCAAAGATTCAACTTCATTCCACTCGTCATCACTTTGCTTGGTGTCATCTGAAGTGGTACTTTACTTTTTACTAGTGCTGAAATTTGTGCTCAAAGTTACATCCTTCCTATTGAGAATCTCCAAAAATATTGAGGTAAGTTGTTCCATTGATTTTGCAATGATTTTCTTGTTATCCAGAAAATTTTTATATGAATAGATTTTTATAAATTACAACATTTCCATTGCATTTGTTTATGTCCTTGACATCTATTTTTAGAATCGACGTTGGACAAACGAAATTTCCAACCTCTCCGAAGTCAAATGAATTTTGTTAACCTCCAAATTCTGGTAAATAATATTTTTCGGAGAGCATCGAAAAATGCGTGCACACAGCTGAGTTACCAGAGGTGAACTGATTTTTGATCGAAAGTCGATACAATTGGTATTCTTGTTTGAATTTTGTGAGTCAAATCCATGTATTTTTGAATTTATTTCTCTCTAATAAATTATTTTTATTCTAGATTTTTCTTCTGCATCAACCTCGATTTCCTTTGGAACATCTTCCCGAGCAGTTTGATTGGTACATTACATTTTCATCACTTTTTGGATTCTTTATTGACTCATTCTCGTCCATCTTGGTTGTTTGCAAGGCGTTACACAAATTTGACCCTTATTAACTAATTTGTTAATTCATCCTTTGAAAATATACACATTAAATGCATGAAACAATTACATAATTTTTGATATGCTTACATTTTTACAGAGAATGTTATTTGCAGAGTAAATTGGTTTACAAGTTCTTAAATTTTCTAGGTTATCATGATTAATACATTTTTACAAATTTTGAGCTAATTAAGTTTTTTGTTTCATTTCTGATGTGACAATCATCAGTTTATTTAGATTTAGCAATCTTTGTCATGTTTCATTCATCCTGAGAGACTCAAATAAATTTAGAAAATTGAAATTTTGAAAAATAAAAATTTCCCGTAGAGCAAATTTTTAAAGTGTCTTTCGACTTAGAATTTTGTGCTTGTTTCGAATATATGATTCATTTTAGCATCGGGAGCCTTTCTTATTCATTTTAACACACAGCATAATCCATTTCAAATTGCATCAAAAGATAAATTTAATTTTAGATTGAAGATTCAATTTCAAAAATTTTTTTGTGTTCAAATGTTATAAAATTTTCTTTTTTCCTCTTAAGTATCTCTCTGATTTTTGATATTTGTGACTGATTGATTTTGATTCTATTTGCCTAAATGTATTTTTCAAGATTGTATGCGTCAATCTCCTCCATTTCAAGTTGTACTTGTCTTTTTGTTTGTGTAAATGGCTTTTCACTCTTGTGATATCCTTCAATGACTTTCTTAAAATGTTGCAAACTTTATGTCTTTTGAAATTGAAATTTTTAAATTATAAATCAACTTGATTGTAAAATAAACTTAAAATTTTTGTCATTAAATTTCCCCTTTAAATTAAATTGTTTGTAAAATTAAAATTGTAACTAATTGAATTATCTAAATTTTTAAATTGACATAACATTTTATTCATCAGAATCATCAAATTCGTCAGCTTCTTCAAGTGTCTCAGCCTCAATGTTGTCATTGTTATCCTTGTCACAAGCATACAACATTTCTATGTGAAATTTACCACGAATGTTGCCAGTATTAGGATGCGTTAATAGATAAGTGGATTCGTCAACTTTTCTGTTTATCAAGTAAGGTCCTTCAAATGGAAGTTGAAGCTTCATGCATTGATCTAGATTTCTTCTACTTGTTCTGGAACTCTTTACAATAACAAAGTCACCAGGATCAAAATTGGTGCGTTTAGCAATTTTGGCATTCATCTTGGTCGTGTAAGTATCACTCCTTCTTCGTAATCTTTCTCTGACCTGTTCAATTATTTCTGCATATTTTATTGCAGGTTGGTTTACTATCCAAGGTCTAGGTGAATGTGTTCCAGTCATCAAGAAATGTGGCGTTTGTTCGGTCGTCGTGCTGGGTGTGTGATTGATGTAGTTTTCTACCATCTCAAGCTTATTGTGCCAAGATCGATGATTTTGGTGAACCAGTATCCTTAGAAATTTTATTGTTTCTTGTATGTAACGCTCACACATGTTTCCTTGCGGATGCCTGATAGAGCAGTATGTAACTTTAATGCCTTGTTGTTGAAAATGTTGTTTGAACCGATCGTTTACAAAATATGTGGCATTATCAGCTAATATGCGTGATGGTTTTATTACTTGATTGCTAAATAATTCTAGTTTGTTTATCGAAATGTCAGTAGTGTACGCATAAGTGGGATATAATTTCACATATTTCGTGAATGCCTCTACGATGACGAAGATATTTTTAAATTTGTTGCTCGGTATGAGATTTCCTATGTAGTCTATTGATATTAATTCACCCGGGTATTGTAGTTTAACACTCTTAATGATATTTTCGTTGTGATAATTTTTATATTTTGCTAGGAGACATAATTTACACTTATTAATGGTTCTTTTTATGATTTTTAAGTCTTTTGCACTAAAGTAATTTTCGCGAAATAACATCCATGATTTGCGTATTCCAAGATGCCCGTATTGATTGTGTAGAGCTTCACATATCAGTATCGTAGTTGGTTCATCTATGACATATAATTCTATGCCTCGAATGATTTTTATGATTACCCCATTTTTGTATTTGAATGACTGCATTGTACGTGGATCTCTATGATTGAGTTTTAGTTTTAAAATTTCGAAACATCAGCTATGACATTGTCTTTGCCCTTTATGTATATCACGTCAAATGAAAATTCTTGTATCAACAAAGCCCATCTGTATATTCGGTTATTGGAAAATTTCGTGCCCATTAGAAATATAAGTGCTGAGTGATCTGTGTGTATCTCAAATCGACTTCCTATTAAATAAAATTTTAGTTTGGTCAACGCATAAACTATTGCAAGCATTTCTTTTTCTGACGTGGAGTAGTTAATCTCCGATTTTCTCAAAGTTCTTGAGATAAAATTGATTGGTACCTCTATATCGTCATGCATTTGGACTAATCCTCCTGCAATCGCAAAATTACTAGCGTCTGTCTTTAAGATGAACTTCTTACTAAAATCCGGATGTATTAATCTTACATTGTCGTATAGAGCTTCTTTCATTTGGATGAAAGCGTTTTCTTTATCCGTCGACCATTCCCATTTCGTGTTCTTCTTTAATAATTGAAGCAATACTATTGTTAGATAAGAATAGTTTGGTACAAATCTCTTGTAATAATTCATAAGACCTAGATATGCTCTTAAAGTTTTTATGTTGTGAGGCCTTGGATAATTTTTAATTTGTAAAAGTTTTTCTTGATCAACTCTTATTCCTTGATCAGAAATTACATAGCCTAAATAATTGATTGATTTTTGAAAAAATTCACACTTGTCAAGATTCAATTTTAATCCTGCTTCATCTAGAGCTTCTATGATTGTTTTTAAGTGTAGATAGTGTTGTTCTTCGGAATGACTAAAAATGATTATGTCGTCTACATAATGTCCTGAGAAATTATTGTATTTGTTCAATATTGCTTGAATTGCGTGCACCAAAGCTGATGTTGATGTTGACAGACCAAAAGGTACAACTAAAAATGTATACGTGTTTCCGTCAATGGAGAAACCAGTGTATTTTTGAGAGTTTGGATGTAATTTGATTAACCAAAAAGAGTTTTTGAGATCTAACTTCGTGAAAATTCTCGCGTTACCAATTCTTGATAAGAGCGATTCTATGTTTTCCGGCATCTCAAATTGTGGTTTGGTTATTGCGTTAAGTGATCTTGCATCTAAACAAAGGCGTAGACTATTGTCTTTCTTTTTGACTATTACCAATGGGTTGAGATAGGAAGTGGGTGATTTCTTTATGATACCATCCTGGATCATTTTTTCTATTTCTTGATTAACTTGCTTTTTGTATGCAAACGGAATAGGATAATTTTTACATTTAAATAGCTTGTTTTCCATTATGTGGAGTTCATGCACATAATTTTTAGCGAAGCTGGCTTGATCGTTTGTCAAATTTAAATGTTGACTTAAAATTTCTAGAACTTTATTTCTGTTTTTGATCGGACAAATAATTTCATTTATTTCAAAATTTTTATTCAACTCATAATTATCGTTTGAATCTTCTTGAAACTTTTCAATATAATTTATGTTGTTAATGCGTTCATCGCCAATTAACAAATTTATATCTTCAACATACTCCTCCCTTCCTCCTGTATTTGTCCATTGGATCACTTCTTCAGAAACTTTTATTGTTCTATTTTCAGCATTTATTATCATTTTAAATTTTTCTATGAGATCAAAACCTATTATGCATTGCATCGTTATGTCTTTCAAGATTAAAATCGTATCACTTATGATTGTTTTTCCTATCTTTATTTCAGTAAAAATGCTTTGGTTAGCCATCGAGAATTTCTTTTTGTTTGCTGCTACTAAATTAACGCTTTTGGTTTTTATTATTTTGCCTTCAAATAGTTTTTTATTCTTCTCAATTACTTCCTGATTCAATATTGATACTTCTGCTCCAGTATCGATTAAACTTATGATTTTTACATCATTTATTGTCATCTCAATATACGGTAAATCATGCTCATTCGTTGTATCCATTTTTGTGTTGTCTTCTGCCAGGATGAATTCCTTTGGATGCTGATAAGAATTCACCTGTAGATCAATTTGGCTGTCTTTTATTGAAAATTTTCTACATTGGGTTGAATTGTCGATTCTTCTTCCAATGTTGTAGTTGATGCAATATTGTTGATCTGCTGTGATGATCTGTTGTTTGGAGAATTGCTTCGGCTACGCGTTCTTCTTTCTCTACGATCATCATGGTTGAGACGATTGTTTTCACGGTTCACACCATTGTATTGCGGTCTCGCATCATAATCACTATATTGCCTTCTTGAATTGTTGAAATGGTAGCTGCGATGATTGTTGTTTCTGTTTTGATGTGTGTGCGAATAATTCCTATCATTGCTACGATTTACATTATTTATACGCCTAGAATTATTGTAGGTAAAATTGTCTCTCGTATTATTATTATTTGTGAAATGGTTTCTTTGATTATTGTTATTGGTGAAATTGTCTCTATTTGCATCACGATTATTGTTAAAATTGTTTCTGAAATGTACACTGCGATTTTGATTGTAATGGTTTTCACGATTTTCACTGTTTTCGTAGAAGTTTTGCGAGAGATTGTTGAAGTGGTTGTTGAGATTACCGTTGTACGTTTTAGATGTCACATAATAACTGTCAAAACGTCGTAAGAGATTCGAAAATTCTGTAATTTTCGTGATGTTTTCCACCGTTACACGATTTCTGATGTCAACGTTGAAATGATTTGCTAAGTAACGAATGATGTCCGATTCAACGATTGGCGGTTCAAGTTGGGAAACTTTGTTTATAATTTTCTCAGCATATTCATTTCTATTTTCGGAACCATTAAATTTTCCCGTCATGAGTTGTCTTCTCACTTTTTCTTGGGCTTGTTGATCCCAAAATCTTCTTAAAAATAGCTCTTCAAATTGATCAAAGTTTTTGAATGCATCTTGAATAATGCCAAACCATTCTCTTGTGTTTCCACCCATTAAATTGCAAATAAAATTTTTTAACTTATCAGAATCTCTTATGTGTGTGGTTTCTCTTCTCGCATACTTAATGAACTGCTTGGGGTTTATACTGCTGTCTGAAAAGAATTTTATTGGTTTTTCACCCGTAGATTGCCATGTGATTTCATTTAAACTTAGTGGGAAACCAGTGCTGTTGAGTAAACTTTCATTATTTAATTTTATATCTTCCATACTGCTTTGTATGTCAACTACTTTCGTGTCCACTTCATTAATTTTTCTGTCACAAGCATAAATTTCTCTTTGAATGTTATTTTCCATGGTGTTTATCTTTTCTTTATTGCATTCAATTTTTTCCAGCGTGGCAGTGTAGTGTTGCCCAATTTTTTGATCAGTTTTGTGTTTTAATCGACCCATGCTAGATTTTAAGTCTTCTATATCAGTTTCCGTGACAGTGATTCTTCCATCGTGTTCATTTATCTTGTCATTCAGCTCCTTGTGTACCTTTTCAATTTTTAAGTCAATTCTTGTATTGATAGCTGCAATTTCTTCTATTTTGTTGTTTAATTCTTGATTTCCAGTTTCTATTTTGTTGTTTAATTTTTGAAATTGATCCATCAGTGCTTGCATGTCAAAATGGCTTTGTTGAAGATTTTGTTGCGAATCAAGTTTAGCTTCTTCACTTGTTTCTGGGATATCTTCTTGTGCAGATTCAATTTCCAGGGATTCTTTTAGTTTTGAAGTTAAAGAATCTTCAATAGTTGTTTTTATTTCTGCTTCTCTTTCTTCAACAATTGGTTTCTCTTGCTTTTTACGTGACATGATGAATTCAATTTATAAAATGTTATTATTGTAAATAAGAATCAAAGAAATTTGCAAATAGAAAATGTTTAAACACAGAACCTGTCAATAAAGAATTAATTATTATAATAATCAAAATGTTGTTTTATTTTCACAAACAAAAATAATTTTTAAGATTTCTACCCTTAAATTTTTATCAACACTACCCCTATCGTGATTTCGATGCCCCACGTTGCCAGGCTGCCAAAAAATGCTATGTCCTCCTGCCTATAAATGTTGGGCACAGGAAGGTACACACATTACTGCCCCTTCTTACTAAGCTCCCGGTAATGAGTCATTCAAGGTGTGGGTCCCTAGTGAATCAAGATTAGAGTCGATGTAAAAGATGTTAATTGGCTCTCTCGGGATGTTTAACTTTGCTTTCCTTTTTTGAGTAAAAAAGAAATAAAAAACTTTCATCAACTCCCATACAAATTTTATTATAATAAAGAAAACATTAATACTAAATAAATCTTGGATTACAAATCCAAGGTGAATAAACCTTTGAAATTTTTAAAATTAATACAAATAATTGTTCGAAACAAAGAGGTTTCCTCTCTTCGTCCCAAGTTGCTTGATTATTAAGCCAATCAAGACTCTCGCTTTACATTAGCGGGCTTAAATGTTTATAAATTTAAATTTGTTGCTTATTTTAAAGCTTAAAATATTTTTGACGAAAATTGTAAAACTTTTGATTATTTTTAACTTATCACTCAGGGTATCAAAGAATACACTCTGTTAGAAGTCTTTTCCTCAAATCCTATTATTAACACGCTGAAGGCAAAATTTTAACAAATTATAGAAATCATAAATTCACTGTACCTGCCTCCTGAACATATCGCAGTTTTTTATTTTTTTTTTTTAAAAGGATATCATTTAGTCGCTGTTTGTGTGCGCCCTGCTTTAATCTTCATGTGCAAAGATTCAACTTCATTCCACTCGTCATCACTTTGCTTGGTGTCATCTGAAGTGGTACTTTACTTTTTACTAGTGCTGAAATTTGTGCTCAAAGTTACATCCTTCCTATGGAGAATCTCCAAAAATATTGAGGTAAGTTGTTCCATTGATTTTGCAATGATTTTCTTGTTATCCAGAAAATTTTTATATGAATAGATTTTTATAAATTACAACATTTCCATTGCATTTGTTTATGTCCTTGACATCTATTTTTAGAATCGACGTTGGACAAACGAAATTTCCAACCTCTCCGAAGTCAAATGAATTTTGTTAACCTCCAAATTCTGGTAAATAATATTTTTCGGAGAGCATCGAAAAATGCGTGCACACAGCTGAGTTACCAGAGGTGAACTGATTTTTGATCGAAAGTCGATACAATTGGTATTCTTGTTTGAATTTTGTGAGTCAAATCCATGTATTTTTGAATTTATTTCTCTCTAATAAATTATTTTTATTCTAGATTTTTCTTCTGCATCAACCTCGATTTCCTTTGGAACATCTTCCCGAGCAGTTTGATTGGTACATTACATTTTCATCAATTTTTGGATTCTTTATTGACTCATTCTCGTCCATCTTGGTTGTTTGCAAGGCGTTACACAAATTTGACCCTTATTAACTAATTTGTTAATTCATCCTTTGAAAATATACACATTAAATGCATGAAACAATTACATAATTTTTGATATGCTTACATTTTTACAGAGAATGTTATTTGCAGAGTAAATTGGTTTACAAGTTCTTAAATTTTCTAGGTTATCATGATTAATACATTTTTACAAATTTTGAGCTAATTAAGTTTTTTGTTTCATTTCTGATGTGACAATCATCAGTTTATTTAGATTTAGCAATCTTTGTCATGTTTCATTCATCCTGAGAGACTCAAATAAATTTAGAAAATTGAAATTTTGAAAAATAAAAATTTCCCGTAGAGCAAATTTTTAAAGTGTCTTTCGACTTAGAATTTTGTGCTTGTTTCGAATATATGATTCATTTTAGCATCGGGAGCCTTTCTTATTCATTTTAACACACAGCAGTAGGTTGAATATCAGAACGACGTCGGCCTATCGTACCGTGTCCGCTGAGGCCATATCGGTTATTGCGAGTACACCGCCGATCGATCTCATGGCGGAGGAAAGAGTGCGAAACTACTATAACCCGGATAAAAGACCAGCGAGCAGGAATAAAGCAGAAGAGTCCTTCTCGAAGCGTGGCAACAACGATGGTGCCATGGGGAGAAAGGAGCAGCCTGGACGAGACTCCTTATACCAGACGTCAAACCATGGGTCGAGAGAAGTAACGGTGAAGTAAGCTACGAAGTCACCCAAGCCTTGACGGGACACGGGTGCTTCAACTCCTACCTCTACCGATTTAAACGACGAGAATCGCCGGAGTGGTACTATTGCGATGAGGAGGAAGACGACGCATTCCATACCATCTCCGATTGCTCGAACTAGTCTGAAGTAAGAAATAAATATAGCATCGAAGCCCTGAGCCCCGACACACTAGTAACAGAAATGCTATCATCAAAGGATGATTGGGACAAAGTTGCTGATGCCCTAACTGATATCATCCGTACCAAGCTGGGCGATGAGAAGCTCATCGAAGCAGCTCTGGGTTCAGGTCCCGAAGACTAAGAAAGGCACAACAACATCGCAGGTTGACAGCTGAAGAAATTCCGAGAGGTGAATCCGGCTGTCACCGGGGAGGGGGTTTTAGTGAGTAAGAATCTCACACTACCATCCCAGATTGGATGGTGCCTATGAAGGTTCCCCCCTCCCCTGCATTGGTAAAAAAAAGACGTAAATATGGTAATTTTATTTTATTTTATTTTACAAATAATCAATTACACACTGTATACAGGCTAAAGCCTAATTACATACAGATTATTTAACTACACCATATAAAATATAAAATTCATCGCAATCCCGCGCAAAACGCAAAAGTAAGCACAAAAAGCAAGGGGCCAAACACACCAAGCATGAAGGTCAATAAAGGTCAATACAAACGATACCGAGTTACATCCTCGTCAAGCGATAGTACTCCCTACTACGGGAGTAGAATTCCAGGAGTCCAATGCGAAAGTCAGCACCCGCAAATAGAAAAAGTTGGTTCAAACTGGAGGAGGCTGAGTACAGCGGAGCATGGTTCATATATACTGTCCTAGCAAAAGGGACATGCAGCGTGGTCCGACTCCGGGCGTCGGGTGACCGTGGTATTCTTATGCTAATCATTTTCAGAGCGTCTGGGCAATCTATATATCCTTCTAAAATTTTAAATATAAACACAGCTGATGCAAAGTCCCTCCGAGTGTTCAAATCCAATACATCATATTTGAGCCTTAGAGAATTAGTCCTCACATCATAGCCAGGGTAAATACCAGTTTCAATGTAGTGCATGCATCTTAACGCTCTATTTTGTACGCGCTCAATGCCAATTTTGTCAACCGCAAACGAAGAATTCCAGATAACACTGCAGTACTCAAGCTGAGGACGTACAATACTGTTGAACAAGTTCAAAACTAGTCCAGGCCTCTTAAATACCTTTGTATTTCTAATAACAAACCCCAACAATCTCCTGGCCTTAACTGTAATACGCGCTATATGGTCACGAAACGTTAATTTGGGATTAAACCAAACTCCCAAGTCCCTAACAAGCTCCGGTCTATTCAGAGAGCATCCATTCATTATATAATTGTGTTTGATTGTTACAGACCTTGAGAATGTAAAAGCGGAACATTTTGCCACACTAAATTCAAGTTTGTTTTTGAGACTCCAATTGAATACCCTATCGACATCAGATTGTAATAGGTTGAAATCACAGATAGTATCAATTTTTAAAAATATCTTTAAATCGTCCGCAAACAGCAAATAATTAGAATACTCAAAACAGCGACCAATGTCATTTATAAATAATAGAAATAGTAAGGGGCCCAGATTACTACCCTGCGGTACACCGGAGTTCACTCCAAAATTGTCAGATAGATGCCCCCCAATAGAAACCCTAAACGCTCTATCCTTTAGGTAGGATGCAATAAGAGGCAGCATAGGCTGTAAGCCAAATCTGTGCAGTTTGGCTAAGAGAATATCATGATCAACCCGGTCAAATGCCTTCTTAAAATCGGTATAGATGACGTCAACTTGAGAACCCGAATCGACACTTTCAAAGACATATTGGGTGAATAGAAATAAGTTGGTTGTGGTTGATTTCCTGGGTACGAAACCATGCTGGTTAACATCCAAAGCAAGCTTTACATGTTTATAAATCCGATTGTGAATAATACTCTCGAATAGTTTGCTGGGAGCTGCCAACACCGATATTGGTCTGTAATTTTCAAGCCTACTGCTGTCCCCTGACTTTAGGATCGGACAAACCTTTACAGTTTTCCAACACAACGGATACGTCTGGTGGCAAAGAATGAGATTGTAAATATGTAAAAGTGGTTCAAACAGACATCCAATAAGAATCTTTAGAATATACGGGGGGAATCCATCGACACCACACGATTTACCTGGTTTAACCTTTCTGATTGCATTGTATACCTCTTCCCCAGTAACGAGGGGCACCTGAATAATATTCTGAATTGGCAGTATATCAGAGTCACTCTCATCGGGACTAAGTACATAGTTACTCGAGGTAGCACCATAGACGGAGTTAAAATAGGTACCAAATTGTTCAGGCTGGCTCTCAACACTGATCTGAGATCCAGCGCTGTCGAGCATAACAGTAGGTTTTGTAGTCGTTTTCTTTTTAATATTGACATAGTTCCAGAAACATTTAGAGTCCCGTTCAATGCCACTCTCAATGTATTCAATATATTTTTTATATTTAGTCCTAATCAAGTTCTTGAGATCTTTTCGCTGTTCTTTGTATAGAGAAACAAGTCTGTATGAAATAGATTTATTCTTGCGATATTTATCTTTTAGTATTAATTTTGTTATAATTTCTTTATCAAACCATGGAGGGTACTTATCTGATCTGCTGTGTTTTATCTTAGGAACATTGTTGTCAAATACTTCATAGATATTTCTGTAGAATACCCCCACTGCCTCGTCCACCTAATAAACCCGATAAAGAGCATCCCAGCTCCTGTCACTAAATTCATGAATTAGATACTCGAGATTTGCATTTTTAAAATTATACGACCCGTCAGGCACAGTGCTACCCATGAATATATCCGCCTCAATCATAACGCGCACCAATAGGGCTGGATGATACACATCCTCACTTACAAAAGGTATTTCCTCCCTTTCAACAACACAGTTAACAGTGCCCAAGACAAGATCTAGTGTTTTCCCACGCTCATTGCAAATATTATTAAATTGATGCAGATTGTGTTCATCCATGAACTCAGATAGCAATCTAGTATTAGGAGCCCCGAACCTGACATCGTAGGCAGTGCCGCGAATATCGCTTAAGTTGAAATCACCAAAAATTATAACATTGTCCCCGATCTTATTTAAGTTAGTATTAATAAAATTGATAAACTCTTTATATACAACAGCAGGTGAGTTAGGGGGAATATAAACAGATATCAAGGTGACACTCCCAGATCCCGTCCCAAATGTAACTCCAACAGCATCAAAAATGTGATCCGATAAAAATATATTTCTAATAGTGTATTTGCTTCTAAGAACAATAAACACTCCCCCACCCCTCGCCACCCCAGCACGCACCGCCCTTCTATCACTCCTAAAAATATTCCACGCTCCGCCGCCAATCAGTTCCCCATCCAGGATCTCTGCATTCAGCCATGATTCAGTGACACATATAGCATCGAACTCCCCGTCTACAAGGTGCAAATAAAAATCCTCCAGCTTCGTGCGCAAGCCCCTCACATTCTGATAGTAGACACGCATTGGCATAAATATTAATCATGTTACTGACAATAACCCAAATTTGTTTAATAGTCAGCTTTATGAAAAATCGTTTTTAGTATAGTTATATTTTCATACCTTACTATAAAGCTTTTGTCTTAAAAGTTTTAAATAATTAATTTACAGTCTAATAAACTAGGTAGACTTGACCACTTACAACTTATTATGGCTAGATTTTTCTTCTATTGTATTACCGAATTTTACCTGAGAACCAAATATCTCTATTGCAGAAGGGGGTCCAATTATTCTTTTAAAAATTATTAGCAAGTGTTCAATTATATTGAACTTAAGTTCGTTATAAACCATTCGGAATAAAAAATAAATAAAACACCCAAGTGATAACCGAAATTATGTATTTTATTTAAATAAACCACAAAGTTAACAAAATCATTTGAAATTTTAATAATTTTTGATGTGCCTTAAATCACAGTTAAAAATACATTGATATTTATTTCTAGACAAAATTACTTTATTGGTGGATAACATTACATATGGAAACATAGTTCCGCCCCCAAATGGATTTGCAGGATACGAATCAATATATAGAATAAATCCAAAAGTTGCAGAGCGATGGAGACAAGGAAGTCCTTTAGCTCCCTTTGATCAAGAGGTATGGTGAAGTTATTTATATAAGTAAATATAAGCCACATCTTAACGTGGTTGCCTTGATTGTGGATATTTATCCGCATTATCGGAGAGTAAAATTCAACTTTTTCTCCCACTACATGGAAGCGGGAGCGAAATATAGGAGGTTACTGAAATCCGGGAGCAAACGAAAGTGCGATAAAATTAAGAACAACGTTCAATAAATAATTGTATTAATTTATTAGCTGTTACAACTGTTAACTTTTCGACAACACTGCGACGTATAGGTAGGTTTAATCTGACATGTTATTACGGGGTACGTCGTAATTGGTTAAGCAATGCTCGGCTAGCTTACTTACTTTGATTAACTTATTCTTGGAGAGATGAGTTTCTCTTTCGTAGCCTTCTGCAGGGGTGGTTCTTATCGAATTTATCCAATAGTTGAACGTAGATAAATAAAACACAAGAAGACACGGGAAATAATGTATATTTACAAACTGGAATTATGAAGGAGTGATGACATATGAAATACAAAAAGATTAATGTTTAAGTTGATAAAAATAAAGTACAAAAGTTAAAACTAGAAGTGATATTTTAAATGAATGATTATTATTAATTGCTTAAAGACAATACTAAGAAAATAGTGAATGATTTCATAAACATAGACATTAATACATCAGATAAATAGACAACATTACAGTTTACTTTCAAATACCTTGTGATGGTTTACACTTCGCACAGCGTACGGCGTCGTGTGAGTGCAGCTTTACAATAATTGGGGGTTACACGTGGTAGAAGCGACATTCAGGAATATTTTTATGGTTGATTGAGATGATATTTCGTTCAATTTCACTTGTATTTTTATGTAGCTTAACCGTTAGTTGTATTTTAATGTTGGCAATTATAATTACGTAATGAATTAATATTTGACGATAATTGAAGACCTCCCCGGAAAAACGTTGCAAGCGACAAAATTAAAATTGCCCGTTATTCGCGAATATGTAACGTTTATCCCGGTTTATCCACTAAGTAAGTTCAATTTGAAATCTCCGGTAGCTTGGATAATAGTTAAGTTATATAAATCATAGGTGAACCACACATTGAAGCATATGATAAGGAACGTTTTACCGTAAAAAACAAATTTATAGAAATTTGTCGCTTGCAACGTTTTTCCGGGGAAATCTTCAATTCGTTACGAGATAATTGATTTTAGTTACAATATTGTTCATTTGGGATGATAATTCACTTGATTTAATTGTCACTGTTTAAATTAGAGATATGAAAATTGTTTGTTTCGTTTGAGCACATGGATTGGCTTCTTTGTTCGATAACAGATAAATTATTTACAATTATTAATTAATTGTTCGAGAACTATGTTAATCACTATCACTTATTTTAGTAGGCACTGATTTTTGATAATTTATATTGAGGTAATCGATCGATATTTTAACCCCACAATGCGCAATTTTTTGTTTTCAAGTAAGAAAATTAAAATCACTCAAAAACATGACTAAAAATATAGGAGAAATAATTTTAAAAATCCACTCTCGTTTTTTCTATTTTTTTTGTACAATTTTTAGTATGATTCATATATGCATCACTGCACCAAAATGATTACAAATTTAACTTTAAATTCAAATAAAAATAATATTTGCACAAATATGAAATGTTTTATACAAGACAACAAAACCAAATGTAATCAAATCTATGTTGAATTTGATAAACAAATATCAACAAAGAATGAAAAGTTTTACAACCAGTAAATGATGAAATAGTTTAAAACATAAAAATGTTTAAAAAAAACCAATGCGTATCTGAGGAGCTGAATCCCATACAGGGTAACAGCGAAACTATAGTCATACGATAGGTGGAGTGATTCATTTTTGATAAACTACCTGCGTTCACGACTTGAATGAATGGATTCTCGTCTGTGCTTTCGCTAAACGCTTCGTTTGTTTTTGCAACGATTTCGTATTCAGCTAATAAGCTGTTTCAAACCAACCAGATACGCCTTAAAAATATTTTTATGTTTTAATTTAAAACCAAATGTGTTTAAAAACAACGTAAACTAATATGACATCTATCTTGCTTCTGAAACACAAATGCAAACCACGACTACCACTCGTATCAAAACGTGCAATGTACCACAAACATTTAAATTTTAAGGTTAGAAAATAGTTTTTACGATAAGCACCCTGTTAAGAATGTTGAGGATGGATGAAGCATAGATGGGACGGTGCTTATTTACATCTTATAATTATGCAATGCAAAGATTTTTGCGAATTCGACAAATTATTCATATATGAAGCAGTGCGCACTGTAGGGTTAAGATAACAGATAAAAAACGGTAAATGGTCGGTAAAATTTGAGTGTGTGTTCGTCGAGTTATCTATGCACACTGCCGATATGAACGCGTAGTTCTCCATCCCTCGTTATAAAAATTAGTTTGTTTTTAAATGCACCTATAGGGAGCTTTTATTTTAGAAATGCATATCCGTCAGACAGTGCAACACTTATGCCCGTACTAATAGTCGATAATTGATCTCGATTCCGGAATTAATTCTAGAATTGTTTGAAGTTGCTACTAATAGTCGCTATAACTCCGCCTTCGACACGATTCGAGAATTGTTTCTATGATCTACCGGTTAGCCTGGTTTATTTGAACGATCCCGGAGTCGTTGCTTGACATTTGACGCATGCATATTATCAACTGTTTAAGGTTAGGTTATAATATTATTAATATAAATTAATACAAAACAACGGTCGTTAACCTGAAGTATAATATTTTAACCAACTAAACTTGAGTGCTACCAAATATAACTAGAAATCACTGAAATATTAACAATTCTAGAATTAATTAACGGCTTTACCGAAACTACCCGAATCCTCGACTATTAGTAGTGTCAGGATTGTTAGTCGATTCTAGAATTGATGAAACCAGAATTAATTCTAGAATCAATTCTCGACTATTAGTACGGGCATTAGTGTTTTAAATGACAGAGATATGACGCTACCTAAGTGGTTCGAATTACTAAGCCATTTCCGGCGTGGAGAATCACGTGATTATGAGGTGATTTTAATGCATTACTTGCATAAATTATAAGTTATATACCGAGTATTTCATAGCTAACTGTCTTAAAATTTTTGTATTTTAAAATAAGTTTTGCATATTTCTAATAATTAAACGCTGGCCGTAACAATTTAAAGTTTAAACTGAAAGTTTAGAACAGTTTAATCTTGGCTATTTCACAGATCTGGCGGAAAGGTTTGCAAATTATACCTACAGTGTCTTCTTGAAAATGGGTGCTTTGTAGTTCACTAAAAATACTAAAAAGTGTTTTATGCATATTTTAAGTTAATATAAAAGTACAGTTATGATGTCTAATTCTGAAATTAAAGAAATTTTCAATTATTTACGTTGTCCGGGTTTCCGTGCTTCCACCATTTTTGGTCTACCTAATGTCTTCGAATCGGGATTTTTTCCTTGTACACCAACGAGATCTGCAATTATCCAACATTAGGAGTTTTGATACTTACAGACGAGTCTCTAAGTTTGTCCAGGTCCGGGATAGGAACTTCACAGTGGTGAATGTTTCTCTTCACGTAAATCGCGTTGCCGCCGCCTCTGCCTTGGGTGCGGTCATTTGTATGACGCACATAATTTGGAAACTACGCCTTGATGGAGGGTTAGAAGTAAGTTTCACATAAACGGATAACGTCCAAATCGTGTTCCGCGGCAAAGTCGAGTAGTTCTTTCCTTTTTTCATGATTGAGGCTGCTTAAATTCCAATATGGCATTTTCAGAGTTAAGGGGTTCTTCTTTTTTAACTCATTTGTCAAGGAGTTATTTCTTGAATTGGCCATTTTTAGGCTTAACGGGGACTGTTTTAAGTTTAAAGTTTCTAGTCACCTCGTGGATTTGTTCTTGGTCGATTCCGTTTCTTATAAGTGCTGCTAGTAAGAACGCCAGGAACTTTGGAGTTACTTCGACAGATATTTCGTCTTGAGGATTTTTCTGGTGTGCTGGGAGGGTGGATGTTGGTTGGAGAAACACCTGGGTCCCACACTGCTTGGTTAATCATTGTTTTGTTGGGTAGAAAGCGGGGTCTAGTGTCCGGGGGGGGGGGAAGTAACTCCCTACAGTTGGTCTTTCTATTTATCATGGGGAAGCTTTGACATCTTTGGTTATTAGAGGGGCGGTCACCTCCGCACTTAGCACATATCGCCTTTTCTTCCATTGGCTTGCTGCAGGTTAGGTGATATGTGCTCCTGCAGATTTCACGCACCTGGGGGCTGTGCGGCAGCATCTCTGCGCGTGTCCAAATGATTGACACGTGTGATATTGGCCAATTTTTGTTTTGCGGTGTACTGCTTCCATCTGCACCGTTATCTTCAGAACCTGCACCACTTTAAAGATTTTCTTGAATGCTTCGGTCTTGGTGAGGGTCACCCTTATGAGGGGGAGGGGTCTTATCAGAAGGAATGAACAAAATAAGTAGGTAGATCCGTTTCAAATGGGGTGCGAGCTTCTAATTGATTGAGCTCTTGCAAATTAACGATTTTCAATTTCGATTAATGATTGCCAAAATTACAGGGGTTATCAAACTCATTCTTAGCTTATTCGCTCAATTTTAGTTTTTAACGCAAAAAATCTTAACTCCTAGCGCAGTTTAACCTGCTCTTCCGTACGCATTAAAATCTAACGCGGTTATTATGTAACCCGTCCTTTATTAAAAGATCCTTTAAAATTCGGTAACGTTTGGTTTACACTTAAAATATAGTTCCTAATTCAATTGTTTACATCGTAAACAGTACTTTACCTATTTTTAAAGAATTCTTTAATAAAGTACGAATTACAGAATAACCGCCTAAACTTATTGCTATGACCCCCCTCTATTTATAAAAATATAAATAATGATGAAGTCGTCGCTACCTCTTATGCCCTTTTAGTATTTTCAATAGGCTTGCTCAGTAAGTGAGAATCTCAGGTTTCGGTGAATTCCACGAAAACAAAAAGGTACGGTGGAGATGATTGTCCTTAATTGTGGTCCAGTCTTTTTCTTTGTTGATGTACTTACGCCTGTAAAATAGCTTATTGCCTTCGAATTGATATTAAATTAAAGAATTGCCAAATTGAGAAAATATGTGTAGTTTAATTTTTTTGTACCTCAATATAACTAAAAATTATTATAAATTTGACGCTTGCGCTTATGAAGATATTCATAAAGTTTCCAATAATATAACAAACTAAACATGAGAATTCTTCTTTCTTGATGAAAAGTCTGTAAAATGTTGCCGAAATTGTTTATAATTGCTGACGTAAATGTTTATAATTGTTGTCGAAAATGTTTGTAAACCAGATAATTTTAGTTTTACATAATGAAAGTTTTGTTCCAACATAAACAAACTTCCAAGTCAGTTGGCATAATAATTCTCTACCAACTGTAAATTTGAAAAACACCAAGTTTCTAAAGATAAGAAACTTCGCGAAAACACGCGCACGACATTGTAAGAATGTTAAAATACAATGAAATTTATACCTCTTTGGATTTATTTCCTTGAATGTACAAATTTAATCTTCTTTGTACCATTTGCAGATTTGATATTGTTGATATTTCAGATGTTTGTGCCGTTCTTTGTATTGCAAAAATTATGAAGGCACTCACTAGTTGCTTAGATGTTTGTTTCGAGGCACAATTCCGCACTTCTTAAATTTACCAGGTGACGAAAATTGATAAGAACAAAATTTTCACGTCATCTGCAGATTATATAGTTTTTAATAAATATTTCACTCGCGGTACACTTTACGGATATATTTATTTGAAATAAATTAATGAGCTATTTTTCATCTTTCCACACATAGTATATGAATTATAAAAATATGGATAAAATTGTTATTTTGAAAATTAAGTAGGTCAACTTTTCCCACATGAAAAATGTTTTCATCGATTTATTTTTGTTAATTCAATTCAACGTTGTTTTTGTAAATTAGTCTTTTAGGCATAGTTGTTTTAAAGCTTTAATTCATTTGTAAGTACTTGTTTGTGACTTTTCACTTTGACGAGTTTTGAGACTTGTCCCAATTATAGATTAATCATCATGATTTGTTCATCCTCTCAACATGAAACCTATTAGTGGATAATTTAGCTTAAATACCACAGCACTATGTTATAAATAAATATCCTCTTCTTACTCTAGGAATACGTCCTGTAATTCGCAACTATAGCGTCTGTGCGAGGCACTGTTGGTTCTGTGAGCAGCTCGGTTTTTACATCTCAGGTAGCTTGTTAGGGTTGCCTTCGATGTACATGCATCCTGTTTTTAGGCTTCTATACAAAGTATCATAAGAAGCCTTATGATCTGGCTCCGTGTCCGTCCGTCTGTCTGTCCGTCTGTCTGTCCGCATAATTCAAAATCATACAGAGCGTTTCAAATCGTGTTGGAAATACTCTGTGTGTATAGAGGTCTAAGAACTGGGTAGCCAGTGCGCTACTTTTAGGCTTCTATACAAAGTATAACAAGAAGCCTTATTTAGGCTTCTATATTTATTGTTATGGTAGCAAATCATTAACACAGGGGGACCCCTGCTTAAAGTGCCCCCCGAGAAAAACGGAAGACGGTAAAGAAATTTTTAAACAATGTCCGGAGTCGAACCCGGGTGCCTTGCGTTAGCAGTTGTTCGCACTAACGTTCAGACCATGACAGGTAATATATAAATGAAATATTGCCCCAATCTACAAATGAAACATTGGCCCAATATATATAATCAATATTATACACTACCTGGGTGAGTGGCGTTAAAGGGGATAAACCTGCAGTAATTGTCACAATGCTTCTCATTTCCTTTTTTCAATATAATTTTTTTGTAATATAATATAATTTATTAATATAATATAATAAAATATAAAATAATATAATTTGTATTATAGCGTTGAACAATAAATGAGCTTCTTTGTGTACCACTTCTCCTGCTTACTTGAGCATTTTGCTTTTATTCTATCGGGGCCAGATCTTTCACGATACTTTAGATATTTTCTGTTTGTTTGTAATTCTTCTATTGTTATTACTATATTGCGAGGAGAAACGGTCAGAATGAATTTCTTGTCCTGTCCGGAGTCGAACCGGGTATTTCGCATTCGAAATAAACGATTTTAACCGCTAAACTATTACTGTCGCTTGTTCGTGTGCATCTACTGCGCATTTTATACTTTTACAATTCCAAACATGAAACTGTTCCATCTATGATGAAGGTATGTCCTCATATTTTGCAAGCACCATGTACAGGGTTCAGATATTGTTTATGTACTAAATAGGCACAACAAAGTTTACTACAAACTGCATTTTACTAACTTATTAAGAATTTACTAACAAATTAAAAGAAACCTTCAAATCTAATAATTTATTATATTGCAGATGTTCATCGTTATCGGTTTAGGAGTAGGAGGTAAGGTTTTCGAATATAATTTCCCATTTTGGACTATGCTACCGACTTCTGGTGAGCGTACATTTATGCAATTTCAAAACTTATGGAGGAGTACTTGGAACAATAATAGTGAACTTATAGTAGATTATGTAAAAGTATGGTCTTTGTAATATCAACCGGTAAAACTTACCCTATATTATAATATATTATAAGTTGTTGAATGATTTATCTATTAATCGTACCCTCAACTTAGCTACTAATGTAAACAACAAAAATATTGGTTAAATTTAATAAAGTTAAAATTGATTATTTCATTTTTTTAGCCTTACTTTCACAATAAAAAAATGGCAAATAGAGACGGTCCTGTACTGATGTTATTCTAATATTGGATAGGAATTTCGTTGAGATATTTGATATAACGAGTTTTAGAAGGAGAATCCGCATCTGCTAGTATAAGTGAGTGGTAGATTAGTGGTGAGAGTGTTATAACACCGTATACATCTGAAAATAATAAACTTATTTACGCTAACATAAGAGTGAGGTTATGATATGAAGATTAAGCGGCGCAAACATGCAGCGGACGCCGCCACCTAAAATACCCCATCAAATAGTTGACCCAAATCTGAAAATAATGCCACAACAACCCCTAGGGACGTATTTATCCCAAACCTATCAAAGTTCGAGCATGGGTGAAAAACCATTCAACAATGTAGAAAACCAACTACACAAAACAAAAAATCAATTACTTCCTGATGCAAACAGTGCCTCCTACATGGGTCCTACACAAATGGAAACACAATACATACATCCTAACACACCAATATATTATGGAAACTACCCAATCCAATATCCTACGCAGCAGGTAACTACACAACACCCCATACATCTGCAGCAACAACACCAAATGTGGATGCCTACAGGAAACACATACAGTAGTTCTACTAAAGAAATACCAAACCCAAATGAGTGGAAACGCGTACGGTATGATAAACGAGGCCGAAACAATAACAGTCCAGATAATATAAGTAGAAAACCCAAGCAGGCTACGCTAGCTGATTATTGGCTAAATGCCCCGTTAACATCAAATAAATATGCAAGTCTATCAAACGACGGAGAGAATGATGATGAATCAGAGAAAGGTAAAGAAAACGGCCAAGAAAAAGTACTTAAACCACCACCTATATTTGTAACAGGAGTGGGTTGTATTGCTCCACTTAATGAATTGTTGAAGGAAGTGGCAAAAAATGGATATGAGACCAAACTCTTTGGTACGCAAGAGATAAAGATACAACCAAAAACCTCCGAAAACTACACCGAAATTGTGAAAGCACTAACGGCAAAAAAGACCGAATTCCATACGTATCAAAACAAGAAGGAACGTAGTTACCGAACTGTCTTAAAAAACATACATCACTCAACTGACATTCAAGTAATAAAGACGGAAATTGAAATGCACGGACATACAGTTACAAATGTATGTAACATCAGAAAAAGGATCACCAAAGATCCACTTCCAATGTTCTACGTCGAATTAAAGCCACAGGACAATAATAAAGATATTTACAAGTTGAAAACAATTAATAATAGTCAAATACACTTCGAACCACCACGGCCAAAAAGAGAGATCCCGCAGTGCACTAAATGCCAGCGCTATGGTCACACAAGAAGCTTCTGCCACCATACCCCACGCTGTGTTAAATGCGCGGGAGATCACATTACCATCAACTGCCAGAGAAAAGAGAAGACAAACCTAGTCAAATGCGTCTTATGCGATGGAAACCACCCAGCGAATTACAAGGGGTGTAGCATATATAAAGACCTACAAAAGAAGAAATATCCTCCACTTAGAAAAAATAGAACCGAAAATGACATCCAAACACATGAAATTATTGGACAAAATCTACCTGCAGTCTCGTACGTGCAGGCACTGACGAACTACAGTCCAAACACACAACCTGTTCCGCAAATTCTTCGCCCCACTATCAATACAAACGTGCCACAGTCGCAAGAACATCCAAGTCAGGAAGCACAATTCGCAAACACGAATAACCAACAACAAATCACAAATGTGCAGCAACACACTGATATACAAGAGCTGAAAACGATGATGAAAAGCCTTTTTGAGCAGATGGGGACAATACTAAATCTTCTGACAATGTTCATGACAAAAAACCAAAATGCTAACACAAATTAAAATAGCACACTGGAACGCTAATGGCCTAGCGCAACACGGCCAAGCCATAAAAGTATTTATTGCTGAAAACAACATTGATATAGTTTTAATATCAGAAACACATTTTACTAAGCGCAGCTACCTGAAAATCCCCAGGTACACTATATATGATACACAACATCCTGATGGAACAGCCCATGGTGGTACGGCCATAATCGTCAAAAATACAATAAAACATAACCTCGTCGACAAATACCAGCAAGAACATCTACAGGCCACCAGCATCACTGTGGAAGAATGGAATGGACCAATAGTAATATCTTCAATCTATTGTCCTCCAAAACATTCAATCAAACAGGAGCAATTCGAACATTTTTACAAAAGCCTCGGCCCCAGATTTATTGCAGGGGGTGATTACAACGCCAAACATACCCAATGGGGCTCAAGAATAGTTACAACAAAGGGCAGAGAGCTACTTAAGGCTATGGAAGCAAATAATCTCAATTACATTTCAACAGGAAAACCAACATACTGGCCCACAGACAGAAGGAAACTCCCGGACCTTCTCGACTTCTGTGTAGTGAAGGGCATACCAACAAACCGCTTCCAAGCTGAATCTTGTTTGGATTTGTCATCAGACCACTCCCCGGTAATAGTAACTTAAGCACCAAAATAAAAATCAAAGAGAAACCTCCATACCTGATCAGTAAAAAAACAAACTGGGAAAAGTTTAGATGTTTTCTGGACGAAAAGCTAACGCTAGAAATTCCTTTGAAAACAAACAATGATATCGATGACGCAACCGAACACCTAACTCGAATAATACAAAATGCAGCATGGAACTCAACACCCTTGCATAAAGAAGCTAAGGAGATCGACGATTGTCCGATTAATATAAAAGAAAAGATCTCAGAAAAACGTAAATTGAGGAAAATATGGCAACAAACAAGAGCCCCGCATGATAAAAATAAACTAAATAAAGCTGTGAAAGAACTTAAACAGTTATTTAGCAATTATAGGAACAAAAATATACAAAACTACCTGCAGAACTTAACGGCAACGGAAGCTACGGATTACTCTCTTTGGAAGGCAACAAAAAAATTGAAGCAGCCCCAAGTTACTCATTCACCACTTGCAATGGAAAATGGACAATGGGCCAGGAGTGATAGTGAAAAAGCTATGCTGTTTGCGAGACACTTAACGAATGTTTTTACACCATACAAATCAAAATGCCTACAGCAGGAAGAAGAGGTAAGAAAATTTCTAGACTCGCCTGATCAACTGGACCTGCCAATTAAGCGATTTAAAACGTCAGAGGTCGAGTTTGCCATTAAAAATGACTTGAATCCAAAAAAAGCCCCAGGGTACGATCTGATAACCGGAAAAGTGTTAAAAGAGCTTTCAGATAAAGGATATAAATATGTAACCCAATTATTTAATGCCATCTTAAGATTGGAATACTTCCCAATGCAATGGAAAGTCGCCCAAATGATTCCTGTTCTAAAACCTGGAAAATCAGTTGAAGATGTCAAGTCGTACAGACCGATTAGCCTGCTACCGGTCCTTTCTAAGCTGTTTGAGAAAATGCTACTGAAGAGACTGAGACCAATCTTAGCAGAACAGAAGTTAGTCCCCAACCACCAGTTTGGTTTCAGACAAGGGCATGGTACCGTAGAACAGGTCCACAGAATTGTCACAAAGATAAACCACGCATTGGAAAACAGTTGCTATTGCACTGCGGCTTTCCTTGACGTCTCCCAGGCTTTTGACAAAGTCTGGCATGAGGGATTGTTATATAAGGTGAAGAAGAATTTACCACATAACTACTACAGGATTCTAAAATCATACCTGACTGACAGATATTTCCTGGTAAAATTTCAAGATGAATATACGCCATTAGCACCCATAAAATCGGGAGTGCCGCAAGGTAGTGTAATTGGGCCAGTTTTATATACTCTATACACGGTGGATTTACCTACATCAAAGCCTACCACTACCGCCACTTTCGCGGACGATACAGCTGAGATAGCCATTCATAAACATCCGAAAATCGCAACTGAAATGCTACAAAATAGTCTCGATAAAATACAAAATTGGCTGGAAAAATGGAAAATCAGAGTAAATGAAACTCAAAAAGTCAGTGCAGGTAACCTTCACGCTTAAAAGAGATACGTGTCCACCAGTATTTCTAAATAATAACCAACTCCCTCAGGCAGATGAAGTTAGATACTTGGGACTCCACCTGGACAGACGATTGACGTGGCAGAAGCACATTTTTAACAAAAGGAAACAATTGGGACATAAACTCCGTAAAATGTATTGGCTGGTAGGGAGAAAATCAGAACTTACAACTGACAACAAGCTGCTGATCTACAAAATGGTTTTGAAACCGGTGTGGACGTACGGCATCCAGCTTTGGGGATCTGCGTCTAGCTCCAACATAGAAATTCTGCAACGCTTCCAATCCAAGGTTTTGCGACTGATTGTCGATGCTCCCTGGTATGTCCCAAATCAGGTAATCCAGCGTGACCTAGAGATGCCCACAATTAGGGAAGAAATTTCAAAATATAGCCAAGCATATTATGAAAGGCTTGCTGATCACCCAAACCCTCTGGCAGAGAAACTCAACCAAAGTGAACTCAGTGAAACGCGCAGATTGAAGAGGTTTAAACCTTGTGACCTTAAAACAAGATTCGTAAAGGAATAACATTCTACTTTATACAATATGTTATTTGTTATTATCAAACTGTATGTTGCCACATAGCATTATGATTTTACGAGGGTGTATCACTGGATACACCCTCACATGTTAATTTCTCTGTGTCACGATATTTACTAAATGTTGTAAAAACAGGTTGTAAATTTTTAAGTAGTAGTCAAATAAAAAAAAAAAAAAAAACTTTCACAATTTGTTTTCGTGGATTGACCAATCTGGGAACATTTGTTCTTGCTACAATTCTTGATTAGTTAATTCATTTTAATTATTATTTGTTAAAGGAAAACCTACTTTGTTGTTTTAATAAACTTCAAGTTTTTCTTAGTTACATATGAGGTGGTCAGAATAGAAGTGAATCAAGTCCATAAATGCTGTTAATGAATTATCGCAACTTAAAGTATTTTAATCTCTATATATTCTTGTCAGTAAAGAAAGTAAACAAGTTACATAGGAGAACAAACGGAACAAAATGTGACTTTATCTACTTTTGCACTGAAGTAAATTATGAACTAGGACGCATAGGAACCATAACTCCAAAAATCACAAAAATGGACTTGATTCACTCCTGTTCTGACCACCCCATTATATTGAAGTTGTAAGTTGAAGTGATGTTCTAATGCAACAGCATTATAATTGCTGGAAAATATTCCTTTGAAACCTAAGATGTTACACAAAAATAAAAGTGGAAAGAAACTAAGCACCACAAAGTTACGAAGATATCGATCATCTAACAATTGAAGTGGCGGAAGCAATAAAAAATACGAAAAACAGAAAAGCCCCATGACTTAACGAAATTAACACCGAGGTAATCAAATATAGCGGCTCTCCGAGTCACTTAAGATTGCATCATCTTCTGCACCCGTCTTGGAGGTCACACGCGATACTATCTGATTAGCTAGATTCAAAAATCATATCTATCCATAAAAAAGGATCACACTAACACAAAAAAACGCATACGCATTAACCTACTAGGCCCTATATATTAAGTATAAGCTAGAATAATAAACGAAGACTTCAGACAATAGCAGACGTTCTAATATCAGAAGAACAAGTACGCTTGAGAAAGGGACGATCATGCACAGATGCTAGCTTTACACTACAACAAATCATCTAAAAACGGGTAGAATATAATTGAGAAACACACATATTAGCTTTCACTAACTTTGAGAAAGCATTTGACAATGTTAGCCGTAGTACTTTGTGAGAAATTTTAGGAAGAAGAAACCCTAAAAATCTTATCGAAGCTATCAAGAGCCATTACCAAGATACATCAATTATATTAGATACAAAATACGACATGGAAGAAGTTAAAAAAAGTGAAAGCGGCAGATAAAGCTACAGTATTTCACCAAATCTGTTTAATTAAAGTCCATTTCGCCACCACCCCCCATCGCGAATTTGGGGTCGAATTTGGTGTCAATCGTTTGTGCTTCGTTTCTGGTCGTTTGTGCTTCTATTATTTTCGTTTGTGCTAACACAGCTCGCGAAATATAGACTTTTAAAATTGTATAAACCTCAGAGCAACAATCGTTACAACAAACATTAACTTAGGAAGAAATAAAGTACATTGTAACAGTTTTTCGTAAAATATTTTTATTTAAAATTATGATTTTCATCTACAAACAAATTTAAAAATTACTAATTCGTGCAGCTAGTGGTAACCTCTCAGTGCTCATTCTGTTTAGGTGTTGATTCCATCTTTTGTTAAATTACAATCTTAAAGTACAGAATATTTTTGTAACCTATCTTAATATATAAATTAGATTTGAATTATGCGCACAGACTGACAGACAGACGGACGGACACGGAGCCAGATCATAAGGCTTCTTGTTATACTTTGTATAGAAGCCTAAAAGTCAGATCAAAGTTAAGCGTTTTTGAAATTTTCAATAATGTCCCCCACTTTACAGCCCTGCCACTCAGTGCCTATTAGACTTTGAGAAAATTATCTTAGATAAAAGTTATAGTAAATTATAGGTATTCTCTATAATATTTATAACAATCATTTCGTCCAAAGGTCACCTGATAAGAAATATTGCTCAGAAACCTATTGTTTTCGCTATTCTTGTTCAAATGGCGGCACTTCCGAAAGGTCGATAACTCTGTATTTTTATTAGGTTCTGGGTACTGCAAAGGTTCTCTTTCATCCTGGAAGTAATAATTATGGGAGTAACAATAACCAAATGCCATTCTTCCAGTAACGGATGTTAATATGTCACCTCTCAGGTGAACCACGACGGCAATCAGGAGTAATAGTTTGAAAGAAACCACCCCCTCGTTTATTAGGCCATTATCAATCTTAAATCACGAACATATTCTGCACAATAACCTTGCACGTAATATTTCTAAAATACGTACTTAATTCGAGTTTTTGTTGACTTTGTTAATAATATTTCATTTTTAGATTGTAGTTAAACTTCGTCACCTCACTCAACTGATCTCTCTCACCAACAAAATGGGCATACTATTTTAAAAGTGAATTTTAATGTCGGTATTTTCGAATTCTAAGAAAAATAGAAGAGCAGCTTTCTGATATTAACATTAAATTTTCCTATAGAATATATTAAATACATAAATAGATATTATATAACTACAACAGAATTCTGTTCGACAAATGATAAAGTTGCAACCTAACTTAGTTCAAGCAGTATTACGAATTTGACTACATCGGCAACAATAACAACGAGCTTAGAGTTTATTAGATTAAAATTATTAACAATGTTTTCAAAATTTTGCAAATTTTGTATAGCTTTTACCTGCATAATTATCCAAGTTACAAACTTAATTGCAGAAAACACCTACACTGACGGTAAGCCTTTGCAAAATATTTATAAAATTTTCTTAAGTATGCGTATTAGCTGTTATGGTTAGATTATTAAAAAGATATCAAAAGCACTTGTAGATTATTAGTGTACCAATATCATAGGGATGCAATAATATTTAAATATGGTTTTTTAAAATTTAAAATTTTGTGGGAAATTCCATATTTTGTAACTTGAATGCTGCTAAATATTCGGTTGAAGAATGTAGTATAATATAAACGTTTATAGTGCACTTTTAAATTGTAATCCTTTGAAAAGCGTGATGTTGAAATTATAAAAAAATTGAAGGTGGGGATTACCTAACCCTGGTCACTCCAAATAAATTGAAAATTTCCTATTGCAAAGAGGAAGGTTTATATAGTATCCTGACATAATCTTCACAAGCGAAGATATAATCAAAATTTTGAGTAAATCGATTTTGAAGTTAGCTAATTTTCATGTAATTCAGTGGCGGATTAACGAGATGCAGGGGCGCGTCAGTCATTCTGTGCTCAGTCCGTGCGTGATGATATACCCTAACACATGTTAGCTCGACGCTCCTACATGTAACATCGATTATTTTTTGTTTTTACGCGATTTTTAGGGGGTGAAACGTAATAGTTTACTGCCCCATACCGTAACTATACATTTTAATGCTATTTCGAGGTTCTCTCACATCCCGGTTTCATTTATCCCGGTTTTCTTGATGGGTGGCGCTTCTCGTATGTTTAGCCTAGTAACCAGAGTCAAAACCGCCCTGGAGGGGTGCAACGCGGAGCGGAGCGGCGCCCCGTAAGGGTAGGTTTTGACGATGGATTACCCTCCTTATCGAATGCACACCCCAAAAGTAGAAGGAAAAATTTTTTTAATTTTTTCACTTTTTCGGCAATACCCGGCTTATTTTCCATTTTTTTGATTATATTTATTACTAATATCCACTAATCACACCCCCATCTATCCGAATTTCAAAGAAAAATTCAAATCGGAGCGAAAAAATTTCACTCGATTTCAAGGGACCACGGGCGACCGATGTCACACCGACCCGGGTCGGCCGCATACATGATGCTACTTTCCCGTACTTTTCAAATTGATTTTTCTCAAAATTTTTATTATATCTTCGCTTATGAAAATTATGTCATTATGTATACTATATAAACCTTCCTCTTTGCAATAGGAAATTTTCAATTTTTTTGGGGTGACCAGGGTTAGGTAATCCGACCCAATTGAATTATACAATCATTATTGTTGTTCATAATTTTAGATAATTTTATAAATTTTAGAGAAAACTTATGAATTATGAAATATTCAGTATTTTACGATGTACTCATTAGAGTAAATAAACTCTTCTAGTATTTTTAATTTTTCTATAATTTAACATTTATAATATAAAAATTAAAAATACGAGAAGATTGTAGTTTTAATAATTTTATTATTAAACCTTATATTATAAAATTTTATTATTAAAAGTTTTTTTTTTGATAATTTAATTACCGGATCAACAATACATAAATTGTTATAGACAGTATTTATGACAAATATAATATATTTAATAAATTATCATCGAGAATAACATACCATCTCCATTATTAATCACAATAGATGTTGTTCGGCATTTTTCTTTTTAGTCGGGTATGTATTATTGTTTGTCCAATTTGATAGTGAGAAGCTCCTTCACAGTTGTCCAATCGTGCGTAAAAACGCAATGTGACTTTTTTAACGTATTCACGTATTGTTAGAATGGCTAGTTCAGCATGAAGCTGTTCATTACGTACAAACCATGGTGAGTTTGTAATTATTCTCATGATTTTATTTTGAAATATTTGGAGTTTCTTTAGGGTTGTCGGTGAAGCATTTCCCCACACTTCACATTATTAAAAGTAAGTATCGTTACATATTTAATGTCGCTTCGAAGCTAAGATGAATTATGCTATTTGATGGCGAATTATGCCTATATTACAGCAAGTTTATAAAAAAAATTAATAATTATTTTGGTGAGGATTACCTATCACCTGTCACTCCGAATGAGTTGAAACTTTGCAATCGCAAAGAGGAAGGTTTATATAGGCCCCTACAACAAAAAAATTCTGAGAAAGTATTATCAAAATTTTGAGAAAAATCGATTTGAAAAGTACGGAAAAGTAGCAAGAGCATGGTGCAGAACCGGTCGAATGCCACTACTTCGCTCGGCCGGCGCGCATTTTGTTGACGGTACGTGCACTTAGATATACTCTTACACTTAGAAAATTTCGCACCGGCAGATGCAGCTCGACGCTCCTACATGTAACATCGCTTATTTTTTGTTTTTACGCGATTTTTTGGGGGTGAAACGTAATAGTATACTGCCCCATACCGCAACTATACTTTTTAATGCTATTTCGAGGGTCTCTCACATCCCGGTTGCATAGATCCCGGTGTTCTTGATCGGTGGCGCTTCTCGTATGTTTAGCCTAGTAACCAGAGTCAAATCCGCCCTGGAGGGGTGCAGAGCGGAGCGGAGCGGAGCGGAGCGGCGCCCCGTAAGGGTAGGATTTGACGATGGATTACCCTCCTTTTCGAATGCACACCCCTAAAATTGGAAGGCAAAAAAAATTTAATTTTTTCACTTTTTAGGCAATACACGAGTTGTTTTCCATTTTTTTGATTATATTTATTACTAATATCTACTAATCACACCCCCATCTATCCGAATTTCAAAGAAAAATTCAAATCGGACCGAAAAAATTTCACTCCATTTCAAGGGACCGTAACCCGATCTATGTGGCAGACCCCGAGGTCGACCGCATACATGAATTTACTTTTCCCTTCTTTTCAAATCGATTTTTCTCAAAATTTTGACTATACTTTCTCGGGCGAAATTTTTACAGGACACTCTAATAAGGTTCCTTTTGCAAAAAAAAACATTTTGGGAAAATTTGGGGTGACAGGTGATAGGTAATTATTCCCATTATTTTAGATAATAGTACAGTTTTAGAATAAAGAAAATTCCAAAAACATAGCAATAACTTGTTTAAACTGACGCGCAATTTGATTTTATGATAAATCGTTTAATAAAATCGTGAATGGGAACTTATATGAAAGAAATCATCTATAAATTGAAGGACACCTACATTTCTGAAATATAAATTGAAAGTTTCAAGGTACATACAAGATTTAACAACAAATCTTTGCTTGCAATTATTAAGAAAAAGAGTAGTAATAATTATAATAAAGAATTTAAAAAACTTGAAATATATTTGAATCGATTAGTTTAAAAACAGTATAACTCCAAAACATTGTGTTTTAAACTGAGATACCCAAAATTATATTTAAATGTGGCTCCTCCGAATGATTCGATGAACAATACGAAATTTTCATTATAAACGCCTCTACCGCGCTGTTTACATTCATGTTGGGTGTAATTGTGTAATAACGATACAAGTCCAGCAGTTACACTGTTTTTCCTCCCAAGAATTTCTATCATAAATTATGTTTTGCTGTGTTAATAATATGATAAATAATATAAATATGTAACTCATGTAGTTTTTTGTGATTTATACATGTGATTAATGCACAATTTGGGATCAAAAATAATCTTTATTTTGAGAAAATTATAGTTAATTATTAACCCTCCAGCACACGGGTGAGGCCTGTGAGTCCACGCAATACACAAACATCGCTGTAACTTTGAAAAAAAGAATTTTTTTGCGAGTTATATTCTATAAAGTGCTATGACACTAGATAAATACTTCCTTTGTCTAGTGTTACTGAGTTTGCATTTCCCATGGGAAATGCATCAATTGCAAATCTTCAAATGTTAATAAAAGTTCCACTGGAAAATAAGTTGTTAGTAGATTAAGAACATTCGTTCAAGTAGTATTATTTTTGTAAAAGTAGTTTTAGTTAAGTGTTAGAATTCAATAAAAATCAAGTTGTAATAAATTTTAATTAATAAATGAAATCAAAGTTTTAAGTGCTTTTTAAAAAATTAAATTGGGTAAACCCAAACTTAACTGGCGCAGTCGTAACGGATGCGAATTTCGGTAGTTTTTTAGAACAAAAATTGTCCATTCAACCACCGAAGCCACATCGACAGCAAACAACCGATTTCAATTGGGAGCAAACAAGAATCGTTGCGAACTTTTGCAATCACCTAAAATTAAGAAATTGGCAAGTGGACAAAAATAGCCACAACCCAACCGATCAAGGATTGGAGATTAAACAAGAATCGTTAAGCTACAATCCGGAAATCGACCCTAGCTGTAAGGTACCAAATAAGAAGAAAGAAAAACAATTCAACCAATGAAGTTGACAATAATTTTAATGTAAGTGCTAGTAATTAATCCATTCCTTAAAAATACAATTAAATAATCGTAACGATAATTTTATTTAACGTAAGCAAATATTTTGCTTAAAATAATCCTTTATTTTAATAATTTCACATTAGATTTAAATAAATTAGAATTAACAAACGCGAAATAATTTAGATTTTACATTTTATAATAATTAGATTACACATAGTAAGATTTATTCATTATTTCTATTTTTAACTTAAGTTCATGAACGTTGATATTTTCGCATATTCAACAATTTATCATTACAAGACAATACTAAAGAAACAATAATGCAAACTCAAAAATCAAATAACACCCCGACACAAAATTACAAGTCATCTAATCCAAATTTTCAAAATCATAGATCCAACCCCCAAAATTTTAACACTAATTTCCAAAATAAACAAAATTTTCAAAATTTTTATCAAAACAGATTTAATCCTCAAAATACTAATTATTATCAACCTAAATTAAATTCCACACCAAACGCTCAAAATATTAATTCAAATTTTCAACAAAAAATTCAAAGTGATAACCTTGCAAATCAATTAAACGAAAATTTCGAAGAAAAACAAATACCACTGGATTTTCGGTTGAAACAAGATCAAAAACAAATAACGTAACAATAAATTTAAATAACACCGACTTAAATAGCTTAACTATTTATGTAAATGATTACGACACTACAGAACGTAATCAATTATTTATATATATTCCAGTAATTCGAGCAAAATTTTTAATTAACAACGGAAGTAAATATAGTTTAATAAATTCAGAATTAGCTTTAAAATATTTTAAAAATTACATACAAACCGAAAATTTTCAAATTCAAACCTCGGATAGATTATCACAACATAACAAAATTCTATATACCCCGTTACCTAAAATTTTCAAAAATAATGAAAAATGCAAATTTTACATTTCTAATTTCTCAAAAAAATATGACGGTTTATTAGGAGAAAATTTGCTGTGTCAACTAAAAGCAACAATTGATTTTGGAAATAACACTTTCGATACACTTCAAGTAACATTACCACTTTTTCAAACTTGGTTAATTAAAACTTCTAACGTAAAAAATTTAAACATAATCGAAAATTATCATTTGCCACACCCACATAACCCAATAAATACCTTAAAACCCACAAATTTTAGAGAAAACAAAGTTTTTCAAAAAATTGATTCAACTATTGATCCTATGAATGAACATGTCACAAACCTTCCAATTAACCAAAATTTAAGTCAAAATCAATTTAAAAATCAAGAACCAATCAAAAAATGTAAATCCCTAATGGCTGACAGTGTTAACGAATTGTGAATATTACAAAACCAAATTTCAAAAACCAATCAAGAAAATCAAGTAATTAAACAAAATTTAAAGACAACAAAATTGGAAATTGAAAATTCAAATAAAAATAATATCAATAATCTTGAACATCCAAAATTTAATTTAAATGACATTCAAACAAATAAATTATTGATGAAATGAAATAATTCAAAAAAGCATATCGAAATTTTGATGGATCAAAATCATAAAAAATTAACTTGACTGCAAAAAACAATGTCAGAAAATCAACAATCAATAATTCAATCAGAAGATCAAAATTTAAAATCACTTGAATTACTAAATTCACATCATTTAGAACTGATAAATTTCCAAAAACTAAAACCGGTTAGAAATCTTAAATACGTAAATAAAATTTCGACCAATAACAATAAAAGAAAAATTTTAGAAATTTCAAATTATTTTTTAATAAATTACAACAAATTTTCAAAAGCAACAACAAAAAAGGAAGCAAATCAGTAACCACTATATTGATCGATATTCACTTCTATTACCGCCAAAAGGAAAACAATTAATTATTGTTCACGATTTTCAAAATTCAAATTTTTCAAATTTCACATTTTTCAAATTTCACGTCTTAAAAAAAAATTTTAATAAAAATTAACAAATCTTTCAGATACCTTATAAACTATTAACAATAAATAAATTAATGTTGATGAGAAAGTCTTATTAATTTTATAAAATAAAATCATCCGTAAAACTGTTTAATAAATTTCAAAAACTCCAAATTCTAATAAAAAAAAGCAATTTATATAATATATCTTATATATAAAAATGCTTGTATGTGGGTATGTATGTATGTATGTATGTTCCGCATAGACGCCTAAACCCCGTAACTGTGGGCGTTGAAACTTTCACGAGATCTGGCGACATTCAAGAGTAAACTTTTCGTCGTCTTTGATTTTAGTAATTCGTCACCATAAGACGGTCATCAGCAGTTAAACGCTTCAGATCACAGTCGTTGTCATAGTTACGAAGCGATTTTGACGCTAAAAGATTAATTAAATGACTTTGACATATTATAGTCAGTAGCGGCTCGACAAATAGGGGGCACAACTTTGACATAAGAATGTTAACCTTAAAAATGACAGATGACATATACTCAGTGGCGTTGCACAAATAGTCAGTAGCGGCTCGAGAATAGGGGCACAACTTTGACATAAGAATGTTAACCTTAAAAGATTAATTAAATGACTTTGACATATTATAGTCAGTAGCGGCTCGACAAATAGGGGGCACAACTTTGACATAAGAATGTTAACCTTAAAAATGACAGATGACATATACTCAGTGGCGTTGCACAAATAGTCAGTAGCGGCTCGAGAATAGGGGCACAACTTTGACATAAGAATGTTAACCTTAAAAATGTATGTATGTATGTATGTATGTATGTATGTGTGTATGTATGTGTGTATGTATGTATGTATTGCTGTGTCTCAAAATGAATAAGAAAGGCTCCCGATGCTAAAATGAATTATATATTCAAAACAAGCACAAAATTCTAAGTCGGAAGACACTTTAAAAATTTGCTCTACGAGAAATTTTTATTTTTCAAAATTTCAATTTTCTAACTTTATTTGAGTCTCTCAGGATGAACGAAACATGACAGATATTGCTAAGTCAAAATAAACTGATGATTGTCACATCAGAAATGAAACAAAAAACTTAATTAGCTCAAAATTTGTAAAAATGTATTAATCATTATAACCTAGAAAAATTTAAGAATTTGTAAACCGATTTACTCTACAAATAACATTCTCTGTAAGAATGTAAACATATCAAAAATTATGTAATTGTTTCATGCATTTAATGTGTATACTTTCAAAGGATAAATTAACAATTTAGTAAATAAGGATCAAAATTGTGTAAAGCCCATGTAAACAACAAAGATAAACGAAAAGAAGTCAATGAAGAATCCAAAAAAACTGATGGAAATGTAATGTACCAGTCAAACTGCTCAGGAAAACATCCCAAAGGAAATCGAAGTTGATAAAGAAGAAAAATCTACAATAAAAATAATTTATTAGAAAGAAATAAATTCATAAATACATGAATTTGACTCACAAAATTCGAACAGGTATGCCAATTGTATCGATTTACGATCAAAAATCAGTTGACCTCGGGCAGCTCAGCCAAGTGCACGCATTTTTCGATGTTCTCCGAAAAATATTATTTACCAGGATTTGGAGGTTAACCAAATTCAGTTCGACTTCAAATAGGTTAGAAGTTTCCGTTTGTCCAAAGCCGATTCTAAAAATAGACGTCAAGGACATAATCAATGGTGATAATGGATAATGTTGTAATTTATGAAAATCTATTCATAAAAAATTTTCTGGATGACAAGAAAATCATTGTAAATTAATGGAATAACTTACCTCAATATTTTTGGAAATTCTTAATAGGAAGGATGCAACAACGAGCACAAAATTTCAACACTAGTCAATGTAAGATACCACTTCAAATGACATCCAACAAAATAATGACAACTGGAATGAAGTTGAATCATTGCATATGGGCAAATCTAAAGTAGGGCACACACAAACAACAACTAAATGATATCCTTTTTAAAAATGAAAATTTCGTTATGTCAAGGAGACAGGTACAGTGAATTCATGATTTCTATAATTTGTTAAAATTTGCCTTCAGCGTATTAAAAATAGGATTTGGGGAAAAGACTTCTAACAGAGTGCATTCTTCGATACCCTCAGTGATAAGTTAAAAATTAAAAAGTTTTCTAATTTCGTTAAAAATATTTTAAGCTTTAAATAAGCGACAATTTAAATTTATAAACATTTAAGCCCGCTAATGTAAAGCGAGAGACTTGATTGGCTTAATAATCAAGCAACTTGGGACGAAGAGTGGAAGCCTCTTTGTTTCGAATCATTCTTTGTATTAATTGTAAAAATTTTAAAGGTTCTTTCACATTGGATTTTAAAATCCAAGATTTATTTTTTGTATTAATATTCTTTCATGAAAGACAATTTGACAGGTTTTCTTTTTTGTTATAATAAAATTTGTATGGGAGCTGATGAAAGTTTTTTATTTCTTTTTTTACAAAAAAAAAAGAAAACAATTAAATATCCTGAGAGAGCCAATGAGCATAACAAGATCGCCTCTAATAATTAATTCGAACCATAAGGGACCCACTCCCTGAACGACTCATCCCGAGAGCATAGTAAGAAGGGGCAATAATGTGTGTACCTTCCTGTACTTAACATTTATAGGCAGGGGGACATAGCAGTATGTATGTATGTATGACAGATGACTATTTTAAGGTTAATATTCTTATGTCAAAGTCAGTTAATTCCAGGCAGGACATCGTAGGAAATAAAACACCAATAACAAAGGCTAAGAAGGTAAGTAAAAGAAGAGCTGCCGAAAGTGAGGAAGTACGCGAAATTCGGCTTGAAGCATTACGCGACAGAGCTTCGACGTCAAGAGCTGGCGAAACTGAGGAAGTACGCGAAATACGGCTTGAAGAATTACGCGATAGAGCTTCGACGTCAAGAGCTGGCGAAACTGAGGAAGTATGTGAAATCCGGCTTGAAGAATTACGCGAAAGAGCTTCGACGTCAAGAGCTGGCGAAACTGAGGAAGTACGCGAAATTCGGCTTGAAGGTAAACGCGCCATAGCTTCGACGTCAAGAGCTGGCGAAACTGAAGAAGTACGCGAAATCCGGCTTGAAGATAAACGCGCCAGAGCTTCGACGTCAAGAGCTGGCGAAACTGAGGAAGTACGCGAAATTCGGCTTGAAGGTAAACGCGCCATAGCTTCGACGTCAAGAGCTGGCGAAACTGAAGAAGTACGCGAAATCCGGCTTGAAGATAAACGCGCCAGAGCTTCGACGTCAAGAGCTGGCGAAACTGAGGAAGTACGTTTAGAACGACTTAATGTCAATCGCTTACGATTAGTTCGATCAAGACAAAAATTGAATTTAACATTGGAAGCATTTAATTACGACAAAGACTACGATTACATGAATCACGAGGATGTAGTAATAGGACTTATGAACAAACTTTGCTTGCATTGTCGTGTTTCGAAGTTCGCTAAGGAATCACCAGGAATGTGTTGTTCGAACGGCAAAGTTGTTTTGCCACCGCTGATTGATCCACCTGAGCCGCTTCTAAGTTATCTTACTGGCACCACTGCAATTTCAAAACACTTCCTGCTAAACATTCGCAAGTACAACTCATGCTTTCAAATGACTTCATTCGGAGCAACAAACATTTTCTCCAACGTCGGTTACATGCCCACAGTCATTTTAAAGTTGAAATAATAAAAAAATTGTTCATAATGTGTTGGTTCTGTTTACTATACGTATGTCTAGCGCCGCAGGCGCTAGTACTATAATAATTTTCAAACGCAGATTGTTTATCTAGAATTTCAATTAACGTTTTAGAAAACTAATCAATAATCAATGAAAAAAAAAACTAGATAATGAACATAAAATAGAATTTTATAACTCCCACCAATTAGTCGATCATTTAACAAACTCAATAAACAAACAAATATTTCAAATAAACCCTTTAATACATTTAAAAAAACGAAAAAGAGGATTAATTGACGGATTAGGATCACTAATAAAAATTGTAACCGGAAATTTAGATCACAAAGATGCACTTAAATACGATCAAGCTATCGAAAATCTAACTCAAAATCAAAATAACATTAGAACTATTGTATAAAGATCAAATAACATTAATGCAAAACACAATTTCAATTTTCAATCAAACTTCAGCAAGACTTGCACAAAATCAAAATCTTTTAAATTCAAAAATCACGAAAATTTTAGAATTCATTAACAATACTAAAACTCAAATTTTAAAATACCATCAATTCCAAATGATAAATAAAATAATTTTAGAACTAATCGATACCCTTCAAATAATTAATAACGTTTTAAATAATTCAGAGATAGCAATCAGTTTCGCTAAAACAAACACTTTCTACAATTAGATTATCCAACCAAATGAATTTTTACAAGAAATAAAATTTATTAGCAATCAAACAGGAAACGCCAAGTTACCATTCGAGCCAACATTGGAAAACGTTTTATTTTTCGAAAACATTTTAGAAATTAAAAGTTATACTAAATTTAATCGAATCATATTTTTGATTAGCATTCCAATCGTAGAAACCAAAAGTTACGATTATTTTTAATAGTATCCTTTACCAATTTTCAACAATGACCATTACAAATTAATACTTCCTAATTCCAAATTTCTTATCCTAAATGAGCACTATTACTCGAATTTTGGAGAAAAATGTAAAAGAATAACTGGAAACGAATATCTGTGTGAAGAAAATCCATCAGAAATCAAAGAAAATTACGACTCTCCATGCGAAGTTCAGCTCTTGAGATACTCTGAGAAATTCTCCAATTGTAAATAACAAATCTCAACACTCGTTGGTTTAAAAATTCAAAAGTTAACATCCGGAAAATGGATAATCGTAACTACAGAACAAATAGTGGCCCATCAAAAGTGCAACGATGAAAAGGAAAATGTTTTTCTAAACGGTATATACGATACGCTATCGAACTGCCAAATTATTGTGAACTAAAAATCGGAAATTTTAAATTAAAAAACCTAAAAATTAACAACGAATTATTAAAAATCATCACGATTCCCGACATCAACATTTCAACATTTAAAGAAGATCAACATAATAGTTTCTACACTAAACCAATTGAACTGTTAAAATTAGATTTAAGTGAATTTAAAAATATTCAAAGTGAACTTAGTGATAACAAAAAGCAATTAAATAAAAGTGCAGTGATCCGCTTCGATACGACAACCATTTGGACAATTTTTGTATACCTCTAAATTTTTGTATTAATCATTTATAAAGTTTGTAAAATTAGAATTAAATATAGGAAGTCTAAGGCAAAAAAGGGACACGCAAAAATAATTCCAAATTCAATTAATTCAGAAAAATTAGAAACTGAAGTCCCAAATTTTTCCAACTTAGACGGGAGGAGTTATATTCTATAAAGTGCTATGACACTAGATAAATACTTCCTTTGTCTAGTGTTACTGAGTTTGTATTTCCCATGGGAAATGCATCAATTGCAAAACTTCAAATGTTAATAAAAGTTCCACTGGAAAATAAGTTGTTAGTAGATTAAGAACATTCGTTCAAGTAGTATTATTTTTGTAAAAGTAGTTTTAGTTAAGTGTTAGAATTCAATAAAAATCAAGTTGTAATAAATTTTAATTAATAAATGAAATCAAAGTTTTAAGTGTTTATTAAAAAATTAAATTGGGTAAACCCAAACTTAACTTGCGAACTTCTGTATACCTTTCAAAAGTGTTCAACTGTGACATTCGCAAAACTTGGTCGAAAAAATACCAGTCACCGACCCTTCTCCACTTACCTGCAATCCCCGACTTGGTATGACGACGCTGCGGCTTAAATCTACAGAGAGCAATTTGGGGTGGGTCAGCGATCAGACCGCTACGACCTGATCCATACTCAAAAAAAGGCGCCACGCGCTTTTTGTCGTCTCTGAAAACAAATAACCGAAAGCGCGAAAGCAAAAAAGTAACTAATCAAGTTGAGATTACAAGTAGCAGGGTTCAGTGACGAGTAAAACAAAATTGCAAAAATAAAACAATTTAATTATATAAACAAAATCAGTAGCCACAAGTCACAAATCGCAGAATCGTGTATAATGTTCAAAAAAAAAACTCGACAGTGGAGGTTTTTGTACTTAAAAAATTAGCGGTAAATCTTAATACTATTCAGATCTGAACTAATAGTAAAAACAAAATATATTTAATACACAAATCATACAGCCAGGAGCTTGTCCCAGACACTTTGCAAACAAAATAGAAGTTATGACGAAAATTAATCTTCTTTTCGACGTCGGCAAGATACGTAAGTACGCAAGGAATAAGGTGTGAATTCTATCGTTCACCCGCCACGCAATATCAAAACAAATCAACGGATTTATAAAAATCACTCACCCCGTTCGGTCCGCAAGTTACGCTTGTGGATATGGTGCACCACTGGATATACCTCGACCAATAAGAACCCTTTGTTCGAATGTAAACAATGAAATGATTCTTCCTGTGTGTTGTTATAATAGACCATTTCACGCAACGAGAGCGCTTGCGCGAAGCCAACAGCTGATGTTTGTTTTTCGAACAATGTCAAAACTTGTACGTTAAAACGCATGCTAATATCGTCTTAGATATTTTGTTATAGTTTTGTGTTATTAGGTTTTAAACAATATTTTTTACCACCATTTTGCCCAAGATGAGTGCCCCTAGTGATATACCCCATAGACAAGTCAAATTAAGTGACTGGAGCAACATTAAAAAATCCAAATATTGCAGCAAATAATGTTTTTTTTTAACACTAAACACAATGTTTAATGGCACCAACACGTTTTTTATTCAATTTATGCTCCATTTTAACAATAAATGATTAAATAATTTGCACTACGTTATATGGACATATGCACACTTGGTTCGAAAATCGTCAGCTGATTTGACGCATGCGCCAATGAGTTTTGCTAAAATGAAATGGTCTATTTGGAATGTGAAGATTAATAAATATTCCAAACAAAGTGGAGTTGATATTACGGCAACTATGATTATTCAGATCATTGGTGGATATCGGTTAGCAAATAAGCGTAAGCGTAAATAACTAATGTGTTCCAGGCGAACTTTCGAACAAATTTCCAACAACCAATCGCTACCAATTTGCACTTCTCGGAAGTTTATCCCAAACTGGAAATCGTTGATCAAAATGGTACCTACAACGATAAAATGTTCCTGGGCTCTACCAATATTTAATCCTCAAAAACTTGAGTTCTCGGATCAGTCAGCTACCGAAAATCACCGGCAATACAGCATCCAAAATTAATAGTAAGGCCTTCTGTAACAATGGCTTTGATTTTCGCTAAAAACCAACTCAAAACTCGACTGTCGATTTTATCGCGTATCTCTCGCTTATCTCCCCCTATGAAAGTTGCCAACCTTTTTGATTTAGAAATCTCTAGCGCCCCCTTGAAAGAATGTAATTTTGAAATAGTAGTGTACAGGAGGCGGCAAATGTATAACAACCTATACATCGAACATTATAAGCGCTAATGCTTAAATAAGCCTGTTACACAACGACATAATATAATCACATTGTACAAAATGTAAAAATTATCATTTTTTCGCAAAAAAATAAAATGTCATAATATACCCCACCCGTGTGTTCGAGTAACTTTCTGTTAAAATCCAAAAATTGAATTTTATGCGAAAGATTTACTGAAAACCAGCTCACAGCACTAAACGAGGATATTACAAATATTGTAAACGAAGAAAAACCTGATATATCAGCAAATTGTGTAAGTGTTGGTTGTGCATGGAGCATATTATAGCATGCTGTCGTGAATATATGGAAGCAAAGGAAGCCCAACTTTGAAGCTTCTTAATTTGTGTGGACATTTTTTATATAAATTTTCTTCTTATTTTTTCGTTAGATTAGTAGTATGTGTAGTATAGCTAAACATTAAATTTTGAATCCCATATGCTTTATATTATATGTTTCTAATGCGCTTTTAATAAATCATGTAAAATAACAATTTTTTTAACGTTGATAAAAAAAGTAGCTCAATCTGGTTTTTTCTTTAAATTTTTTCATCGATCTTAAAAAGAACTAATCATAGTTTATATTTATGAATTTTTTTTTTAATTTTGAAACAAATTTTTTACACGCCTTTTAACTTGGGCCTGATATACCTCACCCGTGCGCCCGTGCAATTTCTAGGCCACCCTTGTGCTGGAGGGTTAATATTGCAATAAAATAATTGCCATATAAAAAATTAGCCGCAACTCCCATCTATCGTTGGAAAATAAAAGATTGTTATACAAAGCAATTCTAAAACCTATATGGACGTACGGTGCCCAGCTATGGGGTGCTGCCAGTGAGTCCAACATAGCTAGACTACAGCGATTTCAATCCAAAGTGCTACGAGATATTTGCGGCTCCCCTTGGTACGTTCCCAATGCAGTAATTCAATCTGACTTGAAAATAAAAACGATAAAGGAAGAGATTTCAACCATAAGCTCCAAGTATCAGGTACGAATAAGCGATCACCCCAACATCTTAACATCGGACCTACTGGTAGCCCCTCCTGTGAGACGTCTGAAACGGCACGACCCGGTACAGCTTCCCCAACGAACATAACGAATAACGACATACTTCCCGAGTAAAATAAAATAACAATATTGGTAAAATAATTTATTGAGAGGTCAGCAAATGTGCTGGCCTCTGCTGTGACCTTTGTAATAACTTTAGATATCTGTTGCGTGTTATCCCTCGGGATAGATTGTAATATGCTTGGAGTCAATAAAAAAAAATCAAAAATTGTTGCGGCAAATTTAAACCTGTGACCTTCGTTTTAATTTTTGGACGCATTATGTTTACTTAATAAAAAAAAAATTGGAGGGCTGGAATTTTGAAAAAAAAGGAGAATGAGAAAAGTCAGAAATTAAATTAAGATCGTCGGTTTTTGTAGGGAGGTTTTTGATTAGTTTGTGGGGGTTAGTGCAATTGAAAAAGGGAGTGTGGGGAACGGCAAGGTTTTGTCTAGTGTATGTGGGGGTGATTGCGTTTCGCAAAGTTTACCACCGTCGTCCGTCGTTCCTCCGATACTCGTCGGTTACGAGTGGGTAACCTGCTCCAATATTGGAGAATAAAAGTCGCTAGCAGTCCTACACACATATTAAGGTATCGTGAAATCCGTATTTGAAAATTGTTAAAACCTTGATATCAAAATTGTTTAGTTGGTTGTTATTATGTTCTGTAGTTAGTTATTATTCGTTAACCAATGTTAGTTATTTGTTTAGTTTTTAATTATTATGTTCATTATTTAGTTGTTAAGCTTGTTAAATCTTGTTAGTTTAAGTTGGGTAATTTAGGCCGTTAGGTTAAGTTCTTGTGTTCGTTAATAAATTTTGTTACCGTCGTTAATTATTAGTTATTCGTTAGTCCACGCATCTCTCCTTCGTTCGCACCCAGGACTGCGAGCGAAGGACCGTTGGGAAGCGTGGGCGAATTACTTCGTCTTGGTGGCGCCCATCCTTTTTCCCCCCCATTCGATAGAAAGAAAGGTAAGTCCCTTACGCGCCGGCCAGTTCCCCCGGCTATTTCAAATACCAAATCGTCCACGACCACTCCACTGAGCCAGCCGTCGTGCAACTGGTCCCGTATCCGCGTACCCTCTCTTTGGGTCAATTTAGGCCCGTCACAAACCGTCACAATCAGTTGCAATTTGTAATTTATAAATTTTTTTTAAATATCACAGCAATATAAATTAAATTAGATTAAAGGAATTAAACTACTTCGTCTTCATGTGTATCTCTTATGTATGTGTTATGCGTTTGAAGTATTATCACACACATAGGGGACCTACTGCTTAACGCGGGCTCCGAACCGCGGGAAGTGTATACACTTCATCTGCAAAGGGGCTGTACCAGGAAGAATACACCTCGGTGGTTTGTCATTGCCTTACTTGTTGCAAAAATCCATCGGTACAGCTAATAATCAGGACCTTCGTAGTTAAACAAATTATTAACGATAATTATTTATAACAATAAAAACAAATTACAATAATTTCGTTGACAATTTCGTTCATAATAATTCAACCAATAGGATGTTACAATCTCATCAATTTGAACCAATCATAATCTACTTCCTTTGACAATACAGACCACGGTGGTGTATTGTCGCGGCAATACGACCACCGTGGTCTGTATTGTCAAATTTCCATAGTAACGATGGAAACTACGTGAATGCATACTATAAATTATTTGTTGTCAGAAAAAATTGAAATTTTATTTACGAAATTGTCAAACGAATTCCACACGATACTATAAAATTGTTGGTTAATTTTTAAACCATGGAATCTTCGTGTTTGTCGCCATTTAAAATCACCATTCGTGCTAAAGCACTCATGGTGATTTTAAGGGCGACAAACACTCAGTTCCAGTTTCAAAAATTATTGCCGACAATTTGATAGTCTCTTGTGGTATTATATATGATAATTTTTTTAATAATTGGAGATATTTAATTTCATAAGAAATTAAAATTTATCTTATTAAATAAACCACAATATTATAAACACAAATAAACGTTTAATTTATCTACAATTAATAAGGTTTTATATAATTTGACCCGTGTTTTCCCTGACCTCGGCGATTACTTCGTAACTAATTTATGAAGAATTAACAATTCTGATTCTAAATTAAAATTCCTTGAATTTTTTTTATCAAATTTTAAATGCAAAACAGTTTCTATTTCAATTAGCAAATTAACGTTATTGTTTTGGCTTGAGTGATCATTCGCGGTCAACAGGCTAATTTAATTTTTTTTAAATTTAAATTTAATATGGAAGACAATCATAAATTTACTTTGTAATTTTTATACATAGAAGTTGGGAGTATTCAATATTTAAGATAGCCTGCGAGTGATAAATACTATAAAATTTTAGAATTTGCAAATTCTGACATTATTAACTTAAAAAAAATAAATAATTTTTGCAAAAATGCTCATTTTAAAAAGGTTCTCTTGAATAAAGTAATCATTTGTATAACGATATAAAATACAGTGGAGTCGCGAAATTGTGAATTAAATAATATGGCAAAGACCTTTCACTTTTTCGGGGTTGTTCACTATTTCGGTATTTACAAAATTTACAATAAAATCACATTTTGAAAATGAAAGCTTTATTTTAAAGAAAATTGATGGTACCTACAAACATAATTAAAATACGGGTAGGAAAAATGATGTTATTTTTGAATGTACTTGTTTTTTATTTAATTTAATACTTAATATATTTTGATATTTCAACTGCTTCTGCATTTTCTTCACTGCACTGAATAACATCATTTAAAGATGTCATTGCATGATTTATTTAAATAAGTTGATCATTAAAAGTATAAGAAACCATCTCATCCTCGTCTTCCTTTTCTGATTCAGAATCGATCTGAATATCGTTCCCTGTATAATATTCGATATCCTTGTTCCAATCTTCTAGATCAGTTTGTTGAAGCCACAACAGATAAAAATAATTATTATATGCACTTACCTCAAGTTATAAATTTACTTACATACATCTGTATTCAGGGGTGGGCTGCCAAATTTTGAACAACCGGCTCGCTATTATTTCGAAGCAAAAAAAAACGATATATAGAAGAGTGTAATAAATTTATATTACGTAAATAACAAGGTGGCGTCATATTCCGGGGGAAGTACAGACTTAAAAATGTAAATCCCGTGTCACGGGTGACACCACCTTGTGGATCCAGGGTTAAAATGGCTTATTTTTTGGTTTTAGGGGTAATTTAACAAACGGCTCGCCGAGCTTCAAAAATTTTAAGAACCGGCTCGCGCGAGCCGGACCGAGCCGGCTCCAGCCCACCCCTGTCTGTATTTATATGTTGCAAAAGATTTACAACACCTTTACTTGCATTACAGGCTTAATCATTAAGTAATAAGCGCGATCTCAAAACACTTAGGGGAACCTTTGAACTGTAACGCTAGTTTTAATATATAGTTGATATACAGTAAGACCTCGTTTAGCGCTTTAGATGCGTTCCTCAAGACAGAGCGCTAAACGAAACAGCGTTATAGGAGGTCATTTTAACATATAGCAAATAGGGAAACGGGAACACGTGACCAAAAATAAACAAATTTTACTTTAATTTTAAGTTATATTTATAGTAATTTGCAGTATAATATATATGTTTTATATAACACAAACATTTGAACATAGAAATATTAAGTTTATTTTGTGGCGGAGGTCCTGGCTCCTCATATATTTTTGATTTTTTGGTGATAAAATCGTCTAGAGTCATTTGTCGCTTTCTTTTTCTTTCATTAAGCAAGTGTTGGTAGCAGGCGATCGCACCCAAAACTCCTCTTTTTGCTTTTGCACTTCTGTCAAAATTTGGATCATTCGCTACAGTTTGATCAACGATTTCGGTTATCGTTTCTAAACTTTTTCTAAGAAAATCTGTAGCAAGTTCTTTTGGTTCATCGTCTTTAAAATCCCTATTTTCGTGTTCTTCAATTCCTTGCTCTGCCAGTTCTTGAAGGTCGTCGTTGGTAAGGCCCTCACCAGAAACCTGCAGTAACTCCTCAATATCCTGCTCATCTACATCTCCTAATCCTGCTGTTTCGATTAGGTTGACAATGTGACCAACGATAGGCTCTTATATACGAAACGCGGTTTCCAGCAAACCGCGTTATAGCAAAGCAGCGTTAATCAAGGCAGCGCTAAACGAGGTCTTACTGTACAATGAAAGAAAAGCAAAAATTATTGAACACAGTGTTTTTTTAAGGTGCTATGAAAATTGGTTTTTGAGAAATTTGGACTTTAAAGTTTTTACACTATTGATAAGTTCAGAAAACAAACTAAAAACTAAATAGGTTCATAGCCCAATGGTTCACGTACTTGCATACAGATTTTGTTGCACGTATAATTAGGAGTTTGTATATCATACAACTTTTGTCCGAAACATTTTTTCATTTGACTTTTGGTTTTAAAGTTTTAAAATGAACACCCCGGTATGTAAGTATTACGCATGTTTATAAGCCTGATATTATAATTAGGTAGTATTAAATATCGTTGACAATTATTCGAAGATTTGTGGACGAAATTAAATTAAACAAATGTATACATATTGCTATGATACTCAGTTTACATTAAAGTTTATTTTTCTTATCCAATTTAAAAGTTTCAATTAAACACTTTTGCATCGGTGACACTAAGCTAAATAAGCCCTGCTTGTCGAAAGCAAGGGAACGGCGCAAATAGACCTGCACATTTAAGAAATGTTATAATCTACGCATGCGTTAAAGACACGGCAATTTGAACAGTTCGGACAACTGAAGTTGCTGGTTATCGTAAACGCGTGCAAATTATGGCGTCTTCCTTACCGTTTGTATGTGTTATTTTAGATGAAAGTGAAGTTCTCGGTGCAGCTTTACCTTGTGTAACAATAGGAGAACACTCTGTTGTTCAATTAAAAAGGTGGTTGCACTGCAGAGGGCTAACAACTTCTGGAAAAAGGGCAGATTTAATTGCAAAGTGAGCGAAGTCTTATTTTGATTCAATCGGTTTTTGCTTAAGTACATAAATTTTTTTTAGAGTGAAAGAACATTTGTCGGGAGGGACGAAAATTACTCCTACCATCGATGGTGGCTTTTGGCATGATCAAAAAAGACTAAAAACTAGGCGAGAAGTATGTTTAAAATTGCTGAAATTGAACCTTGAAAATATTTAAATAAAACCACCCGTTCTCCCCATAAATGGTTGGAAAGCGTTTCCTGGAAGCGAAATTCCAAAAAAATTTAATTATGTAATTAAATTAATTTTGCCTTAAAGCTACTGTACATACGTCCTATCGGGACAATATTAACTTTCGGGTAATGGTCGTTCTTGATCAAAATGGACGCGTTGTCGATTTAACATGTGAATGTGCAGCTTTCTCAATGGGAAGGTATGTAATCATGTGGCAGGAGTGCTCTTTGCGCCAGAAGATTACACCATTCTTTTTGGTTACTCTGCGATAGCATGCACTAGCAAGCTATGCGAGTGGAAATAGGGGTAAAAAGAAAAAAGATCTGACAACAATAGCCAGTCGACAGTATTCGGACAAAGTTGACCATTCAATAAAAGTTAAATTTAACCCTGTGCCAAATAACCACGAACCACAAGAGATCACCAACAGCTTGTTGTACCAGTGCCAGAGTTATGAAAAATTAACAATGTGGGAGCTGCTTCTAGAATTTAAATACGAGGATTATGAAATTGTGAGTACTAGAGCAGAAGAATTGAAGGTAAATGTCCAGACATTGCAAGAAAATCTTCGATTTAACTTCACCACCCCAGGTGAAATACTAAGTAGCTTTGGAAAAGAAATGAATTGGTAATCACTAGAGTTTTTACGGCTATCACTTTTACAGTTTCCAAAAACACAGTGTTTGTACGCTCCTTTTTCACCAGGTTTTCTAGGTCTACCGCCAAGGTTTTTGTTATTCATTGATAAAAACAACACTAAAAACTTCGTTTTCTGTACATTTTAATGGTGACAGATTCAAAGTTTGTCCGAACTAACGCCCCCTTTTTTCGCACCTGCGTCAATAGACTACCCTTAAATGTGCAGGTCTCTCGAGACAGGTCCTGGTGAATATTTGAGGTGCAAGTTTTAACCCGGTAACCATTTCAGGTGCAGTGGCGTACCAATCACGACAAAAAGTGTGGGTTAGTCCCGGTATTCCGAATTTAATTTATAATTCTTATTCTGAAAACAGTTTATGGAAAATCTTTCGCTTACTGTTTGTTTATAGTTGTATTAATTTTTCATTTTATTCAAATAAATGATTTATTATTTTTATTAACTATTTTATTTTTAGTATAATATTATTTTTTATTTTATTGTAGCAAATTGTTTTCCATTAAAATATTAACCTATTCAATAGCAAGAATGACGATGATCATAGCCTGAAGGTTAACGAGATTAACTTTACCATTCTTCATCATGTTAAAAATTTCCATCATTTCGTCAAATGTCGGTTTTTCTGTCTGGCATTCGCAATCGCTCTTTGTGTCGTTTATCTTCTCATCTCGTTATTCAATGTCCGTATTTAACAGTTTCTTAAAGTGACTTCTCCATATTTCTCTTATTTTTTCTTCATCATTCTCTAGGTTACCGTGTTCATCTCTCATCGGTCTGTGCCGTATTTTATTCATTCTTCTTTTTTTATTTATTTTCTTGTAGAAAGCTCTTGTATTGTTTCTTTTAAAGTGTTGTTCCATCTCATTCATTATACTGGTTAACCACAGATTTTTCTTAGCTTACTTGTCATATGGGCTTACTGTATACATTAATGTAATGATGTAATGATAATGTAATGTAACAAAAATAATGGGTTGAGTGGAAGAGCAGGCGGCCTTCGCTATGAGGGTCATTCTGAACTCCGCCCTTTCCTCATGTGATAGCGGTGCCTTAATCAAATGCAAATCATGTCCTTCGGTTTCATCATCCTTAATGTATTTTTTTTCTCTCATAATGTATAGGTATATTATTATTATTATTATTATATATTGTCCTGTCTTCCTCTTTTCCTGCCCTTAACCATTTCTCTCTGGCATTCTTCTTTAAATCTACACTTTCTTCGCAGATTTCATCAAACCATTTCTTATTCATGCTCTTCTTTTTATGCCCTATTACTCTTTCAACTGCTGTCTATATTATGTTCCTTATTCTTTTCCACTCTTCTTCAATATTATAACTTCTCCCTGTGTAATTTATTTGTTCATTAATTTCTTCTAACTAGTTTATTCTTCTAGTGTTTTCATTATTTAGTTTTTCCAGGTCCCGTACTGTTTCGTTTCTGTTGTTTATTCTTGTATTTATCTTGTGCATGGGCTTATGTCTATATTTTGTGCTGCTGATTGTCATGTTCAGTGCGACTGCAAGCTGGCACATCCTGTTACCGATGTCGTTTGTTTCCTCATGTATTATTTGTCTTCCAGTCACTTCCCTTATATAATCCTCTTTTCCTACCTTTACATTGAAGTCCTCCACTATAAGGGGCATTTCGTGTTTAGATGCCTTCCACTATTTTTTCCAATTCTGTATAAAATTCGTCATTTTCTCTTGTATCTTTTTCTTTGGTTAGTGCGTACATATTTATTATTACTAGGTCAAAAGGGTTTTGAATTCACTTCCAAGTAGGCCATTCTATCATTTATTTCTTTAGACTGCTCTACATTATGCTCAATTTTCTTTGTTATAAAAAAACCTACACCATTCCTGCTATATTTGTTTCCTCCTGAATACAACAAAGTCTGCCCATCGCTATGTATCTCTCCTTCTCCTTTACATCTCGTTTCTTCTACTACTGTGATGTCCATGTCGTATCTATTCAGATCTTTCGCGATCTCAATGATTTTCCCTTGCTTTAGCAGTGTTGTGACATTCCAGGTTCGTACCTTCGTGTTTCTCTTTCTCTTATTCTTCGATGTGTGGTTTCTAGTTAGGAGGGAGTTACCTAAAGTTGACCACCCCAAATAAAATTAAAAATTTCCTATAGCAAAGAGGAAGGTTTATATAGTAAACTGTAAAAATTTTGTGTGAAAGTATAGTCAAAATTTTTAAAAAAAACAATTTGAAATTTTGGGGTTTGGATGCGAGACTCGTCCGGCTGTGCGCATCGAAAAACCCAAGCCTGCGCTTTTCCGGAGCTCCGGCCGGCTTTTCATCGCGTACGCCGCTACGCGGCAAAAGCTAAACATATTTGAAGGCGCCATCCTTCAAGAAAACCGGGATTCGAGTCATGTTACCTGTAGGGAGTGCGAGCAGCATCTGACGAAATTTTCTAAGTATTAGGGTATACCATTCCACACGTACCGTCAACAGAATGACGACACGCGGAATTTCATATGAGATTCCAGCGCGTCGGTCGGCTTTCACATGTTAAATTTGCTAACTTCAAAATCGATTTATTCAAAATTTTGACTATACTTTCACACATAAAATTTTTACAGTATACTATATAAACATTCCTCTTTGCTATAGGAAATTTTGAATTTTATTTGGGATGGTCAACATGAGGTTACTCGACCCTCTAGTTATATCGTTTCTATGTTCCGTTTCCATTGCTCGTGACACTTCCGTTTTTCCGTTCGAGGTATTTTCCACGTCCTTAGTTTTTTGGGCGTGGGTCTTCCCCCTCTTTTCTACTTATTGCTGGCTCTCTCTTATTCCACTCAAATAGGTCTCCGTCTATTGTAATCTTTCGATATCCCACCGTTACCCTTCTTCCATTTCATTTTTACATTCTCTTGCGTTCTTCCATCGGTAAGTCGCTATCTATATAGATTACTCTACTTCCAAGCTTGTATTTATTTCTCATTATTTCGCTTGCCATGTTTCTAACTATGCCCACACTATCCATCTTGCTACTGCTAAATGTGGGCTCTACCAGTTTCATCCTGACTTGCAGTTCTTTTTCCGTAAACCTTTCGAGATATCTTATTATGTCGCTCTCAGTAGTTTCCACTCCCTTTACAATGATATTGTTATTTCTGTACCTCTTCTCAGTCTTTTCGATAGAGTAGAGTATCGGTTTTGGGTGCTAGTTGGTGTCGTTGGTATTAGTGTTCTGCGATGCCTTGTGGTTTGCCGTGGCATGAAGTAATTAAAATCGTCGATTTCGGTGTTTATTTCCATTTGGTTTGCACTAGTGGTTGCATCTGTTGATGGTTCTGATTGCAAATTGTTGATTTGGCTTTCTATTATTGGTGGCGTTTTAGAGGGTTTTGTTAATTTGGGTTTTTTCTTTTTGTCTTTGAGGGACTCCGAGGTGTTTTCTCGTTTCTTCTAAGTCATTTTCGATTTAAGCGTATGCTCTTTCGTTACTTATTTTGGGGTCACTGCGGCTTAAAATACTGATTGAAAATAAAATTTTTGTCCTAAATAAAATAACTAAACTAAAAATCACTTTCCAAAATAAATCAAAATTTAAATAAAATTCTAAAAGTTTTAACGTTAGAAGTATCGTTATCACTCAATAACACTCGTCGTTGTAGATTACCGGTATCGTAGATACGCAGGGAATTTCGTATCACTGTGAAAATCGTTATCAAAATCACTCTAATAAACTAAATTTACACTTGTATTTACATTTTTGAGGCTACTAGCTGTCATAAATGATTTGCGTTGGCACTCTAGTCCGAACAGTTGTATCGGAATGCAAGAATCAAGTAAAATATACCATTGTAAAAAATATAATTCGATTTTAAGAAATGAATTTATCTTTTAGTAACACCGGAACGACAGGGCATTACAATAAATCCAATTCCTTCCTCTGAAAATTGCGGGGTAGGTCGTCCACCTGGGATCTCGGTGCCACTAATATATGATGGAACTAACGATCCAGAGAATCAATTTCCATGGCTGGCTGCTATAATGTATAAGCCTAAAGATTCAAACCTAAAAACACACGAATACAGATGCACAGGCAGTTTGGTTTCCAATAAACACGTTATAACAGGTAAAACAAAACTTCTTCTTCAAAATACGATCATTTTTACAATCATTGTCATATAATATTATTAATTCATTAATTTAAATATTAATTGTTCAGGTTATCAAGAAAAAAAATTGTTAAAAGATGTAAATAAGAAGATAAAATTTATCGGAGGTGCGTTATACAAAAGGGAAAATACACTCGGCAAAAATTTTTCATTCGTAATATTCTCCTAATTTAGTTTCAAAATTTGGTAAGTACTTATGTACTACATACCCTTAAGCACTGCATCTAATTTTCTCTTCTCCAATAGGGGTTTTATCACATAATATTAAAAAAAACTCCTAAACGATAAATATGTATAGTTTTTCGCAATTGTTTTCTAACCGGTGCATCTGCTGAAAAATGTTATATTGGATAAATTTAATGGGAACAAAATTTATTTAACATATGACCTAAAGCTATAGTTCGTGCGGTACAGGGGTTAGACGTGGAAGATGTGTAGATACATTGCGTATTTATACTATGGAATCACACATCCATGGAGTTACTCGTCCAAAAAACAGTTTAGTAGTTATTTACACAACTAAATACCCAATGTACCCACCCATACTACGCAGATAGTCTCGATACCGTATGAACTATAATTTTTAGACTATTTTTTGAACTATAATTTTGTTCCTTCAATTTTACCTGATACAAAATTTTTCAGGTACCAAACTGTTTACGAAATAATTCCAAAAAATACACATATTTACCCTTTGGGGCGATTTTTGAATCTTATGTGGTGATGCCTCCATCGGGAGAAGCAGAACTCAATGGATAGTCAATTCTACACCACTCAAGAGTATGTATACCAAGTTTCAAAACCATACTATTTATTTCCGCTAAAAAGACTTTCGAGTTAATAAAATTATGTCTCCATGGAAAACCTAAATAAACATCCCGTTGAAGGTGGAAAGTTTTCCGGGGATGTACACAGTAAGAAATCTGTTATCATTTTTAAGTAAAATTTTCCAGAAAATTATTGGTAGTTTATAAATATTAAATTTCTTCAATAAAACCTTTATATTTTTATGGAATTTGATCATTTTTGGGCAAAGTTCTAAAGTATATTTATAAAGATTCGTTTATTCAATTGTAATAAAACTTCTGTAAGTTTGGATTTTAAGAATCCTGTATGTGACAACTCCATACAAGTGATGATTTTTGGATTTGGTGAATTACAGTCCCAGCGAGGAAGGCAAACAGACTGAATAAATTAGGAGAAGGTGGCAAGAAGTACCCTTCCTAATTTATGTGGTGAAGATGCGAATCAAACGGATGTTAAATTCAGAACTCGTTAATTTCAATAATATCACCGTATTTATATACAAATTTTTGCAAACATAATAATATTTTCATTGTTACAATTTTGTTGTATTTACATTAAATACCTTTAATAACCTACATAACTAGCAGGTTATTTACACTTACTTAGTTGCATTTATTGTATTTCCTGGTCAGCACTTTTTACATAATTAATTATTTTTTATATATACAGGGTGTCCGCATACCCATGTTTAATTAAGATTAAACATTCTGCCACCTCCAATGGTTATAACGGTTGCAGCTCTATGGTTTCCATAGCGTCCTTTACTATTTGTTTTGGTGAATATGAACGGATCCTCCACCAATTATATCCACATATGCACATTCCCATTATACTTATTATGACTATCCCTGTGACTATGTTGAACTTTATTGAATGATGATTAATAGTTTTCCAGTTGTGATCTGAAATTTCCTGTGCAATGTCTTCTTCTTCATTTACCAAATTTTGAATATCTTCTGAGTGTGTTAACACCGGTTCCATCACTTTTGGTGGTCGCCACTTTTGGATTAGAATGGTTTTGTTGTTTACTGGTATTTCTTTGTGATATGATGCCAAAATGTGAATTGTGTTGATGCGTTGTGGAGTTATAACATTATGCTTTATTTTTATACTACACTCATGTGACAACTGTATAATGCAAGTGTCCTTAATTATTATATCTTGCCTCTGGTTGTCACAAATTACTGCACATCTTATTGCTTCTGGAACCACCACCATCCATGCATTTAGTGTAAATAATTGTTTCCATATTGTAGAGTTGATCCTTGTTTGAATTGTATTGCAGCTTATTGGATTTGGACGTTGATAAATTTGATCAATTATACAATTTGGTGTTGTTTCTAAATTTTGTATTGTTGCTGGAGAGCTCTTTAAATTCTTCATTATTTCTTTCAAAATATACTTGTATGTTGTAGTCTACTGCGATGAATGCGTTTGGAACTTCAGTTATCCAGTATGATGTAGTGTTTCCTCTCTTGAATGGGATTGGAGTTATTTTCATCATCTCGAATTTATTTGCATCAACTAGTAAAAATTGGCTGTATAATATGTTTATATGTGTGTCATTTGTCACACACCTTGTATTGATAATTGGTTTTCTCACTATTCTCAACATTGAATTTATTTTTTGCTGTGCGTCGTTTATGCGTAAGTTGATTTACATGAACTGGTGAAATAAGGTCATGTAAGCTGCCACGCCCCAACAATAATTCTAGAATTTTTGAATAATACGCACTTATCTCCGAAATGTAATTGCTTGCTAATTGATATGTACTTAATATTTGAATTTCCAATTTTTCTTCTCCTTGGTAATTTTGCCATTCTTGTATCATTATTGCTGCTGAATTTAAATTGTTTGTCAACTTTTGTAATTTTATGTTTATTCTTATTTCCGTGTTATTGAATGTAGACAATGCTGACAACATGAATTTTGTTTGATGGTTTGCTGTTTTCACAAGTTCTTGCTGATTACTTTCCAATTTATTTATATCTTTGTAAACTTCATCATTTACTCCAAATACTGACGTCATTATTTCTCCTAAAAAAACCCCTTTTTTTTCTTAATACTTGATTATGATAATTTTGTACTTCTTCTTCTATCCAATTTATCTTTTGCATGTCTTCTTTTAAATGATGTTCTAAAGTATGGCACATCGTCTTCGGATGCAATTCTGCTATTCCTTTACATAGTTCTTCAAACTGATGTATAACATTGTTTACCGCTGTAACGTCTTCTTTTAATTTTAATTTGATATACTTCATTTGCAATTGAAAATGCCCCCTTTCAATCATTGCGGTTCCTAGATGCTCTACGTATATTCCCGAATTCAATTGTGTAATATTAAATGCTGATTTACTCTTTCCAACCATGGTTAACATTATCATTAATGGAAATAAGATTTTTTTTATCAATGTAGTTGTATTTCTTCTCTTCTTCTTTTCTTGAGATGGTACTTCTACCTCAGCTGCTTCAACAATTGGTTCTTCTATTAATGGTATGAGGTTGTGTACATTTTCTTTCCTATTTGACCTTTCGCTTTTTTTACTGTTACTATTCTTGTTATGCCGTCGGAGTCTGGATGGGTTTCACATATTTTTGCTAATGGCCACTGTGTTGGTTTTATGTCTTTTTCCTTGATAATTACTACATCTCCTACTTCTGGATTTTTATTTATTTCTTGCCATTTGTATCTTTGTTCTAATTTATGCAGGTATTCTGATGACCATGCTTTCCACATATCGTTTTTTATCTTCTGTACCAATTTCCATCTGGAGTTATGCGCTGCAGTTACAATCGAATTGGCTATATGTGTCGGAGTAATTATCTCTCTGCCTATTAAAAAATGTCCCGGTGTAAGAACTTCTAAATCATCTTGGCTGTTGTCTATTCTGCAGAGAGGTAGTGAGTTTAGACAAGCTTCAATTTGGCATAATAATGTGCTCATTTCTTCGAATGTCAATTTGTTTTCTCCTATTATCCTTGTCAGATGATGCTTCATTGCTTTCACAGCAGCCTCCCAAAGTCCTCCTTGGTGCGGTGTTGCTGCAGGGATGAAATGCCATTGCGTTCCTTGAGATCCCATTTTATTTTGAAAATCATTGTCGTTTACTATTCTCCTTATTTATTTCTGGATTATAGTTGTATCGTAAGATGCAACTTTTGAATTTGAACTTCGCGCCAACGTCCTCTTCAGAAAACCGCCATCTCTTGAGAACTAACAAAGTTCAAACCTAAAATTACACTTCTTCGACGACACGGAAAATAACTTGGACCACCACGTTGTGAAATACCTACGATCGTCATCTCGTAACCAAACTCTTTCTTCCGGTGTACAAAACATAGTGTCAAAAACAACTGCAACAAACAAATGATCGCTCCGAAAGAGAGACGAACCATTAACTTCCAACACAAATAAAACTACCATATTTTGGGGCAATGTCAATTCTTTTATTATCTTTAATATTCTTGTTTGAGGAATTTAACCTGGAGCAATGATTTACCTAAATCGTGACCTAATAAATCTGTAGATTTAATTACCCTGAAAGTCGATTTGTTTTAAATCGCTTTATGTTATTTGATAACTTTTAAATTACTTGTTTAGATTCAATCCTTTGGATTGTTTATAATCTTTTCTTCATGTACTTGGTATATTTTATGAAGATTTTCTAAAGCTATTATGTGTTTTGTTTTAACACTAGCGGTAAATGGAAAAATACCTTTTAATCTACATTTAAATAACCACCCTTGAATTACAATTGACTACCTAATTAACTGTAACTTATTTAAACTCAGTTGAAACAATTATTTATATTTGGCTTGCTGGTTAAATCAAATTCAGGGAAGATCAAGGAAACCTTCGTTGGTTTATAGTGGCTAAAATATTATATATCTTGCCGGGCCCAACGTTCTTCTAGAAAACCTGAGGGTTACAGCTGTTCAAATACAAATTAAAATCACAACCTAATTCAACCAAGTTCAACCACCCTGTATTTGAATAATTAAGATACCTAATTTACCAATATTAAAAACCCAGATCTACGTTACTACCACTTAAATGAATACAAGTCTTTGGGAACGGTTTAATGTAAAACTTGCCTTTTTGTTTGCCTTACGTGGCATTGCAGTACTGTGTAATTTATTTCCAGCCTACCAAGGTATTTGGGCGCATTCATACAAGATTCTTCGGGAAGCTAAATTGTACTTAAGAAACCGAAACCAAAACCTTGTATTACATAAGTCAATCATTTACCAAGATAAAGCTTTGTTGACTGATCGTACCATATCTTAAACCGTTGTGAGTGATTTAATCAATGACTGAAATCATATAACTAATCTTCATAATCATAGACAATAAGTAACCACATCGACGAAACACCCTGTATATGATAATAAATTAATTTACTAGTTATGTATCTATTTTAACCAATAAAACCTTTCATTTATAAATTCAAGCTGATTTGAATTTAAGAACATCCTGTATATGATAATAATTATTGCATTTACTTTGGAATTTCATACGTTGCTTTTATGAATGTTATTCTTAGCATTTCAAAGAATCTTATCTTAGTGATGATGATGCGACCTTGCCGCCTACATTCTAGCTTGAACAAAGACCTAACACATTGTAATAATTTACCCGCGTAATAAATATTTCTATAAATGAAATTATTTATTCTTTACCTAATAATTAAATACATGTGATGTATATTATTAAAACGATTTTAATGTAAGACATTAAAATAAACTTTCATCAAAGTTTGTTGTAATAATTTGAAACCCCTTAACTAATATTAAAATCAAATCAATCAATCTCTTTACATTGCCAAAATAGATAGAACAATTAACATTTAATTATAATTTTTATATACCTGGACTTAAACACAAAACACAAAGAATTTATAATAATTCAAAATAACGTGCCCGCTACGTTGAATGTAAACCACAAAGTGAAGTCACGCGTCCCCAACCTACAAACTTTTATCTCGGCTAATTTTTTATAGAAATCTAGGTGTCGCTAAAAAATGTACTATTTTAAAAATGCACATATACAGGGCAAAGAAAATTATTTTAAACCAAAAGAAGCGGTAAATTTGAAATTACATTTATTTCAAAATTACAATCTTACACAGTCCTACGAAATTTGTACCATTATCACTGTACATGTGTTCACAATTTCCTCTTCTTGATGTAAATCTTCTCAATGCTGCCAAGAATGCATCTGTTGTTAAATCGCTTACTAATTCTAGATGAATTGCCTTTGTTACTAAACACACGAAGACTGCAATGTATCCCTTATATGATTTATTTCCTCTTCCTTTTGACATTCTTATTGCTATTGGCCCTGCATAATCTACCCCCGTATGCAGGAATGGTGGAGCTGGTGTTACCCTTGGTGCTGGTAGATTTCCCATTAATTGTTTGCTTGTTTCTGCCTTATGTCGTATGCAAATTACGCATTTCTTGATTTCTCCTTGTACCGCTTTTTTCCATTTATTATCCAGTATTTTCTTCTTGTGTATGCTAACGTTTGTTGAATGCCTCCATGCAATGTTTGGTGGTGTGCATCCCTTATTATTAATGTCGTAAAATGACTTTGACTTGGTATTATTATCGGATGCTTTTGATCTCTTGGTAATATTGAATTTTTCAGTCTTCCTCCAACTCTGATGATGTTGTCCTCTAAATATGGGTTTAAACTGATTAAATTACTGTCTTTGTTTACTCCTTTTTTATTCTGTAATTCCCGTATTTCATCTCTTAGCGTTTCTTGTTGTACTTGTTTTATAATTTGGTGAAGCGTGTATTGAATTTTCTCTACTTGAAGTGCTTGTGTTGATTTATTTGATGTTCGTTTACAGAATCGGTTGCAATATGCTAATATTCTGAGCATTTTTGTTAATGATGAAAATTTTTTGATTATATTGGATTTGTTTTATTCTTGATTGTTACTTGTAAACTTCTTTTTTGTTCAATTTTTGTTTCTGGGATTTCTTCTGGCTGTGTCTCTTCAATTTCCTGTTCTAACCATTTTGGTCCATTCCACCATAATCCGTTTTCCTTTATTTTAGATGGTTGTGTTCCTCTTGATATTAAGTCCGCAGGGTTTTTGGATGTTTTTACATATTTCCAACGTTGCTCCGACAAATTTTTGTTTATTTCGATGACCATATTTGCTACGAATTTGTTCCATCTTTCCGGGTTTCCTTTTATCCATGCTACTGTTATTTTTGAATCGGTCCATGCTGTTTGTTGAATATTTTTTATTTCTAATGTCCTTTTTGCATATTCCATTAATTTTGATAATAATACAGCTGCACATAATTCTAATCTTGGTATTGATATTATTTATTTTATTGGTGCTACTTTAGATTTGGCAACCAATATTGTAATTTTGAATTCTCCGTTTTTCTTTGTTCTTGCATATATTACTGCCCCATACGCCTGCTCTGATGCATCACAAAACCCATGTAATTCGATTTGAATCTCCTTTTCTGTGTTGATCCACCTCGGAATTTTTATTTTTTCTACTTCTTTTAGTGTTGATAAATATGATGTCCATTTTTTGTAGATATCTTGTGGAACTGGTTTGTCCCATTCTATTTCCTTTATCCATAATTCTTGAATTATTAATTTTGCAGTTATGATAACCGGTGACAACCATCCTAATGGATCGAATAATTTTGATATTTCCGACAGAATTGTTCTTTTCGTTGCCTTCTCGCATATAATGTTTTGTGTACATCTTGATTTGATATTTCCGTAATTTTCTCGCTGTTAACTTCTTCCGATAACTTTTCTAATATTTCCTGTTTGTTACTTGCCCATTTTCTTTAATTGAATCCTCCAGTTTTTAACATTTTTATTAGTTCTTCTTGTAATTGTTTGGCTTCCTCAACTGATTCTGCTCCGGATAATAAATCGTCAACATAAAAATCTGTTCATGCTATTTTTGATGCTTTGGGATACTTTTCTTTTTCTTCTTGAGCTAGTTTTTGAAGTGTTTTGACTGCTAAATATGGAGCGGATGCTGTACCATATGTTACTGTAGTTAGTTGATATTCTTGTATCGGTTGATTATTGTGAAATCTCCATATTATGTATTGATATTGTTGGTCATCTTCCGCTATTTTGATTTGTCTGTACATCTTCTCTATGTCTGCACAAAATGCCACTGGATATTTTCTCCATCTTAATAATATTTCTCTTAATACTTGTTGTAGCCTCGGACCGGTATGCATTGTTTCATTTAAATTTTTTCCATTGGTTGTTTTTGAAGAGGCATCAAATACTACCCTTAATTTTGTGGTAGTACTTTCCTCTCTAATAACTGGTTGATGTGGGATGTAGTACTTTCCTTGATATGCTTGCTTGTTCTTTTTCATGTGACCAAGATTTAAATATTCTTCCATGAAATTATTGTATTGATTGCGAAGATCCTTATTTTTCTCCAACTGCTGAAATCTTGCAACCGCTTTTTGTTTTGATTCACCCAATTGTACTTGATTTTCTTTAAATGGTATCTTCACTGTGTATGTGCCATCTTGACCTCTTGTAGTATTTTTCTCAAAGTATTCTTCGCATCTTTTGTTTTCTTCAGCCATTGGTTTTTCATTTTCAATATCTTCTAATTCCCAAAACTTCTGTAATTTTTTATCTTCTTCATAACGGCTGATCATACTGATTATTTTGATTGGTTGTTGACTTTGGTGTGATACGCTGCCCGACAAGATCCATCCTAATTGTGTGTTTTGGCAGACTATTCCATTCTCCATTATTCGTATTCCCTGTTGAATGATGCGGCTTAATTCGTCAGCCCCTAATATTGCGTCTATTGGGCCTGGTTTATTATATGTTGAATCTGCTAATAATTCGTTGTCCCAATCTAAATTCATATCCAAATATTGATCGGGATGACTGTTAGTTATCTTTGGAAGTATTATGAAATTGGTGTTCAAAGAAAATTCACTTGGAAATCTTGGTATTATTGTAGCTTGAATTTTGTATTTGGCTATTTTTGGGCTCTCATCATTGATCCCTGATATTTCTGCTAATATTTTTGTTTTCGGATATCCCATTCTTTGTGCTGCTGCTTCTGTCATTAATGCTGCTTGACTTCCGGAATCTATTATTACTCTTTCATCGCTTTCATCATATTTTGTTGTGTAAGAACCTGTTGATTGATTATTCCTCGTTTGTCTTGAGTATGCTGGTGTTGTTATGTTTGATCTAACTTGATTCTGCCCTTGATATGAATTATGTCGTCTTGTAAATACTTGTGGTTTTGAATTGCCGTATCTGGATGTTGTTGGTGTTTTCCATTCTTCATGTAAGAGAGTATTATGTCTTTTATTGCAGGTATAACAATTTTTTCTACTTAGGCAATCTTCAATTCTGTGCTGATTAACATTTGTCTTGATAAAACATTTTTGATTCGTAATAATTATTATAATTCTTTTGGTTGAAATTGTTATTAATTTTTATTGTTTGTGCTGCTTCAATAGATTGGCATCTTTTTTCCAAAAATTCAAATAATGACTGGATTGATTGGACCTCTTGATTGTTTGTTATTGTTTGTTCATATATTTTGTTTGTTTCTGGATCCCATTTTTTGCTAATCCATTTCTCAATCATTGGACCCCAACTTTCGATTTCTTATCCTTGATTTTCTATTGCTTTGATGCATTCATGTACTGTGTTATGGATGTTGCGTAGTTGTTTTATATTTTCTTGCTGCATTATCGGTAGATTAATTATTTGGTCCATTAATCTTGAAATTATTAATCGTTTGTTTTGATATCTTTTCGTTAGTATTTCCCAAGCTGAGTCATAGTTTTATTCTATAATTAATAGATGTTGTATCAATTTTCTGGCTTCTCCCCTTACGTGTGATTTTAGGTACTGCATTTTTTCGGTTTTAGTAATTGCTGTATTTGTGTGTATAACTTTTTTAAATATGTCACAGAATGTTCCCCAGGCTTCGTATCCTCCACTGAAATATGGTAGTTGTATTTTCGGTAATATTATGTTTGGTTTGCTAGTTGAATTTTGATTTATTTTCTGCTCCAGTTCTTCCATTATCTTCTCGTATTTTTCTTCTGTAACTGTGAATTGATTTTCAGTAAAATATTCATCTAGTTTTTTCTCTTCGTAAACCATTATTTCTAAGTTTGAATCCATAATTGTTTCCCATTGGGTATCTAATTTGTTCTTGATTCGTTCATATGCGCTTTGCTTCATTTCTTCTTGTAATTTCTTTTTTGCGGATTCCATAGCTTCATTAAGTAATGTAGTCTAATTTTTTGTTTTTTAATTCGTAGTACTTGATTTATTTCCATGTGTTCTTGTGCTGGTCCTTTGGATTGTATTGTTTGATTTGATATGTCTTCTTGTTCTGGTCCTTTGGATTGTATTATTTGATTTGATATGTCTTCTAAGGATTCTCCTTCGACTTTTCTGCAAGTTTGTAAATATTGAATGGCTTCTTGATATTTTGTTTCGATTGATTCAATGTAACTAGATGTAATATATACTGCTATGTCCACCGTGAACTTCAAGATCTGTGATAGCTTCTCACAGATTTCGGTACTGACACGACTTGCTCTTAATCTCAGGCTACAGGTTCTTTGAACTTTTACGGTGGAATTAGTCTGATCACACAGTCAAAGAAAATACGCAAATCTAATTTTTAAGAACATATAATGAACAAATAACATAAACAATTAACATAAACAATTAACAGAAACAATATAGCAACTCGACATAAATTAACAATAATCAAAGATTTAATGTTACCTTTTCTTTCTTCTTGTACGCACACGCACTGTATTCGCGGTCGCACCACACAATCCTAATTTCCTATGCTTTGTCTTGATGCAGGGTTATAGTCACCCCTCGCCTTACACCTTCTTTCTGTATCCCAATAAACAGCGCTTATCTTTTCCAATAAACAGCGATTATCTTCCTCTCCTATTTTATAATCTCCACTCCACTCGGCATTAACTCAATTCAGGCCAATTTACTCTTGGTTATCTTTATCTTTATCTTGGTTTGTTTATCTCGACGCGCGTGATCGGTTTGCCGTTTGATAAACGACTATATTTATTTCAATCACGCAAATTCTCCTTAACTTGCCCGCGACTAAAATCCTTGTTTCTCAATTGGACATAGTTTTTATACACGTGTGATCGGTTCTGCGTCTGATAACGTACTGCTTTTATCACCGTTGTTTATTCTCTTCCCATCGCTATGGTTACCCGTTTTTTTATCATTCCTAACATTTTGCCTACTACATTTTTATAACTACAATTCTAACATCTTTTTTTTTAATTGTTTTTGATAAACTTTTCTCATGCCATATTTTCTCTGACTGCACGATAAACAATCTAATACCGCAACAGCCAACCATTGATGAACACAACATTATCTCCTTTGCAAAGTAAAATAAATTTTTATTAAACCAAAAGGTTGCCTCAAAATTTTGTTTATCTTTGCATTACTCATTCTTCATGCACTTCATACGGTCTTGTCTTTCATCAACATCTTCAAACATCTTTCATTCATCACACTTCTTTCATCAGCAATTCTTCCATACTTCACAAACCCATACAGTACTGTTCGTGGTTGTTCCACGCATTTATTTCAATTATACATCACAACTTTTTTTTCAAATATTTTGTCGACTCCGTTGATTAATTTAATCAGTACAGCGCTCAGCTTGTATTTGATTCTCCCTTTTTATTATTGTAGCGCATAGCTTACAATAACACCCCTGTAGACTTGAAGATTCATGAAGACTTCTTGTCGATTCTTATTCACCCCCTTCTTTCCAACGTTTATCGACCCTTGCTGTGCGTTGTATAATTTTCTTCTTCGTGGTACCGTTTTAATTCCGAAATACTGTTGGTAATTACTCTTTATATGCTGATTGTGACAATTTTCTTAAATATTCTTCATCATGGCATTCCATAGCCTTTTAATTATTTATTGTTGACTTTAATTCTTCTATTTATTTTCCCCCCTAATTCTCCACCTTTTGACCATCTCTCGATCATAATTCTTCAAAAATATCTTCTTTTGACACCCGCAGTGCAATAACTTTTCCGGGTATCTACTTATTCCTCTAACTTCTTCATATTATTTCATATCATATTTCACATATAATTACCCCTCTATTTAATATTCATTAATAACTTCCTTTTGAGTCAACTTTCAACATTTTTTGAATACTTTTTGATTCCTCATTTTACCCATTGTCTTTTTATCAGCCCATTTAAATTATTATTGTATTTGTATTATTATTGTGCACTCTTAACTTTGGTAAACCTAACCCATTTCATTCTATTTAAATTCTTTGTTTTTATTAACTGTTAATTAAATCTTTTCTAAAACATTCTTTTTACTGTTTGAATCAATTATTAATCTCAATTATCAACCTCTTGGTCATTTCTTCATCGTCTACGTAATTCTTCCATCGTCCTCATCATCTCCTTTTACCATAGCGTTTATCAAATTTACATTGTCGTCGTCAAAATTTCCAGTCCAATTATCCGAATTTTATTCTTGCAATTTCAAACGTATTCGTGTTACTTTAAATCGTACCCGTTTGTAACATCCCATGGTTTTAATATGATTCTTTGTGTCGTTCTTATTAAGCCGTTGTACTTTGTAAAATTTGAAATAATTCTAATTATTTAATTTGTTTGAACCGTCACTGTCACTTTTGTGTGGATTTGGACGTTTCTCGCTGTCATTGTTTTGTACATCACTATTTATAAATTTAAGTTGAATGTTCTCCGTTTTTAGTTCGGTAGCTAATAAATTATTAAATTTTACGTCTTTTAATGTTTTGCTTTTATTTACTAACCTGTTTTGTGTTTTCAAATTATTCCGTGGTTGCAAATTTATTCGACCGTTCGTTCGCATACCTCGTGTTTTAAATTTTTGATTTGCCCGTAACTTACGAAATTTTAATTGTGACCGTTTCAAATTTTTCCTATTTTGCACTACGTTCGTTCGGCATTTCTTCCTTGAATTTTCTTCTTCAATTCCTTCTTTTATCGTTGCTGGTGTTGGATTTTTAATTGTGATTGTTTGTACCAACTTTACTGTATCTTCGTTCACCAATTTAATGGTTTCAACTTCGTTCACCAAATTTATACCGCCCATCACCTTTTTCTCGACTTCTGTCATTTTGACATCTAGCCCTTCAAATTTAATATTTACCCCATTTTCAAACCCCTTACGTTGTTTTTCATTTTCCCCTTCATGCTTATTTAAACGTGAATTCACCGTATTGATTATGTCGACAATCTTAGTATCTATTTTTATATTCATGCATTCAATTTCTGCATTCAGACATGCAAAATTTTCAGCTATTTTTGTGAATTTTTCGCCAATCGCGACAAAATTGTCATTTACTTTGGCAAAACTCGCTTTATTATCCACACACATTTCATTAAATCTTTCATTTTGTTTATCAAATTTTGCATTTAAACTTTCGCTTTTTTCCAACTGTGCCGTCATCATTCTCATCAGTATGGTCATCGGATCTTCTGGAATTGGTTCCACCATTGGGTTCAGCCACTGTTTGTACTTCCTCCACCTCTCCTGGTGTCGTTATCTCAGTCTCTCCTTCGTCATACACACTATCTCTTTCATCCCGTTCTACATTCATTGTCTTACTTCTTGTATTCATTTTAAATTGTTTATCTTATATGTGCAAACTTTGTAATTTTCTTTTAACTGTGCGATTTATTTTTGGCTTCACCGTTTGGTTTAATTTTTTTTTAACCGTATTCCACTCGTAACTCGCCCTCTCGTTGGGAGTCAATTTGCTATGTCCACCGTGAACTTCAAGATCTGTGATAGCTTCTCACAGATTTCGGTACTGCCACGACTTGCTCTTAATCTCAGGCTGCAGGTTCTTTGGACTTTTACGGTGGAATTAGTCTGATCACACAGTCAAAGAAAATACGCAAATCTAATTTTTAAGAACATATATAATGAACAAATAACATAAACAATTAACATAAACAATTAACAGAAACAATATAGCAACTCGACATAAATTAACAATAATCAAAGATTTAATGTTACCTTTTCTTTCTTCTTGTACGCACACGCACTGTATTCGCGGTCGCACCACACAATCCTAATTTCCTATGCTTTGTCTTGATGCAGGGTTATAGTCACCCCTCGCCTTACACCTTCTTTCTGTATCATAATAAACAGCGCTTATCTTTTCCAATAAACAGCGATTATCTTCCTCTCCTATTTTATAATCTCCACTCCACTCGGCATTAACTCAATTCAGGCCAATTTACTCTTGGTTATCTTTAGTTTGTTTATCTCGACGCGCGTGATCGGTTTGCCGTTTGATAAACGACTATAATTTCACGCAAATTCTCCTTAACTTGCCCGCGACTAAAATCCTTGTTTCTCAATTGGACATAGTTTTTATACACGTGTGATAGGTTCTGCGTCTGATAACGTACTGCTTTTATCACCGTTGTTTATTCTCTTCCCATCGCTATGGTTACCCGTTTTTTTATCATTCCTAACATTTTGCCTACTACATTTTTATAACTACAATTCTAACATCTTTTTTTTAAATTGTTTTTGATAAACTTTTCTCATGCCATATTTTCTCTGACTGCACGATAAACAATCTAATACCGCAACAGCCAACCATTGATGGACACAACAATACATGCTCTGGTGCGTTTAATTTCAAGAATATTTTGTGGTTACTTCTTGCTTCTAGAATTAATGTTAATAATGCTTGTTGTCTTTTTTTGATGTAATCTTCTGTTTTTCTACTGGGAGAGTCCTTTTTGCTGTTTTGTAATAGTGATTTGATTTTTAGTCCAATTTCTTCTTGTTCCTTTGCTAATTCATTTGCGGTTACCATTTTTTTTATTTTCAAATTATTGTCTTCTTATTTTTGATGAGTTTGGTATTTGACGATTTGATTTGTTTTCGTAGTAGATTCTGCTTTTCCTTTTTACCACGTACTTCAGACTCAAAGACGTGCGATGGGGTTCTTTAGTTTTCCCCCGTAAAAAGGAATTGCAGTTATTATACAACAATTTTATGATACTGCCCGAATTTCGGCTTTTTCAGTATCACAAAATATACTGTACTCTTAACAAATTCTTGAATGATTCTTCCTTATGTTTGCCTCTTTACTTCTTTGGATGGTTTTTGTTGGAGCCTCGGTGTGGTTTATATTTATTTCGTTGTATTTGGTGACTATTTTGGCGTCGCTGTGGACCTTTGTGTGCTTTGATTTTTTGGACCGTTGTGTTGGACCGTTGTTTTTGTTTGTATTGCTTTTGACCCTGGTGATATTCTTCTTGTTGTCGCTGAGTGGACCTTGATAATTTTCTTAATTGTCTCGGTGAATGGACCTTGATGCCTTTCTTTCTTCTTCTATGTGGACTGTATCTCTTTTGCTGATTCTGTGGTTCGAAGGACCATAAATAAATTAGGAGAAAGTGGCAAGAAGTACCCTTCCTAATTTATGTGGTGAAGATGCGAATCAAACGGATGTTAAATTCAGAACTCGTTTATATCAATAATATCAGCGTATTTATATACAATTTTTTGCAAACTTAATAATATTTTCATTGTTACAATTTTGTTGTGTTTACATTAAACACCTTTAATAACCTACATAACTACCAGCTTATTTACACTTACTTAGTTGCATTTATTGTATTTCCTGGTCAGCAGTTTTAAATAATTAATTATATTTTATATTTATATACAGGGTGTCCGCATACCCATGTTTAATTAAGATTAAACACAGACCAAGTAAAATGATAAATAATAATCGATGTTTTCCCCTTTCATAGTCATAATGACTCGTCGGCCATCAACCGAATATCCTTAGGGGACGTCCATAAATCACGTGAGGTAAATTAAGGGAGGGGGGGGTCCGGCAAAATCTCACCAAATCTCACCAAGGAGGGTGGGGGGCTCAAAGAAAATCTCACGTCAACTTTTTAATTCAGCGATTATATTAGTATTATAAAACTAGAGACCGAATTTTTAGCCTTTTTATGCCTATATCCTTAATATTGAAGGTAATCTGAAATTTTCTTAAAATAAGCATACTAAATTTAATTATTGAAAAATTATAAAGAAAATCTCATGTGAGATTTTCCCACGACATCTCACCAAATCTCACCAAGAGGGAGGGGCGGGTCAAAATTTTTAAAAAAACACCTCACGTGATTTATGGACGTCCCCTTACTTCCTTGGGGCTTTCGTATACAATTACAGTGCTCCATCTGCTGTTACCGTCCGCACATAGGACGGCTATGAAGTTGGTTAAAGTGTCGATGCAGATGTTAAATGAGATGAAAAAATGTATTATTTCATAATTTATTACAGTGACTATTGACATAATACCAATAATATTATTTAATGTCATTTCAGCTGGCCATTGTATAAAATTTCAAAATGCATTACTTTATGCTGCAGAAGACATTCTAATAATTTTTGGAGATTCTGATATTAGCTATTGGATTACGAATGACGCTATTGTAACTTCTGGAGTGAGTAACATATCGGTACACCCAGATTATAATTCGACAAATGGCGACTCCGATATTGCAGTATTCACTTTAAGCAAGCGAATTACGTTCTCAAGGTCTGTATTACCAATTTGTATATGGAACTAAGATGAAGATTTAGAGTTGGTTGTAAGACAGCCCGGTACAGTAGCAGGATGGGGTAGCGATAAAAGTGGGAACGCGAAAGTAGAATACGCAGCATACGTAGAGCTTCCAATTGTTTCACCAGTTGACTGTCTTCGTTCGAATACAAAATTTATGCGACAAACATCTAGTAGAACATTTTGCGCTGGTAATTAACTTGATATTAAAAATAGTGTAATCATGCTTTATAATTGATTTTGTTTGACTAGGTAACCGTGACGGAAAAGGACCTTGCAACGGAGATAGCGGTGCAGGGTTTATGATGTTAAGAAATAACAGATGGACCCTCAGAGGGATTATATCTAGATCGTTAAACGCTGTGAACACATGTAATGTTGACAACTATATCATATATGCCGATATAGCAAAAGTCAGAGATTGGCTAAATGAGGTGTTAAAATAATAATATTGTTACAAAATTTATACCCCGTGTATTACTACCTTAGATAATAAAATAATTTTATTACGAAAGCGAGATTTTATTAAATCACTGTAAAGGCGTGTTCATGCTTCCTTTCCTTAGCTTAAAGAATTCTTAAAATTCTACCGTTGGAACTTGGTTTAACAAAGCTGAAGATACCATCGCAGATGGAAAGAAGAGAGAAAGAAGAGTCAACCGATACTTCTTAACGTTAAATTAAATTAAAGTAGAGAAAAAGTAGCATGAACGCTTATAGGAGGCTATGTACATTGAACTTTTTTAAATGAAAATAAATTGAAGTGAACATTTTAATAATCTTTAATTTCAATATTTTTAACACGTTTGTATAGTGTGTTTCAGATTAATTCGAATTAAAAAAAGTCTAGCATCAAATTACGTTGTTATTAAAACGTACACACATGCAAGGAAATATAATAATAAGAGATAAGATTATCGCGCCAACCTTTGTCAGCATATGCATTGCTAAAGGTTGGCGCGATAATCTTATCTCTTATATTATATTTCCTTGCATAGTTTGTACCTTTTTATAACAACGTAATTTGATGCTAGACTTTTTTTAATTAGAATTAATCTGAAACACACTATACCTTCAGTACATTTTTATTATTTTCGATAGAAAATATTTTCAGACTTCCACACCTTTTTAAAATTTTAGTTGATTACATCCTGTTTCAAAAATTTAATTTTTCAAAGTTCACATTACTTGTTATTTTATTATTTTGTGACCTTCGTTTTAATTTTTGGACACATTTTGATAATTAATAAAAAAAAAATTGGAGGGCTGAGAGATATAAAAAAAATGCGGGGGGATAAAATGTCAGAAAGATTCGGATCGTCGTTGATTTTAGTAAGGTTGTTTTTGATAAGTTTTTGGGAGTTAGTGCCTTTGAGAAAGGAGCGTGGGAACGACAAGGTTTTGTATTTTGCGTGTTGGGTGATTGCGTATCGAAAAAATTAACACCGTCGTCAGTCGTTTCTACGGTACTCGCGCTCCAATTATTGGAGAATTAAAAAGTCGCTGGTGGGCCTATACTAAGGTATCGTGAACTCTTTATTTGATAATTGTTAAACCCTGCTATAAAAATTGTTTAGTTGTATTTATTATGTTCATTAGTTATTTGTTAGTCGTCAACCCATGTTATTGAAATTTGTTTAGTTCTGATTATTATGTTCAGTAGTTATTTGTTAATCTTGTTAAATTCTGTTAGATTAAGTCGGGTAATTTTAGGCCGTTAGTTCAAGTTTCTTTTGTTCATTGATAAATTTTGTTGCCGCCAATAAACCGACCAATTCACCGGTGGAACCCAGAATCTGTTGGTATCAATGAAGAACAACAGGGTTCCCGAAAGAAGCGTTCAACTCTAGACGCTATCTTCATACTGAGACAACTCGTCGAAAAATCCTTGGAGTACAGCGGGCCCCTGTTTCTGTGTTTTGTTGACCTTAAACAGGCAATCGATCGTGTGAAACTGAAGGACGTCCAAAAGATCTTAAGATAGCACAACATTCACCCAAAATACATAAAGCTGGTAAAACAACTCAACACCAACAATTCCACCAGGGTAAAGGCAGGTAATACACTGACCGAGGAGGTACCTGTAGGTGCCTAGAGTAGGAATAAGACAGGGTGATAGTCTCAGCCCGATCCTGTTCAACATGGTTATGGATGGGATAGTGCGACGGGTCAAGCAAGTCGACGCAGGGTACAGGATGAACCAGAAAACTGGTAAAATACTGTGTTATGCTGATGATGCGGTTTTGATGGCGGAGAATGAAGACCAACTACAGAGACTGCTCTTCGAATTCACTAGAGCAGCTAAAGAACTAAATATGGAAATCTCAGTAGAGAAAACTAAAGCCATGGTTATAGCTAAGAAACCGATCAGATGCAAGCTGGTGGTGTATGAAAAAATTGTAGAACAAGTTATGAGCTTTAATTACCTAGGTGTGGAAATTTCAAGTAGTAGACACATTCTAAACGAGGTACGACTTCAGATCAGCAAGGCAGCACGAATATCTGGCTGTCTGAGAGACACTATTTGGAAGAACAAGTTCATGTCCATCACCAGCAAAACCAGGATTTACAAAACCTGCGTGAGACAAATTCTTACTTACGCTGCTGAAACTAGAGCTGAGACAGCAGCTACCAAGAGGCTTACCCGCACTACGGAGAGGAAGACACTCAGGTCAATCAGAGGAGTGACCCTTTGGGACAGGATAAGGAACGAGGACACACGGGCGGTGTGTGATGTACAGGATGTAGTCAGATTCGCAAGGGCAAGGAGACAACAATGGAGAGACCATGTTGAGCGGATGACCCATGATCGGATGGCAAAATGGGCGAAGACAGCATTGCCAAGTGCGAGAAGACAACCAGGTAGACCACCCAAACGCTGGCGAGAGTGCTGGACCTCAATCTCACAAGAAGGTCAACCATAGCAGTTCAAACAGGGCACAGCACTTTTAGAAGTAGAAGAAGAAGAAGATACATACTCGTAGTAATAATAATGTTTTTAAAAAAAAAAGTTGCAATAAGAATAATAAAGAAATGGTGAATGATGAGTGGGGGTTGATTAATGAATATTGATGGATAATAATTAAAATTTAATTTTTAGAGCTAAACTGCAGCTGATTATTAAATATATATAAAAATCTTTTTTTTTATTGTAACTAATATAATATCAACAATCGAAACATAATAATATTATAGAGTTCCATGAGCTGATCTGGTGGCTTCTGTCTGTACAGTAAACACCCATTGGCGTTTCCCATTTCTTGTTGTCTATTGTCTTGATAATAGGTCGTTAGGCCATTTTCTTTTTAGTCGTCTGTAGACTTCTACTTCGAGCAATTGTTGTATACTGGGATTAGGGTGATCTTCCAGCCTTGTGTGGTGTTTATCTGCTTTTTTAATTATTTCTTCTTTTATGTAGGTCATTTTCAAATCAGTATGTATGGTTTGATTGGTTACATACCATGGAGCGTCAACTATCATCCGGAGTGTTTTTGATTGGACGTGTTTTTTTTTGTCCAGGGTCCAACCATTTATTTTTGGAATCTGTGAATTCTGAATATTTTTGTTCCTTGTTATTTTTCTTTCCAAATTATCTTCTCCACTTTAATAAAACGCACTCTTACAATTTTAAAACTTAAATTTTCCTTTTTTATTTATAACAAAATTAACTATACAAATTTTTTTACAATCATCTAGCTCAAGCGTACGTGCTATACGCTCCACTGCCTGGCGCTCACTCCTTCAAGCGTCCTATCCGCTCCACTACCTGGAGTTGACTGACCCCCTTCTTCTTCCAACGCAAAAGTTCCTTTTGTCTGCGCACAAGGATATTTATTTACAAATTTCCCCTTCTTTTAATTATAATATACAATAATTTTTACATTTTAGGCTTCTGTACAAAGTATAGCAAGAAGCCTTATGTTTCAATTCTTAAGCATGTTAATTTATTTCTTTTCTCTTGAAAATTTCCGAAATTTGGCTTATTATTGAAATACAGTTCAATATATTGAACTATATTTCAATAAATTAAAAATTTCAGATTTAAAAATTTTAAAAATTAAAAAAATAAAGTCAATTCCAATTTCACTTAAGCAAGATGTGTCAAATGCATGGGTAATCACGCCACCAAAGATTGCCCAAGAAAGGAACGCGATCAAAAAGTACAATGCGTGCTATGTGAGGGCAACCATCCAGCCAATTACAGGGGTTGCATTTTATACAAGGACCTACAGAAAAGAACTTATCCAACATTAAGAGAAAAAAAAACTATCCAAATATCCAGCCGAATAAACAATAACATAAATAACAGTAACCCACATATCCACAATAACCGAAACGTATTCTCAGATAACTCATATGCAAACATAACAAGCGGAATCCAGCAACATCAAGTTGTAATCCCATCCTCACAATTTGTTACAACAAATCCACCAACATCCCAACAATATTCAAAACTAGAACGTATGATAGAAAATATGATGGAGAAAATGGAAACACTTCTTAATCTCCTCACATCTATGCTCACAAAACTGAATTAATGACAGTACAACTTAAACTAGCGGTCTGGAATGCCAACGGATTGACTAGTCACAGCCAAGAAATCAAAATATTTTTATCCAACCACGATATTGACATAATGTTAGTCTCCGAGACACATTTTACGTCCAAGAACTTCTTCAAGATACCAAACTATAAAATATACGACACACAACATCCGAATGGTAGGGCTAGAGGCGGTACAGCTATCAACATCAAAAATACCATCAAACATTATGAATCCATTAAATATTCTCAAGCCCATCTTCAAGCTACAAATATAGTGATTGAAGAAACTAATGAATGCACCACAACGATATCAGCAGTCTACTGTCCTCCAGGACACATAATCAGCCAAGACCAATACGTAACTTACTTCAATATGCTCGGTAGCCGTTTCATTGCAGGTGGGGATTACAACGCCAAGCATACGAATTGGGGATCAAGACTCACAAATCCAAGGGGCCGACAGTTGTTTCGAGCTATGCAATCAAAAAAATTGGATCACTGTTCCACTGGTCAACCTACATACTGGCCTACAGATTTTTTTTTTTTTTTATTTCCATTAATATTTACAATCTGTTCAAATTAAACAATAAGTAAATGTGATGATAATAAATACAAGTCATGTTAGAAACATTTCATTAAATGTTTCCTTAAAAATTATTCAAAAGTTTAATTTTGACTATTACCAAAGTTTGTTAAATGAATCGAGTAAGTAAGTCATTAGGTTTGAATCTTTTCAATCTTCTTACTTCGTTGGTACTGTCCATTAGTTTATTGGCCAATTTGTTGGGGTGTGCCTCCAATCTAGTTGCATATCTCTCATGGGATTTTTTGATTTCTTCATGAACTGATTTTACTTGTAAATCTTTTTGGATGACATAATTCGGCACATACCATGGAGCATTGACAATCATTCTCAAAAATTTGTTTTGAAACCTTTGCAATATTTCAATATTCGACGTACTAGCAGCTCCCCAAAGCTGTATACCATATGTCCATATCGGTGTAATTATGGATTTGTAGACTAGAAGTTTGTTCTCAAGAGATAGCTGGGAATGTCTGCCAACCATCCAATTCATTTGACTGAGCTTAATACCGAGTTGTTTACGTTTCGTAAAAATATGTTTTCTCCATGTTAGTCGTCTATCGATATGCATACCAAGATATTTGGCATCATCAGCTTGAGGTAATATGCAATTGTTCAGTTTTACCGGCGGACAAGTTTCCCTTCTCATTGTAAATGTCACATGAGTAGATTTTGTTTCGTTGACTTTTATTCTCCACTTGTGGAGCCAATCTTGGATTTTGTTTAGATTATCTTGAAGATTTTTAGAAGCCAACCTAGGGTCGATATGAGATGCCAGTATAGCTGTGTCGTCAGCAAACGTAGCTGTCATTGATAGTCTTGTTGTTGGTAAGTCTGACGTATACAATAGGTAAAGAATCGGTCCCAATACACTACCCTGCGGCACTCCCGAACTGATTGTGTGAAGGTCGGTATATTCTTCATGATGTTTTACCAAGAAATGTCTATCACTTAAGTAGGATTTTAATATTTGGTAGAAGTGGTACGGTAGATTCTTCTTAAGTTTGTAACACAATCCTTCATGCCACACCTTGTCAAAGGCCTGACTGATGTCCAGAAACGCAGCAGAGCAGTATCTCTTATTTTCCAAGTCATTACTTATCTTTTTAGTGATTCTGTGCACTTGCTCGATAGTGCCATGTTGACCTCGAAAACCAAATTGGTGGCTAGGTATAAGTTTCCTTTTTTCTATTATCGGTTTAAGACGTTTAAGCAAAAGTTTTTCAAATATTTTAGAAAGAATAGGTAGCAAACTGATAGGGCGATACGATGATGCTTCTTCCATATTTTTGCCTGGTTTTGGTAGGAGGATAATTTGAGCAACTTTCCATTGGCTAGGGAAGTATTGTAGTCGTATAACAGTATTGTAGATAAATGTTAGAAGCTTTAAGCATTTTGGTGTGAGTTTCTGTAATATCTTTCCTGTTATTAGATCAAACCCAGGAGCTTTCTTCGGATTTATTTCATATAGTAAGACACGTTTAACTTCTTTTACTTTGAAAGTTTTGATTGGTAAATCCATTTGGAATGGTGCTTCCAAGTAATGAAGAATTTCAGAAGTCTCCTCTTCTCTGAGAGTAGAAGGAAATGGTTTGAATACCCCTGAAAGATGTTTTGCGAAAACGTAAGCTTTGTCCTTATCACTTCTTACCCATTCTCCATTGTCATTTTTAATTGGTGGTATATGTTGTTGTGGTCGTTTAATATTCTTTGTAGCTTTCCACAAGGAGTAATCGTTTGCTTTTGTTGCTGACAGGTTACCAACATATTCATTAAATGATTGATTTTTGTGGCTACGAAGTAATGCCTTTAGTTCTCTAATTTCCTTATTAAATTTATTTTTGTCTTCTACAGATCTTGTTATTTGCCACTGTTTGCGAGCTCTTCTCTTTTTTGCAATTTTTTCTTTGATTGTTATTGGTGACGATTCTTTAATGAAGCTTGTATTGGAGTCAGGAGTTGCAAACCAAGCCGCATTCTGGATAGATTTTGTAAGGTGTTCAACTGCATTTTCTAAATTTTCGCATGTCTTTAAAACCATATTCAAGTGTATGCTTTCATCTAGTGTTGCTTTAAAAGTTTCCCAGTTGGTGTTCTTACTATATAGCGAGGGTTGTTTCTGTCTGTAGATGATTTGTGAATTAAATGTTAATAATATTGGAGTATGATCGGATGACAAGTCCAGTGATGACTCTATTTTGATTTTCTTGGTGTTTATGCCTTTTATAACGCAGAAGTCAATCACGTCCGGAGTTTTGTTTAAGTCACTTGGCCAGTATGTTGGTTGCCCTGTTGATAAGCTTTCCATATTATTATTTTTTATCGTTGCAAACAACTCCTTTCCTTTTGTATTGGTAAGCCTTGAACCCCACTGTTTATGCTTGGCATTGAAGTCACCTCCAGCAACAAATTTGTTTCCGATTGTGTTAAAAAATTGCTGGTAATGCTCTCTTTTGTTATTATGTTTCGGGGGACAATATATCGCCGAAATTGTTAGATTTCCCAATCGGTCTTCAACAGTTATGCTAATTGCTTGGAGGTAATCATGTTGGTATTTATTTAGTTCATAATGTTTAAGATCACTTCTGATTAATATTGCTGCCCCTCCATGAGCTTTTCCATCAGGATGGTTAGTGTTATACAAAGTAAAATTAGGGATTTTTATGTGGCTTTTTGAGGTAAAATGGCTTTCCGAGATCAGCATCATATCTACTTTATGCGTTTCGAGAAATAGCTTAACTTCTTGCGCATGCTGGCACAAGCCGTTGGCGTTCCATATTGCTAGTTTGAGTGTTTCAGCCATTAAGCCATTTTACTGACTAGAGTTGTCAGTAGGTTTAGCATTGTTCCCATCTGTTCCATTAGTTGTTTCATCATGATTTTGAGCTCATTGATGTCGTTTGGTTGTTGTACTGGAACGGCTTGTTGTATTTGACTAGGATACGTAGTAAATTGATTTTGTTTAGGTTGACCTGTTTGTTGCGCATACGAGATTCCTGCATGTACCATTTGCGGTGTGATTCTTGGGTGTTGGGTGGTAATTTGATTTATACTATTTTTCTCTCTCAGAGGTGGATACAATCGCTGCTGTATTTGTTTGTGCACTATGCATCCTCTATAATTTGCAGGGTGAGCATTTCCACAATTAACACATTTTACCTCGGAATCTTTTACCTTTCTAGGGCATTCGCTTGTCAAATGATTATCTGTGCATTTAACACATCTTGGGGGTTTATTACAAAAATTTTTGGTGTGTCCAAATCGTTGGCATTTTGCACATTGCGGTATTTCTCTTTTAGTATGTGGTGCTTCAAATTGTACGATAGAATTCATTAGGCGTGTGATCTTATATATTTCTTTATTGTTTTCTTTTGCTTTAATGTAGATGTAAAACATTGACATTGGATTCCCGCTAATTCTATTTCTGATGTTACTCACGTTATCAACGGTGTGCCCTAGTTCAGAGAGCTCGTTCTTAAGTGTTTCCGTATTCATTGTAGAATGTAAACCCTTCAGAACAACTCGAAAACTTCTTTCTTGTTTGGGCTTATATGTATGAAAATCAGTTTTCTTGTTCTTTAGCGCTTTGATGATGTCGGTGTAATTTTTACCAGTATTTGACTGTATTTTTACTAGGTCATTATTGATAGTCCTAAAAGTGTAACCATCTTTTGCCACTGTATTGAGCTCTATGATAAGTGGATTTATGTCGCCTACATCTTCCACAAATATGGGTGGCGGTTTTGGTTCACTGTTGTTTGAATTTTGCTCACATGTTTCCGTATTAGCGTTATCGGTACCGTCATCTTGTGATAGGGGAAGAAATCTATTTCCTATCTGAGTTGGGTTCGAGTTCAGCCAGTAATCACTCATCTTTGGTTGTTTATAGGTTATATTTTTATCCGGACTTCTAAGACGTTTCTTATTATTTTCCACAGTTTTCCATCCACTTCCTCCGGGTATGGGTAGTGGTGGAAAGTTGGAATTTCCTGTAGGGACATATTGATAAAATGGAACAAATTGTGGTTGACCTACTTGTGAGTTTTCTGGTATGTGTTCGGCCTACAGATAAAGAAAAATTGCCCGATGTGCTGGACTTCTGTGTGGTTCGAGGAATTGCGCACAACCAAATCAGTGTGGAGGCTTGTTTTGAGCTTACCTCGGATCATTCCCCAATCATAGCCACACTCTCATCAAAAATCAATAGAACATCAAAACCTCTAACCCTATATAATAAACAAACTGACTGGGAGAAGTTTAGGAAGCTACTTCGAGAAAGACTACCTCAAGATGTTTCCTTGAAATCGGAATACGAGCTGGATGAAGCAGTACAACAGCTAAATAAAAATATACAAGAAGCAGCCTGGGAAGCAACTCCAGAATATCAAAACCAACAAACAGAAAACCATTGTCCGAAACGTATTCAAAAGAAAATACAAGTAACGAGAAAGCTAAGTAAAAAATGGTAGGACTCCCGGGCTCCCAGTGATACAACAAATTATAATAAGGCAGTTAAAGAACTCAAAAAACTGCTAAAGGAATATAAAAACCAATAAATCCAAGATTACCTAAATGGGCTGACAGCGACAAAAGCAACAGACTATTCACTGTGGAAAGCAACTATGAAGCTGAAAAGACCGCAGACAACAATTCCGCCTATAAGAACACCAACGCAAGAATGGGCAAGAAGCAATAACGAAAAGGCAAATGCATTTGCAGACCACCTGGCCGAAGTTTTTAAGCCATTCCCAGCTGAAGTTCCGCAAGAAGATGCCAGACTACACGAATTCCTCGAAGTTTCGCTGCAAATGGAACTGCCAGTAAAAAAGTTTAAGAAAAGAGAGGTCTCAACCTACATCAAGAAGCATTTAAACCCAAAGAAATCTCCCGGATTCGACCTTATAACGGCAAAAGTCCTACAAGAGCTTCCTGACAAGGCACTCAAGTTTATAACTATGACATTCAACTCCATCTTGAGATTGGGATATTCTCCTGCACAATGGAAGGTGGCACAAATCATCTTAATACACAAACCGGGAAAACCACCAGCGGAAACTGCCTCGTACAGGCCTATCAGCTTACTTTCTATTTTGTCTAAAATATTCGAAAAACTATTCTTGAGAAGACTGATGCCAATAATTGAGGAACGGCTAGTGATTCCTGAGTACCAATTCGGTTTCCGACATCAACATTCCACAATTGAACAGGTACACAGGATTGTACATCAAATTAAGCAAGATTTAGAGACCAAAAGATATTGTTCGGCTGCATTCTTAGATATTACTCAAGCTTTCGACAAAGTGTGGCATACTGGACTATTATTTAAAATCAAATCTCATCTTCCACATAACATCTATCCGGTGCTCAAATCCTACTTGCAAAACAGACATTTCTTTGTCAAATATCAAGATGAGATATCGCCACTTTTTCCAGTTAAATCTGGATTCCCTCAGGGCAGCGTCCTGGGACCACTCCTATATTTAATTTACACAGCTGACCTACCAACAAACTCAAGCACATTCATTGCGACATTTTCGGATGGTACAGCAATCTTTGCTTCTCACCCTAATGCACAAACAGCGTCTGCAAACCTACAAAAACACCTTGACTAAGTAGAGATACGATATGGCTAAAATAATGGCGAATCAAAGCCAATGTTCAAAAATCGGTGCATGTAACGTTCACAACGAGGAGAGACACATGTCCTTCTGTTAGTCTCAACGGAAATATATTACCACAAAAAGAGGAAGTAAGGTACCTTGAAATGCACCTGCACAGACGTTTAACGTGGGGTAGAGACATCTGGAATAAGAGACTTCAACTGGGCCATACTTTTAGAAAACACTAGTGGTTGCTGAATCGTTGCTCAAAATTATCCCTGAACAATAAAGTGCTCATGTATAAAGTTATAATAAAACCAATCTGGACGTATGGCATCCAGCTTTGGGGAGCAGCGAGTAACTCTAACATCGCCAAAATACAACGGTTTCAAGCAAAAATCCTAAGAACAATCGCAGGCACCCCCTGGTTTGTCCCTAACCACGTAATCCCTCTCGATTTGCAAGTGCCTACAGTTGAAGAATGTATAAAATGGTTCAGCATCAGATACCAAGATCGTGTTAGAGACCATCCCAACTCACTAGCGGTGGACTTACTCTCCTCCCACCGAACAAAGCGATTAAAGCGTCACTACCGACTCGACTTACCTTATCGTTTTTGAACTTGTAACAATTTTCTGTTACCACGCCGAAATTTAATTAGAATATGTGTATTTTTAGCGCCTGTTGGGTAGACAACTCTAATGTCATATAGAAATTGTCGATAATCTATTTTACAGTTTCCATTTTAAGAAACTTAAAATAAAGGAACCTCGATTATTTAAAAAAAATCAGGTTGGCGAAACAGTACAGAAAACGATACACGTGAATTTTTTTGCTCAGTAAAAATTATTAATTTCTACCGAAATTTTTCAAAGATTTAATAATAAAAGTTTTGAGTTAGGTATTACATTGTAATACGAATCGTGAAAGTGTTTTCGACACACATTTATTGTATTCGAGGATTTATAATTGATTATCCAGAATCGGGTTGCAAAACATTTCCGCCATTTTGGAAAAATACGAACAAGGTTCCTATAATTTTGCCATTTGTATCATCAAGAATCTATGGTATTTAAAAGAATAGGCCGCAATAACCCAAATCAATCGTCCGCTATAAGCAGGAGCGAGAATAGTACGCCCACATTAATCCCAAGATTATTTATCGAACACATGTATGCAATTTATCAGTGCAGAAGTATTTCACGAAGTACAGCAAAGCGAGTTGGTGATATCTGAGTTTTTTATTAATTATTATGCATGTCAATCTTTTGAGATATATTATTTTGGTTTTCAATCTCTATAAGTGTGTTTCTTTCAATTATTTTTTAGTACATCATTTTCGAGGGAATGCAGTTTAATTTCCGACAAATTTTGGCTTGTGCTAGTCCGATCGATCGAAAAGTTAGAAGTCTACGTCACAGCTACACAAAAATTGTAAGTAATTGAAGATTCTTTATTATATGAGATTTGAACTAACCATTTTGTGTCAATTAACTAACCACTTGGTAATAAAATTTAATAAGGATCTTAGATATCAGTATCGAGACACGTGGAGTCTAAACCACCACCATCAGTTTATTTTCAACCTGTTCAAACATTTTATTAGTTATTATATTTAAGGTTTTTCATATTGTTCATAATAAACGAGAATTTTGTCACGTCGTTGTGTTTTCCTATCTTCGTGTGTACTCAAGATTTTGGTTTGTTTATGTTTTTAATTTTGATACGAAATAAAAGGATTAGGTTAACTCTGAAAGTTTCATTTCATATCTGGCGCCCTAGGATACGGTTATCAACAGTAAGGCAGTCTCAACTTGTATAAGCGAAACTACGATAGTTGAAAAACAACCCAGCCCTTCGACAGTGGTTAATACCTATAAGCTAGGCCGCCGTGTACTTCCATCTACAGGCAAGCAAAGAGGCACTTGTGCGGAAATAGAACGGTTTTTGCTATAAACTCTTTAAACTTACTTTAAACTTTTCAACTACTGTAAGTCCGACATAACATTCTTGAGTGTTAAAAAGTAAAGGGAGCTTGCCAATGGGCAAACTCCTTCTATGTTATTTAGTTCAAAGTGTCATAGTTTTTACTTATTGTCTGTATATTATGTAGATAGATTGTAAAAAATGCTAAGATTCAAATAAAAACAATATCTTTGGCAAGTATATTTAATTTGACTGTAAAATTCTAAACTTAGTTATCTTCCAGTGCCGTTGTTGTTTATCATATAGTCCGTGTTTTCAGATTTTTCTTTTAATTCTAAACACACTGGCTGCACAGCTACAGACATTGTGAAAGAATTCTTCAATATCAGAACAGCTACATTATAGTTTTGTAAATCTTCGTAACCATTATATCCCTCTGGTATAAATATTTCACGGACCTATGAAGTTTTACTAGAATTCGTATTTTTTAATAGTATCAGAAATCTTACGGTTGAATATTGGGCAAATTGATCCCTGGGGCGTCATCATATTAACTATAATATTTGCCTGCGGCAACCACATAATTTTCCACCGGGTTTTTATTGCCTTGAAAATCGGTAAAGCAATGAGCAACTAAAAGTTCACGCATTAATTACAATAAATTATTCATAATAAATATTGAAATTAATTACAGAAGCGAATTATGCATACCAGATAAAATAATATTCTCATCGACAAGGGTTCCGCCACATTGTAACTCCTTTGTATTTCTATAAATTCCAACCTGCCATGTATAGTCGATAGTGTTAATGTTTTCACTATTAATTGTATCAGGATTCCCTGTCGGACTCCTTAGTACACAAGCTAGTAAGTAAAGTAAAAATTCGTTAGTACCCTTGTTAAATAAATAAATACTTGATTCGCTTTTATAATTATTCATTAAATATCTTACATCAATTTCACAATTTTATATCAGGATCGCTTAATTATATGTTCGCACTCGGAGTACTCGCGCTTGACTGAATTAACATCGCCCGGAGGGCGTCGCATGCGCGTTGTTGGTCTTACCATTACAGATTTCTTTACCCTATTTTGAAATCTTTTACATTCGACCATTCCTGACCTTTTTACATCCCCTGATGTAATCTCATCCTATTTAAATTCATTTAAACCGTAACAATATCAGAACACGTTAATTACATTCAAATGTTTTTCAACTAACACAAATTTTGCAACAATTTGCAAACGACACAAATTTACAAAAAAATTTATAGTAAACACAAAATGACTCAAATAATTTTCAATAATTACAAGTTGACAATAATTTGCAACCAACACAAATTTACAAAAATTTGTAGTAAACACAAGATAACTCCAATAATTTTCCATAAATACAAGCTTACAATAATTTGCAAACAACACAAATTTACAAAAAAATTGTAGTAAACACAAAATGACTCAAATAATTTTCAATAAATACAAGTTTACAATAATTTGCAAACAACACAAATTTACAAAAAAATTGTAGTAAACACAAAATAACTCAAATAATTTTCCATAAATACAAATTTACAATAATTTGCAAACAACACAAATTCACATTCACTACACCCATGGTTAATCACATTCGAACTCATTGAAACGACTGGGACGTTTCCGTGTACGTTTCAATGGTTCTCTGGGTTCTTTTTCACGCACTAATCCATCACATTCGCCGTTCTCTTCGGACTCGTCGCTCGAATCCGTTTCAATACCGTTCGCCCTATAAATTTTCAACTGGCTTACGTTGACCGTAGTTGTGAATTTTCTACCCGGAGTGTCTTTCAGGGATGCTACCCGATAGGTATTACTCGGTAAGACTTCGATTATTTCGAGTGGACCGCGATATTTTGATTGCGTTTTTGTGCTGTCCCCCGTTGCCTTTGGCACCTTCCGCACAAACACAATATCACCGACATGATAAATAAGGTGGTTGTAACGTTTGTTATCGTGCCGCCTTTTTTTGTTTTATTTGTTCAGCTCTAATAGTTTCACGCACTTGTTCCTGTAGTTCACTGCTTGGTACCCAGGTTGCGTCGATTTCGGCCACCGCCGCTAGTGGACCATCATGAAATTTCGGTAAATAACCATACAGAATTTCGAACGGAGTTTTGCGCGTCGTCTGGTTCGGTGCGGTGTTTAAATTTCGTTCCACGGTTGGAATCACTTCATCCCAAGTCGTTTCGTTTTCCATCGCGGCCATTATGGTTGGGATGAGGGTTCGGTTTACCCTTTCGACTTGGCCGTTTGCGCGAGGCCATTGGCTACTGTTTAATGTCTGTTTTATTCCGTACTTTTTCAAAAATTTGTTAAATTCACCGGAAGTGAAACTTGTTCCTCGATCCGACACGATACGTTCTGGAATTCCATATTGATTAATGAAATTTTCCAACGCGCAGATCGCGAAATCACTACGCGTACTTGGCACCGGATACAACTTCACGTATTTTGTGAGTGCATCCACCAGCACCAAAATATGTATGTTCCCCGATTCACTTTTCATAAACGGACCTACGTGGTCGATATGAATCCTCTCGAACGGCCGACCTGGAGGAGGAATAGGATACAATTCTCCCGCTCGATTTCCCGCTGGGACTTTGTTTATCAAGCACTCCGCGCACATCCGGATATGCTGTTTAACGTAACGTCTCATTTGCGGAAACCAATAGATTTCTTTGATTTTTGCACATGTCCGCTCGGTACTAAAATGTCCTATTAGATCGTGGTATTTTATTACTATACTTTTACGCAAAGACCGCGGTATTACGTATAATGATTTAATTGATTTTTCATTTTGTATTTCACGATATAATTTACCCTCTTTCAATTCATATCCCGAACTTATGGTCTTTTCGTGTTTTGTACGGTCTTCGACCGGTTTTTTCAACGCTTCCATCCGTTCCAATATACCCGGATCACTTCGTTGGATCATTAGAATATATTCGTGTTCGTTTAATGTTTGCATCACGGTGGACCGCTCGTAGATTTCTTCCATCGTATCCCAAGATTCGCTAACCGCAGCTCGCGACAATGCGTCCGCATGACTCATTCTCGCTTCCGGTCGATATTTCAATTCTAAATCGTATTCGCCGAGTAAATTGTACCACCGCGCGATCTGCGAATTTCCTGTTTTTTGGGAATTCAAGTATACCAACGCTTGGCAGTCGGTGTAGACCGTAAAATGAATTCCGATGAGAAAATTGCGGAGCCGTTCGATACAATACACTATCGCCATCAATTCTAGTTTTGATGAGTGATACTTGCTCTCTACTTCCGTCGTCTTTTTGCTTACATAATACACGGGGTGTAATTCGCCGTCATCACCCTGTTTTTGGCTTAAAATGCCGGAGAGACCGCTCGCACTCGCGTCCGTGAATAACGCCGTTTCGGTCGCATTTGGATTGTATAATTTTAAAACTGGTTCGGTCGTTAACCTTGTTTTTAATTCATGAAACGCACTTTGTTCAGTTTCCCCCCATTTGAAGGGAATTTCCTTCCGCGCTAGGTCGCTTAGTGGCTTCGCCCGAATTGCATAATTTTCTATAAACCTTCGAAAATAGGACGTTAACCCCAGAAATCGTATTATTTCGTGTACAGTTTGTGGTGCCGGAAAATCGTGAATGGCGCGAACTTTGGCTTTTCCCGGAGCCAATTTTCCCTCTGACACTACAAATCCCAAATATTCAACTTCTTTCCTCTCGAACTCGCACTTTCGTAATTTTAATGTTAACCGTGCTGCCTTCAGCGCTTCAAAAACCAACCTTAATTTAACCAGCATTTCTTCCCAACTCGCTGCCGGAATGATGATATCATCAAGGTAGGACATTGCCACCTGGTTACGCAACGACCCCAAAGCTAAATTGATTAGTTTTGAAAATTCGTAAGGCGCGTTAGTGAGACCGAAAATAAGTCTCTCGAATTCACCCGTACCATCCGGAGTAATAAATGCCGTCTTTAACTTTGCCTCCTCCGTTAAAGGCATTTGCAAATAACCGTGAGCCAGATCTAAAGTGGTAAAAATAGTGGCACCGCTCATGCATTCCAAGTGTTCGTCGACAGTTGGAATGGGAAAGTTCGTTTTCACTGTGTTCCGATTTAATGCCCGGAAGTCAACTACCAATCGTGGTTCACCCGTTTTCTTGGTCACAAAAAGAACAGGGCTAGCGTATGAAGAATTGGTTTCACTCACGATTCCGCACTCTTTCCACTCTTTGATAATACCATTTATGGTTTCGCGTTGCTTCAAGTTGGTACGGTATGGTTTTGCGCGTACCGGTACACCGTTGTACCGTGTACAACGTACAACAACAACAAATTCGTTAAACCCAGTTCATTTAAATTAAATGCGAAGCACTTTCTAAATTCCTGACACAACTTTAGAAGTTCTATTTTATTTTTACTCGACACTTTTTTGTCTACGTTTAACATGTCCAATGTAATTGGTTGTACGCATCCCGGTTCTTGACGTTGCATTTCAACGTTATCACAACACGTGTCATGATTTATTTTGCCGACACACTGACCTGCCGCAACGACCTTGTCCTTCGTACTATAATTAGTTACTGGAATGTTAAAATTGTCTCCGTTGCATTCGACACTTACTAAGTTAATACTTAACGCTTTAATGTTTTGATTATTTACACTACGTATTTTGATACGTTCGGTCGTTTCGCGTATTTCCATTTCTGCAAATGGGAAGTCGGTTTTTGCACCAAATGCTAAGTTATCACCGATTTTCGCGTAGGAAATATCTTCGTGTTCCGTGAACGAACGTCCAATCAGTACTTCCGTTTGCTGTACTTCATCCGGAACCACCAATATTTTGACAGACTTTAGTAAGGCCGTGTCTACCTCAATATTTGCTTCAATAAAATGTTTTACTATCACCGGCGTTAGATTACCGAATCCAAAAAGTTTTTCTCGCGTCGTTTTCAACTCGACTCCCGGAAGGTTCCGCACACAACTGGTCATAATGGTACAAACCGCACTTCCGGTATCAATAAACGCATCAAACTTGATCCCATTAATCTTAGCCCGTCTTAAAAATTTATGAAGGGTTTCCGACACGTCTATTTTGTTATCAACCTGCATGACAGCATTGCGTTTGTTTAATGGACAATCGCGTTTCATATGATTGCCCTTTTTGCATAGGAAGCATAAATTACTATTTCGGGGTTTTGTACAGTCTCTCGAGTAGTGACCCGCCTCGGCGCAGTTATAGCATTTAGGTTTTGTAGTTTCACTCTGATAAGCGTTCGATTTCGCGTTTTGATTAGGACTCCCGCCTCGATATTCGCTTTGCCGGTTGTTTACTGTACGATGCAGAATTAAAATATCATGTAATAAATCGTTCGCGTTTTCGTGCTTGTTGGCCATTAGCCCTGGGATGAGATCTATCCGCTGTAACCCCGTTAAAATCTGTTCTTTCGCGTCACTGAAGTTCAATTTCACGTCACAACCTAACCGATATTTCTGGTGGAAATATGCCTCCACATTTTCGCGTGGTTGCTGAACCCTGGCCACGAGTCGTTTCCATTTGTCACTCACACTTTGTCGGATAAAGAATGTCGCTTTGAATTGTCTTTCAAACTCTCTCCAACACCAGAGCTGTTCCTCCCACGTTTTCCACCATTCCTTAGCGGGACCCACCATGTGGATTCTCGCCGTTTCCAGCTTGATTTCCTCACTCCAAAAATGCAAGATAGCACAATTGTTAAGTCTCTGGAGCCATTCTTCTGCCGTTTCGCCGGTTTCCCCATAAAAGTCTCGTATGGACTTGCTTAAATCAGGCATGACGCTGTACATTGGTGTGATGGTCTCTGTTGGCTTTTCCGCTTTTGGCTCGTTTAGTTTAGCCATTAAAAAGGTTCGTAGCATTGTGTCAGTTTCCGCACGCCCTCTCTCGGACCTTGCTAAAAGTTCCATCAACTTATCTTCACGATTCGGCGCGCGCACGCCCTCATCGTTTTCCAATCCCACACCACTCTCGGTCGAATTTGTATCATCCATGATGGTGTCCGCCATGTTTAGCTTTGCCGCTTGGTCCGCCATGTTGGATTTTGTCGCTTTTTCCATTCTTTTCGCGTGTAACACTTTTGTAATGTTCGCTTTCACTAAAATGTTCACTTTTATACTATTCGCTGGTGGTACTTTCCACAATGTTCGCTTTTCTATAATGTTCGCTTTTCTGTAAGATTCACTGATAGCACTTTTCACAATGTTCGCTTTTTCGACTTTCACAATCGCACTTGTGGTCGCTATTTTTGGTTTCAAAATATCCCACTTCTGACTGTTAAATAAATAAATACTTGATTCGCTTTTATATTTATTCATTAATTATCTTACATCAATTTCACAATTTTATATCAGGATCGCTTAATTATATGTTCGCACTCGGAGTACTCACGCTTGACTGAATTAACATCGCCCGGAGGGCGTCGCATGCGCGTTGTTGGTCTTACCATTACAGATTTCTTTACCCTATTTTGAAATCTTTTACACCCTTTTAATTATGTTATAAATTCATGCTACAAAAAGTTGTTAATGCATTATAACTCTTTCATAAAATTTAGCTCAATAGGCTGTGCAGGACCAAAGCTTCTACCTTCATGGCTCAGAGCCATGCTAAGAAATTTTGTGAAGTTCTCTATTCGATCCCACAATTTCCGCATCGTAACTCAATCAGGGATCACACCTAGCCACTATTGTGGACTAAATCTTCTTGTAGCGATTTTATTCATCTGCAGAAGAGGAATAATCAGCTGATTGATTTTGTAAAAGCATAAAGTAAATTATCGAGTGTGAACCCTTTCACCCCCAGCGTTGCTTTCCAGCTACAAGATTTTGTAAACGCAAAATTTAATTATTTAAATTATTCAATTAAATTAATTAACCTAATAAATAAAATTCAGTGTTTTTCTCCATGCCCTACCTTCACTTTTAGTTCAAATTAAAATGTTTTAGCGTTCAATTTTTGGTTAAGATTTAGAGCAATAGCAATAATTATCCAATTATGCAATTAATTAATAGGTCATTATCAGGCGTACTGGAAAAATTTGTATTAATTTTAATTCATCGCAACTTATCCTTATGGTTGTCAATTTTAATCGTGAAACTAATTTGATTAAGTATGAAAATAAAGCCTATAACATATTTGTAAAATTCGGGAAACTTAATTGGATACATTTTTATAAACTTTGAGAAGAACCTTATGTTGTTGCCGATTTAGTTCAACTCGCAATATTGCTTTCAGGATAGCTAAGTAGTAAGGCAATCACTCCACTAATGTGTTTGGTACCTAATTTTTAATAACGACCGTTCCGCTTCCTTAATAACTTTACATTGTCCATGATAGTTTCTGCAAAATTAAAACATTTTTTATAAAATTTAGGGATTGTAAGAGAAGCGCTTATCGACAGTCAAGGTGCGGTATTAATAATTTTAATATTGAATGCGTAAGTTTGCATGCCTTTATACTATTCATCAATTAAAACTTTCGATTCAAGAAATAAATTCCACTTGGTACTTATGTACTCGTACTATCGTTTCTGTACTTCCGGATATACAAGTTTTGCTCATAAATTCCAAGGACTAAGATATCACTTTTAATACCGTGCGTGAATACCTGGCATTGACTTTGTCTCGGACAATAAACTACAGCGTATACAGGGTACTACAAATATTTTCATGTTAAATACTAAATTTTAAATTATTCTTCTTCTTCTTCCTTTCAAGGCATATATAATTATTTGTTCCCCTAATTATTTTAGAGATAAATTATTATAAATAAGTTTTTTTGTAAAAAAAGCTAGTACACTTGTGTAGATATTATTGTTTATAATTTTTCAGTTTTGGGTTTTTAATATCAAAAATTAATTTAAAAAATATTCAATATTATAATTAAAATAAAAATTTACCTTTCTGTCAATGTAACATTATTGGTAATAAAAATGTATTACTATAAGGGAAAAATATTAATTGTACGCACCCTCGTGGCTGTAATAATAATAATAATAATAAAGCATTTTATTCCTGACAGAATATAGCTATCTCCGTAAGAGATTTTACAAAACCATTTTTTGGGTTGGTTTAGTCCCCATATTCTTACATTTCATTCTATTTCATTTCACAGTCTAGTATTTGATTTTGCTTCGCTTGTGATTCTTTTCCATGATCCTCTGTCCATGATCTTTGTCCTCCAGTTCTCGATTCTTATCCTTTTGATATCTTCCATTACTTGGTCCCACCACCGAACCCTTGGTCTTCCTCTGCTACGGACTTCTGTTGGTCTCCACTCCGTGATTTTCTTTATTGAGGTTTCTTCGTCTCTCCTCATCACGTGACCGAGCCATCCCAATCTCATCGATTTCATCGTCCTCACGATGTCTTCGTTTTCCATTTCTAGTATTATTTCCGAATTCGTCATCGGTCTGTGCTCGTGGTCATTCTTTTTCGGACCAAATATTCTTCTCAATATTTTTCTCTCCAGAACTCGCAGCTCTTCCTCCTCTCTCTTTGTCATACACAGAGTCTCTGCAGCATACGCAATCGCCGGTCTTATTATCGTTTTATATATTTTTAACTTGGTTGCCCTCGATAAGTTTTTATCACTCAATAATTGCTTGTTGGCGTAATATGCTTTGTTGCCCAACTGAATTCTTCTTTTAATTTCTTGTTGTCTTTCATTTGCGTTGTTTATCTGTACTCCCAAATATACGAAATCATCCACTTCCTCATAGATATGATCCTCAATCCGTATTCCGTCTCTTGTATTTTCTCTTGGACACTTCATATACTTGGTCTTGTCTCTGTTTATTATCAATCCCATGCTTTTTGCAGTTTCTTTTATTTCTTTACAGGTTGCAATTAGTGCTCTTTTACTTCTTGATATTACTACCACGTCATCAGCGTACGCAATCACTTGTACTTCCTTGTTTATTATTGTTCCTTGAATTTCTAGTTCTCTGATTATTTTTTCGAGAATCAAATTGAACAATGTTGATGACATGGCGTCGCCTTGTTTGACTCCACTATTTACTATGAATTCTCTGGTTTCACCATTTGAAGTTCTTACGCAGGCTGTGGTTTCTTCCAGTGTTATTTTTGTAATTCTTATAAGTTTATTTGGGATTCCAAATTCTTGCATGGTCTCAATTATCTTGTTTCTTTTTAGTTTGTCGAAAGCTTGTTTGAAATCTATAAACAGTATATACATATTAATGTTGTGTTCATAACTTTTTTCTATAATTTGTTTCAGGACGTGAATTGCATCTACTGTCGATCTACCCTCTGTGAATCCGTATTGATATTCGCCTATAATTTCTTTCGTAAAACTTTTTAATCTCTTGTTTACTAATGCTGATAATATCTTATATGCGGTGTTTAGCAATGTGATTCCTCTGTAATTCTCGCACCTTTCGACATCTCCTTTTTTCTTTATCGTGACTATTATACCTTCTTTCCATAGTTTGGGCATTTTTTCTTCATTCCACACCTGTTTTATTATTTCGTATATTCTTCCGTGCAGCACTTCCCCTCCATATTTGATCAACTCCGCATTCACGTCATCTTTGCCAGGAGATTTTCCATTTTTGAGTTTACTTATTATTTCTGTTATTTCTTCGTATGTTGGCTCCTCAACTTGTTGGTTTTCCTCATTTATTATTTCGTGGTCATCTCCTTCTTCCTCCGTAGTTAGTAGTCTTTGAAAATGTTCCACCCATATCTGATTTACTTTCTCTATGTCATCCTCCAATCTTCCTTCACTGTTCTTCATTCCTCTTGTTTTTATCTTACTTCCTGTTTTTTGTTGTCTTATTTTTTCGTAGAATTGTCGGCTGTTCTGTCTGTTGTTTTTTTCTATTTCTTCCATCGTTTCTTTTATCCAATGGTTCTTTTTGTTTTATATGTTTTAACAGCTTCTTTTCTGATTTCTCTGTATTTTTGTAGGTCTTCGTTTTTATTCGTTGTTAACCATTTTATTCTTGCTTTACTCTTTTTGTTACTCAAGTCTTTACATTCATCATCGAACCATTCTCTTGTTTTTTTCTTCTCTCTGTATCCTATTATTTGTTTTGCAGTCTCCTTCAATATATATACGTGGCTGTAATATCAACTCTATATTTGAAGTCACGATGATGTTAAAATAAAACTTTTATTGTTTTCATATGGGTTTTGTATGGTAGTGATTATTGTTTCCTGGTGAAATAATATTAATATGTAAGTATAACAAATTTTTTAATGTGTTTTCATATTGTACGTAACCATATTCAAAAGTTAACCTTACTTTTGTTAGGTATTAGCATCATCGTGACGTCACGCTTGTTGTTGCATACAGCGCTCCATCGGTAATATTTTTCCCCTATATTGCCGTGAAATATAAAAATAATTTTTATTTTAAAAGCTTTATATAATTATGCGCTCTTTCTTTTAATCATACAACCACTGTTATAATTTGTAATGGGATACATTAAGGGGTATTCCATTATTTTCACTTGAAGAAATAAATTTTTTTTTATATATTTATTATTAATCTGGAATCTTTCTGGAACATGTTAGTTAAAGAATTTTCTGAAAAATTTACAAAATGAGGAAGTTATGAAGATTTCTAACAACGCAGTTGCAAATTCGTATATGGGAAACCTGAACTACAAGAACCTTACCGCATAATTTTAAATGCGTTTTCTCCGAATGACATTTCTTTAGGTGGTGGGCATTCTATCTTAATAAATAATAAACCGATTCAATTGAATCTTGCGGCATTAGATTTTATATAAAATTCTCTATCGTCTGAACTAAAACAAATGCATTCGTACAAAATTTAGGTGCTTTTTTGTGGTTCCAATTTGAAAAAAATGTAGAAAATTTCAATTTTTTTTTAAACGCTACCATTTCCTCGGCAATTTTTGTTCTTATGATTGTATTTGGGACGATAGCGACAAATCTGTTGAATACGAAAATCTTTCGTTTTTCAATTTTGGACAAATGCAAAGACCTGAGCTTGCCCACCACCATTTTAATAGACTTACGTTCAGGAGGCTGTAGCAGCACAAATTTTTATTATTTTTATATGAAAAATTCACAATTGTGTATTCAATATATAATAAATATCCCACCATAACGGAAAAATTCTATGTTGTTTCATTTTTCTAAAAAAAAATCCTGAAAATTGACTAGATTTATAAACGAAAAAGTGGAATACCCCCTTAATAGACAATTTTATAAACTGCATAATTACAAAGTATTTTTACATACACTGTTATCTTTCGCAATGCGTTTTTTAATAGTCACTTCAATTTATGTACTTTAATTTGTACCTGTTTATTTCAATTTTTCTTTTCGGCTATTTTGTTGTTGGTTGTTCTTTGGATTGCATAAATTAGTATACACAATTCGTGACAAAAGCGCCATTACATCTCTGGTGCTAATTGGGATTCTTTGGTAGAGGGGGTAGCTACCGCTAGCGCACGCGAGATTAAATGACCTCCTTTTGCCACTTGGTGTGTAATGTACTATTCTTCGGTGATACTAAGCTAAACTTCACTTTATAATAATTTCCTTGTTTTATTAATCGCCCATTCACTTTAAATCAAACACACTTTTACTTAATTTCTTCTTCTTCACGTGCCTATCCGTTACCGGATGTTGGCGACCTCTCTTCTATGTATGTGTTGTGCATTTGTAGTACTATCACACACATAGGGGACCTACTTGTTTAACGCGGGCTCCGAACCGCGGGAAGTGTATACACTTCATCTTCAGGAGGCTATTCTTAGCAGATTACACCTCGGTGGTTTGCCATTGCCTTCCGAGGGGAGACGGTCAGAATAAAGTTTTTACTAAGCCCGGAGTCGAACCGGGCATTCGGCATTAGCAGCAATGCACTTAACCGCTTAAGCTGATCACCGTCTCTCTTAACTTAACTCTCTTCACTTAATTATCCAATCTAATTTTAGTTAAATCAAAATAAAAATTATTTAGACATTTGTATGCAAATGTCCGCAAAATTTAAGCTTGCCCAGATATCGTAGAAGCTAAAAATGCTCCTTGCCTGGACTACTGAGTTTATAAAACCTTAAGACCAACTATTATCAGGCAATAGGGCAGCCCCTTCCCTGCGAAAAACCACTCAAAGTTGCAAGTGAACGAGGGAAGATGCCCGGTAAACTATAGTTTCAGCAACCTAAGTCTCTACCGACCTATTGGAAAATACGGGCTGGTAGGTTTGAACTCTACCAGGGCCGGACTCGGGAGTGATTCAGGTAACTACGGCTACAATTGAATTCGACTGAATCGTTCTCACACCAGACAGGATACTGCACTGCACTGATCCTCATGGACGCGGAAATTCTGATAACCTAATTGACGTTGCCCTTTATAGCTCGAGTTGAAGTACAAGTCTCAACCCGGTATCCAGTTCAGATGCAGTGGCGTACCTGTCACGCCAAAGAAGTGTGACCTAGTCCCCTTATTTAAAATTTTATTCATAAGAGAAGACAGCTCTCAGCAAATCTTGAGCGTACAGTTGCAATAGTCTACTATTGTTCATTTTTCTGCTTTCCTCCACCTCTACCATCATTTCTTCTAGCCACTTGTTTTTCTTTTTCATATACATCTTGTGAGCTTCCTTCTTTATTCTCTTATAATTCTCTAGGTCATCTTAATTACTCGTGTTAATCCATATCATTCTGGTCTCTCTCTTGTGTTTTTCCATCTCTCTACATTGCTCATCAAACCACTACTTTCCTTTCTTATTCTTTCTGTACTTTATCACTTGCCCTACGCTTACTGTCATACTATCTGCGATTCTTTAAAACTCCGCATCCATACTATCTCTCTTCTCACAATTTTCCAGACTGCTTTGTACCATACTTTCATATTTCTTCCTAATTGTTTCGTTTCCTAGCTTTTCAATTGCCAGAGTTTTCTTCATCCTACCTATCGTAATGTTTTGTTTCTTCTTTATCTTTACCTTCGCTACCACCATGCAGTGGTCAGTATCCGCATTGGCACCTCTCTGTATGATCTAACATCTTTCACTATTTCTTTCATTTTTCTTGTAACCAGGACATGGTCTATTTGGTTTCCATTTCCGTTTTCTGCTCCTGACCATACCCATGTTATCTTGTGAATCTTTTTGTGCTGGAATCTCGTGCTACATATGTCCATATTTGTCGCTGCCGCCAGGTTACAAAGTCTATTTCCGTTATCTGTCGTCTTACTATGTATCGTATGCTTTCCCGCGACTTCTTCAATAAAATCTTCTTTTCCGATTTTGGCGTTAAAATCTCCTAATATGATCAGAGTGTCTTTTTTTATTGTTTCGCATAGTTCTTCCAGTTCTTCATAAAATCTATCTTTTTCAGATTCATTACTGTCATCTGTTGGGGCATAAACATTAATAATCGACAAATTCGTAGGTTTTTTATTAATTCTAAGGTATGCCAATCTTCCATTTATGGGTTTGAATTACATTATATTGTTCTTTTCTCTGCTTCTCACCAAAAAACCCGTTCCGTTTCTTCCCTGTTCATCCTCTCCCGAATACAACATTACATATCCATCATTGACTCTGAATTCACCTTGACCCCTCCATCTGGTTTCCTGCAGGGCAGCAATATCTATCCCACATCTGCTCAACTCGTCTGCCACCTCGTTTATCTTTCTAGTTCTCAAGAGTGTTCTTACATTACATGTGGCTATCTTTATTGGCTTATTTCTTCTTCTTTTCTTTTTTGTTTTATTTACATTGTCATTCCTATTCACATGCCTTATGTCGTTCATTCCTATTTCATGCTTTATCGTTTTTCTCATCCCACCCTCTTCTTCTGGAGCGTCTGCCTGGGAAGATGCAGACTCTTCTTCCTTCCTCTTATTCAGTTTTTTGTTGTTTGATCCAAGTTGCTTCTTAGCTTTAGATCTTTACCGTTTGCATCCCAAATGAATACTTGATCTTGTTTGAACATCATTTGGTAACCTACTTTGACTTTATCCCCGTTCTTGATAGCTTCTCTTGCAATTGCCCAGATCTCGTTTTGTATATATTTTTCCTTATTGGTCAGGTCTTTCTCTATGTACGTCCTTGTTCCTTTAAACTTATTTTTGTTTTCCATCACCTTTGCTTTCTAACCAAGGTCCTTCAACTTTGCCAAAACTACTCGGTTTTCAGTGGTTTTTCCCATCTTAAAGGCTTCCAAAACCGTTACCTTTGTACACTACAGGGTGGGATAACTGATCGATTTTAAAATATATATTTAGATTTTTGGCCACCAATCAGTACACTTATATGATAGATTAAGAGCACCATCTAGCGAAAGCGCAGTGAGCAAGAATGGCCAGGTAAAGTAAGGGTTTGTTACCTGGCAAACGAAGGGTTTGCCAGGTAAAGCAAGGGTATCCGTATAGGGTGTGTCAAAAGAAATCGAAAAACGCGAATAAATTTGTTCCCCGCGTGAATTTTTTCTCCATTTATGCACGAAGAGTTGCGCCGGGACCTACAGAATAACTGTGCAAAATTTGGTTCCGATCGGTCAAACGGTTTAGGAGTCTATAGGGAACATACATACATACATCCATTTTTATATATTGTCATGGTTTCTTTCCCATAAGAGTAGCTCTAGCATGGTTGGGTATCTTTTGGATGAAATGCTCAGGTCGCGATTATCACTTCTAACGCCATAAGTTATGAATAAGAACTTGCACCTGAAATTTTTAGATGCTTCATTAATGGACTGCTTTGCTTCATTTACTGAAAAATAATAAAAAGAATGTAACTACTTGTGCGAAAGGAAGGGTGATTAAAGATTGTATAAGGGACACAAGATGAATTGATTATTTTGGTATAGTAAGTTCATGATTTAAGTTTTAACATTAAATCAAATTGAAGTTTATTTGTTAAAAGTGTAGGGGATTGTTTAAAGCATTGGTGAATTTAAAGCGAGTGCGCGAATGATAAAGAGTTTTTGGGTGACCAGTAAAGAGGAGTGGAGCCACTTCCACGGTGACGTTAGGACGTGTTGAGAGTCTCGTTCCGTCCAGGAGATTAGGACGACGTATTTTTGTGACGTCCACGAGAATAGAAGGACGTATTTGAAAAGTTTTGGTTTCGTCCACCAAAGAGTGAGGTTTTCGTCCAAGTTGGGACGTGGATACGTATTTGAAAATTGGAAAAACGTAATTTTGATGAAAATTGGAATTTGGGGACGACATACAATTAAATGAAGAATTTGGAAATTATTCAAGTTAATGAATTTTGGTAGAGAAAATCAAGGAAGAAAATTGTTGAAATCGTTAAAATTGGAACCACTGAAAATTAGATATTTGGGAATAATGGATGGTTATAATTTCTGGAAAGATCAAAAATAAAAAGATTTATTTCAATTCAACTTACCTGAACGTTCACCGATTCAGCGGGCAATATTCGATCGATCGATAACACTCCTGGGAAGATTCGTATCGTGGTAGCTGATTTTATTTCAACGTATCACTGGTCACCTGTCACACGTCTTGCTTCGAGACTACAAAAACAGTTCGGTAAGCGTTCGTTTATTTGGTTAAACATTGAGTACGCGCGTGAATTTAAAAATTGGTTATTTTCGTAAACTTTTTAGGATTAGTTATTTTTCTTGTAAATTTGATTTAATTTAATGAAAATTTCACTTTTGTTCCTTTTTAATATCTTGTTTTATTAATAAATTACATTCCTGGTGTACAATAGTTACATTTCGTTTGATTTTAAAATACAGCAGGAAGCATAAGAAAATAAGGTGCAAAGAATAGCAAGTATTTTTGTCCGATATTTTTATTTGAACTGGTTTATCACGTTCAATTCGATTGAGCATGTATCTAGTAGAAAATCCACCTTTGACCCTGAAAAGTCTCATTTGCTGGTCGGGACAAAAAAAAATAAGTGTCATAGAAAAAGGTAGCATTTCATGGCAATATACCTTATATAGATGATCACGTATGCCTCTTCTAATTAAACCCGTTGTCACGCGTTTGTTGAATTTTGTTTGGTTGTCTAAGAACACCTTAAAAACCAAAGTCGGTAGAATCATCTATCTTCGCAGGTATCGGTAAACTCAGATAAATTATTCCATAAACAGATATTTTTGATTAGATATTTTTGTGACGATATTGAGGTAATTACTTCGTTGTAGCGATCGTTCTTTCTGAATCCCTTTTTGCTTGGTGACACGTCTTTTTATCACTTTCCTGACGCGACCATATCAGCAAAAACAACTCGCGTGGTAGTCAAGATGTCATCGTGCGCGGTATTTTACCATACCTTGTAGTTACCCGGGCGAACAGGCTCATGGGTTTCATTATACGTATTTGCAGAGAGTTCCGGGATCCCATTGTTCTTGTTCGGCTTTATAAAGCATATGTTCGATCGGTGTTGGAATATGCTTCTCAAGTTTGGTGCCCTTATTATGAGGTACACTCATCGCGAGTGGAGGGGGTGCAGAAACGATTTACAAGGCATATAGCGAGGAAATTGGATTATATCTCCCAAAGTAATACTGTCAGCAATAATAATAATTATATGAGTAGATGTGTGAGGTTCGGACTTGAGCCGCTCAGTATAAGACGAGATAGACATCGGGTACGGTTTATCGCGAATGTATTGGAAGGGAACATAATTTGCCCAAATATTTTGGAATTACTTTAGGTGAATGCGCGGGAAAGAGTAACTAGAGGCGTGCGTTTCTTTTATGTGCCGTTGCATCGTACAACGTATGGCATGAACGAACCTCTCAGTGCAATGATGACATTGTTTAATGAATGTTACCATGAATTTGATTTTCACTGCGGTAACAGGTAATTCAGGGGAACGATATCCGAACATGTTATGAAGTATGAAATGATTATGTATATTATATAACTCTTACAGGTGCTCTCTTTCTTTTCTTTATATTTATATTGAGTTTTTTGTGTACTGTGAGTTTTGTTACGATTTTTTCTGCTATCAACATTTGGGAGTTGTCCCGTAGTTGTAATGTACATATTAAACATACGAGGTCATCTATGTCAGCAAAATTGTGTTCTTATTGTAATAACTTCTTTATAGGGTCGTATTGCGACTCGTAGGGCGACGAGGATAAAATTTAAAACAAGAGAGGATTGTAAAATTTTTACTGTGAAGACGAGGATAAAGTTCAAAGTTTGATGATAAGCGATGATGATAGCGGCTTTAGAGATAGTTTTTAATTTTATTATTACTTGTTCAAGTTGATCTTGTTGCTTATGTGTCAACGGAATTTGGTTAGTATTGTGAATACTATTTATTTGAATATCTTTTGGAATTTTCCAAGAAAAATCAGCAAAGTCAATGGTTAAATTAAAAGCGGAGCAAAAATTAGTTCCTAATATTATTGAACTTTCGACCGAAGGTACCAAATAAAATTTTATATTTCGAGTTACATTTTTAATAGTCACGGCAAGGTAAATTTCTCCCGTTATTTTAGCAGAGGCACCATTTGCTACGTTAATATTTCTAACATTTGAATTATTGATAGGTAAAGAAAATTGATTTATCAAAGTAACACATTTTTTTCCTAATATTGAAACATTGCTGCCTGAATCAATCAGAGCCATAAATTTTTAATTACATACCTTAAGTTTTAAATATGGTCGATTATTATCAAAAGGTTTTTTTGAGAAGGTAGTTTTGACTTTCTATGTCCTTACTTTGTTAAAAAAAGAATTGATGGTTTGTAACCAATCTTTCCATTGTGAAGGATCACAGTTAAAGTTACGTGCAGGTAACTTTACTTTCGGGCGGAAGACGGTACAACGCGTCGGCCTCTTCCGCGACCACGAATTGGTCTGGTTGACCTGAATGGCCATGTCGGAGTTTGTGTTGCTCCGTATTCGCACACAGGGTTTAGAAATGTAGATTTCTCGACACTCTCGGCCTGTTCCCGGGTATCGAGATTCTCGTTTTTTGTAGTTACAGGTCGAGGTAATTTGGTTTTACAATTAGGGAAATCTTTCTTATAGATACCAGGGAATCCGCACCCATAACAAAAGGGTTTACTTTTCCTTTCTACACAAACGGGATAAATATGTCCAATTTTTTGACAATTCCAACATTTTAAATCTTTTTGAGTGTCGGGAGTAATTGATAAGGTCGAAGTACTTGGGATCGATGGATCCATACGTACTTGAGCCATTCGCTTCGATAAGTAATTTATTTTTGTACTTGGTCGTACCGAGTAAGTTAAAATTTGAACTTGCAATTCCTGAATTTTTTTACATTTTGATTTTAGATCCAATAGAGTATAATACTGTTGCAACACTACGTGAATAGCAAAGAAAGGGTTCAAATTTCGAATAATTTCTTTTACTATATTTTCCTCGGTAACAGGAATTTCAAATCTACTATATTATAATGATTCGATGTTGTCAATAAACGATAAAACATTTTCATTAGACTATTGAATTCGTTTGTGTATTTGTTGTAATAATTTATATTCATAATCGGAAGGTAAAAATTCAAGATTGAATAAATGAATGAATTCTTTCCACGAGTTGCATTTTAGTTTAGCGCTTCGGAAAAATGTGATACCGTCACCCGTAAATAGATCATGAGCGGAAGTGAATAATTTTTCTTCGGTAACTTGTCACGCTATTCGGTGGTATTCTATTCGTACCAAAAAACTCATTGGGTCCTCTTTTGAGATATGACCCGAAAATGTAATGTCCCATTTATAGATAGGTATATTTTTTACGGTTTTCACGTTTATTTTGGTGTTAGTTATGTTTTCCGGTTTATCACTATTTATTTTATTTAAAAAGGTCACGGTTTCCGTTTCCATGTTACTAATATCGGTTTCATAAGCGTCCAATTCTTCTCTATTTTTGGCTTCGGCTTCTTTCTTCATCACCGATAATCGTTGGTCGGCATTCAACAATCGCGCTTTTATTTCGTCAATGTTATTTGCTGTTATGCCGTTTTAAATTTTAGTTACTAAATCCGTGAGAGTTTCATCTAATTAATCCGTATTAATTATCCACGTAAACGGTAAACTATTTATTGGTATGAATTGTTCCATTAAATATATTAATAGTTGCTCATTTGCTAACTTTGTTACGTGAGGTTCCGCGTTTCGACTTAGTATTTCGAACTTAAGTTCGCTATTAGTTAAATAAGTTCGATCCATTTTAACCGTTGATCGGGGAGATCAACAGTAGATTCAATACACATTATGAAACAAATTACAGAGAAAGCATACGAACATGATATAGAGTTGCATCTGCTGTTTGTGGATTTTAAACAAGCGTTAGACACCGTAATAAGAGAGAAGCTGTATGAAACAATGCATAGACTGAACATACCAGCAAAGCTAATACGGCTGATACATATGACAATGAGAAAATCAAGTGCCACAATAAAGTTTGGTGGGAATGAGACAAAAATATTTGAAATTAAGAGTGGAGTGAGATAGGGTGACCCGCTGTCGGCTACGTTGTTCAACCTGGTAATAGAAAACATCATAAGAGAATCGAATAGCGAGGGAACGATAGCAACAAGAAAATTGATTCAAGTACTCCAAGATATAGCAACTCAAGCAGCAAATAAAGGGCTGAAGGAGAACATATACAAGACAAAGTATATGAAATTTAAGAAAAAAGACAGCACAAGACAAAGAATCGATTTAAGAATTGAGAATCACGTATTTGAAGAGATGGAGAAGTTTAAGTACCTGGGTGTAGAACTAAATAAGACCAATGATAGAAGGGAAGAGATAAAAGAAAAAATGGCTACAGTTACCTATCCCTTGCCGATCAAATCATAATTTCTTCTGCTACACACTAAAGAACATAGTTAATTTAACAAATTGTAAAAGTATTTTCTATGAACAGGGGCCAAACTTTTGAATAAATCGAATTTGAAGTTAGCAAATTTACATGTAAAATCTAACGAGATTCCCGCGCGTCGTCATTTTGTTGACGGTACGCGTGGAACGAATGACCCTAACACTTAGAAAATTTCGCACCGGCAAATGCAGCTGCTCTCGTACATGTAACATCGATTTATTTTTTGTTTTATTCGATATTTTGGGGGTGAAACGTAATAGTTTACTGCCCCATACCGCAACTATACTTTTTAATGCTATTTCAAGGGTCTCTAAGCTCCCGGTTTCCTTCATGCCGGTTTTCTTGATGGGTGGCGCCTTCTCGTATGTTTAGCCTAGTAACCAGAGTCAAAACCGCCCTGGAGGGGTGCAGAGCGGAGTGGCGCCCCAGAAGGGTAGGGTTTGACGATGGATAACCCTCCTTATCGAATGCACACCCCAAAAATCGAAGAAAAAAAATAAATTCTTTCACTTTTTCGGCAATACACGGGTTATTTTCCATTTTTTTGATCATATTTATTACTAGTATCTACTAATCACACCCCCACCTATCCGAATTTCAATGAAAAATTCAAATCGGAGCGAAAAAATTTCACTCGATCTAAAGGGAACGTCATGCATTTTATCGTGTCTGCCTGGGGGCGCGGCCTATTCAATGCTAATTTCCCTACTTTTAAAAAGTCGATATTTTTGTTGTTTTCAACGGATTCATGCAAAATATTATTTCTATAGACTAAAATAAGCCTGTTCTTTAGTGTGTAGCTGAAGAAATTTTTCTTCAGCCGGCAAGGGTTACATAACTCAAAGCTTAACTTGGTTATATTTTTAAAAAGATAATTTAGTTACGAATAGAATGATGGTTGGTTACTCTGTAATCTTAATTTTTTCTTATTACTCAGAAATTACTTTCGAAAGCGTAAATATTTTTTTCTCCAACATACAGCGAAAACGTCATTTTTTTGTCTATTTTTAGATTCGAAAGTTAGCATTTCTCGTAGGATGTAAATTATCAATGTAATTTGATATACTCTGTGATAAAAAAAAGTGTAACTTGATATACTTCCGTAACCAGAAAGTTCACTTTCTGGATACATAGATCTTTCCTGACGCCGACGGCATTTTGGCTCTTTGTCATTATATATAGTTTGCTTTGTCATGTCTCTTGTGCATTACTTTGTATGAATCCCCGATGCATGTCTGCATTATCGTCTAGCTGTTATCTTTCACGAGCTTTGCATTCTTACACGCCTACACGCACGTGTGCGGTATTTATTTATACTTTCGTTTGAATAATCATTTCGTTTCGCATTTTTAATTTGTAATAACAAATATTTTAAGTTTTACATTTAACTTAATGGTTATCCTTTGATATTTTGTGGTACATTTTCCTTTTTTTATTCGTTTAGGACTTTATCCTGGAGAAAAAATAGCATACGTAAGTACAAAGATAAAAAATATGTGAGATGTTATAATTCAGGTACAACATTTAATGCAAAAATATCTTTTATAAAATGAATGTGATCAGCTATGGAGGTGTAAAGTCCATATCGGTTTTCATCACACTGCCAGCGGGTTGCCAGAACAGGAAACAAACTAGTGATCCCTCTTGCGTAATACCGTAACTCATAATCATTCATTTTTGGAAAGACTAAAGTACCGCCAGTACCGGTTTGGCATGCTGATAAATCTGTAAAACTACAACGATTAATAAATTTTAAAACCAAAACTATTATCTTTCTAACCACTTCGATTCAAATATCCTCCGCAAATTTTTTTTTGTGATAAATAATTTCTAAAATAACCGGAAACGGCTTCTAAACATTTATCGTAAGGTACGTATGGAACAGCAACATCTTTTAACAGTTCCGATTGTCCGCTTGAGCCATCTAACCAATACCATCCTGTAACCTGTACAAATTTTAGTATCATCTTATATTTATAATTGTTTTACTTACAATTCCATTAGTACTCAAGTAAGATTGGACATCTTCAGTTTGCAAATTTATACAAACAGGTTGAACATTTGCTGATAACTGGAACGGCGTTGAAAGTATTATTAATGAAATGTCTGATTCAAAATGATTAGTGAATCCTCTGTATTTTTCAGGAACATGAATAGCATGTACATCAGAATATTGAGCATTTAAATCTCTTTCGTCAGTGTAATTGCCATAATACTTTCCAGCCGCAATGATATAATTTTCCTTTGGCAAGATACCGCCATCAAAAGGACTGGTGAAACAATGGGCAGCTAAAAGTAATAATTAAAAAATATTATTGTTAATTAAACGTAACTTGGAAATCAAGATACCAGATAATACAATGCCGTGCTTTATAATGGAACCTCCGCAGATTAGTTCTTTCTTTTCGTTATATACAGCAACATGCCAAGGATAATCACTTTGGATGAACTCAGTACCATTAACAATGTCAGCGACTCCTTTCAGTCGTTTTTTACCACAAACTGAAATGATTACATAACTACATTTTCTTTTAATAAAGTCCCGATAACAGCATTTTATCAGTAGTAAATAGGATAATTATATTTTATGTTATTCTATCATTTATGTAGTAAAATGAGACGGTCGTCAGCATAAGCGGTTAAGTGCGTTGCTGCTAATGCTGAATACCTGGTTCAAATCCGGGATCAGTAAAACTTTATTCTGACCGTCTCCCCTCGGAAGGCAATGGCAAACCACCGAGGTGTAATCTGTCTGATACAGCCTCTCTGAAGACGAAGTGTATACACTTCCCGCGATTCGGAGCGCGCGTTAAGCTGTTGTACATAACCACCTACATAACCCTATGTATGTGGTAATACTTCGAATGCACAACACATGCATAGGAGAGGGGTCGCCAACGTCTGGAATCAGGCACAGCGCTCCAAGAAGAAGAAGTAAAATGTTGGAGTATCAACTTGAAGTAGAACAGCTGTACCTATGTACATATGTGCACCAACGTACATCTATTTATACGACATTCAAAGTTGCGAACAACAGCTAAAAAGTAAAAATCTGCCACTATGAGTGCCACCTGTGTCAAAACTTGGAAATATAAACATTGGTTAACCTGGACTATTTTACAGGATATTTAGTCCTTACAAGATTGCCTATATTTGTCAAAATATGATCGTTTCGACGAATCAGCGTGCGCTATTTTACATTGTACATTATACGGATACAACTCATGCACCGTCGAATTATACCCACAGATACAGTGAGCCCTAGATAAATATCCAGTTACATTGAAACCCACGGGAATATCCAACTATATTGAAACCCTAGGTCAATATTGGATATTTGTAGGGGGTCGTACAATAATTCATACGTGGCGAACGCACTCGCACCCTTTGCCAAGCGGTTAAAATTCCCAGCTGTAAACTGCCTTTGCATTAATTATATGCTTCTCTGTGATTGGTCAGAAAGTCGTTGTAGTTTGGTAACTTTTTGTCACCATAACCTTGAATCTAAAAATATTAGCTCTGCCATTGGTCACATTCGTTGCGGTTTAGTGACTTTTCAGTCGCCATTATCTCTTTAACATACTTTTCTAGTAACTACAAAATTTTAAAGTAACCCATTGGTCGATAAATTGATGGTAGGGTGAAATATACCGACAAAGCACCCCTAAATTTGGCCTTCGCACGCTTGTTGTTTCAGGTGTACGTTAGATAATGCAACAAGTGTTTTTTGTGTGTAGTGAATAAATTTATAATTGTTTTAAACTTGTTTTTAAATAAGGTTTTTCGTTTTTCTGAAACCTTTTTCCTGAAATCTTTCAATACTGGTAAAATTAGTATTATAAATTTGAAACTTGAAATTAAAACACAAATCCTTCCGATCATATTTTATAACTATTGGAAAGAGTGAGTATAAACAAACTTCTTTTATTCAGAACAGATTGGCAGGTATATTAACCTATGTACTGTTGTGACCCGTTTGAGTGGTAGGAGAGATGTAATTGAAAGCCAGTACAAAAGTAACACAATTTAGCGAGGTTCAAAATTGTTTTATTGTTTAAATTTAGTTATTGTTCACGTTTATTATTTTGATTGTTTAATTATAAGGCATGTAGTTTAAGTGTTGCAACAAAATGCGTAGGCTAAAGACGTGCAAGGAAAACAAACAGGAAAATTAAGGATCTCAAAATGGGAACAAAACAGAAACAAAATGGTATTCGTAACGGGGAGTAACGACGGGAATACAAGTTAGTTAGAATAAATTACTCATTGAAAAAGGACGTGTCGAATTCGCGACCTAAACAAAGAGTCAAAATTAAATTGTTCTTTGAACATCAACGTGTCGAGTTCGCGACCTAACTACAAGTTAATTTGAAATAATATCAGCGATTATCAATTGCTGGAATACGGGACATTGGCTACATAGAAGTGAGGGTGTATCGATCACCGAGCAAATTTTACCGACAATTAAGTCGAGACGGGCGTATAGCCAAGGAGCTACTACTACATCCCATATCAAGGGATCGGTACGGTTGTGTCCTCCAAGGAACCAGCAGAGATAGAATAGCATTTGGACTGGGATCGGGTTAAGCCAGGCGCCTAACAAGAGAAGGCGACCAATTTTGACCAGGAGAGTTCCAGTACCAAAGTGTTGTGCGACGATAGCTACGTTTAGCCAAAAGGTCATAATGTTAGCTAGTGAATTCTAATTTTAAGTTTGTTGTTTGATTTATTTGTTTGTGTGTTATTGTTATTGTTTCTTGTTTATTCATGTGTTGTTATTTATTAAATTTGTTAACTGAACCAAATTGTTGTTTTCTTTTGTGCTGATCCTTATTGATAGTTGTTGCCGTGAGATAAGCCAATTGAAAAAAGATTAATCCTGAGATAAGAGTTTTGCTAAGGTAAGTGCAGACGTTTGTTGTTCTTTGTCTCCTTAGAGTTATTAAGAGAGAACAAGACATAACAGTACATACCTATATAAGTAGATACCAAGTTGTGATTAGAAAGTAGATATTCTTTGTGCATACCAATTCTAAATTGGGAACAAGAAGATAATACGTAAATTAACCATTTTTATGAAGCTTTAACTCAAAACGGAAGGATGTATATTAATTAAATCGGGCCCCAAATTGAATAAAACTAATTCAGAAATGTCAGATTTATAAATAATGATAAATGAAGCCAGGGTACACGAACTGAAGGCTGCATGGCATCCGGGAGAAGAACGGACGTCCCTAGCGTTGCCTCAGGGTCGGTATCGCTGGCAAAACAAACTTCAAACACAAAACATGATAGAAACCAAAATAGAGGAAAAATTTACGGTACAGAGGCTAGGATCCTCAGTACTGCTCAGGGAAGGTGGTGTCAGAATACACCCTTCCGATCATCAACCAGCGGCTACTCGGCAAACACGGTAGACGCCCAGGCCATTTTGCCAAATAGAGCTAAAGATAAATATAGAAAATAGCGAAACCGGCCAACGTTAGACCAAAGATGCCAAGACAAGACAGCAAATGCAAAATGGAAAACAAACACCAACCCGAGCGCAAGAAACAGGCCAAACTGAGATGTCGAACAATGAGGGGGCAGAAGAAGAAGAGGTGGAAGAGGAAGCAGAACTCCTAACAGAAGTGGTTAGCGCAGCCATAAACAAAAATACAAAAGCGAAAGCGAAAAGAGCAAATAGAAGAAACAACACAGGAGCTAGATAGAAAAGACCAACCCAACGCCATATACGTGAAAAGGTGCCCAGCTAGGTTAGAAACCAGGTAGCTACGCCAAAGCACTGGAAAAGTTGACGACTACTGTGGGAAACGACATACCGAGAGACGGGTTTAAAACCATCCGGAAAATGAGAGGGGAAGACTTGTAAATATAAATGCCACCCAGGCAGAGTGTGGCAAAGATAATTGAAAACCTATCGGCGAGAGCTGGAGAACTACAGCTAAAGATAAAGTCAACAAATGTAGCAATCGTGATTTGCGACATGGACGAGTCCAAGGCGGAAGAAAATATCGCTGAACGTATTAGCAAAATAACAGACCAGCAAGACATTAAAATTAAATACATTTTTGTGATTTCGGGGGAGGAGCAAGTATTAACTTGCACGCACTTAGGCCACTCTACCGGATCCATTGTACTGCCTCCAGTTTGTTGCTCACCCCTAGCGTGACCCACAATGCTGACACCGCTAAGTATAACCGCAGCCGTTAGGCGGTCTCTCGGCCTCACCACCTGACCAGAACTCCCCAACAAGGGCCGGCACTACGAACCAGGGACGTCCACTCGATGACCGAGCTCTGAGAAGTCTCGTGATTCGCACCCCACTAATGATAGGTGCAGTCGATGGGTGGCCTCTGAACCAGGCCACCCAGCCCGAAGCCTCACCAAAGTCAATCATTGCGTAGTCGATGGGGGGTAGGGATGATTTTTATTACCCCGTTTGACATATGAGATCAGGTCAAATCAGGGGGATGGCCAGCTTAACGTGCCCTCCGACGCACGGAGACGGTCATTGAAGGAAAGAAAGTCCGAAAGAAAATTGACTCTTCCAGGACTCGAACCAATACCTTTAGCTTCAATAGTCGATTGCTCTAACTACCGACATAATGCCGGCATTTAACAACACCTAGGTGACCCATGCAGAAATAAACGAAGTGCGGAACAAATGCAAAAATATCAGAGTCGGGTGGGTGAACAATTGCAGAGTCAGGGAGTACGTGGAGGTCTTACGGTCCTACAAATTCAATGGAACCGGCCACTACGCCCGAAACTGCTGGAGCACGGACAGTGCAGACGCATGTGCGAACTGCGGGACGGCCGGGCACAGAGCCAAGAATATGACAAATAAAAGCACCGCCCAATATGTAACAATGCAGGCTACCGCATGAGAATATACATTTGCTAGAAAACACAAAAAATGGCTAAGCATGCCAAACCAAGGAAAGAAAAGGAACTATAGGAGACCACTAAAGTGCGGGGATAACCCCTAGTTCTAGATAGAGGAAAGTTCGGAAAACAGTGCCACTTACGAAAAGTTTGCGGTTTTTTGATATGATCACCACCAACTTAAAGAAAATAGTAGACAAAGCTAACTTGGCTTCAAAGGCAGATACAAACAGTATATTTTCCAGCGGAAAAACCTTGCAGGACGGTGAAGCCAATGCCTGAAGGCCATAAACCACGTTCTGTCAAGTCTCCAAAAGGGGTGGGTTTTAGTTGGTAAAATTCCAACATTACCACACAATTCATCTGGGTCGTGTCATTTGAAAAGTTCCTCCTCCCCAAGGAAATGATGATAAAAAAAACCTGCAAAAAACTGACCAAGACTAAGTCGGACTGCCATATAATGCCGACCCTTGCAATGATAAAGGAACTTGAGAACCCAAAGAATTCACAAAAACTAGGAAGAATGAATGGGTTAGTATATGAAATTAGGCGATACAAAAGGAGGAGACTTCACACAATTGTACTCCGGGGGATATAACCATGGCAGAAACTGGGTCGCCTTCGTAATACGACAATACATGAAGGAAAAAGTAATGCAATTCGAACCAATGGGCGGAAGACTTGCATATGTAAGAATAAGAGGGGAAAAGGTAAATCTGCCAATGAAAGTTATTTATTAATATAGAAAAAACAAAAAAAAATCAAAACATTACCAAATGTAAATAATCTTGCAAATTGGTGGGGAATATGCAGGATCAAGAAGAAGAAGAGTATTGACAGAGAGGTTGAAGATATAGAAAGAAATCATAGTAATCCCAGTGAATTTACGTGAACAGAAACAAACTAATACATAGTAACAAGAGGAATGAAGGATGCGGAAGAAAATATAAAGCATAATGAAGAAGAAATGAAAAAACATATGGAAGTAATATTTCGAAAACCTATTAAACGAAGATTCAGAAACGTACGTGATAACAGTGAACGGAAAGGTGATGAAGATGTAAGCGAGCGAATGAATGTCGAACCAAACTATGATGAATTTAGAAAACCAGTAAACAAAATGAAGAATAACAAAACACCCACACCCGACAACATAGATTGTGAACTCGTAAAGATGGGTGTATGCATGTGATGTGCGTTCCAAGTGTTTTCACATACATAGAGGACCTACTTGTTTAACATGGGCTCCGAACCACGGGAAGTGTAATACACTTCATGTTGAGATGGGCGCTCATGGCAAATTACCTCGGTGGTTGGCCATTGCCTTCCGAGGAGAGACGGCCAGAATAAAGTTCTTACCCTGCCCGGATTCGATCCGAGCGTTTCGCATTAGCAGTAGACGCACTTAACTGACATATCTATGACCATCTCTACAACTATACTCTATCAACAAAGATAGAGTAATGGCAGGGAATAGAGCGTACCATCCCATATAAGGATCCTTAAAGAACCGGTTAATTAGTAAGAACACAAAAATTAATATGTACAAAACACTGATAAGACCGGTTGCGGAGTATGGGACAGAGATAATGTGCCTGACAAAACTGAAAGAGGAAACACTGAAAATCTTCGAACGAAGAATAATACGAAGAATACTCGGCTTGATTACAATCGGAGAACAATGCAGAAGCAGGACTAACAACGAAGTACAAAGGGAATGGTATGGGGAGACATAGTGAAACACGTTATGTTAATGAGGTTGGGCTGGCTTCTACATACACAGAGAGCTCATGAAACCAGTGAGATTTTTAAGCCTAATGATATGGAATCTGGCCAATGAGAGACCAAGAGGAAGACCCAGGAAAATATGGAAGAACGAAGTGTTAAACGACCTACAAAACATGGGGATACATGACGTGAAGAAAAGAGTTCTAAATAGAATTCAATGGAGGAAAGTGGTGGAGGAAACGAAGACACACGAAGGTTTATAAGAGAGAAGAAATAAGAAAACAAGGAGACTAATCCACCTCAGGAAAGGGATTTGTGAGAATCAACGGATGCGGCACTGTTCTCGTAGTTTTAAATATTTATATGTAACTCGCTTCATATAATTATGTAAAACAAAGGTCGTTTGTAATCGAAACACGTCACTAATAAATATTTAAAACTACGAGAAGAGTGCAATGTTTTAATATATTAATTTAAAAATTTAATGCAAATTCGCTTACCTGGAACGCAATGTAATATTGGATAATCCCAGCTACCATCTTTACATAACCGCGTTCGATTTTGTTGTAGTCCTCGTTCTTCATAGAATGGCTCACATGATATCTCTGCTATTGTATTTTGGACTGGATTCAAGCACGTGCTTAAGTATTCTCCATTTAGTTTACACTTTATTTTAGTTGATTTGCTCGACGTTAGTGAGCTACATGTACCTAAGGTGAATAGAAATAGTATGTACATATATTATGATAGAAAATCGTTGTGAACCATTATATGTAAACTAAATAGAAGTACCATATAAATCCAGGTTCTTGCCAATTATTCACTATAGAAAGAATTCAGATAATCGGGGATTATCCGGTGCCGAATTTTGGAGTTAGACGGCGTGTGTTAGCCAAACGAATAATTCATAATAATATGTAGTAGATAATTTTGCGCTATACAAAAAGAGTGCTTATTGTATTTAACTCTTAATTTCTTAGTTTTCCAGGTACTTGAGAAAAATAACCAACAGCGTCGCGTTCTATTTGTCTGATTTAAGCAACTTTACATATAGGGTAATTTTTCGAAGCAAAATGAGGTCCACATATAGAAACTTAAACCAAAGCGATTCTTGGGTTTTGCAACCTATAAAGACCAATTTTGGCGGTTAACCCATTAAATTAGTCTAATATGAAATCGAATAGAGCTGAACAAATCAAATAGAAATCACGGGATGAAATTAAATATGTAAGGCCATGTATTTAAGTGCAATTCTGTAACGACCTCGAATTTCAATTGTATTACGAGAGTATTAATGCAATACTTTATCCAAAATGTGATAGAAGTCAGTCTTTACGATTTACTGATATTACGATTAGATTTGTTCACTTCTATTCCAGTTTTTAAATGTTAGCGAATAGGTCTTATTAGGCCTAAACGTCGTATATCACAATGTGATGTTATGTTATTTTAGCAGAAAACAAATTTTCTACTATAATATTGGTGGATTTAGTTACTTTATAAACTAACCAGTTGGTATATAATTTGATGTAACCCACTAGAAATAATTCCGATTCTGCGATTTACAATTTACATTTTATTTTACATTAATAATTAAATATACATACGTGTGCATATTCCTACAGCAGGAATCCATTTTCCTTTATCTGTACAAAATAAGTGCTGTACATCTGCTTCGTATCCGATGTCGCAGTTCAAAAATATCAAACTGTACTTAGGTATATAATTTCCAGGTTCATATTTAATAGTTTTGACAGGTAAACTGTAATTACCATTCTGTGGAAAATTCGGAAGGCGACAGCTGTCTCTAGAAATAGTTTATATTATTGACAATACCATGGAATACATATTACTATGAGGAGGTCGGATCGTCCCTCGTCAATAGCAATTCTTATCTTCTTTTAACTAATAACGGAATTTCCGTTGTTTCAAAAATTGAAATATTAAATAAATTAACTCCTGCCTCGGCTAAACCCTTTTGCACTTGCATAAGACCTCTTACCTGCAGTGTGGATTCAGGAGAAATTTCCTCCTTTACTTAACTTGTGAACTCAATAATCGAGAATACAAAGACTTTCAAATAATGATCCGAACTTCAACAAAATGTAATATATTTTAATAATCAAATCAATTAATAAACACATAAATAGAAATGATCAATGTTTTTAATTATTACTACCCACAAATTAATACTAAAAATAACGTTTATTATTCTGTCGCACTATTCGAAATTTACCGCGCATCGTATACGATAAATATAGTTTTTTAATTGTTCGCTTACCCCAAGGTTGGTAATTTTCAACATTTATCTTCGTCAGCTATTACAGTTGACCTCGTTTTCTCCAGCTACAGGTGCATCTCAATCCAATTTTACTGGTTGAAATCTTCACAAATCGTTGCACTTTTTCACTAAGTTTACATCTGGTAAGTAAATTTTACCTTTATTTTTATAATTTGCACATGTAATAATGTGTCTAACCACCTTTTTTATTGTTCAGGTTCCTAAAATTTGCACCTTTGCAAATTTCTCATTACTTAAATCGGGAGACCAAATTGACACATCTTCCCGTCTTTAGCATTCTTGGAGGAACTCCCTTGTTATTTTTTTATCTCCCTGGATCCCAAAATATTACATACTTGATCAACAATCTCGATGTGTAAGTATTTTATTTTCATAACTGTCACGTGTCACTTTCCTAATGTTTATTGTTCTTGTTTTTAGGTTTAACCACTTTCGACTTCCGACCCGATTGTTCAAATTCGAAGCAGCCCATCATCACGTTTACCGAGATTTAACTTTTATGTTCGTACGACATCATATTCACAACTACTAACTAACATTTTAAAACTAAACAAATTACAATTTTTAAAATTCTTACAATTAATTCATTTTAACAATTTTATGGGGATCTTATTTGGTTTTGTTTACATTTGATTTAAAAACCTTTGTATTTTTTGTATTTTACTTTATACCAAATGTATTTTTCTTAACCGATTTGAATTAAATTTTGTTTGCTATTCTTTTGGATACGAAATCTTATGCATGTTTGCAGTTCTTTTTCATTAACGATTCAGTAAATTGCCATTGACGTACCGATCCCTGTGGAGCATAGCAATATATACATAAATATATGGGATATCGGGTTTCTGGACAGAATAAATAAAACAATTGTTAACCTGTGAAGACAGGTTATCATAAACTGGCTAAGATGTCCAATCGGAAGGCATTCCTCCTCCGTTGTCGTGCTGAGGGCGTGTTCCCTAGGTTTATACAGCAAAGGCTGAGCTGTTTGTTTAGCGAGTTGATTCCGTGCAGGGCGATTATAAAAGAAACGGATGCCTTCTTTCGAAGATTTAAGAAGAAGATCCTGGACCTTCACATCAAGGCTTCCATAGCGGGTGAGACGCGATTGATTGAAAAACTGGGCGAATTGAACGGTGAGCTGAGACGACTGTTACCTCGGGCGGATGCTGAGCGGTTCGTTGAGAATCAGCGTAGATCCCATCAAAGATGGTTTATCGGAATACGTGGAGACATGTGTAAAAAGTTCGATGCTCTTGTAAAAAGCCAGCGGGACGTCAACACGCTGGGAAATAATAAATGGGTAAAAAACCTTTCTTCGGTTGTTGTACCTGATAATGTGGCACGAACTCTATCGTTGGGCCCTAAATTTGGAATAGTTCCATCACTTAAGTCCTTCCCCATGCACAAATTCTTGGCTGAAGTAGAAAGCTCTATAGGTAGCCTCACGGTCTCAAATCCCGAGAAAGAGAAACTAAGAGGTAAAATAGTAAACGTTATCCAGAATTTTTGCAATAAAAAAGATGATAAATGTTCAGTTGACAGGCAGATATGGAGTGCAAGAAAGTTTATCAAAGACCATCCTGAACTAATGATAACTAGAGCTGATAAAGGCAACCTCACGGTGATTATGAACATGGATGAATATCGGGAAAAGATGCATGGATTGTTAGATGATCCCATTACCTACAAAAAGCTAAAAAGGAATCCCACATCAGCCACACAAAACAGGTTTAATGAAGCCATAAAAAGACTACATGACGATGAGTACATAGATCTTAACACCAAAAGGAAGCTTACGACATACAACGCACAATTTCCTAGAGCATATGGATTGCCCAAGGCTCATAAGGTTGGCGCCCCGCTTAGACCAATCATAAGTTGCTTGAACTCTCCTTCGGTGCCGCTTGCGAGGTTTTTGGTCGACATCCTTAAGAATGTCACCCCCTCACTACCTTTCATAGTGAAGAATACTGGGGGGGGCCAAGAACGTGATTATGAGTGGTAAGATCCCGGTGGGCTATGTTTTGGTCTCATTTGATGTGTGCTCCCTGTTCACTAATGTGTCTAAGGAGTCTACGTTGGCGGCTATGGAGAACAACTGGGACTTGATAAGACCATTCACGAGCATCCCGATGGCCCGATTTTTGCAGTTGGTCTCGCTGATTTTTGATAATAGCTACTTCGCATATGAGCAGGTGTTTTACTCCCAACTAATTGGTAGTGCGATGGGAGACCCTTGTTCGCCAATTTTTGCCTCTTTCGTAATGAATGATTTGTTGATAAATTTTTATGGATCGATCAGCTTCGAGATCCCATTTTTGCTCATCTATGTAGACGATATCCTCACAGCTGTGCCCGAAAACAAAATAGATTATTGCTTGAAGATATTGAATGAATATGATAGCCGTATTAAATTCACTCATGAGAAAGAATTGGATAATAACATCTCGTTCCTTGATCTGTCCATTACTCGATCCGAAGATGGAACGCTGTCCACAGATTGGTATAGGAAACCTACGTCAACGGATCGAATATTAAGTTTTTACTCCTCCCACCCTTTAAACCAGAAAGTAGCATTGGTTAAAACCATGTTGCACAGAATAAAAACATGTGTTTCTAACGATCTTCTCGATTAACGGGTTCAAGAACTTAGAACAATGTTCATTATGAATTGCTACCCCACCCGTTTACTGGACCGCATTCTCTTGGACTACGGGTCACCCCCTACATAGAAAGTGACCAAAAATGATGATGACAACACACCTATCAAGAAATACATGAAAATAACGTATCATCCATGGCTCGCTGAAAGGATGAAACAGCTTTTTTATGCGGTGGTTGATCCGACACAGTTTCAACTGGCATTTCATAACCCCTTCACACTGGGTAGAATCCTGTTCACGGCTACTAAAGATAAAATACCTAAGTTAGAGCAGAGTAATGTTGTATACAGAGTCAAGTGCCAATGTAATGCTTTTTATGTGGGACAAACGAAACAACTGTTGAACAAGAGACTGAACCAACACAGAAGTGACATACGTAGGGGAGGGGGGACCACTACAGGGCTCTCTGAACATTCATTGGGGTGTATGCATGGTTTCCTTTCGGATGATGTCGAGGTGTTAGACATGGAGAGTAACTGGCACAAGAGGTTATTTCTGGAAGCAGCTCACATTATGACCACGGAAAACAATATAAACAAAATGACTGATTTTAACAATATAAATAGTGGGTACAAGAACATTTTAAACAATTTCGTTGACAAGATTGGTGGTATCACTTGAACAACCTCGGATGTCGTGCGTGAAGTTTAAATAGAATTTAAAACTGAGTGGTGTGCGTATGTCAGTCTAATCGCTGTCAACGGTATCAGTTTTCTTATCTGTTTTAGTTTATGCATGTTATTGTGAAAATTTGACTGTATTTTAATATTATACATAACATTTTTATTTACTTGTGACACCAGTGCAGGCCCCTTCATTTTATTGTAAACAATTCCACCTATGTTTTTTAAGGTATGTCTTATGCTGATCCTTGTGACTATGTATTCTCACGTTTTATGTTTTATATTATAGTTCTGAAGATGGCTTTCATTTTGAGGCCGAAACGTAAACTTTAAAAACAATTGTTTTATTTATTCTGTCCACAAACCCGATATCCCATATATTAATAATTATTTGGACGTGAATTACTACTATATATACATAAATGTAGTATAATCAAATAAATTACATTGGCGACTATGCGATATTGTTTAATCTTTAATAACAATACAAACAATGCCATTTTGCACGGCACGGAATCTCTAAGCAAGATCGGCTAACTATGTTAGTGACGACCGACGCGACGCGTCGTCACAGATTGAATAAGTAATTCAAATTTATTAGAATTCCATTATTTAATTACAACGAACAGAACCGCTTTTGGAAAAATCTAACAGAAAACGACATCCTAAGGATCGTAATTGCGTAAAAAAACACTACTATTTTATTTTAGCTGTATCCTGGGGTAGTTTTTCATTTGCGGCCGGTGGCTGGTATCGTATATTGGGTTCTAGGACTTCTCGGCGTAGCCCTTTAGGCGTACACATGATTCGGCGCCGCCGTTTCGGCGCGAGGCTAATTCGGCGCGAGCCCATTTAGACGCGACCTTATTCGGCGCGAACCCAATTTGACGTGACCCGATTCGGCGCAAGACCAATTCCGAGCAAGGACAATTCGGCGGAAAATGATTTTCCGATTCATTTTAAAGTATGCAATTAATGTATGGTGTCTCACAAAAATTGGTCCATAGCTTTTTGTACCAACCAATACAAATCAATGAATTTAACGTTAGTTTCCCCGGTTAGAAGTATCAATCTAGGAAACTCTGCTTCTACGAGCACAACAGTTTCTTTATTGATAAATATGAAAGCAAATTTGAAAAATTAATTTTGAATTATTGCTTAGATTTATAGGCATTGTTTACTTGTTTACTGTCATTAGTTTTCTTCATACTTTACCTAAAATTAATTCTCTGTGTAACGAATTTTTTGCCCTTTAAATTCGTTCGCAATAATTATTTAATTGGCACTTCTCGCTCTATCTAGCGGTCGAACTGGGAAGAGCGATTGGGATAAGAAAAAGCATTTGAATCGGCGCAAAAGACGGACTCGGGTCAGGGCTGTCGAGCCGAAAGGTTGTGTTTTTCGAGTGCATCGATGAAGTGATAGTGGAACCAAGTTTGATTTGGAAGATCAATCACCCACGGTAGTTTGGGGATCCAGTTGGTTTTCGCTGCAATCGATTCTCGAGCACCGAGGCTCCTTCCGTTCCGAAATTTTTGGGGTTTTAACGCAGATTTCTGGGGTGCAGACCTGATCAGGAGTCGCAGGTATTTCGTATCATTTCTCTTTTGTGTTATGGTATTAATTATTATTTTTTTAATTGTTTTAACATTTTGGTTTCTCGTTTGCTTTACATTTTTGATCATCAAATGGTTGCCATGATTACGATTAGTTTGCAGGTTTTGCATTTCTGCGTCGATATGATAAACGGCAATCTTATCTTTCACGCCCGCCTGCGTTTAAATTTTATGTTTGTAAAATTATTAATTATTAATTATAATGTTTTATTTAATGAATTTAGACGACGCGACGTATTATTTTAACCAGGTACCATCGAGTAGAGTTAGCTTGTTAGGAAGGCCAGGAGATTCCGAAGTGGTCGACATAAGTTCAAATCTCGTATTTGAAATTTTATGTTCGATATTTTTTTTGTGTTTATTTTTGGTTTTATGTTTTTTTAAGAAGGCAGCGATGTGCGACCAACGTACAGGGTGTTGCATTTCATCGGGGTTACTTCCACTTGATTTTGTTGTTGGAAGTTCGATTGGTTCCACCGTTTGTGGGATTTATTAAATGACCACTCGAACGTTCTGGTTCTGGTCGGCTAATGCAATTTCCATCCGACATCGCTTATGTCATCGCCTTCCGGCAACGAACATCTAATTGCTGATTTAATTTTTGTTGTGTTAGCAAAGCTGTTTCCTTGATTTTCTTCGGGGCGTTCATTTGACACGACCCACGGCCTTGCTGCCGCTATAACGAGCTGGCTTATACCTACCATCAAGGCCCCACGCAAATAAAAGTAGAATTTATTTTCTATTTCTATAATCCACGTCTGCGAACGTCAGATTAGATAACCTCTAATCATGTCGAACAAAATAGGAAAACCTGCGACTTAACGATAATTACGGCCAAAAACGTTCTAATCAAAACTGCAAGGCAAAAGAAAAACCTAAATAATAAAACATAAAAAAATACGACTCAGCCAAGGGTGAATTCAAACAAAGCGAACTCCAGGTAGACGGAGCAAAATTTGTCCTACTCGATCCATGCATACCACTGTGGAACAATTAAGTAACAAAAAGGTTACTCACCAATCCGAACGGAAACCAAAACCTTCAAAGATAGCATGGGCAGTAGATCCGACCAAGAAACGTCGGATATGGGGAAAATCCACCATTTTCCAACAACGAAGATATTTCAGATCTCCATCGAGTCTGCGCGAACAAAAATTGTCCCGGTAGCAATATCTTCGCTCCATATCCGCTAATTACGTAACCCAAAAGCCCATGATTATTCCACAGTAGACACACAAATCGACATTGGTGTGTGAAAAATTCACACCCGCCTTCCTGCTTTAAAAACTAACACCAGAGCGTCTCGCTCGTTCAATGGTTCACCCAAGACTCCCCGGAAATTCTCCCACTCCCAACGGCCAAAAGTAAAACTAATAGTTTTGGAAGTGTCTAGTCTCACGCTAAACTACAACCAACGGACAGTGGAAAGGTTGATGTTGAAGAATCTAAAATTCGTCACCCCTCCCCCCAAGGGTCTGGACTGGGGAAGCCGGACCAGACCTCAAAAAAATGTCTACGGTAGCTAATCAACCGAACCCACATTAATGTCCGACCAAGCTCCACCCCTGCCCGCGAAGCGCATACATAGTTCTAAGCGTTGAGGGAGAAAAATAAATATCTGAAGTGATAGGAGATGATCAGTGAATCCATCATGGCAGGAACAGCGGAATAAAAAATATTAAAAAAAAAATAAATGATAAGAATATAGCTCAAAAGCGACGACTCATCACCTTAAAACCGCCTAAAGCCTGAGCTAGAAGGTCAAGCGAAAACCGCTACAAACGACCTCAAAATAAAAAATTTTCGATGGCATATGACGCATCCATCCGAAAATATCGCGGGAAAAGAGAGTGTACGGCTCAGATCGGACCCGCACCTACTCAACCAAAAATTGCAAAGCAAGGCTCAACAGCAGTTGAACTGTCAATCACAAGAAGGGCTCACATAGGACCCCCCCCCACAAGGGAAAGACTGCACAGCAAGGTTCAACAACACTTGAACTGTCAGTAAATGAGAAGGGATCACATAGGGCCCCAGACTACTCGAAGGTTCTGATGCAGGGCACTCATCGTCCCTGACATGCAGAACGGGAAAATAAAATAAAAAGAAAAACTCGGTTTAAAAAAACCAACAAAAACGCTGCCATGATAAAAAAAACAAAAGATCACCCTCAGATGAGATGGTATAACTAGCATCCGGATGTTATGATGACTAGCTATTTAACATAAAACATAAAACAAAAAACATCAAAAACGAAAACGAAAAATTATGATCTAAGTTGTTAATGGACCAAATTTGAGACAACATTACTCCAACCTCCACCCAAGAAATATTAATGATCTAAGTTGTTAAGGGACCATTCTAGTGACAACATAACGCCAACCTCCTCCCATTATGTAATGTATGGTTCAGGATGTTATTGAACCAATAAGTGTACAAACATGACTCCAACCAGCCTCCCATCTAGATCCACAGCAAGCTAAAAGGATTTCACCCTTAATAGCTTGTGGAATACCAAAAAAAACAAAATCAAAATCACAAAACAACAAAATCGACAAAAACAAAATTGCCAATAAAACAATGCAAAATATGTCCCCGAAAATGTCTCCGAGCGTTCACCAAAATACAGATGGCAGTGAACCATCATCTGACCAATACAGTAGCAAATTCAGAAGCCGTCACGATTGGGCTTCAGTGAAACAGTAGCAAATGCCCCACGTTGGGCGCCAGTGAAACATTATCTGTCCTCACTATCTCTAATGAGAAGGTAGCTCGGAACAGATAATGTCCATGCAGAAAATAAATTCTACTTTTGACCTCACCTAAATAAAACCTATTACGTAATTAATAACAATTGATTAAATTAATGATTTGTTGACATTTTCAACTAATTTCATAAAAATCGCTACAATTTATAAAATTATATTATAATAATTATAATTAATTTTTAGCCTTCAAAATCAATGTCTAATTTCCTAATATATGAAAAATTAGATCGTTAACCAAGATCATGTAATTTAACGAATTAATTGAAAAATTAAATCTTTTCCCCAAAGTCCTTCATTTCTTTAATAATTTGAGACGCGTCTAGAGAATTTAAAATATTCTCATCTTCGGTCGAAAAGAAGCTGTTGAATAAAAAACCAGAAATTAGCCAATGAAAGCCTTAACACGTAACATTATTATACACAAAAAAAAATGTAAAAGTTTTCAATAATAGATAAATTAATCAGAGACGACCTGCACATCAAAACATTAAAATAAAATAAACAGACAATGAAACTTACGAATACTACTAACAGAAATTCTAAAAATTACAAAAATATAATTTTTGTAATATTTCTATAGTCGCTTTCGACCGAAAATGAGGATATTTTAAATTCTTGAAAAGCGTCTCGAATTATTAAAAAGGTTAGCGCTGAATCGTCGTAGCGTCGAATCGGGTTTGCGCCTAAATGGGCTACGCCGAATCATCCTCGCTCCGAACCGTCCTCACGCCGAACCGTTCTCACGCCGAATCGTCCTCGCGTCGAAACGGTATTACGCCGAACTGGCTACGCCGAACTGGCGGCGTCGAACTAGCTACGCCGAACCGGCGGCGCCGAATTAGCTACGCCGAAAAGTCTCAATCCCCGTATATTGTTCCTAGTATGTCCACTTTCAGAACACTTGTTTTCAATTTTATTTACTATGGAGCGCACTAGGGGGTTTGTGATTGGGATATTTAATATTAATTCCCTAGTAACACAAACCAAAAATAGATGCAAAAAAACCTAATATTCTACCATAAATAGACGATTTATACTAGATATAAACGATAAATAAACTATAGTGTGTTACTTGGGTTATTTTTGTGCTGAAAAGATATTAGGTAGTTTATTCTGTTACCAATTCGTTCCGGAAGCGGACGAAATCGCTTATGTCATGAAATAAACTAAAGATGATTTTAGTCTACGAAATACTTAGATTATTTTGTATATTTTGAACTTAGGCAAGCTAAAGCAATACAAACGAACATACATTTAATCAGAAAAATGTAAATAGTATTTGGTTTTGCACATACCTGTTGTTAATTTCTCCATTTGTGCAGTCACCTTGAGGACATTCTAGGGATTCCTTCCAACTAAACATTATTTAAGATTTAGTATATAACGTAAATCTCATTTAGAAAATTAATTTATGGAAATTTACAGCAAGTAATCTTACCCATAATTTGTTACATGATTCCTTACAAATTCAATATGGTGATAAACTGAGGTATAGAGACCATATTGTTGTGAGTTGCACTGTGGAACACCAGATGTGTGTGATGCGGGAGACACGCTAACTACACCTTTTACATAGTAGTGATCATTTATATTGTAAACTAAAGCGCCACCGCTGTCCCCTTGACATACAGATATCCCTGAAAATATAGAATACAATATTTATTATAATTCCACTCGGGGTCATATTATGGTCGTTTCAACCAATGAGCGTGCGTTATTTTACATATTAGAAAATGGTGTACGAGTTTTTGCCTATGCATCCTGGCAGTATTGGATTTCATTTTATAATAAGCATGCTAACATATTGCTGTGTAATTCCTATCAAATTTGCACACCCCAGGTTTGTTTGTTGAGCGCCAGCTTTGAATAAAAGCAAATTTATAAAAATTGAAAAATGAAGTTTCCAGGGGTGCAATTTCTCAAGAAATTCACGATCCTTGTCCCATTCATAGCTCAGTCATGGAGATTCAACTCAAGGTGTGGTAGGTTCATGAATAAACTCAATTAAGGGATGCTGATTAATGTTGAATTTTGGGATGCTCATTGAAGTTTAAATTAATTTTTGTTGACTTGAATTGTTGAAGTTATGATAATTGAGATGAACAAATTTGCCTTCGTTGATGTGATCTTTAAATCTTGTAATGCTTACTGTTACTTACTAGAAACGATGAATAAAAGATTGTTTGTGTCGAAAAATAGTTTTATATTTATGAAAATAAATTAAATCGCAATGCGCACAATACTTCAGATAAATTCTTATCTGAGAAATAATGACAATGTTTAATACCAAATAAATCTAATGTGTCCAAAAATATCCTCTTAGGTCGTCGAAATGTTACAATAATAATAATAATTTATAAAAAGTTAATAAAATATTTCAAATACCTTTCTAAATTCAAATGATCCTGTCTTTTTAAAAGACATGCGCACTGCACATAATTCACTTTAGAAGAACTACACAGATCAGCTGATGTGTTGTGATGAAGGTTGCTTCTGTTGTTGATTATCGTTGTTGTGATTCACACGGTGTTGGTACGTGAAGAGGAACTGTTAATCATTTATATTTGATTAATTTAAGTGCTGGTAAGTTGCTTCATTGTGCTTTAGATGCATGATATTTATTGTGACGGTAACTTAAATTATATTTTGTTTACAGACTGGTTCATTGACTCGGTAGCCATTTTTGTATCATCTTGGGAAAACTTTCACTTTTGTGGAGCCAGACATCAGTCGTTTTGAAGAGTTCGAGTAAGACTGACTTTCTGCCTGCGCCGTTCGTGAAATTCGGTCCAATTTTGTTATCAGTAAGTCGAGTTTTTCACCTTTATGTATTTTATGTTCGCTGATTGACTTTAAACTTTCAGGAGCGCCTTCATCCATGTTGAGTTGATCAACTGTGTGGTTCCCCGACGTCTAGTGAATACAGAAGCACTTTTGTAGGCAAGATTTAGCGAAGTTTCCCACCTTTTTCTAATCTCGAAGCTCGTTATCAAATTGAAGCGAAAATGACCTCTATATACACTTTTGGAGATTTATAGTTGCAAATTATGATCATTAGAAAGAGTAGATTATTTAACAAATTTTCATATAATTGGTTTCACACAATAATTGTTATTCATGGAATAAATTCCATTTTTGTACAGTACAATTGAGGTTATGTTCATTTGTGATAACATTCACAGTAATTTTACCATATTTGACCTAAACAATCCTTTATTATGAAATTTTGAGGTGACAAAAACCTCTGTGAAATCATTTTACAGCTTTTCACATCATTTACCAATGCTTAAAGATCTCTATTTGCTCATAACTTAGAGAAATTGCTAAATTTGTTTATCTTTCTTATCTTTTGTATTTTAATGAGGTCAAATTTTATGTGAAATTTAATTACAAGTAAGAAATTCAATAATTTGCATAGACCTGGTAGCTTAGAACACAGCATCAACCTTTCCAAGATTTCATCTTCAACTTATGATAATGAAGGTTTAAGATTAAATCTTCTTAAAAAATTGCTGTGTTAACACATAGAAAAATTTTGGAATTTGTTAGGTTTTTCACCCATGTGAATTTTTGATTTTATTTTGAATTGTTTGACGCTATTACTTGATAATCTATTGAAATATGATGAAGAATATTGTTTTTGAGTGTTTGCAACTGTTTCATCTCTTGAAATGAGCATAAAATAAATTTTGTTTTGTGACTGGCTTTTCTCCAGTTGGAGTTGGTACATTGATATCTCATGAAAGTTTTGAAATTGGTTAAATTAAAATTTTAATGCTTTGAGTAAAAGTAAATTGTTTATGAAATTAAAATCAAATTGAATTTTTAGGTTCCCCTTTTTAATGTTTTAAACTTAAATTGTTCTAAAAAAATTTTTGTAATACGATAAAATTAATTGTTCGGCTGCTTTCATGTGAGCCTTTTATAATTATTAAATTTTTAAATTGTTCTCATCTTGAGATTATCTTTTATTTTTAATGTGCTTCCTATAGCTAAATCAAATTAAATTAAATGTAATTGTTGAGTAAATAAATAAAATTGTAAATTAAATGTTCAAATCTTTATATTGATAAATTTTTATCTTAATGTTTTTAAAGTTAATTATCTTGTAAGTCTTAATGACCTTTTCATCTTAACAACCCTGCCTCCCATCCTGTGTTATAATTATTAACAAATTATGTCTTTAACACCTGAATCATTTTATTTTTACTGAAATTTTTGAATTGTGACTGTTTATTGTAGCGTTGTGATTATTTTGTATGTATTTAATTATAATATTGGATTAACTGTTTCTTTACTATGACTTAATATTTTTGAATTATATTCCTTTCAAATGTGTGCCTTTAAATTTTTAACTTCATGTTTTGTGAACTTGTTTTTTCTAATTTTTGATCGTTATTTTTATTTTAGTTGATTCTTTAACAATAAATTTTAAATTTTAAACTTTTCCCCCCATTTCTAATCATTATAATTAACTTTAATCAAGGTGCCTATTTTTGCAACTGTTGATTATTTTCCCTCTAAATTTTTCAAATTAATTCATTCAATTTTCATCATAAATTCATTTAAATTCAATATTTTTAAATATTCATTGTCGTAATCAACCTTCATTTTATTTTCAAATCAAATCATATCCATTACTAAGTTCATTGGCATTAAATTTTTATCTCAGAGCAGCACTTTCGACTCTGTTTTCTTCCAATTATGTCTCGTCATTTCATTATTTAATTAATCTTCTTTTATGTTTAAATTTCTTCCATATAAATTGTTAGTTTTCACACGCTTCTTGTGTTTTTCCAGTCAATTTTTCATAATTATCTTCAAATTTCAAATGTTTTTGAGTGTTAATAATTTTTCATAATAAATTTTTCAGTTTAAATTTTTCATTTAAGAAGCGTCAATAATTTTTTTATATAATTAATAATTTTGAGTTTTAAATTTCATTTAGTTTTCATAATTCTTCGCTTTCCATGTCCAATCGCTTTGTTTGTCAAATTTTTAAGTTTATCCGTCTTATAATATTTAATTAATCGAATTGATTTTGTTGTTTGAAGCGGATGTGCTTGTAGAAGGACATTTTCATCATCCAATCCATGATTTTTATATTAATTGCTTCTTTATTATTAAATTTAAATATCCACCTGACATTTTCCATTTCTCGATGACTGGATATCTTTCTTTTAATCTTCTTTTGCAGTTTTTGCTTCATTTTATTAATTTTCGGTTTTCTAAATATAGTGTTTTTAAATAGTTTGATTCTTTTTAACCGAATTTTTATTAACTTCACTATTTGTATGAATGTTCTAAATTTGAACCTTTTAAATATTGTTTGTTTGTACAATAAAAGTTTATGCACTTTGTAAATTTTATGTTTTATACGAGTCTGTTTCTTTTTATTTTTAACTATTAGCATTTTTACACTTTTAAATGTCTTTTCAACCTTAATTGTCTTTATTTGAAATTTCTTGGCACTTTTGTAGTTTTTGAGATTTTTATGTTTTCTCTTATTCCGAATTTTATTTACACTGCGCACTTTATTCTTTCTTGGGGTTTTGTATTTTTGTTTTAATTTGACCTTTTTGATTTTAAAATTTTTCCTTCTGAAACTTTTCCTGGAGTATATCATTCTGAATTGATACTTGTTTTGTGTTGTCGTTTCTTCCACCATTTCTACAATTTTCTCTATTTGGATTTGCTCCTCAATTATCTCGATCTCCATTGTTTCAGTTATTCTGGCTTCTTCTTTTATTGCTTCCACCAATTTGATCCGTTTTGCTTTTTGTATTATTTGTGTGGACTTTTCTAAATTTTTGAATCCTATTTCCATTTTTGTACTTAGGTCACAAATTTCATTTTTAATTTCACTTTTAATCGATTCAAGTTTTCCATTCATCAGATCAATTTTGTCCTTGGTGACATCTAATTTTCTAGATACATCTTTTAATTCCGTAGACATCTCATCTTGATTTTTGACCATTTCTTCTTGATTTTTATCCATTTTATTTTGTAACTCTTTGGACATTTCTTTCATCATCTTTGACATTGCTTCTAAGAAATCTTGGTTCTTTTGTTCCATTTTTGTATGTTGTTTTTAGATTTGAAATATCGAAATTTTTTAAGAAATAATTAAAATTGTTACTCTAACCTTTCCAACCCTTTATTTTTCAAAACGTCACTCATTAGTGTCAAAAGATATTAAAATATAGTGTTAAAATTTCCAAAAAAAATAATTTTTCATAAAAATTTTTCTGCCCCTAATTTTTCAATGCACCCCTAATTCAAGTCAAGCCCCACGTTCGGAAGCCAAATAAAGATGCTAATCTTTTGTGCTGGAGAACGTTTTAAATTTTAAATTATGCTCACAACCCTTAATTTAATTTCTGCTCCCTGCAACCCTTAATTTTGCCTTTTTCGAGCCCCACGTTCGGCGCCAAATAAAGATGCTGTGTAATTCCTATCAAATTTGCACACCCCAGGTTTGTTTGTTGAGCGCCAGCTTTGAATAAAAGCAAATTTATAAAAATTGAAAAATGAAGTTTCCAGGGGTGCAATTTCTCAAGAAATTCACGATCCTTGTCCCATTCATAGCTCAGTCATGGAGATTCAACTCAAGGTGTGGTAGGTTCATGAATAAACTCAATTAAGGGATGCTGATTAATGTTGAATTTTGGGATGCTCATTGAAGTTTAAATTAATTTTTGTTGACTTGAATTGTTGAAGTTATGATAATTGAGATGAACAAATTTGCCTTCGTTGATGTGATCTTTAAATCTTGTAATGCTTACTGTTACTTACTAGAAACGATGAATAAAAGATTGTTTGTGTCGAAAAATAGTTTTATATTTATGAAAATAAATTAAATCGCAATGCGCACAATACTTCAGATAAATTCTTATCTGAGAAATAATGACAATGTTTAATACCAAATAAATCTAATGTGTCCAAAAATATCCTCTTAGGTCGTCGAAATGTTACAATAATAATAATAATTTATAAAAAGTTAATAAAATATTTCAAATACCTTTCTAAATTCAAATGATCCTGTCTTTTTAAAAGACATGCGCACTGCACATAATTCACTTTAGAAGAACTACACAGATCAGCTGATGTGTTGTGATGAAGGTTGCTTCTGTTGTTGATTATCGTTGTTGTGATTCACACGGTGTTGGTACGTGAAGAGGAACTGTTAATCATTTATATTTGATTAATTTAAGTGCTGGTAAGTTGCTTCATTGTGCTTTAGATGCATGATATTTATTGTGACGGTAACTTAAATTATATTTTGTTTACAGACTGGTTCATTGACTCGGTAGCCATTTTTGTATCATCTTGGGAAAACTTTCACTTTTGTGGAGCCAGACATCAGTCGTTTTGAAGAGTTCGAGTAAGACTGACTTTCTGCCTGCGCCGTTCGTGAAATTCGGTCCAATTTTGTTATCAGTAAGTCGAGTTTTTCACCTTTATGTATTTTATGTTCGCTGATTGACTTTAAACTTTCAGGAGCGCCTTCATCCATGTTGAGTTGATCAACTGTGTGGTTCCCCGACGTCTAGTGAATACAGAAGCACTTTTGTAGGCAAGATTTAGCGAAGTTTCCCACCTTTTTCTAATCTCGAAGCTCGTTATCAAATTGAAGCGAAAATGACCTCTATATACACTTTTGGAGATTTATAGTTGCAAATTATGATCATTAGAAAGAGTAGATTATTTAACAAATTTTCATATAATTGGTTTCACACAATAATTGTTATTCATGGAATAAATTCCATTTTTGTACAGTACAATTGAGGTTATGTTCATTTGTGATAACATTCACAGTAATTTTACCATATTTGACCTAAACAATCCTTTATTATGAAATTTTGAGGTGACAAAAAGCTCTGTGAAATCATTTTACAGCTTTTCACATCATTTACCAATGCTTAAAGATCTCTATTTGCTCATAATTTAGAGAAATTGCTAAATTTGTTTATCTTTCTTATCTTTTGTATTTTAATGAGGTCAAATTTTATGTGAAATTTAATTACAAGTAAGAAATTCAATAATTTGCATAGACCTGGTAGCTTAGAACACAGCAATATTTATGTAACGAATTTTGTGCAATTATGTTTCGTGAAATTATCATACAAATTGCAACTGGGGTTCGAAACACTGATAGAAACAAATGTTTAATTTAAGAATTTATATATATTTGAATTTATTTATTTATTTTGAACATATATTTGTTCAATCGAAAATTATTATCTTGATTTTAATAGTTCCGGATTCTTGTCAGTAATAGAAGAAATTCTTATATTTGATGCTTAATTTAAATATATATTTTTGGAGCAAGTAAATTAATTATTACATATAATACACCTACATTTTAAAATAAGAGTTTGTGTTGTTTTACATTTAGATAGTAGATATATTTGATTTAAACCTAAATAATTTGAATTAAACTGTGGTTATAAATTAAATCTAAAAATTACAAATGTTCAAACTTAATTAATGTATTATTTTATTTAAAAGTACACCGATATTTCAATCGAGCAAATATTCTTAATTTAAGAATATGGCTTTCAACTGAAATATAGAAATGTTTGATCATATAACATGTCGTTATATAAATATGTCGTTTGCAAACAAAGTGCAACGGATTGACATTTTGGTATCAGAAGGTATAGTGCAGTGAGTTAGTTGTGACTTGTGATAGCGTGATAGGTTTAAAGGTGATGGAAATTGAAATGGAAGCGTTATTAAATCTTTGGGATTGTGGAGATCTAATAGATATTTTTAAAGGTAATTAAGAATTTACCACAGTTACTCAAAAAATATCCGAATACTGCATAAAATTGCTATAAATTGATTATAATGTAGCATTTAAGATTTCTTTTCACTAGGTATTTAAGTTAATTTGTAAAATTTCCATTTACATATTATGTATATAGGATTATAGTTAGTTATTTTAGTTAATTCGTTCTTTATTTTGTTATTTTTCCATATTATAAGTAATATGTAACTTACAATTTTTTTTATAATAGTTTTAGTTGTTTTTTAAATAAACGTGTTATTAATAAGTTAAATTATATTATTTTTATTTATTAAATAAAATTTGTACTGAACAATAAATATTTTGTTTTATTTCAAGAAAACTAAATTTTAAATAAGAAAATGGTAGTTTTATTTCAAAAAAAATAAAATTTAAATAAGAAAATGGTAGTTTTATTTTGAGAGTATAATATAGTAGATTGAATTACTAAGTAAGTAAATCCTTTACTTGACATGATTTTAATAGTATTCTTGATACAAAACTGCTGTATTATTTACATATTTAAAGTTAAGAGAATGATAAGGTTTATATAATATGATCGTCACTTTGAAAGAAGTAAATAAAAATTTTCACATCAAATATATATATGCTTCTAGTTAATCTAACATTTCGAACATATCATAATCTAGATTTAAGAAAATATACTCTTGCTTATATACAAAGCTATTATTTGTTTAACTTAAATGTTATTTGTTTGAATTAAATGTACACTTCTATCAGTGAAAATACTCGAAGATTTGTACTTTGAGTATAGGTTTTAGTAAGGAGATTGCACGAGCAATCGTTACATACGAATTTAGCATGGGTAGTATTTGTTATGGCATAGGTATTAATTTTTTTAGCAAGTAATCTTGATGATTCACGAATCTTGATACCATCCAAAATTATATTTTAACTTACCCTGATTTAGATATCCGCCGCAAATTTTATCAAACATTAGAAAAGTTCGAAAATTGGCTGGAACTTCGTCGTAGCATTTTTTATATGGAACGTATGGAATCGTCAATTCTTGTAGTTCGTCCGATGGATTTCCGCCTGGTTGAGTTAAACCCCAACCCGTAACCTAAAATAGTACAAAAATTGTACATTGTGGAAATTTTCTTAAGAGTAAATTCCGGTAATTGGGTATACATAATATACAGTCGTTAATTAACTTACAGTACCGTTGTTTAGTAAATAGTTCGTGTTTTCATATTCTTCACTTAATTCTATACAAACTGGTTGTAAATTTTCAGTTAACGTGAAGTAATCTTCAAGTATTACAACCGCTATATCAAAGCCATTTAATCCTCCGACACTTCTATATCTCTCGGGAACAAATATTCTACGCACCTATGTGTATAAAGAGTATTGCAATAGTAATTTATAAAAATATCGTAGATCTTACGGTTGAATATTGAGCAAATTTATCCCTGTCGTCATCATATTGCCTATAATACTTACCGGCCGCGATCAAATAGTTTTCAGGTGGATAAACATTGCCGCTATAATCGGTAAAGCAATGAGCAGCTAAAATTTTATGCATAAGTTAAAACTACAATTAGGTCCACGACCAAACTATACATACCCGATAAAATAATATTCTGAGCAATAATTGACCCGCCACATATAAACTCCTTTGTATTTCTATAAATTCCAACTTGCCAAGGATAGTCTCCAGGAAGAGCATTTGTAGCATTAATTATATTAAATTGTACTTTGGGACTCTTCAAACCGCAAACTAATAAATACAAACTTGATATTGAACATTTAGTTACTTATGGGGTACCACGAAAAGTACCATAAAATATTATAATGTATTAGTATATTCCTTGACTCCCATTTAAGTATACTAATTCGAACTCGATAAAAATACGAAACAAATTTTAATTAAATTGGATAGGTATAAGAAAATACATGAAATAAGTAAATCTTTAAAAATTCAACAACTAAAAATTCATGGTAAAACAATAATAATTTGCTATGCAAAATGAACGCTAAATAACAGAAGTTGCAAGTCTCGTGTGTTTGATTATTATATTACGTTAGTAACCGAATTTGTAATCATTACATGAAAAAGGATTTAATTCTCAATTTTGAGTGGGATTGTTATGAACAGGAACGTCACTGTCAGAAAACGATAATGGAAGTATTTGTTTCACTGTCAGTAGTGCATAAAATATTTTAGTAACTCACTTGCATAACATTCAGGTAAATTGGGTGTCCACTTGCCTCCTCTACATGATCGTATCGGATTTCTTCTTATAATGTCTGCCTCGTAGAATGTATTACATGACAGGCGAACGGTTGTTCCATCGACAGGGTGGATACAATTGTCTAACAATAGGCTGCCATTGTACATGCATTTAACAGTTATTGAAGCAGTTGACATTAACGAAGGACAAGTACCTATAAAAACGGCAGTCAGTGTAGTAAGCGGAGGGACCATGGATAAATTTAAAGTATTAATTCAGTACCCATTACATTATAACATCATTTGAAGGCGCTCTCGACTTTTGATATTGCCTGTCTTACTAAAATAAAACCTATATTGTTAAATTAATCTGAGAGAAAGAAGTCCAGAGTAGTTGCATCACAGGAACTTTTCTAAATGTATATAGTAAAAACATTCCGCATGTTAATTTCATACAAGGATTACAACAAATTTACCCTAACTTCAATACAAAGGTAAGAAAAGAGGATTATATAAGGGAAGTGACCAGTAAATAAATAATACATCAGGAAACAAACGACAACGGTAATAGAATGTGCCAGCTTGCAGCCGCACTGACAATCATGACAATCAGCAGCACAAACAATAGACACAAGCCCACGCAAAAGATAAATACAAGACTAAACAACAGAAAAGGAACAGTATGGGATCTGGAAAAACTAAATAATGAAAACACGAGAACAAAATAGTTAGAAGAAATTAATGAACAAATAAATTACACAGGAATAAGTTATAATATTGAAGAAGAGTGGAAAAGAATAAGGAACATAATATAGACAGCAGTTGAAAGAGTAATATGGCATAAAAAGAAGAGCATGAAAGAAACGGTTTGATGAGATCTGCGAAGAAAGTGTAGATTTAATGAAGAAGGCCAGAGAGAAATGGTTAAGGACAGGAAAATAGGAAGACAGGAGAATATATGAGGCGTGTAGAATCAAAGCCGGACATGTCACATTTTCAAAGAAATAATCTAAGATATACGATTTGTTCCTGAGAGTCTGTTCTACCATTTAAAAATACGTTTTGGTTAAAAAAGCTTTCATTTACTTATTAAAATGGAAGTAGAAAATTAGCATTGGTTTCAAAATCGGACTTGTCCACAGCGCTTTTGTTTCATAACCGGATATGTCCACCCGTGATAACGTGAACCAATGGCAGTTTGTGATGTTGCTGCTACTTAGTGTACATTTTGGAAAGGAATGGGCAACCTTACCAACTCTTAGGTTTTATAAAAACATTTTTGACGGAAACGGTTTGGTGGAAAATGAAGATGAAGAACGTCACTTTTTAGAAGAAACTCCTTTCGTTTAATAGTAACTAATTATCCATTTATTATATTTTGTATTTTTTACTATTATTTTTTTATATTGATTGATCCATTTTCTAAAATTGTATTTTTTAAATAAATTTGTTAAACTTCTGACTTGAAGTTTATAATAATTATTATTTTACACTCAATACCGATATAACTAAAGCGCATTTACGTTTCAAAACCGGACATATCCAGGTTTTTGGTTGCAAATACGGACAAATGCATCATAGATCTTTGAATGACATCCAAAATAATAAAATTTTTATAAAATTTCTTCAGCAGTTATTATTTAATAATTATTTATAAGGCGTTGTTATAGAATAAGAAATTTTTTATCGTTTGGAATTTATTTGGCAGTTTCTTGCGTTTTCGTCAAATTCACTCTTATGTGACATGTTCGGTTTTGATTCTGCAATCCTCATATACAGTAAGCCCATATGACAAGTAAGCTAAGAAAAATCTCTGGTTAATCAGTATAATAAATGAAATGGAACAACACTGTAAAAGAAACAATACAAGAGCTTTCTAGAAGAAAATAAATAAACAAAGAAGAATGAATAAAATACGGCCCAGACCAATGAGAGATGAACATGGTAACCTAGAGAATGATGAAGAAAAAAATAAGAGAAAGGAGAAACTGAGAACGAGAGAACATTGAAGAACGAGATGAGCAGATAAACGACACATAGAGATTGTGAATGTCAGGCAGAAAAACCGACATTTGACGAAATGATAGAAATTTTATAACAGGATGAAGAATGGTAAAGTTTATCTCGTTAACCTTCAGGCTATGACCATCGTCATTCTTGCTATTGAATAGGTTATTTTTTTAACGGAAAATAATTTCATACTTACTAAGACAAGCCGATGGTGGATTATTCCATTGACCATTCAAGCAGTTAGAGGTGTTTGGTGTGAATGGAGGTAGTTTATATCCTTTATCACAAGTTAATTCTAAGATGCTATATGGTTTAACGTAATCTCCTGGTTTATATATTGTTCCGGGTTCACTGATGATGTTGTATATAGAGGTTGGTGGGTAACTTGGAATTTCACAGTTCTGGCTAAAACGATAAAAATTGATTTTGATGTCCTGCAGGTTCACATACAAGTATCAGTTATGTATATTAATTCTTCTTCTTCCACTTCTATTAAGAAGTCTCCTTCTTAATGCAGGTATGGATTGAATTAAATAAGGAAACGGACACAAAGGTTAATAATGAGACGGAAAATCAGATGATAATAAACAAAATTTGTGAACTAAAGATAGAATCGGATATAGGAAATGTTAGCAAGATCGAAAAAAATGTTAGCATGGATTGGAATGGAATACGGTTAAATTGTAAAGACAGTTATTTAGAATTTTAAAAAAATTTATTAGAAAACAACCAAGAATTACTTAATAGAGAACCTAGAATCGCGAATGGATATGTACATAAATTGATAATTACTGACGATAAACTTTTTAAAGAAAAAACCTACCCCATTCCGCAAGCATATAAAAGCCAAGTTTGGAATGAATACATCAAATGATACAAGACGGCGTTATAAAAGAATCACCGACTTCATATGTAAATCCTATGGTAGTAGTAAAAAAGAAAGACGGGAGTATCAGACTTTGCTTGGATGCGAGAAATTTAAACTCAATATGTAGACCACAATATGAAGGACCCGAAAACATTGAGAGTTTGCTGGGAAGAATTGGTGGTAAAAGAATATTTAACAACGCTAGATTTAAGGAACATTTTAGAAATCAAAACATAAGGGTGTATTTTTGTAGCGTAAAATATTCCCAGGGCAATTTAAGCGAACGTTATGTTCAAGAAGTATCGAAATACTTAAGACTGTTATGTAATAATAACCCTTTGACTTGGTATGAACATTTAAATAGAGTAGAAAATATTATCAACGAAACACCCAGTATTGTGACGGAAGAAACACCTATGTACATAATGAAAGGAATATTACCTGAAAGACCATGGATAATTGATGAGGAAAACATCAATTATCAACGAATTTTATTAAGAGTTCGTGAAAAATTAAACAGGAAACGACTAAGATACCTGGAAAAAATAAATAGCAAGAAAAAAAGAAAACTACGTTTCAAATTGGAGACATGGTGGTTGTAAAAAGTTTACGTGTAGGCTTAAGATCGGCAAATCAGTGTGCTCGATTACACCTCCCTTACGAAGGCCCATATCGGATAAACAGAAGGATCGCAGAAAATACATATGAGCTTTATAATAAGGTCACTGAAAGAATCAGAGGTCAATACCATCTCAAGGATTTGTATGAATATAAGGAGGAAATTATGGAAGACTAAAGAGAGGGCATTGCTGAAAATGAGGATATAAATTTGCCTGGACCGTCAGGAGAACGACTATCGAGAGGTGAGATGAGAAGAAAATTAAGCCAATCATCTGATGAACAACGACGTAAACGAACACGAATGGTCAATGAATTTTGTTATGATATTAAAAGAAAGAGACTTGTAAAAATGTGTACCTAAATTTGAAGAAAACGGTGTTAAATAATGTGAAACAATTTAAATAAGATTTTTATTAAATAAAGAGGTGGAAGGTTAATTTAGTTTGAAAACAATTATAATAATTTAAGTTAAAATTTAAAAAGACAACTAAAAATAAAACATTCATAAATTTACGCGAGGGAAAAGACATTTTAATGAAATTCGAATAAGACGTTAGTAAAAGTGAAAGAAAAAATTTAAGTTAGTAATAAATAAAGACAAAGTGAATTTAATAAATTGTGTTAATAAAATAAATTAGTTCGGCAATATAAACAATGTTTTAGTGAAAATTGCTATTTGCAACCTTTGATATTTGGGGTCGAATTACCTAACATTGGTCACTCCAAAAAAATTGAAAATTTCCTATTACAAAGAGGAAGGTTTATATAGTATAATGACATAATTTTCACAAGCGAAGATATAATCAAAATTTCGAGAAAAATCAATTTTAAAAGTACGGAGAAGTAGCATCGAGTATGCGGCCGACCCGGGTCGATGCGACATCAGTCGCCCGTGGTCCCTTGAAAATGCGTAAAATTTTTTCGCTCCGATTTGAATTTTTCTTTGAAATTCGAATAGATGGGGGTGTGATTAGTGGATATTAGTAATAAATATAATCAAAAAAATGGAAAATAAGCCGTGTATTGGCGAAAAATTGAAAAAATTAAAAAAAATTTTCCTTCTAATTTTGGGGTGTGCATTCGATAAGGATAAGCGGAGCGGAGCGGCGCCCCGTAAGGGTAGGTTTTGACGATGGATTACCCCATCGTCAAAACCTACCCTTACGGGGCGCCGCTCCGCTCCGCTCCGCGTTGCACCCCTCCAGGGCGGTTTTGACTCTGGTTACTAGGCTAAACATACGAGAAGCGCCACCCATCAAGAAAACGGGATGTGAGAGAACCTCGAAATAGCATTAAAAAGTATAGTTGCAGTATGGGGCAGTAAACTATTACGTTTCACCCCCTAAAAATCGCTTAAAATCAAAAAATAATCGATGTTACATGTAGGAGCGTCGAGCTGCGTCTGCCGGAACGAAATACTCTAAGTGTTAAAGCCATTCATAGCGCACGGACCGTCAACAAAATGAGATCTCACTAAATTTTTACATGAAAATTAGCAAACTTCAAAATCGATTTACTCAAAATTTTGATTATATCTTCGCTTGTGAAATTTATGTTAGTATACTATATAAACCTTCCTCTTTGCAATAGGAAATTTTCAATTTATTCGGAGTGACCAATGTTAGGTAATCCCCACCGATATTTGTATTGTATATGATGTTTGTAAAAATTTTTATGAAAGCACCATATTTTTATACATTTTGCTTTTGATACTTAAAAAAACGGATTGTTTTTTTTGAAGTTTCTCATTCAAAATTTAGGAAGGTGTTGATATGGTACAGTTGATTTTACATGAATTTTTGTTTTTTTATGAAAAATTTAATTTAATTTGTTTATTTAAAAAAAGACTGTTTTTGATAAAATTTGTAACTATGTGAAGAAAATTTATTTTGTTAATTGAAGTCCATTACAAAAACAAAATTTAAAAAATTATGCGCGGATCAAAATTTCGTGCGCAGCAATTGAAAAAGAGGAGAAAGGAGTTTTAAGGGGCGGAGTGCAGGCAGTCGAGGTTAGACCACCAAGAGGCGTAGGTCAAAGTTTTGCGAGAGTCGATGTGAGACCACCGATAGGGATAGGTCAAAGTTGGATATAAAAGGAGTGTTGATCAACGGTGTTAATTACTTACTAAGTTTGAAATTAGAAGATACGAATGATAAGTGAGGTGGTGAAGATATTTGGAAATTTTGGACAAAAGGGTTCTACTCGTACAAACACATGAAAAATTGCAGTTATTCTTGGTTTTAATTCGCTTACATGAAAATTGGCATGTTCCACCAATTCACAAAGAAAAAGAAGTCACTTGTGAGTATAGAAACTATAAGAGCTTACAATTCGCGAGTGTTAATTAATAAATAATAAACTACGATAAAAATAGGTTCGCAGCGCGTTTTTTTTAAATGAATAAAAACGTACTTTTTAAAGTTTCATTGTAATGGACATTTCTTTTTAATATTTCCAGTAGCATATTGCTAATTATTTTAATAAATTTTAAATTGGTGTAAAAAAATTGAAGCGTTTGTCTTTTATTAAAAAAAAAGAAAATAAGCAAATAAGAAAAATTACAACGGCGCCCAATTCAATTCAAAAGAAAGAACAAAGAAAACACGACAATACATAGTTATAAATTATCAAGAAGTTTCAAGAAGTTTAATTATCTGGGTGCGATATTGGAGAGTAGAGGGGGATATGAAGCGGATATTAATAATAGTATTGGTACCACGGCAAGAGTGTTCCAAGCACTGAAAAAAAACGATAATAAATAAAAAGGAGATATCGAAACAAACGAAACTGACTGTATATAAAGCGATTTATCTACCGATTTTGACCTATGGTTGCGAAACATGGCTTGTAAATACCAGAACAAAAAGTAAGCTGCAAGCTAGCGAGATGAAGTACTTAAGAAGAGTCGAGGGACTGAGTAGAAGGGATCGAACCAGAAACGATGACATTAGAGAGAGACTGAGAATAGAATCGGCCCAGACAAAAATAGAAAGACAACAGCTCAGATGGTTTGGACATAGCAATAGAATGAGTGATGATGTGCCAGTGAAGATGACGTGGATGGCTAGACCAATGGGAAGGAGGAGAAGAGGTAGACCTACGAAAAGTTGGAATGATGGAATTCAACAAATTCTGAGAAGTAAAGGAGTTACTTGGGAACAAGCAAGAAGTATCACACAAAACAGAGAAGAATGGCGGAGATTTATATTGTAAACATAAAATGTAGTACAGACTCTACACTTTAGGGTAAAAGAGGATTCGATTATAAATAAATAAATAAATTATATAAATTTTTATATAGATTATATAAATCTACCTATTACAAACAAAGAAATTTGCCCAAAATATATTTTATCAACTATGCATTAATTTACCCACTTGACTTACTTTGTATTAGAAATCTGTCTTCTGTATCTCCTAGACAGTAGTGATGAGAACTGATAAAAACTGGTAACATTTGCTAAAGTTGCCGAATCTACAATAAAATAATACACCTGTTCAAAATCATAACGTTTTGGTTTATGTTTTTTTTTTGTTTCAATACCGCTCAATGTTTATGTAATAGACGACAGTGGAAAAAACGTCAAGTTCGCTTCTATTTATAGTCCATCCGTTTTAAGAATGCAGAACTAGATTGTACTAAAATTGTGAACTCGGAACATGATTGGTTAAAATTTATTTCCGTTTACAGAGTCGAAATTTCGTTTGTGATTGATGACTCGCGAATTTTTATTTCTAAAAGTTTCTGGCAAATTTAAAAAATTTGTACAAGATAAATTGCTATTTGATAAAAAAATACATTTAACTCGATTTTTTCAAGTATCAAATAAGACATTTGGTTTTTGTCGCTCATACACTTTAATTATTTGACGTTTCCCAGTGTAAATCTGACCTGCCGTTCAAGGCGACCTCTACTGCAATCCAAAACCAGATAGACTATAGACGAAAACGTAAAAACATCGTACCAGCAAAGCGTACATTTTTATGTTCAATAATTCAAAGTGCAACTAACCAAAGTTCATTATACAAAGTTTACAATCTACCAAAAAGTGTTTTATTTAATCAACAATCAAGGGGGTTAAATAACCAATACAACGAATACAGCCCACTACAACCAAAAACAGCAAGGATTCTTCGCCTTGTTAAATTGGCAGTGCAAAACATACTGTGCCGTCAACAACACCTATAAACAAATTAATATTGTATTTCAACAGTAAGCTGAAATATTTGCTAAAAAATAGTTTCAGAATAAGAATTATTAATGAAATTCGGAATACCGGGACTAGCCCACACTTTTTGTCGTGATTGGTACGCCACTGCACCTGAAATGGTTACCGGGTTGAAACTTGCACCTCAACTATTCACCAGGACCTGTCGCAAGCAGGGGGTCGATTTGCGCCGTTCCCTTGCTTCCGACAGGAAGGGCTTATTTAGCTGATTAGTGATACCGATGCAAAAGTGTTTAATTGAAACTTTTAAATTGGATAATAAAAATAAAGTTCAATGTCAGCTGAGTATCATAATAGCAATATGCATGAGCAATATGTATACATTTCTTTAATTTAATTTCGTCCCTATGTGGATTTTAATCCTAGCTAATTATATCTAAGTGTTTAAAACTCTACAACTGCTTATCACCAAAATTACATGTTAACTTAAAGCAATTCAAAAGAGACACATATAATTTAATTTTAATTATATACTAGAGCCGTTTTAAATGAGTGTTTCAACTGGTTGTGATATTGTTCTTTGTATATTTGATTATGCACCGTATTTGTTATTTGACGTGTTGTGACATCCGTTTGAATTTGCCTATTTTCGCAGTTCTAAAATAATATTTTGGTAAAAACTTATTTACAATTATTCAATTTTTCTTCTTTGTAATACAATGATACAATTTCCTGTATCTAAAAATCTTAAAAATATACCAAAAACACTTAATACTTAAAACTAATAGACCTATAAAATTTTAATGTATTCTGAAACCGTAAAAAAATAGCTACATTGTACAAAACTAAGACTTAAGTTAATTATTATGGAGCGGTTCTACCAATCTTTGAAGTTTACTTAAATCTTAAAGTAGAAATTTCAAGTATGCTTCGTTCATATTGCCTTTCTTACTTTGCAACAATTTTTGTACTATTTAGAAACACCATTCAATTTGATATTTTTATGATTTTGCTTTTCTCGAAACTTCCTCATACGACCTACACATAATGCGTTTCACGTGTCCCAATATGGGAGAAAAACCGCGAATCCCGCGGGAGGAAGTCAGTTAGTGTCAGCCAGTTGTTGGTCAGTGTTAGTCAGTTGTTGTTCGTTAATTGTTGACTTCAATTAAAGGAGCAACAAGACAAATCCGTTTATGTAGTGAAAAGTTTGGGTGTTTAACCTCCTTTATCGCTTATGCGGATCATAAAGGAATCGGTTTAAGTTCGATATTCCCGTGGTTAAATTAGTAAATGTCGTTTAATGATATCCATAATTGATAAATTATAGTGACGGTTTTGAACATTTAAAAACACAACTTTTGAGTAAACGTGATACGCAATTTAAATACAGTTTAGCACTTTCATACAGTGGCAGTTTTGTTTAATTTCGCTAAAGATTGACATATTATGCAATTACACCAACTTAATTATATGGAACCAATCTTATCGATTTACCGGATTTTTGCCAAATAATCAAAAATCAATATTATCTCGTGGGAGAGGATTTAACGTTTTGGAACCATACAAAAATTAAGGGGTACTCGACACTTGGGAATGTTCCTTGGGAATGTCAATTCGTTCGAGGAACGGTTTACGTATTGCCTGTCGTTCAGAAGCTGCTACTGGGAAGACACCGGTCATTTCTACTGCAAACCCTGGTTACATCACTCCGTGAGGTCATCAGCGGATTATTTGAGTGGAAACGCCGTAAGTGTTTTATATTATAACACCATTTTGACGGTCAAAAACAATTATTGTGTTTAAACCGAAGAGTTGTGTCACGTTTCCTTTTTTTTTACTTTACTTATCATCAATTAACAACCAATTTTATTATTAGGCCAACTTGGGCCACATTTAGTTTGTTAATTTAAATTTTAACGTAGTTTTAATATTTTATTTTAATTCCGAGTTTAAATTGTCTCAAATCACTGACGTCAGAATTCACCTTCAGTGATAATAAAAGGCCATATTTTTCTTTCTAATATAAGTTTAATCTTTGTAATTTTAGGTTTTAATCTGTTCTATTTTTTTTTAATAATATATTGCGATGTTATGCACTGACCACGTTAATAGAGATGCGTACGTTAATATTCAAAAGTTGATCAACGATTATTAAGGCATGAGACTTATTTTAAAATCATACGGAAAGATTCCATCTGATAGCAAATACTTTAATTCAAATTCAAAAAATTAATTCAAATTACATTCATGGAACAAAGATTAATAAAATAATTTAACAATGTGAAATTTAAATTCCGTTATCATAAAATTTGTTATTTTAGTCTTAAAATCAATTTGTTTAGTTATGAGTAATCCTAATTAATACCAAAATATTGTTGAATAACTTATTAATATGAAAAATTTGTTAGCATAAAATTAATAGCAAGTTAAAACATTACATCACATTAAAGTGTTTCGTTAGTCAATGAACAGTAAATGGATAATACATCTTCACCAATTTTATCGTACAACAACCAAATGGAATGTAGTAAACCAATTCAATCTGGAAAAGATAAAATTTCATTAAAAATTTTGTCAAAACAAAATGGGCAAATACGTACCTGACTATGCAATATCGATGTTGTTGTTTTCAACAAAAATAATAATCAACCTTGCCTGGAAAGTTGGGTATCAAGGCAACGAAAACAAGCGAAAATACAAAGGGGGTTAATGAACGAAGTTGGGTTATGCAAATGGTGATTTTGTGCTGCAATAAAATTTAATTGAATTAATAAAAATTTTAATAGAAATTAACAACAAAAGTATAGAATAATTAAATAATAATTACTTACGTCAGATTAAAGTGTTTTATAAAAGAAAAGTCCAGTGATTAGTGAGATTTTCAACAAAAACTATTCACAAAATTACACGAGGTAAAACTGTGCATCGACACCCATCCGTTTTTATCAATGGTACAACAGCTGATCGCTCTACGCAAGCAGATAAGATTCATGGTCAAATATCTTACGAACCAGAAAAACCCTAGATAAAGGTAAATCTACATAAAACTTTATAATTTTTATAAAATTCAGTGCGTGCGTAAAAATTATCACCGCGTTGCGCCTACGTTAAAATTAACAGTTTGGGTAATTTTAAGGAATTATTTTATTAATATTAAGAATTTTTATTTGCTATAATTATAATACAAACAATAAAATTTACATTTTGCCTTTGAAACGGAGAATTATTTTTCAATCTTGTTCCGAGACCCAAAAATATTTGATTTCAGCAATTCACAGATTTGGTCAAGGAAGGAATCCAGCCCGAGATAGAGGTAGGTTTCATGCTTACAATAAAAATTATATCTAGCCGAGGTAAATATTTATTAGCGACAATAAAATTGCAAACGTCTCTATTGACGGGGTTAATTTGTGTAAACCCGCACCATCAAAGGTTACCGCTCTATTACAAAGGCAAGCTTAAAGCACTCCGTACATAGCAATATGCTTATTTGTGTTAATTGTTTTATTACTGTGTTTTTGCTGAATTATTATTTAGGTTATAGACCGCTGTTCTGTGAGGCCTTAGTGGAGTCCGGTGTAACCAGATTTCATTTGGTTGTAGTAAGTTTTCCCAATTTTTGGCACTTTTACACAGGCAGTGCGTAATTCAAAAACTGGGTGGCGCCTATTTCATTTATGTATGGTTTCAAGTAGGATTGACTCCGTCCCCTGAAGTTAAGTTCCGCGACAACCTTAAAATTCAGTTTTTAACCCACCCCACAACTCCCTGAGCTGAGCCGCCGCACCATTTCCTATTACGGGTTGTCTTAACGACGCGGAAGATTGGAATAGTGTTTTTGCCTTCATATATTTCGCTTATATTGTTAAGTGATTGTATTTATGGTATAACGAATAGATTATTATTATTATTAATTATAATATCAGGTATACAAACATGCGTAATATTTACACAAATTAAATTTATGTTAATTCTGCACCGACTTACCATTATTGCATTTGTTATCTCTAATTGAGTTAGTAGTAACTTGGCTACCTATGAAAATAATATATAAAAATATTGAAATATTTGTTACATTCATTTTTATAAACTATGAAAGATCGTTTCTGTTGTTGCTGATTAACTTACGGATAAACCCGCGATACTGCTTTAATTTTAAAATTGTTATGCAACCAAATTTTGGTTGGACAGAAAGTTTATCGCTTGACCTTCTATTATATCAACTTTTTTATACAGGATGGCCAATCCACCACCTGAACATCGTACATATAAAAAGCCAGCACGCAGCTGCTCCAGCGTGTCATTTTTTTGGTTCGGATAAGCGGATAATAGGATCAACGGATAATCGGATCAACGGATACGCTGTGCGTTATATACACAGAGAAAAAAAAATCTTTTGATGTCAAGTATTTTTTACTTCAAATTGAAGTACAAATTCGTTTGGCATCAATGTGATGCCAATTTTACAACAAATGAAGTAAATTTGACAACAATTAAAGTAATATTTATTTCAAATTGTTGCGAGACGAATTCCTACTTCAATTTTTTTCTCAGTATAGGTATGTGGTATGAGAGTTACCTTCATTGAAAATAACTTCACAACTTCAAAAGCGAAAATGTCCGAAATAGAGGATACTCAAGTAGTTACTCTTTATTCCTCACATGTTCCTGCTGCTGCCCGAAAATGTGATAAAGGAAAGATTTCTATAACAGATATTTCAGAAAAACCTACGCCCACAAGAATTAAGCGCAGGAAGTCCTCAAATACGGCGCCTACACCAAAAAAATCTGATGAGGAAGTAGCCGCCTAGCAGGAAACAGTAAAACAACGGAAGGCGGAGCGAGAAAAGGCCCGTCGTAAAAATATGAGTGATGTCCAAAAAGAATGTTGTCGGAATCGTAATCGTGTGACAAATTGAACAAATTCGCAAACGAAAACAATTTGCTAACATGAACCCTTCGCAAATATTTCATAGTTCACGTAGTGATGAAATTCGCCGACAAAATCCACGAAGTAGAAACGCAGCTGTTCTTGAAGTAGGTAACGTTGTAGAACCAAATGTCGACGTTCATAACTGTGGTTTGCGAATAACATTTGCGACTTTTGCAGTCCAAAGCATGAAAAACACCAAAGCTTTTGGCGGTAAAGTTTTAATTCCTGGCGATGATTTCAGACAAACTCTTCCTATCGTACCTCATGAAAAGAGGTCAGCAATTATTCATTCAAGCATTAAATTTAATGATCTGCGGAATAAATTTAAAATATTGAAATTAAGTCAAAATGTCCGGTCGGTTGATTCGACATTCAGTGATTGTCTGATAAAGCTGGGCAACGGGGGGGGGGGAGCTTACAAATGACAAAGGTCTGTCTGAAGAGATAATTGAGATTCCGCATAATTCTATATGCGAAACTTCCTTATCCAAGAAATTTTTGGAGAAAGCTTTAATGCTGCTGATGTAAAAAAATATTCCAAAATGGCAATAATTTGCCCAAAAAATACCGAGGTTGACGCTATAAACGAGCAAGTTTCGGACCTTTTAGACGGCAGCATGTTCACTTATTTAAGTAGTGATTCCATTGACGATAGTGATGATAACGATAGGGAAAACTATCCGATGGAATTGTTGAATGAACAAACTCCCTCAGGGATGCCAGTACACAGAATGCACTTGAAGATTGGAAGTGTTATTATGTTGCTCAGGAATTTAAACACTAAACGTTGTCTTAGTAATGGGACACGCTTAACTTTTAAATCGTTAAAGCCCAATCTAATCGTCGCTGAAGTCTTAACAGGAACTGCTGAAAAGGAAACTGTTTTTATTCCGCGCATAGATTTAGCCCCAACAAGTACAGACTTGCCATTTATTTTAAGACGGCGACAGTTTCCAATTAAACTTGCTTTTTCCATGACGATTAACACGGCTCGGGGACAGAGGTTAGAAAAAGTAGGAATATACCTATATCTGCCTGAACCGGTGTTTAGCCACGGTTATCTCTATGTAGCAATGTCAAGAGTACGAAGATCTGAAGATGAAAATATTTGATGGAAAAAAACAAGGGAAAATGATTCAACGTTCACAGGCAGTATACACGAAAAATATTATTTACAAGGAAGTGACAACGCACTAGGCGGTGCAAAAGAATTTATTTGCTACAATAATTGTTCTTTAATTAACAAATAAAAAAATTAAAATTAGTAAGTACAATTTGTTTAGTAATTGGGTTATGTACCTTCAGTTACATGGAACGCGGGGACGTTTCAACGCGAGGATGAACAATTAAATTTGGCAATATTAGGAAACAATGTTGTTTTTATTCAAATCATTAAAATAGAAATACACCGGTCGATCATAGGTTAGCGTTAGGATTTTTTAAATTACTACCGCTATAAAAGAGACCCACCGTCTAGCTGCCGACTTTGGTTTTATTAGGGGGTTTAATTTTTTTAAATTTTGGATGTAGTGACAGTTTGGTCATTCTGGTTTTTGACATAAAATGTCAGATAGAAGGACTACAATTTATTATGTCAACAGCGTGTTATCGATAACTCCAACGGGTTAATAATACATATGCAAAAAACATAGTTATTATCAATGGTGTTTTGTAAAATATGTATAACAGGATGTTATAAAATCACTTGGGATAACGAATAGCACCTAATATTGCTGCTGTAAGTGAGAGTGTTGAGGAAGATCCAGATTTATCAATTTTGAACAAAATCTACTCAAGTGTCACCCCGCGTTAAGGATTTTTTTACGTAAAAAACCACAACTAAAGTTTTTTGTCTGTACCGCATTGGGGATTACATAATAGTTACCCAAACATAGTTTTCGTCTATAAATTCCCAAATTTCATGTGTGTGAAAAATTATCATCATTATACTAAAATTCAATAACCACTGAAGTCTCTACAAAATGTATTTATTTAATATTGTTTACTAATCCAAGCAAGGAAATGTTTGTAGACTGATTGGAAAACTGAAATTTTACAAACATAATAAAACTTTGTATTTGAGCGTCCTAATGAACCCCTAAAATCGTTTTTTCCCTATTAAGGATTTTAGTTCCGGCAATGAGATTTTTCGCCTATAACTTACTTAATTTCACTTTTACGGAAAATTCTAGTCAGATCATAATTGAAGAGCACAAAATTATGTACAAAATATATTTTTCAAACTTTTCCGAGACTTTCTTTCCTATTTTTGAAGTAAAACATAATTATGCCAGAAAGGCAATATGTGTTTTATTTTAAAAAATTTAAATAATTGGCGATTTACCCTACCGTTGGTGGCGCCACAGAATGTAAACAATGGCCGACAAGCTACGTATTCGTGAAATAAATTTGAAAGTAAACACAACAATTTACATTATTTACTCGTCTATTATTCATTATATCACACAGTAACAATTTCTTTAAATTATAAACACACGTTTTAAACGTTAACAACTGACAACTGATCGCATGTTATACGTAGCATTCTAACTTAAAATTCTACCGCATGGTGGCGTGTTGCTAAATGTAAATCGCCAATTGGAAACAAGTTTTTGAATAGTTCCTATTCCAAATTATATAATTATCGCCTTCACCATGTAAAGTAAATTCTGTAAAATTTCTTTTGTGTGGAGATTTTTATATTCTTCAATTTTAGTCTGATGATAATTTTCCGCAAACATGAAATTAAGCAAGTTATTAATGAAAAACCACGTTGCAGGAACTGCGCTGTGCAGGAATTAAAACCCTCGATCACAGGAAAAAATTACATAAGATTTTAAGAAACTTTCGGGGGCCCTCATTCGATACTCAAACACCTACACATGATTGCCAAATTTCAGTACCCCGGAATTTTTGTAAGCTAAAAATGTAACTTGTCTGTATTACAAAATAATGTGCAATATTCGGGATTTTTGCTTTATACTAGTAAATTCTTGTCGAAAATTATTTCTTGCCTACCCGTTTTTGAGAAAAAACTGTTTTCATATAAGTTTATTTTAATTCAATTTCGCTATGAATAATTAGTTGTGCATAATCATGTGAATTATCTTAATCGATGGGTCATTCCCTAAAGAAGCATGGAATTTCATTTTAAAATTGTTGCTAAAAATCGATATATTTATATCGTTATACAAATGATTAATTTATTCAAGAATTATATTGATTTGTTAATTTATTAAGGTCAGAATTTGCGAATTCTAAAATTTTATATATCTTCATTATTGAATACTCCCAACTTCTCCGTTTTAAAATTACAAAATAAACGTTTGATTGCCTTCCACATTAAATTTAAATTTAAAAATGCAATAAGGTTAATTTGCTAATTGAAATCGAAACTGCCTTGCATTTCAAATTTGATAAAAAAAAATTCAGTAAATTTTAATTTAGAATGAGAATTTTTAATTCTTCAGAAATTTGTTGCGAAATAAACGCCGAGGTCAGGGAAAACACGGGTCAAATTATATAAAACATTATTAACTGTAGATAAATTAAACGTTTATTTGTATTTATAATATTGTGGTTTATTTAATAAGCTAAATTTTAATTTGTTATTTTTTATGAAATTAGATATCTACAAATAATTAAAAAAATTTATCAACCAAATTATTATAATTTGTTTGTATTGTTATAAATAATTATAGTGAATAATTTGTTCAGCTACGAAAGTCCTGTTTACATGTACCTACTGTTAGATTTTTGCAACAAGTAGACATTCGGTATTTTTAAAATAGTTATTTACGTATCAGTAACAGAAAATGATCCATTACAAATGAGATTGCTTATCAGAACGAGCCGTTTAGGCGAGTTTTGAACCAGATTTAGTGAAAAACAAATAACATTGAAAATATCGCTAAAATTAACTACTGACCAAAATATATTTAGTAAATTAAATTTTTTATGTTAATTTATTGAAACTGCAAGAAGTGATAGATAAACTTACCATTCGATTGTGATAATAAGTAGTATCGTGAGTTTAAATATATCATCAACAACAAAAGCGTAGTTCGTCGAGTTCATTAAAATGAATTTAACAAAAAATCCAAGATTTTATTTATTTTTTATAGGAATTATTTTCATAGTTAGCGAAGTTACTAACGCTAAAGAAATAATTAATCTTATATACGGTAAGTTTGTACTTAATTTACGTACTACAGTTAATTTTATGAAGTATACAAATAATATCATGATTGTTATAAAATTTGTTATTTTGATTAACTAAAACATCTTTGAAAAATATTCAAAGTGATTTACCTAACATTGGGATGGGAATGGAATTAAATTTGAAAAATTTGTAGCTAGATTGTTATGGAATTTTATACTAAGTTGTTATTAAACTGTTACTTTTTTAAATTCTATACGATCGTACAATGAAAATCATATATGATAATTTACAGATAATCATTGAAGGACGCCCGCATTTTTTAAATGCAAATTATAATCCTGGAGATAACATTAAAGAGCAAAGGTCGACTGCATAAATATTTTATTTTAAATTACAAAATAATAAATTAATTGATTACATAATCAAAATAAGACCCTCTTGAGGTCATTAACTATAATAAATAACTGTTGCACCTTAACAATATACAAAAACCACAGGTCCAAACTAGTCGATTATTTTTAATAAATTACGACATCTTTTGCTATTATATGCCATCTTTTGATACTGCACAGTTCTTGGAGTCGTCTAAAGACTTTTATCGACTACCCTTACAGTAAGTTTACATTTTTCGCCTGTCTGCATAAACTTTAATAGACCTAATATAAAAAGATAATAGACCTTATTAAGTCGTCTAGGGAAATAATGATGTTGGATTTGCAATATTTATTTATATTTGATTTTGAATTAATGTGATTAATAAAACTTTAACTGTTATTTAAAAATGAAAGTATTTTTTATTGTAAGCAGGTTTCATTAATAGTAAATGGATACTTCGCGGCTCTTCAAAGGCTATGTTTTGAACGTAACTTATCACTCAACTCGAGCTTGTGTCTGGGAATTACCTTCCTAGTCTAATTTCCTTAAACTTTTTTCTTACAAGGTTACAACTTTTATGCGGGACTTCACCAAGTTATTATTTTTATAAAAAATTGCAATATTTTAATTATATCTGTTTTTAATTGCACTTCCGCCAAATTAGTATATTTATTGAATTTCTGTTCTTACTGAAAGGGAAATCGATAAAATATCTTACTCATCCACGAGTCGTATTGCAGATTTGTCGTCTTGAATGAAATTGTATCCCTCGACGCAAGCGTCTCGAGTTACAATTTCATTCGTGACGATAAAACAGTCATACGACTCCTGGATGGTAATATACTATTATTTAATTTGATTTAGCCGTATTTTCCGCTGCACCATTTGAAGCCGGATGGTAAGGTGGACTTAAACTGTGTCTGATGCCATTTTCCCTACAAAATAGTTTAAAATCCTCAGATATAAATTGTGGACTGTTGTCAGAAGCGATTTGTCTTGATATTCCCATCCTTGACAAATTCATCCTTAAAGCATCAATCGTTTTGCTTGTTGTAGTTTGCCCCGTCTATACCACTTCCGGCCACTTGCTGTAAGCATCCACCACTACTAAATACATTTTACCTTTTATTGTCAAAAAAAATTGATATCTACTCTTTTAAAAACTTCGGTAGTAGTGTTAAACTGTAATATTGTTGACTGAGGTGGACTAGGTCGACATTGGTTACATATTTCACACGATTTTGCCACCCTTTCTATTTCTGCATTCAAGTTTGGCAACCAAAAATACGATCTTGCTTTGCTCTTCATCTTCACGATTTCGCTATGCGTTTCGTGAAGTTCTTGTAATAATTTTTCTTTAAACTCACTTGGTATTACTACTTTGTGTTCCCACATTATTACATCTCTTTCTAATGATAATTCATCCTTTCGATTCCAGTTTGTGGTAAACCGCGAATCCTACTTTATTGAATAATCTTTCCAACCATTCTTTATTTATGTCCACACCTTAAATAACACTTCGCCCTCCTTTATTTTTTCTCTAATCATCGTTGCCGTAACTGAAAATTCAGTGTTTTCCTCTATAAATTTTAAATAATTATACTGGTCCGCTTCTTCAGCATCTTCTTCTATTGGTAGCCTCGACAAATCATCTGCATACGTTGTCTTCTCCTTTAACAAATCTAACATCAAAATTGAATTTGAAGTCTTCCAGCCGCCATCGTTGGAATTCTTCTTGCCTTCTTGCAACCAAACAAATATACCAACGGTTGATGATCAGTTGTTAACGTAAATTTGTGACCCACCAAGTATTGCGCAAATTATTTTACTGTACAAAATATTGCTAAGGCTTCCTTATCTAACATCGAGTAATTTTTCTCGCTCTTATTCAATGTACGCGATGCATAACATATTGGCTTATCCGTACCGTCTTAAAAAATGTGCAACAGTGTACTCCTGCTACTCCTGCTAATCTTTTAATGATTCATACAGTGGACTTAATAAATCCGTAATATTTGCAATAAATTTTGAATAGTAATTTATCATTCCCAGAAACGATTTGGGTTCAGTTAAAGTTGTTGGTGTTTTACAGTTTAAAGAAGCCTTTACCTTTGTAGGGTCTTTCCTCAGTCCTTGTTTGTCAATCACGCGACCCAAATATTTGATCTCTTTTTGAAAAGAAACATATTTTTCTTTTTTAATTTAAATCCTGCATCTGCAAGTTTGCTAAAAACCCTACTTCAATTTTCCAAATGTTCTTGCTCGTTTCCGTTGCCTCGAGTTACTAGTACTACGTATGATATCTAAAAATACTGCCGTCTTTTCACATTCACTTAATGTCTTCTCCATTATTCTTTGGAAGATCAAACATGCCGGCTTGGTTCAAACGACAAGGGTTCCATTCTGTATATCGCTTTGTGCGTACTCCATGCCAGTAATAATTTTGAAGATTCTTCTAACTCTAACAGATTATAGGCATGGCTAAGGTCCAATTTTGTAAATGTTTCTCCACCTTGAAGTGTCCGCATTAATCGTGACTTTATAATGGGCACACAAACGAATGGATCCATCTGCTTTAATCACCGGAACTAAAGATGTGCTCCATTCCGAACTTGCTATGGGAGTATTAATTACTCCTTTTTTCTCTAATTGTTCGTATTCCTCACTCACTTTTTCCTTATAAGCGAACGGAAGAGATCTCGGTCTTAAAAGACCTAATTTTCCTTCAAAAAGTAAACTATATTTATTGCACAAATCTTCCAACTATTTTGGTTGGTGACTCTCTTTTAATTATACTATTTAGTCCCAAACTTCTTAACACGTTAAATTTGGGGTCGACTCGGAACCTACTGATGACATCTCGTCCCAAGAGTGGTGGAGCATTATTTCCTCGTATTACTAAAATTTGGTGAGCGAATGGATGAACTGTTAGGGTGTTAGCGTTCATGCCAAGATTTACGGGTTCAAATCCTGTGAGGTGCTATCTATAGAAGAAATTTTCGCTCACCAAATGTCTATCTGCTGGCCACGGATAACATTATTTATGGCTATAAAAACTTCCCTGATTGGAGTAGACGGTGTAAAAATCGTCTATTTCCGTGGTTCGGTATCCACGTTAAGCTGTTAGTACTCTGTGCTCATCACACATTTTCAGCATGCAACGAGCACAAAGAGGAAGGTACCGTGAAAATGTCTAAAATAGTGAAATAGATAGCGTGAAAATAAATGGAGACTAAAATTTTCACATTTCTCTGCTGATTTCCCAATTTCAAATTTACGTTGATTTTACCTGTTGGTTTAAAATCTTACAACGAAAATGCTTAAATTAACAAAAACTAAAATTGTGAATGTCTTTTCCACATGCGTACATTTTAAAGTCGTTGGTACTCCTGTGATTGATTTGGACTTACCAACATTCTTTGGAGTGTACTGATTCAGCTTGTAAACCTGGTATAAATTTTCGTCCACTCTTTTTCGAAATGAATTTAACGAAGCTTCTTGCTTTAATGCCAGATCGTATACGTCTTCCAATTTCGATAATTCAGCATCCTCCTCAACAAATTCGATTTAAAATCTCACAACTTCTTAAACCCATCACGAACTTGTCTTTCAATGATTCTTCTAAATGTTTACCGAATTTGCAGCTAACTAATAATTTCTTCCCTGTTGAGTACCATCTTGCCACACTTTCTCCTTCTTATTTCGCTTCGTAGAATTTAACCCGCTCACCAAAGTTTGAATGTATAACACAAAAATGTTTTTCTAATACCTTCCATAAATCTACTAGCGTTTTCTTGTCTGGTTCAATCGGATGGCACAGGTCGTAAAGAGAGACGAACGACGTCTCTAAACAAGTTAACACTATCGCGATTTGCTTTTACATCGTTTGTTGCGAAGTAGTGAGTCAACTTGGCCTTAAATATTTTAATATTATCTGCTTGAGAAAATACAGGCAAGATTCCAAAGCTAGCCATTTCGATTTACCACGTGCAAAATTATTTCACTAATATTTCTTCTAATTTTCCAATTTATCTCGTCGCCAGTGTAATGTATCCACACGATAGATTATAAATTATTTTATTTTATAACAATAACGTAGAATAATGACTTAAACGTATATATAAATATGCTTGAATCACTGGAATATTCGTCAATGATTAGGATTCAAGGATATTCTGCGGTAGGTCACTCGTCTTCGCTGAAGGTGCACTTTTTATTTACAAATCGATCGATATGTATTCTTGTTAATTTTTCAGTTGATGATAATTTTAGGATGATATTTTTGTTGCTTCTAAACAACCCTGTATATGGTTAAATGGAACTCTAATTTTTCATTAAGTATTAGGTATTAATTTGTTTTGTTTCATTGCAGATTCGCAAACTTTAGAGAATGTTACCGATTATTTCGAGTATTTATCGCGTGTTTCTAAGAGATACAGAAGACAGAATATCAACACAGGGTAAGTAATGGTACCACGGGATGGTATTTGTTTGTTTTGGATCTTTTTTTTTAATGTTTACATAGCATTAGGGTCATTCCATATCAAATCAAGCAATGTATTTTCGTAACCCATTTTCGATTTTGCTCTAACTTTGTATAATTCTAAGATATATGAAATTAACGTACATGTAGTTTTTTGTTTGCCCCTAAAGTGAGCCGTTCGCCTTCTACAACCCTTGAAAATTATTTAAAAAAAATTTGTAAAGCTTTTTTAATAATAATTGTTACTGTACTGACTCGACCGTACCACTTTGGAAACACTTGTTTTTCATGTAGATATTGAATAATCTTTTAGTTAGTATATTAGTTGGTTTTGGCTACTGGCATGCTAAATTTAAGGTTGGGAAAACTTCTGGTTTAAGAGTGACAAAATAAATTATTGTTATAATATAAATTGTCACGTTTGTTTAGCGCGTTTCGAAATTATCTAAAAATTACATCTAAATAAGCTGTTGATAATTTTAGTAATTAACTAATCAAATTTTTTTGTCAGCTTAACCCTGCTTCAATCGAATTTTTAACTTTTTCTTATTCCAAACGTTTAGTGATCGTTAGGTAAGATTTGATAGTCCGATTAAAAGTTGTAGTAGTAGTTTTTTGAATAATTTGAATAGTAAAACCAAAAAGTTTGATTAGTAAGTTCATTACGAAAATACAAAGAACTACCAAAACTTTTAATCGGGTTACCAAACCTTACCTAACGATTACAAATTGTTTGTCATTAAATTGGGCCAAATTGGCACCAAACAATTATTATTCTATACACGTGGAGTTTATCGCGTGCGCATAAGTACACTTAAAATTAATTAATTATCAACGATCAAATAAGGCACTACCAAAAGTTTTTATAGGACTACCAAACCTCGACACATTATAATCGACCAAATGAGCTAAAAGAAAGGTTGAAAAATCGATTGAATGAGGGCTAAGTTAAAACCTCGATGGAAGGTAAAATTACAAATTAAAGATTTGAGCAAAATCGAAGAGGGCCATGCAAAAAATTGATTATTTTCTTTTTATTTCTCTTCTACTTTTTAATGTAGGTCCAGCGCCTGTTGTTTACTAATTTTATTTTAATTAGTTCAATGAGCATTTTGGTTTTTACATCTCAGGTAGATGCTAATATTGCATTTCGATGTGCCTACACGGTTGCTGTCCTGTTCGATGTCCCTGTTTTTTATTGTTATGATGGCAAATTATTAACACAGGGAGACCGATGGCTTTACGTGTCCTCCGCAGCACGGAAGATGGTCAAGAAATTTTAGACTATACCAGGAGTCGAACTGAAGAGCCTTGCCTTAGCAGTGGATCTCGCTAATATTCCGGCAAGACCGCCGCCATAATGGTTAATTTGATATGGAATGAATGACCTATTTGGATTAAACCAATAATTTATATTTTAAATATTTCACTGTTACTCTGTTAAACTTAACTTTTTCAATTCTTTACAAATAATTGAATAATTTTGTGCCATTTTAGTCACGACTGTGAAATTCCAAATTATCCACCAAATACTAAATATAAAATCATCAACGAACCCGAAGCAAGATATAACCCTGGCGATTATGTTAAACAGTTTAGCGCATTAGTAACAATTTGTGATAAAAGATATAAACTACCTCCACATGCAGTAAATGGTTCGTTCTGCTTAGATGGTGGTTGGACTAACCTTTTACCGGCTTGTCTTCGTAAGTACCTAACTTTGTTGCTCTTATAACAGATTAACTTTTTCAAAATTTTAATATGATCGAATATATGTAATTGATTTGGGATTTGAACATTTTTTTAAATCGTATGTATTTATTAAATAGTATTTTACAATATGTCTAATAATGATAAAAAGTAAAAGATCTTATTCATATAAAATAATATAGAAAAAGTTTGCCTGGTGCCTCATTCCCTTTACAGTTTCACACCTATGATGTTATGTCGGACCTTCGAATAATATGTAATCCGAGATGGTGCTTCAGAAACAATGGGCTAAGCGCCGCAAGAGAATTAAGGTAATCCTTAATACGATCGTGATACCTGTTTTACTTCATGATTTGATGCACTCTTCAATTGTTGTGTTTTGAAGTTTGTGATGGATTACTTGATAGGGTACGAATCATAGCGCACCAGTGACTATTCTTAGAGTTTTTGATTCAAAACCGTGAATTTGATTACTATTAGAATTTATTATTGAGTGTCATGGTAATTCCATTGTTGAATCCAGTGGCAAGAAATTTTTTTTAAGAAAGAAAAACGATCTAATTTACCTTTGCGGTATTATTCCGCAGTATTGTTTATGCATTATTTTGTTTGCAAAAATTTCAATGTTAACATAATTTTTGAGCAGGTAATCAATTTACCGCTCTCCTTGTGTTATATCTATTTTTCAAACATATCATGGCAATATATTGCTGTCCTACCTGACTAAATTTTAGTATCCAATTTCAATTTAATTTCCAACTTATTATTTTTCATCAAATTAAATTTTTATAAAATAATATCTTCTTCTTTGCATCAAATATAATTAATCCAAATCCAACCACTTGAAAACAAACGTGCCTGTTTATTAAATTTTAAAGAATTCAATTTATTTTCTCAAAAATATAACATAATTTTATAAATTTAAAAATTCAAATTTCAAACATTGATAATTAAATTTTAGCTCTTTTCAATTTTGCTCGGGTTTTTAAATACGGCTTTAAGCTGTTGTGTATCGTGACAAAATCTTTTTGGATCCAACCTTACCTTACGTAAGTCGTCATATTTCTAATTGTTATTAATAATTTATTAAAATTTTCTCATTTATTATTACAATTTCCCCACTATTAGTTTAGCAAAAAATTTCTTCGCCCAATCTATTATCTTACTGCTGTTAATCAATCTCCAAGTAATTTATCGATCATTAATTATTAATTTTTAATTCCTTTGAATTTATTTCAATGCCGGTACATTCATGATTTTCATGTTATCCAATTACCTTTTCGTCGAATTTTGTTTTCATCTTTATGTTAATTTCATCATCAATTAAGCCATTATTAATTTCTTTTATTTTTCAAAAACTTCACACCTCTAATATTTTGCAGTTAAACAAAATTCGTAATCAATAATATACCAACTTAAATTTAAATGTCCAAAATTTTCTTCTCAGGGTACAGTAACTAGAAATCCTTTTTCTAAAATAAATTTCCATGCTTGCTTACAATATACTCCGAATGCTTGTGTTTTTCACCCTACTATAATATTTTCTCAACGAGTCTGTAGGTTTCGTTTCGATTCCTGTTGACGTTATTATTTATTTGATTTTTCAACTTTTAAAATCTTAATTTCTTCCTCTCTATCCAAAATTTTCCTTCTTGTGTTTTATTTTGTAATTCTTCATACTTTAAATATTTGTTGGCATTAAGTTTTAATATTTTAATCTTATTTCTACTTTTCTTGTTCTTTAGATTTTTGTGCTTCTTTTTGTTTTGGTTATATTTAAAACTATAAATTTTGGAATTTCTTGACGTAATGTGTTTTTATTTTTAATTATCTTCCGCCTCCAGCTTTGCATTTTCTTCTTGCAGCAAATTTCTTATTATTCCATATTTTATAATTGAATCTTAATTCACTTGTTACACCACAAAATTTATAATTTTCGCCGATTACCTTTGGTTTTTCTTTTACGATTGATTCATTTGCATTTAGGCAGTAATCAATTGCTGTTAGTTTTCTTTCTTACATTCTGATCTCCTCATTACTTGATTTTATTGTTTTAATATCGATTCTTGCTTTAGGCAATCTATCTATTCCTTTTTCAAATTTTTCCCTCGAGTCATTTGTTATTTGATTTATTTATGTTTGTTTGCAGACAAAACTTCAAAACTTGAATAAATTATGTCACTAAATAACTAATATTATTTATGTTACAGGTCGGAGGTCCGCTCCAGATTTGTTAATTCCGCAAATATATACTGCACCTATACGCGCTTATAGGAATTAGCTCACACGGAAAAAATTGTGGAAAGGCAAAAACTCCTGGAATTTACACAAGAGTGTCTTTTTATATAAAATGGATTGAAGATATTGTATGACCTCAAAATACTCTTTTGAATAACAACTAAATTTTTTCAATAAATCGTGATTTTTTACTAAGCTAACACCGGTGTATAGCTATATGGGTGCTTTGCAAACACTTTCTTGTTCTACATCGACAGATGACACTGTTGTACTTCAACTAAATTCGAAACGCAACAAATTGCTCTAATTTTTTGATTTAAATTAAAATCAGCCTTGGTTTCTATGGGTGCTAAAACCTATCATTAATTATATCAATAGAAATTATTAATAACATTTTAAACATCACTAGGGTTTACCAAAACTCCCGTCAAGTCGACATATTTTGCTCTAATGGAAGCCTGCAGGACTAGTATCGTATTAATATATTTTATATTGTCACATTTTGTGTAGCGCCAATTTGTTTGGCTAGCACAAGTGGTCATCTAAGTGCTTTGAGTCGTCTACTACGTGATTGACGTGGTTGTGCGATCTGAAGGCTGCACTAATTGGAATTGCGGCCATAAGTTTTTGACCTTCAGCCCCACAACCTTAAATTACGACCATTTTTATCTGGCATTCTTGAACATATTACGATGATAAGGGATAACGGATGAACCCCGTTAATCGCAATTTAATAAAAATTGTAAATTTACTTATTACCTCGGCTAACTAGATTTTGTTGCATGTAACTTACCCCTCTCAGTAGTCGGTTCCTTCAGAAATCAAGTCTGTTAATGCTGAAAAATAAATAGGTATTCGGGAATACAGGTATCCCAAAAATAATCCGTTTTGTATAAAAAAAATGTATTTTTATTATGTAAATTGTGGATGAATTAATATGCAAATAAATGTTTCTTAAAATTATTAACAATTTCTTATTTCTAAACCCCACAATAAAACTACAGCACGTGGCGTTATAAATCGCGATGGTCGCACCGAAATTTGTGTTTAAAAAAATGTTTGTAGGTTTACCTTTATAAATCTGGTGTTTCTCGTGATGTTGGTACAAAGCACCTTCAAATTCCAATGTTGTTCCACACCGATGGTCGTGCGTTCCCACAAATATACCTGGATTCGTTTTACGTCGAAATTGTGATTCCTCGTGGCAAATTTTATATTTTATCAAAAATATCGGCGATCGGTAAATATAATTAATTTCTTTCACTTCAATTACGTGTGCACTCACTTTTAATATAATATTTTTACTAATTTCTTCCTTTTTAACGAAAATTTTCCACAAACTTTAATTATTTTTAGGAGCAGATTATATTACACAACTCACCATTAATTAACTAGCAGGAAGAAACTTCGATTGTTTTACTTTTCGTTAACATGTTGCAAAACCAAAGCAACTTGATTATTCTTCAATAAAATTGATCTGTAATTACCGGTCCACCATTTTGTCATCCCGTGAAATTTGAAATTGTCTTTACATTAAAATTTTTAATGTTTTTAGGTTAACCAATGATTTTAAACACATAATTATTGTTTATTGATGGAATTGTTCAACCATGGTTTATCGGATGACCGATCACTTGGTTTATAGTTAAATTCGACACACCACGTAATGTTTTTAAATTTTATCTAATGTTTTAACAAAATTATTCTAAATACTTAATTAACAAATTTATGCATGTAATTTACAATTTCTTATATTAAACAATTTTATTTTTAATAATTTTTAACAATTTTTGTTGTTACGGATTTTTAATGTGTGATTTAAATTGTTCTTTTAATTTTGACTTTGTTACTGTTATAAAAATTGACCTTCTATTTCAATTAGCAAGTTTCATGCAAAAACCTTTATATTAATAACAAATTTGAAACTGACTGTTCGTATTCCGAGTAACGTGTTCATCCGAATCACCGCAATATTATGTGCAGGTTGGGTGGTTCAGTGTTAGTTAGTTATCTGTTGATAATGCATCTATGATTTGTAAATTTTTTCGTCCATCAACCAATGATTACACTACCATGGCAATCACTCAGTAGTAATCCTAGTTTATAAATTATTTATTTATTGTATTTTTATTATTAATTTATTATTTACCAATTACTTAATAAGAGGTATATGTAACGCCACTGCTTTATATAGTGCACTGGCGGAAATGACTTGTAAGTGGCACCGGCGGGGGCGGCGCGATATTGCCTCTTTGTGTTAAAGCCAGTCGCATTTAATAAGTGTCAAGATATTTGTTACAAAATATAATTAAATAAAGAATAATTAAGTTAGTATGAGTGATTTATTATTCATTCTTCGCTTAGGATCTAGAATTATTGTACCATCTCTTTCTCTTAACAATCCATATTGTTTCTTCCTACCTATACCTGTTATCTGTTTAACCTTGTTATGTATGCCGAAAATATCGTAATTTGCATGCTAAGTTTCTATTTATTCACATCTTTCTGTCATGTACTTTTCTTTTGCTTCTCTAATTTCCCTTTTAATCACTTTATGTAATTCTTTAAATTTTCTATGATCAAAATAGATTTTTTCAAAATTTGTCTATTACAGGATGTATTGTAGTACCACCTACTGCAGTGCCACAAGTTATAGAGAATTTTATGTTGCTTAACTTTGTTTAATTGTAATTTTTCGTAAAAGTAAAAATACGTGAGCTATAGGCTAAAACCCGCACTTAGGAAGCTAAAATCCTCATTTGGGGGGGTTTTATAAGACATTTTGGGGGTTTATTAAAACACTTGAATATACATCTTTGCCAAATTTCAGCTGGCCCGGACCTTCTGTAAGCTCAAACCAAAATTTCGGTTTCGTTACTTGGAAGATACTATAACTTGGGTAAATTTTGAAAAAAATCTATTTTTCTGTTCATTTTCCAACCTTGGCCATAATTTCAATAAATTTTATTAAAAGCATTTCCCGTGCCTGAAAACATGTTTCTCCCTGTAAAAAAAAATATTTTAAAAATATTTAAAATATTTATTAATATCTAATTTTTTAAATATTTATTAAACTTGAAAACAAATGAAATTTTAAATCAAGGATCAAACCCTTGTTGAAAATACTAGCCATGGTTTTAAGCTCAATCGGACTGCACTGACTCAATAATGCAGAAGCGTTCCACGTGTGATAACATAAAACTTGAATGTGCACTAGTTAATTTTACTTTATACCAGAATAATTTGAACACGAACATCATGTGCTTCTGTGCCAAAATGGGAGGCATTTTGGCTCCTGGTTATAATTTACGTCGTAATAGTTATTTATGTATCAAGGGCACAATAAATAGATTATAGCACCGAGGGTAATTTAAATCCCGACGCGTTAGCGGAGGGCTTTAAATTGCCCGAGGGCTATAATCTGATTGTGCCCGTGGTACATATAACGTTTTATTTCATCTTGGTACTTGAATTGTCAAAATTGAAGAATTAAGTATTTTGAGAAAAAATGTCATGTCATTTTGTTTGTGCTATGAATTTTTGGTGTGCCATGATTCCTATGGCGAGAAACTTGGAGGGGCGAGAATTAATTTTTTTATTTAGCAATAATTCGAAAACGGCACTAGATATCGAAAAACTGAGCAAAGATTCTCCCCCCCCCCCTCGCAAGGAGGCTCCCGTGAATTGTCGGTAGGAAGGCATATGCAAAATTTCAGATCGATCGCGCAAAAAAAAACAGAGTCTGGACTAACTCTTTTGTTTTGATATTGTTGTCATTGCTTAGCAACTTTATAGGCCCTCGGGCTATAAAAGCCATATTATGCCCCCATTTCCGTGCTAAAAAACAAGGTTATAATACCAAAATGAAATAAAAATTTAAACATCATTTCCTAATTCAAATATTTCTCCAAATTATTGTGAACAATAATTTAGTTACCAAGTTTGTTTTAGAGAATTAAAATTTTGATAGTTGGAATTTTTATCTTCAATAATTTTCCAACAAGAAGATAATTTTCGTAGAGTGGTTGTATATTTCTCTGCTATAGTATGTTAAGCATGGGGAGTAAACATTCTTTTAGGCTAGACGTAGCGCTACGCGTTCTACCAACCAGAAATTCTCGATTAGGCAGCTGAAATGGTACGTGTCGTTATCAGGTAGAATTTTCTTTTTGATTTTGAACCCAACAATTACAATACTGTCTTAAAACTTAAGTATCGCGAAGCTTTCTTTAGTCACTCACTGGTCTGACTGACGGTGCTTGCTCGTGAACCATCTTCACCGTGGTGAGATGATTTTGGGTGGGGGCTGTGTGACAAAATCTTGCAAGTCACAAATCTCTTAACGCACCCGATATACGACGAAAGTATTCGACGCAACCGCACCGCGAGTATCAAAGGTTAAAGCGCATGCAACGGAGTTCAAGGCTAGGATTCAAGCTGGAAAGTTTACTTTTGGTGTGACGATCATGTTTTTGGCTTAGCAAATTAGTTGTTGCGTCTTGAAGTAGTAGTTACATCATTAGCTACATGTTGATCTTTTGGGGGATAACACGTTATTGAGCACCTTGAAATTGAAAATTTCCTATAGTGATTCGGAAAGCTGAAGGTTTGAATAGTTGATTTAACAAACAAGAATTGCGGAAAAATAACAAACTCACCCTTAAAATAAGGGAAAACTGTTGAGAAATTGTTACGAACCCCTTAGTTTAATTTGCAATCAGAGATTTTATATTCTCACATACGTGAATTATCCCTTGGTTAATACTCACCGGTTTTTACTTATCCCAGGCTCTTATGTTTATAAGTCTCGCTCAATAAGGAAAGGTTACTCGAAGAATAAAATGCATATCAATAGGGAACATGCATGAATCAAAAAATTTAGTTAAAACAGTATTTTCGATTAATCCTATATATTAAATATCAAATCAGCAAAAATAACTCCTATTTATTGTATTATGTTATAAATAAGCCATTTTAAAATTCAATGATAATTTAAAATAAATCATGTAACCTTAAACGCAACTCCATTGGTTTGACGTTACACGGCACAATAACAATAACCCCGCTTTCTTGTTTACTCTACTCGTGGCTGTTTTTTCTTTTTAATTGATTTAATAGGGAACATGCATGAATAAAAAAATTTAGTTAAAACAGTATTTTCCGATTAATCCTATGTATTAAATATCAAATCAGCAAAAATAACTATAAATCATGTGACCTTAAACGCAACGCCATTGGTTTGACGTCACAAAGCATAACCCCGATAAGCGCGGTCGTTTCCTTCAATTCAAATTGACGGATTTTTAAATATTTTTTAAATTATTATCAAAACGAAAATAAATAAATTAAATAGCATTAATTAGTATATTTAGTTATTTTTGATCCAACTACGCTATAAAAAAAATTTATGCATCTTCCCCATTATCAAAATCTAACTATAATAAACAAATAATAATTAATTAGTACAAAAATAAAAATAATTATTAAAGTATGCCTAAATGGCGTTATAATCTAATTAAAAATTTAAATTGAAAAATTAAAAAAAAGTCCAATCATCACTATTTAACTTAAAACTAAATAAAAATTTACCTTGGTAATTTTGTGGAAGGTAATAACTTAGAATAGTTTTCATTAGTGGCCAGTTTTTATTGTTCACACCACCTCAATACGGAAAAGTTTTACATATTCTCTGTTTTCACAATTAGAAACGCATTTTCAATCAAGATTGTTTATTTATTTGGCGTTTCGCACATTTAATAATTAATTTGTCATATTAACGTTTCGCACATTTATTAATTAATTTATCATATTAGCGTTTCGCACATTTATTAATTAATTTATTGGAATTGATTTATTTTAGTCATCGATCAACTTTAAATTAAATAATTAAAACTGCATAAAATTGATTATTTTATTGATTTTTTTGATTTGATTTTTGATTTTGAATTGATTGAACGAAGGGGTGAAAGCTGCGATGGAGAAACGTGGACTGGAAGAGGATATAGCGTACGATCGAGAGGCTTGGAAAAGGGGAGTGGGTAGGCAGCGACTTGCTGTATAACTATTTATAATGTAATTAAATTGTACTTAGTTAACCCAAATATATTGCGGTGAACTTTTATTTTTAATTATTTAATTGTGTTGTAACAAATTATACAACGTCATTCTTACTTTTTTGCTTCGCCGCTATATTTTTTTTTTTTTTATTATTATTGTGGATGATTGATAATATAAAATCTTCCGTGCTAGCTTTGGGTACACTTCTTTTTATTAAGCATGAAATCTCTTTCTCAGGAGCAAGTTCCTAGACGGCTTACCTTTAATTGTCACTTTTATTCTGTGAATAAACTTAGTAAAGTCGTCGACTTCAAAAAATGCCAAAATGAAACGTTGATTGACAAATAAATAACTTTTATTAATAACAAATATGAAACCAATTCTATTCACATGAAATGTTGTTATACTAGAGTTCATCAATAAAAAACTTAAAATTACCCAAAAATGTTTATTTTTCGTTCGCGAAATAGTTTTTAAATTCGTAATTTACGCGCCACGTTTATAGTTATAACTTTAGTTAAATTTGTAATATGCAGGGTGAGCTCACCTAGGCTTTGATACGCCTCCTGTGATTGCTTCTAACTTCCTTGGTTTTCGCTCCAAGTTAACCTTCAAATTAATCTTGTGTAATCGTCTTCGTTTCAAATTGTAAATTACCAGATTGATCATCAAATTGTATTTTTATTGTGAACCAGTTGTCCATAAACCATAGTTTTTAATAATTCCAAAAGGTAAGTTCAAAATTTTAATTCTTCTCTTCAAAACAATTATTTTTCTTTATTACGCACGTGGTGGAATCCCACTTATAATCTTTCTTTATTTTTCAGTTACTCCCGAATTGAATTAACTTGGTTAATTCTTCAAATTATACGGCACACGAATTTTAATACGCGTTCACCGTTTCCTACTTTTTTGGAAGAACTTCGTTTATTTACTTGTAACCTGGGTTATTCCTGAAATTTTTATCCCGTTTATGCAATCCTGATTTTTTAGTTTAAATTGAATCAACCTTTTTCATTGGTAAGTTATTCCTGCCTTGTTGATAATATTTATCCTTTATTTATTTTTATAAATTGGTTGAAACACTTTTGATTATTTTTCAGTTACGTTCCGATCTACACACCCGTTCGATCAGTGACGCACCACTTGGCCGTATTTTGTGGTCTCGGATGAAACGTATTGCTGCACTATGTCGTCCCGATTTTATAACCGCGTAAAATATCCTTTTTAATCAAAATTCGCCACTTCTTAAAATTTAACAATTGTTTATTTTATATTACTAAATTCTTACATCTAACATTTTTTTATTAAATTGTGAACATGTTTCTTAAAAAGATAATTTGTTCCATCTGGTATTTTTTTCATTATGTTACCCGTTTGTTTACCTTTAAATTGTTTTGCTTGCATTTTTGTGATGCTTTTGTGACCTCGAGAAATCTTCTCCTCAAGAAAGAACTTTCATATGATTTGTCATTAGCGTACGAGCATATTTAATTATTAATTCTTTATCATCCATTTGTACCATAGCAATATATTGCTATGTACGGACTTAGCCTCACGTTGGGCTAGCCAAAAAGTGCTATGAGGGGTTGTCGTTTTTAATCGAGCCCCACGTTATGAGCCTAAAAGTGCTATGTACGGAGTGCTTTAAGCTTGCCTTTGTAATAGAGCGGTAACCTTTGATAGTGCGGGTTTACACAAATTAACCCCGTCAATAGAGACGTTTGCAAATTTATTGTCGCAAATAAATATTTACCTCGGCTAGATATAATTTTTTTTGTAAGCATGAAACCTACCTTTATCTCGGGCTTGGGTCCCTTCCGTGACCAAATCTGTGAATTGCTGAAATCAAATATTTTTGGATCTCGGAACAAGATTGGAAAATAATTCTCCGTTTCAAAGGCAAATGTAAATTTTATTGTTTGTATTATAATTATAGCAAATAAAAATTCTTAATATTAATAAAATAATTCCTTAAAATTACCCAAACTGTTAATTTTAACGTAGGCGCAACGCGGTGATAATTTTTACGCACGCACTGAATTTTATAAAAATTATAAAGTTTTATGTAGATTTACCTTTATCTAGGGTTTTTCTGGTTCGTAAGATATTTGACCATGAATCTTATCTGCTTGCGTAGAGCGATCAGCTGTTGTACCATTGATAAAAACGGATGGGTGTCGATGCACAGTTTTACCTCGTGTAATTTTGTGAATAGTTTTTTTTGAAAATCTCACTAATCACTGGACTTTTCTTTTATAAAACACTTTAATCTGACGTAAGTAATTATTATTTAATTATTCTATACTTTTGTTGTTAATTTCTATTAAAATTTTTATTAATTCAATTAAATTTTATTGCAGCACAAAATCACCATTTTCATAACCCAAAACTCGTTTATTAATTAATTTTTTTCCTTTGTTTTTGTTGCCTTGATACCCAACTTTCCAGGCAAGGTTGATTATTATTTTTGTTGAAAATAACAACATCGATATTGCATAGTCAGGTACGTATTTGCCCATTTTGTTTTGACAAAATTTTTAATGAAATTTTATCTTTTCCAGATTGAATTGGTTTACTACATTCCATTTGGTTGTTGTACGATTAATTGGTGAAGATGCACCATCCATTTACTGTTCATTGATTAACGAAGCACTTTAATGTCATGTAATGTTTTAACTTGCTATTTAATTTTATGCTAACAAATTTTTCATACGAATAAGTTATTCAACAATATTTTGATATTAATTAAGATTACTTATAACTAAACAAAATTCATTTTAAGACTAAAATAACAAATTTTATGATAACGGAATTTAAATTTCACATTGTTAAATTATTTTATTAATCTTTGTTCCATGAATGTAATTTGAATTAATTTTTGAATTTGAATTAAAGTATTTGCTATCAGATGGAATCTTTCCGTATGATTTTAAAATAAGTCTCATGCCTTAATAATCGTTAATCAACTTTTGAATATTAACGTACGCATCTCTATTAACGTGGTCAGTGCATAACATCGCATTGTTGCCCCCTATGTTAAGATACAATTTATTCGAAAATACCCATTTTCGTCATAAATTTTAGATTAACATAAATGTGCGTTAATTCATACACAACAAAATTAACTTTTAACGTAAAATTGCTTAACAAAATATCAAAATTAACTTAGTAAATTAAATTAACTGTTCAAGAACTAACTAACTAATTATATTAAATTCAAACTATCTTAATTAACAAATTTAATTAACAAATCTGACCAAGATTTCTATTATTTTTTTCTAGTATTTTGTTTACCAATGATCGTTGTTTTGATCTTTATTTTATTTAAATTTTTATTTCATTATTCGTTTATCTTTAATCTGTTTTCAATTATCTATTCTTTTACTTTATCTATTCAACCTGTTCTTTACTTAGGTAGCCCCATTTAATCTAATTTAATTTATTCTGGTGACTAAAATTTCTTTTCTTCTTATTCCCTTGTTAATTGGTTTTAATTTACTTATCTTTGGTATCCTTATTTTTATTTCTCTATCATAATATTTCCATTGTTTTCCTCATTATCATAATTCATATTTATTTTCCCCCCTTTATATATCTCATAATATTTATTCATAAATTCTCCACATCATAATATATCATATTCCCCACAATAATAATTCATAATAATTCTTATTTCAATATTAGACATTTTGCTTTTGATACCAATTTATTTTAAACCCCTTTTCTTTCAATCTGTTGTTTCCTATTCCCTTTTATATTATTCTTTGTCACCGAATACCTTTATTTACTTAATCAGACCTACATAAATAAATTTCCTAACCCGCATTATATTATTGTTTTTAAATGAATCCAATTTTCAATAACTATTTCTTTCCATAAATTTTTAAATTACAATAAAACTTAGCTATTTCCTAAAATTAATACTTTCTTGGTCAAATTATATTTTCAGACAAAATCATATTTACAATTGTCTTTGGTCCTATTCTACTATTTCCTCAGCGGTTTGTTATAGACGTTGTTATTCTTTATTTTTAATTAGTTAAGTTTCGCTGTTATTCTTTTTCACCGCTTATTGAGAAAATAGTAAGGTTGACTTCCTTTTAAAACGTACTCTTTTAATCTTAAATTTCACACGCTTGAAAAATCTCTTTTTATTAACGTAATCTTTTTCTTTAACCTTTATGCCTGCATCTATGCTGGACTCTCTTGTCCAATTCACTTTGTAATTATTTAACATTTTTCTTTTAAACCGACTTTTCTTATTCTTCTTTTGTAAAATATTATTCTTCATTCCGATTTTATTATACCGTCTCCGTTTATTTAAGTTCTTATTTGCAAAATAATTGTACCCCCTTGTTTTTATAAATTTTAAATTGTGAACCCGTTTTTGTTTATTGATTAAATTTTTATTTGTTACCGTTTTAGCTGTTAAGTTTTTAATTTTAAAGTTAGTTAATTTATAAGATCTTTTCATTTTTAATATTGTACCGAATTTTGTTGAATTATTTTTAATTTTTAAGTTTGCTAAATTTTGAAATCTTTTAATTTGAAATGTTAACTTTTTATTTATTTTTCTTGTACCTGCTAATTTATGACGTTTTGTAATTTTAGCTGTAATATTTTTAGTACATAAACCGCTTTATAATTTTAAAATGTTTTGTCGATGTAGAATTTTTCTATGTGTTCGCATGCCCCTTATGTGATGTTTTTGCTTTGCACGTAGCTTTTTAAATTTCAATTGTGCTCGTTTGAATGTTTTTCTCGAATTGACTATGTATGATCGATATTGAATTTTTTCTAATGTTGTTTGGCTCTTAATTTGTGATACATTTCTTCCCATTACGTTAACATTTTCTGTCACTACTTTTATTGTGTCCAACTTATTTGTAACTACCGTTCCAATAAATGGTTCGAATTTTATGGCTTTTAACATTTCTGCCATCTCATTCACCTCGTCTTGTGGTTTTTCGGGTTCTTCTGCGAGTACTTCTGTTGTTGGTATTGGAGTCATTTCAATATCCAAATTTACCGTGTCATTTAAATTAATTTCTTTCTTGTTGTCCACGCTTTTATGTAAATTTTCCATGCTAGTCAAAAGTTTTTCAAGCCATGACGGTTTCTCGTTTTCTGCTGGTGCCACTTCTTCCATTTGTTCGCTGTCTTGTGGTTTCATAATCTCTTCCGGTACCACTTTTTCCGATTCAATTTTATCAGCCGTTATTATCTTGTTCGTGGGTTGGAATCTTAAGGATGCCATCATTTTTGCAACCTCGTCATTATTTCTTTTTAATTCTTCGGTGGCTTTTCTTTCAATTTCTTCGGCTGTTTTTCTTGTAATTTCTTCGGTTGCTTTTCTTGCAATTTCTTCGGTTGCTTTTCTTGCAATTTCTTCGGCTTTTATTTTCTCTTCTTCCACTCTCTTTTGGTCTTCTGCTCTTTGACGTTCCTCTTCTGCTGCTTTGTCCATCATTAATTTTTCATTTCTAAATTTCGTCTTTAATTCTATGACCCATTCAACATCTAAATATTCGACTTTCTTGTTAGCAGCGAATTGCGCTCTTGCTCTCTTTCTTAGCTCCTCATCTACGAGCTCTCTTATCCTGCGTCTTTCATCATTGGCCATCTGTTTAGCTTTTAGTGCTTTTGCCTTCATTAATTTTCTTTCTTCATCACTGGCCATCTCTCTAGCTCTGGCTGCTTTTGCCTTTTCTATCATTCTTTGATACATTTCTTTCTGAATTTCCTTTTTCGTTTTCTTTGGCGTTACTTGTTCTGTTGTAATAATTTCGTCTTCCATTTTAGTAATTATTATGTACGTTTAATTTTAGTAATAAGAATATTTTTAATTTTAGTTTTAAGAAAATTGTTAGTTTTAATGTCAATGTTATGAATAATTTTAATGAAATTTCTCGTTGTAATTAACCTATCTATTAATTTAATTATAATGACCTAATTTTACTCGCGGTACGAGGTTATTCGAGGTGACTCGAGTCCCACGTTGTGACGCCAAAAAGTGCTATGTACGGACTTAGCCTCACGTTGGGCTAGCCAAAAAGTGCTATGAGGGGTTGTCGTTTTTAATCGAGCCCCACGTTATGAGCCTAAAAGTGCTATGTACGGAGTGCTTTAAGCTTGCCTTTGTAATAGAGCGGTAACCTTTGATAGTGCGGGTTTACACAAATTAACCCCGTCAATAGAGACGTTTGCAAATTTATTGTCGCAAATAAATATTTACCTCGGCTAGATATAATTTTTTTTGTAAGCATGAAACCTACCTTTATCTCGGGCTTGGGTCCCTTCCGTGACCAAATCTGTGAATTGCTGAAATCAAATATTTTTGGATCTCGGAACAAGATTGGAAAATAATTCTCCGTTTCAAAGGCAAATGTAAATTTTATTGTTTGTATTATAATTATAGCAAATAAAAATTCTTAATATTAATAAAATAATTCCTTAAAATTACCCAAACTGTTAATTTTAACGTAGGCGCAACGCGGTGATAATTTTTACGCACGCACTGAATTTTATAAAAATTATAAAGTTTTATGTAGATTTACCTTTATCTAGGGTTTTTCTGGTTCGTAAGATATTTGACCATGAATCTTATCTGCTTGCGTAGAGCGATCAGCTGTTGTACCATTGATAAAAACGGATGGGTGTCGATGCACAGTTTTACCTCGTGTAATTTTGTGAATAGTTTTTTTTGAAAATCTCACTAATCACTGGACTTTTCTTTTATAAAACACTTTAATCTGACGTAAGTAATTATTATTTAATTATTCTATACTTTTGTTGTTAATTTCTATTAAAATTTTTATTAATTCAATTAAATTTTATTGCAGCACAAAATCACCATTTTCATAACCCAAAACTCGTTTATTAATTAATTTTTTTCCTTTGTTTTTGTTGCCTTGATACCCAACTTTCCAGGCAAGGTTGATTATTATTTTTGTTGAAAATAACAACATCGATATTGCATAGTCAGGTACGTATTTGCCCATTTTGTTTTGACAAAATTTTTAATGAAATTTTATCTTTTCCAGATTGAATTGGTTTACTACATTCCATTTGGTTGTTGTACGATTAATTGGTGAAGATGCACCATCCATTTACTGTTCATTGATTAACGAAGCACTTTAATGTCATGTAATGTTTTAACTTGCTATTTAATTTTATGCTAACAAATTTTTCATACGAATAAGTTATTCAACAATATTTTGATATTAATTAAGATTACTTATAACTAAACAAAATTCATTTTAAGACTAAAATAACAAATTTTATGATAACGGAATTTAAATTTCACATTGTTAAATTATTTTATTAATCTTTGTTCCATGAATGTAATTTGAATTAATTTTTGAATTTGAATTAAAGTATTTGCTATCAGATGGAATCTTTCCGTATGATTTTAAAATAAGTCTCATGCCTTAATAATCGTTAATCAACTTTTGAATATTAACGTACGCATCTCTATTAACGTGGTCAGTGCATAACATCGCAATATATATATAAAATTGATTAAGCTGATTTTTACGTAAGACGTACAAATTTTACGTCTTACTTCTTCAGGATCTGTCAACTTAATGCCTGTTTTCTTTGTCTTTATTAAATTTAAAAAATCTCTTTTTCAAAATAGGGGAACCAATGATCTTATTAACAACTCTTTACAAAGCCAATCACAAAACTTGGTTCTATACGCAACCGACAATCGACTTGAACAGGATTTAACGCGAGGGTAAACCGTTCAACTCTGCAGTAAATAGTCTAATTTATCGTTCTCCAAGTGGTGCTATTTGACGTTAACTGAGTCCAGGCGACTAAAAATTCTATGAGACTGATTGATTTCTTGTAACACCCCTATTCATTAAAATTATTTTGTATTCGGTTAAATGTCTAACATGTGTTCTCAGAACACTTTTAAAATTTTAAAATTCTTTAGTTTTTGTCAAAATCCGAACAAAATAACTTAGCATAATAGGGGTATTTTCTGTGAATGGTAAAAAAATGAAAATTACGGCCGTGGGATAAAATTGAACATAACACCATTTGGACACATAAAATTGTCATTATTCGATTGCGTATAAAAAAGTATTAAAATTTAATAACATAACAAAATTACCCATTGGCTCACGGAGTTAATAGCCCACGACCACCATCAAATTTAAAAGGCATTTTGGGCATTTTTAGGTAAGAATTCGACTCGGAAGTGGTTGCGTTGTAAAAACCTACCCTTCGCTCCGGGCGGTTTTTTCTATTTTGCGCGTAACAGATAAGATTGAATTTGTTGCTTGATTGAATTTATTTTGTAAATTTATGTTTTTTTTTTGACTGATTTGACTAATATCTGATTTTTGATTAGTATAATTATGGTACACCATTTTATGCTTTTATTGTTTGTTTCATTTAGCTTTCAAATTCAGGTAACAGCAAGAGTTGGGAGCGGGAAAAATCGTGTGGCGCCGGGTATTATTTTATTTTCTCTAATTAATTTTGAGCAATCCACACCCTAAGCTCTCCAGCTAGCCGAAGCTCCGCTCCTAAAATAAAGGTGTTATCTGGAGTTACTTTTATTTGTGTGCCCACACGTACTTTATAAGTAGCTCTCCTGGTGACGAGAAAGTTACGTTGTACCTCAAAAATGTAAAAATGAATAACAACCTGTGACGAATTTTAGATTCGTCAACATCAACCTAGACACTGCCCGTTATCTTGCGGTCTGGCGGTACTTGAGGCACTACCTGCATTGACCTCGATCTTGGCGCCGGGAGTTTCAATTTTGTCCGCTTGGGAGTGGGGAAATTTCCGTCGGGGACTTTTTTGGTGTGGCTTTCGCGAGGTAGGACGTATTCCATTAACTGCGTGTATATCAGTAATACTTGAAAATTATATCGTTGTACTGGATTTGGAAGTGAAGAGTCATTTCGAGCAAGTTGCGAGAGTGGTTTTGTATACGAAGATTTTTGCGCGCTGGAGCGTATTTGCAAGATTTTTGGTGTGATAGTATTCCGATCAAAGGTCGCTTATCATACCACATTTTTAACGTTCGAGTTGTTACGAGTGCGCACGCCTAAACTTTGGAGTTTTTGTTTTACCAGAGTTTGTAAAACTGTACGAACTGTCATATAATTTTTGGGGTGTAACCTCAGAATACCTCGTGAAAGTTAAGCCGCACCAAATTCTATTTGTGAATCCGTTGGTCTTCAGTGGTTGTGTCCGTCTAAATTAATTTTATGAAGTGCATATTAATTACCATCACATTCTACCGCCCGAGGTTTCATAGAAACCGCTATATTTTCAAACGTTCTGGTCAACTCGCTTAAGGGTTCAACTTTTTCCTTGGCTGCGTTTCCGACACCATTTTCTTTACCTGTCTGCTGTTCGACCAAACCTTCGCCGAAGCATTGGGGTCGCTCGATCAAGAACCATCCAAGAAGGCGTTACCTGTCCGTCCGGTGACCGGAAGTGTTTCGAAGTAGCAAGTCACATCTCAGTCTCGCAGCAGTCTCCGGCATTGGAGTGTTTCGTCGTCTGTCTTGGCCAGGGTAAGTAGATTTACATTTCCATTGTTTTGGGGATTGTATGTTATTGCGAGATATTTTTTTATCAATTAAATAGAGGGTGTGTGTTGTTTTTACCACCTTCATTGTTATTAGCTCTTCGAGGCAACGTTCTGGTTTACCGGCGACAGTTTGATCGTACGCTGTTGTTTTAATTTGTTTGGTTGACTCCCATCAGGAGTCAGCGTTTTCATATTTGTATTGTGCCACTAATTTGCCTGTTTAACCGTTGTCGTTATTGTTGACTACCATATTGTGTGTCATTAAATTGTTAACCTTACTACCGTTTTTTTATTTCCCTTGTAGAAGGGTATTCTTTTATAAAGCTTTCAGGAGTAGCTTCGCAATCGGAACCCACGGCTCTCGCACACCGACGTTACCAACTAAGAAGCTAGCTTAATTTCAACCAGGGCTCACCACGTTGTAAAGTGGAGTTCGTCACTTCACGTGGTAGGAATCCTTCTTTCTCGTTTGCCGTCCTCTCATTAGGGACGGGGAGAAACAAAGGGGTTTGTTTCAAACCAAATGTTCAAATGAAATTCTCATCGAAGCACAAAAAACCTGGATTTTCTTAATCCAACGCCATTAAATATGAAGTAAATATAGGAGGTATCGTCAAAATAAATCATAAAAATAAATTAACGTTTCTTACTTTTCATATTTAAACTGATTCTGTCATAAACTGCACAAGTACCCTTTGTGATATCTCGTTCAGTTCAGTTTTTGTCAAATTTCTTACCAGTGTACAAATTTCCATTAATATGATTGTTGGTACATGAAATTTCAGCAATATTTAATAGTTAATACGTAAGTATGACCATCTATGAACCTCCGGTGGTTCTAAGCCCATGTCTAACAGTATGTTCCCTATTTCCCCAAGACAACTGGGTAGAGGATGTTACAACACGATTCGCTTTCACGACACCTTTTCAACAGATATAAAATAAGGGTGGTTAGCTCAAGTCGCGAAGGGGGTGGGTGGGCTAAAAGAGCCAAAGGGTCGTGTGACGTGATGTCGCGAGTCGTATGTCTCCAATCGACGACCGGGCAATCCTCGATCGCGATTTGAAAAATGGTCAAAATCGGTGGGGATAATATACACAAGGGGGTAGTATGTCCAAATCGGTGGGGATAATGTACACGAGGGAGATTTAAATGGGCGCCACGCGTACGAAGATACGAATCTATTTGAAGCGGACGGAGTATCACACCTTCTAAGCTGGTACGCGACAACTTGATGATCTTTCTGCTGATTCTCACCCCGGAAAAGCTTCGTCCAATGACCTTACCTTTACAAGAGGCGAACTTTCCTTCGGTGAAAATAACTAAATAAACATTTACACAATCATAATAAAACACCAAAATGGGAAATAACATAAATATAATGAAAATAATTTCACAGAGGGGGGGGGGGTTGACAAAATATATATACAAAATACTATCAAATTTACAGGTATTGTTGTACAAAATTCGTAGCGAATGGACAGAAAATTCCATACGTGAGGGGTGCGTATTGAATACCACACTCCATACAAATGGTTACTTGAATGTACCACATGCAACTTCGGAAAGTATTGATTACAAAAATTAATCTATGAACTACTTGTCCAGTTGAATACAAAATTCCCATGAACGGGAAAGCAAACTTTAGTTTTAATATTAAATGTAAAATATTACGTTAAATAACTGTTCTAAATATGAACGCATTACTGGCGTAATGAAAGTTACGTTACCTTTAGGCACTAACACCAATTAATAACAAAAGAAGTACAAGAGAGTGCGATCGGCTTCGAGGTTTTGAGTTTAAGACTCGTTAATATAAACTGTGGTCAAGGTGACCACCTAACATAACAAAACTTATAAATAACAAGAAGTTTCTTACGTATTACTGCTAATGGTGCTCGGCCTTCAGACAAGATCTCTGGAATAGACCTCCAGAGGTGAGAATCTCGACAGATGGTGTAGCTACGTCCTCCCAATACAGAAGTGGTTGATTGAAATGCCGGAAACCATGCCAGCAAGTCAGGTGTGATTCCCAGACTCCAAAATCTCTCCACATCGAAATATTGAAATGAATGGATCAACAGGGTGGTTTATTCGCCCTGTTTCCCGATAAGAAGGGGAAGCACGCCCGAAATAAGGCACTAGATAATTACTCACGAAACTGAATTTTTCTAAAGCCGGCACTGTAGGAAAGTACGTTATCGTAAATGCGGTTGACGACAAAAACAACTGCTTGAATGCAAAAAATGTTTCAATAATGTGACACCTGTCTTTAAAATTGGACGTTGGAAGCGAGACGCGGGCCGACCATCTGGGCGCACTGGAGTCGCGTGACCTATGATGCACGTAATAAATAGTCACCGTTGACGATAAGTTATTTGCTTTAAGTCAATAGTTGTTTAAATACACTCGAAACTTGTGTTAAATATGCAATAACTCGAATAAAGTTCATTAATTTGTTTAAATAAACTCGAAACTGATGTTAAATATGCAATAACTCGAATAAAGTTCATTAATTTGTTTAAATAAACCCGAAACTAATGTTGAATACGAAATAATTCGAATAAAGTTCATTAATTTGTTTAAATAAACCCGAAACTGATGTTGAATACGAAATAATTCGAATAAAGTTCATTAATTTGTTTAAATAACTCGAAATTGATGTTAAATATACAATAACTCGAATAAAGTTCATTATTTTGTTTAAATAATCCTCGAAACTTGCGTTAAATGTTTAAGCAAATGCAGCGTGATTGATTTTAAATACGATGAAATAATGTTTAATAAATGCAGCGTGATTGATTTTAAATACGACGAAATAATGTTTAATAAATGCAGCGTGATTGATTTGAAATACGAGAGCATTTAAATTACGATGAAATAATAAATGCAGCGTGATTGATTTGAAATAACCTCGTATTTCAAATAAAATTCAAACAAAGTTTAACGTTCTTGCGCGAATCGAAAAACATGTGTGAATATTTAAATAACTAAATGTTTATTGCGTTATCGATAATACCTGCGTATGGCGACACAGAACTTTAATGCACTAAAAACCTCGGTGTATTTGCGAGATTATTTTTTACTTCCGCATTACAAGCGAATTCACTAAACAAACTGACAGCGATACAATCTTGAAGAGTTACATCGTAAAACTTAATTTTTAATGCACTCCGTAGTGCCTTTTATATAAAAATCCCTACCAGAATCGACAGATTTTACCGACTTGCCAGATCCTGCAGAAACTTGCACGTGAGATTTTGTAAAATCCCACTACGCGATTTTCTGAAGCGTTCCATTATTGGTCCTTAAAATGGCCTCGGATTTTGATTTGTTAAAACCCCAGACAGCGCAATATATTAAGCAACTTAAAAATATCGATTCGTCTGAATTTTAACTTCGCAATATTAAGATATATTAACCCAATCGACAAAATATCTACTTTTTAAAATATTTTACTGTGAAAATTTTACAAGGACGAAAGTTTTATTCTATCCTTGATTGTTAAAATGATTGACCAAGAAATATATACTTTTAAAAGTTTGATTTTTAAAAATTCAAAAGGATGGGAAATTTTTGTTGTATGATCGCTATGACATTTCAACAAAGTTTTTAAATGCGCCGCGCGTATTTTCAGGTTACAAGGAATCTAAATTGGAACGGAATTCAAAATTAAAGCACCTTAGCGAATCTTCGAGAATGATAAAGAAAATGAACATAAAAATGGTCGAAATAACCGAATTGAAAAACTGTCTTTGTCGAAAAGTGTCGCTTTGTAAAAAACTTGGGCGAAATTTGGTGACTGAGAACGATAAACCCGGATCCACTTGAAAAGTGTTTTAGACCCCAGAAATTTTTTTTGTGCTTTATAAATTCACCGTTTCGATTAAGAAACCCCTTCAGAAATTACTTTGAAATTTGATGGTAATTTTCAAAGGCTCATCGTAGTTTTTAAAAATTGTTTTTAAAATTTTGGTACAATTATACTGAAATTAAAAATGAAATACAGGAATGGATAACATAATATATTACTATGATTTCCTTCCGCTTATAGAAGGATCGCATGTAAAAATTTAATCTTTTTGTATGAAAAAAAATTCTTTTAGCTAGCTCTATTTATAATTAAGACTTTTTGCATGAAACACACTTAAACTCAGTAGTCGATTCCTCGAGGATTAGCTCTTTGCTTATTCTGAAATAAAAATTTGTTGAGGAAAATTTGTTCCTCAATAATACGCAATTGGATCAAAAATATAAACCATTTAATTTTCTCAACAAATAAACACATAAACAAAATTGAAAAATAAATATTGAATCCCCAAAACTTAAACTAAAAATAACAAATTTTAACAATCAAATTAAATCTAATTATGCGCAAATAAACTCGAACTTCACGCGAATTATGTTTCAAAACGTTCACTTTTAGTGCGTAATAGTTAATAAATTTTGGCTTACCAACCATAGATGTCGGTGTTGTTTGCCTTGGCGTTCTTGTGTGCATCAAATGATCCACGCTTGGTAATAATTCCAGATTTTTCTTATTGAATCACCTTTTGAAATTTGTTGTGCTCCAATAACCATTTACTGCAATTCTCGTTGTAATTCACTTACAATCACTTCACTAAGTATCGAAGGTAAGTATCTTTAATTTTTAATTTACTCTAACCTTACTAATGATCTGTGCAAATTTTGCAAATTTATTATATACTTTTCTTTTTAGTTCTACACACATTTATGTTGGATTTGTAATCCAATTAATACAATTTTCTACGGAGACGAAAACTACACGTCCGTCCCGTTGTCGCACTTATGTGAGAAGCCCATTTATTTTCGTATCCCGGGTTATTCTTGATATTTAAATTTTTATCACCCTTTGATATATTTTTATTTTGTAAGTATTCTGCTTTCTTGATAATGGCTTTATTTTATTAAAATGTCATTTAATTAATTTTTCTCTCTTTTTCAGCGTTGTCATTAGTAACCTTGCCGTCTGGTTACGCTTTACGTGTTCCAGTCTCGGATGACGATTTGCTGCATCCTTCGTTAATGTTCACCACGAATAACGTAAAATTATTGTTTATCTACCTCACTTCTTATAATCTATCCTACTTTTTACAAATCTAAACCTTAATTAAACAAATTTTCTGTGAATTATTAAATACTAAATTTGGAATCCATAAATTTTTATTATTATTGCGTATCATTGGTGAACAAATCCTGCCTCTTACTTATCGTAATGACCTGACTTCATCAGAGCTTTCAAATTACCTGTTGGAACTTTACTTTTGTTTTCAAGAAACCTCATGCAATTTGTGATTTTCAAGTGCTTATTTATATTCAAAATTATTGATATTTTAAATCATAGCAATATGTAATAGGTGTAAAATAGAATACTTATTTATATTTGGAATATAACATATTTGAATATTTTTGTTTCTACCAATTCAATAACATACTCTAATTTTTTGTTACTTATTCTCCTCAATCGTGATGCTTCTTTGACAGAAGCGTCGTGACCCATCTCTTTCTATGCATGTGATGTGCGTTCAATTATGCTTATTCTACTTATTTCTTTTTTTCAGTAAACTTTGGCAATGTGAAGATGTCCCAGTATGTTAAGAAGTTATGATACGTGGTGTTCCCACATTAAACGGCGGATTATAGTGGGAAAAGTTCTTTTTGAATTTTTGTAATATTTTAATAATTTTAGCTATTTTTATTTATAAATTCTTTTGCATTCCAACCTAATGAATGGCAATTTAAAATATATTGTCCCAGTGTCAACAGTTTCCCCTATAATAAATAAAAATTTTGATAAAATGAAAAACAAATAAAATTGAAAATAGCGCTAAAATGATTTGTTTTATTATTAAAATTACAAATGGTAAAACTTGTTATTCGACTATGATTATAAGTAGTATCGCGAGTTTAATTATATCATCAACAACAAAAAAGCGTAGTTCTTCGTATTTATTAAAATGAATTTAACAAACCATCCAAGATTTTATTTATATTTTGCAGGAATTATTTTCATAGTTAACGAAGTTATTCCGTCAAATGAAATTGATTTTACATACAATGGTAAGTTTGTGTTTAATTCCCATAAATTAAATTTTGTAAAGTATACAAATAATATTATTATTGCGACCGAGTTATTATTATTATTATAATTTCTGCTATTTTGCTTAACATTTATAAAAAATATTAAGGATTTATCTACCATTGGGGGTGAAGCGAATTAAATTTAAAAAATGTATAGCTCGATTATTATAGAATTTTATATTAAATTATTATTAAATAGTAATGTTGGAAACAAAAATATTGGGTTTATCACAATAAAGCATAAAAAAAGTCAGCCAATGTGCTGGCCTCTGCTATGACCATGTAAAACTTTAACAGATCTGTTGCTTATTGTCTCTGTCGGGATAGATTGTAATATTCATGGAGTCAATAAAAAAACAATAGTAATATTTGGTATTAATTCTATACGATGGATTAATTGAAGGACGTCCACATTCTTCAATTGGAAATTATAATCCTAGAGATAAAATTACTTAATAATTTATTTAAAAATATAAAACAATTTACTTTTAATAAATACAAGTTGTTTTTCGTTAAGTATCCTAGTGTGACATATTATGTCGAGCACTTTTATAGTTGTTTTCTTTTATTCCATTAAATGATCTTTCATGTATGGCACCCATTATAATTTATATTTATAATGATTAATAACGCATTTAAGTATTAGAATTAAAACAAATTGTATTTTATATATTTTATTAATTATGTAAAATGTAAATTAAATTTGAAATTCTACTGGTTAACATTCTCATGTTAACATTATAGCAAAACGTAAATTGATATTTTGTTATATCATTGTTTATTACATTGCAGTTGAATGATTTTCAAATATATAAATTCTTGCTGAAAAAGCGGTTATCAATATTAAAGTAGACGTGAATTTAAAAAAAAACATCCTCAAAAAATAAATAAATGATCGTAAGCGGATTTAGAATAATTATTATCAACTGTAAATTATTAGGCTAAACGCGCACTGGCAGTTTTCAGTTGTGCGGCTAAACAACCGTAGGCTCTGTGAAGTGGGTAGGCACTCTGGAAGCACTATCATCAAAATATGTCGCAATCGTTAGTGCCTCGGGAGTGCTTTCTAGTGATTCATTCATTTTTTTGCAACAGATATGGCTGCGGAGATATCGCGCGGTTTTTATAAACCGCTTGCGTGAAGTCAGCAGTTCTTGCTAAGTAATAGAATTTTGGGCATATAAACACTATAGAATATCACTTAAGAGATTATAAGAATGCTTTTAGGACAAAATTTGAAAAAAAAACTTTTTACGCCGAGAAACATATCCATTCATCGGTCTAGGACAATTGGGCGCGACCGATTGGGCGCGGAGACAACCGGGAGCGGAGACAACCGGGCGCAAAGACAACCGGGCTCAAAGACAACCGGGCGCAAAGACTATTGGGCGCAAATACAATTGGGCGCGAGGAAAAATTTATCCATTACGTATTAATTATTATAACTGATTCGGGGACGTCCATAAATTACCCTAGTAGAGGATTACGCCAATAGAAATATTATAGACTTCTTGCGGGGCATTTCCCATAATTATGAAATGAATCCGTGATTAGTTAGGTACTTTATTAATAGACATTTTTATTTTATTTGTAATTGTTAGAAGGAATAAACATTTTAAAAACTTTTTCTTTAAATTTTTAATAATAATTTTTTTATTGCCTAAATAAACATTTCTAGATTTAGTTAATAATTTACAAAATTGTTATAATAGCTTCGTTCCAACAACGATTATTTCCAGTAATATTACTACAACGCAAGCGCATTCATGAAATGTCGTTCCCACAAACTAGAACTACTAGGACGGAATTCTAGATTAGGGCGGCTCATGTATTACGTAAGACGTTTAGGGGGATGGGGGGGGGTAGCTAACATCTTATTTTTCTTACTCGGGGGAAGGGGGGTGAAGACAATTTCTTACGTAATATTTTATTTTTTTAATTAAATTTCAAAATTTAAAAATTATTTTATCTAATTTAGGTGCTGTTGGTATTAATGTTAATGTGAAACACAATACTGTTTTTATCTGTTATATCTGTTTATAATTAATATCTGGCTTCTCATTGGGTAATAATTTATATTACGTAAGATTACTGTGGGGTGGGAGGGGTTATACATTTTCTTATTCTTTCTTACTAGGGAGTGGGGGGGAGTCTAAAAGTAGGAAAAAACGTCTTACGTAATACATGAACGGCCCCTTACTATAAATCTGCAGTTCCGACAAGTTTAGAATCAGTACTATTATCGGCCAAACGAGTTCAAACGATTCTTGCTCTAGAGCAAGAACCAAGCGTTCTTAAAGTGGATACGCGTGCGCGAATTCGCAAACGAGTTTAAACTTTGTTTACAGATCGTGTTCATTTGTTGCAACAGCAACTGATCATTTTAAATTTTAGATTTAAGAATAATTCCATTATTTTCACTTCAAAAAATACATTTTTTTTATATAGTACTTATTATTAATCTGGAATCTTTCTGGAACATGTTAGTGAAAGAATTTTGTAAAAAATTTAAAAAATGAGGAAATGTAGAAAATTTCAATTTTTTTTTAAAACGCTGCCATTTCCTATGCAATTTTTTTTTCTTATGATTGTAGTTGGGACGATAGCAACAACTCTGTTGAATATTTATTGCTCGTGAACAATAACAGAACTGCTTGTTGGAACGAAGCTAATATGTAAATAATAGTTTTATAAAATTTTCCTCGCGCCCAATTGTATTTGCGCCCAATAGTCTTTGCGCCCAATAGTCTTTGCGCCCAATTGTCTTTGCGCCCGGTTGTCTCCGCGCTCAATCGGCCGCGCCCAATCGGTCGCGCTCAATTGTCCGTTACCGTACATTCATACCTATTTATAGGACGTGGGTTATGAAATTTAACGATGTCGAAAATGGAAAAAAATGTGTTTGGACATGTAGCGCTGTGAAATTTTAAAAACATATAAAGAAGACCTATATTCTATTATACAGCTTAATTTTGACGTAGTACGTGGAAATTATATATTTTAAACAATGAAGGAAAGTCTTGCGAGAAATCTGATTTTATACATCTAAAATATGTTCGGAGAATACATCACGCGCATCACGTGATCAAACTCAACTGTCAAAACAGCGTGTAGGACAACTTTTACGTATTGCCATAAGCGACAACGTTAATATTGGCATCGTTTATGATAGTTTAAATCAATTTAAGTTATAAATATGCCGAATTTTTGTGCAATAGTGGGTTGTGGAAGCAATGGGATGAGGGACAAAATATCGTTTTTTAGATATCCTTCAAAATACGACTCTCGCAAGCGAATTGATTCCAAGAAGCAAAAACGTCGCGAGGCGTGGATTGCAGCTACGAAACGAAGAAACTTAACGGAAAATCAACTTAAGTATAAACTGGTATGTGGTAAACATTTTATACAAGGTAAGCTTATAAAAAAACAATTTGTTATATTAAATTATGATGTAGTTATAAATTAAATGTGTACTTAATGAAGGTAAACCAGCTAAGTTGGAAGAGGAAGATCATCCTGATTGGATTCCAACACAGAATATGGGGCACAAGGGACCAAAAGTCAGCCTTGATAGATATTTAAGGAAAAAGAATAGGACAATACAAACCGTAAGAGTTTTAAAAAAGTTGAGAGTACTTATTTATTGAACTAATGTAAGATTAATAATAGGTATGCAAAGTTTTGTTTTGTTAATACGCCCATTTCTATATTACCTATGCAATGTTATACCTACCTATTATTTTTCTCATTATGCTTGCATTTACTTACAGATTCGTTATTTACCAAAAAAGGTTCCAACTATAGTTGAAGGTTTCAACAGACTGTTATATACCTACTTTTATGTACATATGATTTAACTAAATAATAATTATTGAAGGTTTCAAAGTCCGGTTTACAAAATATTAAGGATAACGAAATGGGCAATGCTTCCAGCGATGTGCCAGAAACTGAAATTATTAATCATGAAGTTATGAATATCGATGATGAACCAGGAACTATTACTCTCGACCAACCTTCTTCGACCGAACTTAATTTAGCATTACTCAATACAAATGAAGAAATTCACAGGTTACGAGAAGAATTAATGCGTCACCAATTTGATTTGGAGTATTTTGAGCGTAACCAGAACAAATGCAATTTTTATACCGGCCTATCATTTGAAGTACTGAAAGCCCTTTACGAACTAATAGAACCCAAAATGAAAATCACCCACTCCAGCAGATTGTCAAAATTTAATCAACCAGTATTAACGTTAATGAAGCTTCGGTTGAACTTACTTTTCACCGACTTAGGATATCGTTTCAATATATCCAGAAGTACTAGCAGTCGAGTATTTTTTAAGGTTTTAAATTTATTGCATGAGGCTCTGAAATGTTACGTGTACTGGCCAAGTAGAGAAAGCTTACATTCTACTATGCCTCGATGCTTTCTTGAAAATTTCGGGAAAAAAATTACAACAATCATTGATTGTTTTGAAATTTTTACTGAACGTCCGACAAATAAACAAGCCGCATCGCAACATTTCTCGCAATACAAACATCATAACACGGTAAAATATCTGATTGGCATTTCTCCTCAAGGCACGATAATGTTTGTTTCTAAAGGTTTTTCTGGTCGTGCTAGCGACAAGTTTGTGACTGAAAACTCTGGATTTTTAGAGAAATTACTTCCGGGTGATGTTATATTGGCAGACCGAGGTTTTTTGATTTCCGACAGTGTTAAAATGTGTATGGCTGAGGTTCATGTACCAGCCTTTCTAAAAGGACAGAAACAGCTTCAACCGAAAGAAATTGAAGAAACGCGGAAGCTAGCCAATGTCCGCATTCATGTTGAACGTATAATTGGGCTTTTACGTCGTAAATATACAATTTGCAGTGGTAGATTAACAATTCAAATGTTACGAAGCAAAACAAAGAAAGTTTCGGATATAGATAAAATTATTGTGGTATGTTGTGCTTTAGTTAACTTATGCCCTAGTGTTGTGCCTTTCTAATTTTATAAACAATTATTGTTGTACATTAGTAACTTTAGTGTTATGTCTCTTTCATTTTATAAACATTTCCTTTTTTTGTAATAGCATTTTGCAATTTTATGTTTTATTTTTAAATGTTGCAGTTAATTCCTGCTGTTAATTTATGTCCTGTCCTGTTAATTTATGTCCTGTCCTGTTAATTTATGTCCTGTCCTGTTAATTTATGTCATGTCCTGTTAATTTATGTCCTGTCCTGTTAATTTATGTCCTGTTAATTTATTTCATATTATCTTATTCTAGAATTCCCTAATAAAACGTTTTTTTACTTTTTTTCTTTTCTTTTACTATGTTGTAGATTATAGCTCAATCATCGTTCACTATTGAAGATGAAGTACAATTTCGACTGCGATAAGATGACCCTTGTCAGCGAATATTCTTGAGGGTCCACTTCGTCGGCCTCATGTCCAACCAATCTAAGTCCATGGACTTATGCAATTTTCACATGAGGCCGACGACTTGTGTTTGGTTTATCAGCACTACGCCCAGAAATAAAAAAATTTTAAAGGTTTTGAGAAACCAGGAAAAATAATATAATGTACCTATTTATTTTATAAATATAAAACCCATATATACATACATAAGATATGTTAATAACTCTTATTAAGTTAATAAAAAATAAAATAAAATGGCTAATTGTAATTATTCCAAATGAAAAATACAAAACGAAAATATGTACATTCAATAATCAATTTAAAATCAGTTCCAACATTACAAACTCATAAAATATTCTAAAAGTATTTTTGAAAATTAATTATTTGCTTATTTTTTTGCATTCATCACAAAACCAGGCACCTTTAGGGACCCTTTTTCTTTTAATACATTTTAGATGGAACCATTTGATGTTACAATTTTCATTTTCGCATTGAATCATGATATTTCCATCATCAGATTTCTTACATGTGCACAACAACTCTTCATTTTGCGTTGAAGGTGTTTCCATTGCTTCCGCTTGATTTTTTAAAACAACTGCCGTTCTCGTAAAATACTTGGCCAAAAGTTCTGGCATAATAACTTGGTAGAAAAATAATTCCGCTTTCTGACTTTCAGAGTTCCAAAATTCATGATCGAAATGAACTCTTTCATAATAAAAGTTTTCCGAAGACCACACAACAAAATCACAAAAACTTTTATTGGATATAGCCATTTGCATTTGAATTTGATAATAATATGCGTGTTTTCTGTCTAATTGTATTTCATTAATGTTGCCCGATAGAGTAGATTTTATACACATATCCTTTTTTTTTAAAAGTTCTTCTACGCCTACATTGCGTGCACAATATGGGCACTTAGCTTCTAAACAACCATCTCCACAACAATCACACCTAACTAAGCCATCGGGGCTGGCTCCAAAAAATGGAAATTTGGAATTAATAAACAAACCACAATTTAATACTTTAAAATTTATATGTCTTTCGTTCATATATTCCAAGTACGCGTTTCTGGCAGTGTTTTCATGATGGCATCCATAACTTGTTTGTTTGGAGTAAAATTTGGTTTTGTAACATACCGCTTTAATGGTACTTAAAGCGGGTTTAGCAATATTTGTCCTACAACAAGCTTTAAATAACGATGCAGTAATACGGCCTTCTCTATATTTAAACCACACCTTATTTTTGCTCTGCCCTTTGGTTTCCACTTCAATATTTTGACATTCGTCATCACTCATACCAAGATCAACCATTTTCCCCATCTTTATTAAGTCTTCCAAAGATTGATCAACATTATCTGCAGAATAAAGTTTTCCCAATTCTCGTACCTGGGGTTCATTTTTTTCTGCACCTAGATCAAAGCAGTAAGGTGGCATAGTATAAAGAAGAGCAGGTTTTTTATCCAACGCATTTAACTTATCCAAAAATACTGTTCTTTCTTCTTCGGTAAATTCTACAGAAACATCTGAACTTAAACTAGAATTACATTCGTCGACATCATTGTTTGTAACCGAGTAATTAACATCCGCTATACAACTTGGTTCTCCAACTGTACAAGTTGGCACGGTCCAATATGCTTTTGTTCCTGTTACGGATACCTCGTCAACATTTCGAACAGCATGTTCAACTGCAAATAGAGTCGCACCAATATGACTGCAACATTCTCCGAGTCCTGCAATACAGTCGCAGTGACCCGCAAGTATTTGTCCTGTTTTTTTTGTCACGCACCAAGTTTTTGTATATGGCAAATTCAACCTTTGGCTGTGCATTACCTACAAAAGAAAAAATACTTATAACAATACTAACTTAATTTTTAACAACACTTACCTGAGATAAAATTAGCACGTTTTCTGACTGCGGTATTGGTTTCACCGACAAATCTTTCACCCAATTGCACAAATAATAGTTGTAGGCCTCCAAACTTTTATGTGCTCTAAATTGTTCCTGGGTATATGCACTTTTCTCAAATACAAAATAGTTCACGATATCAAAATATTCAACTTTTGGGAAATCACGAACATTTTTAACACATGAATTTTTATCGATTAAATACGGGTCCAAGTTATTAGTATACTGAAGTTTTTCCATATACCGCGTTTGTACAATGGGATTTAACGATTTCACATAATCACTTATATTTGCAGCCATTTCAATTTTACACTTAGTTTACACTGATTTAAACCAAATAAAACGATGCACTATTTAGGTCGAATTTAAATTAGTCATACAAGCTCGTTTGACAGCTGAGTTTGATCACGTGATGCACGCGATGTATAAAAACAGTTTTTCGAGCATATCCAGACAAATTTAGGCAACTTAAAAAAATATAGTAGTCGCGTTTATTTTAACTATGCTATAATAATATAGTAATTGATAAGTATTTTTTCTCCAGGATACAGCGAAAACGTCATTTTTTTGTCTATTTTTAGATTCGAAAGTGAGCGTTTCTCGTACGATGTAAGTTATCAGTGTAACTTGATATACTTTGGTATAAAAAAAGTGTAACTTGATATACTTTGGTGTACAGAAAGTTCACTTTCTGGGTACATAGATCTTTCCTGACGGCGACGGCATATTTGGCTCTTTGTCATTATATATAGTTTGCTTTGTCATGTCTCTTCTCGTGCACTACTTTGTGTGAATCCCCGGTGCTTGTCTGCATTATCGTCTACGTCTAGCTGTTATCTTTCATGAGCTTTGCATTCTTACACGCCTACACGCACGTGTGGGGTATTTATTTATACATTCGTTTGAATAATCATTTCGTTTTGGATTTTTAATTTGTAATAACAAATATTTTAAGTTTTACATTTAACTTAATGGTATTCCTTTGATATTTTGTGGTAAATTTTCCTTTTTTTATTCGTTTAGGACTTTATCCTGGAGAAAAAATAGCATACGTGATGCGTAAAGAAACGATCCAATTCTTTTACTTACGGACAATGCAGTTAAACTGAACATACATTATGTGATTTTTTTGTAAACTTAATTCATTTCCATGTCAAGGCCAGCTAAATCGACACTTTTCAGTTTACACCCTCTGTGTATAACCTTGGAACTAATGAACATAGAGGGCCGATTTTGTTCCATAAACTTATTAGTTTAGATTTCCGGAACAAATTTTTTTTAGTTGTGAGTTTTGCACCCTCTCCCAAAGAGTTCCATCTTTTCCCTCAAAAATTAATATACTATATTATTAAGACTAACACAGTCAACCTGTGCACCAAATTTCATTTTGGGCCGACAATAATTTATTGCAGATTGAGAAAAAAATTTATATAATTTATCAAATGATGAGTAAATGATTTATAAATCATATATAACTTATATAACATCAAATCACAAGTATATAATATATTTTTCAAGTTTCAAACAACTTTTTCAATAAAGTATTAGGTGTTAATTTGTTTTGTTTCATTGCAGATTCACAAATTTTAGAGAATGTTACCGATTATTACAAGTATTCATCGCATGTGTCTAAGAGATACAGAAGACAGAATAGCTACACAGGGTAAGTAATGGTACCACGGGATAGTAAACATTTGTTTTTATTCTTTTTTTTAATGTTTATATAACATTAGGGTCATTCCATAACATTCCATATCAAAGCAAGCAATGTATTTTCCTGACCCTTTTTCGATTTTGCTCAAACTTGGTATAGTTCTAAGATATATGAAATTAACGTACATGTTATATTTTTGTTTGCCCCTAAAGTGAACTGTTCACCTTCTACAAACCTCCAATATTATTAAAAGTTGTTTTGTAGAGCTTTGTTAATAATTGTTAATGAATGGACCGTACCACTTTTGAAACAATTGCTGTTAATGTAGATATTGAATACCCTTTTAGTTAGTTCATAAATAACTGAGATTAAAAATTGGAGCGGCGTGCCGACAAAATTTTGACATTAAGTTGGTCTTCCCCGAAAAAAAGTGTAATGTAAAATTTTCAAAATATGTGTACCTTTAGTTTTGGCTACTGCCATGCCAAATTTAAGATTGAGAGAATTTCTGGTTTAAGAGTGACAAAAATGAATTATTGTTACAATGCAAATTGTCATGTGAGTTTAGCGCGTTTCGAACTTATCTAAAAATTACATCTAAATAACCTGCTGATAATTTTCGTAATTAACTAATCAAATTCTTTTGTCAGCTTAACCCTGCTTTAATCGAATTTTTAATTTTTTCTTATGCCAAACGTTTAGTGATCGTTAGGTAAGGTTTGATAGTCCGACTAAAATTTTAGTAGTGTTTTTGAACAATTTGAATTTAATTTGATGAGTAAAACAGCAAAGTTTGATTAGTAGGGGAAGGTGGGGCAGAACGGGGGTCGATGTGGTTGGGACAGTATTTGAAGGTGTAAATAAAGAGGTAAAAATCTATTATAGTGTGAATAAATTTATTTAACATTTCGTTTAACATCTCCGATGGTCAAAATTAAAATAATGAAAATATTTGTATTTATTTTAAACGTTTGAAAAAAGAAAGGTTATATCCCGTTCTGCCCCATGCATGGGGCAGAACGGGGTATTCATTAAAAGGTGAAACAAAATCATGTTTTATGGCTGGCAAAGTTCACAGATGAGTTGTGATTCATCATCGTCAGTATCAATGCCGGCACAGGAATTATGGGCCCATTTTTTACACTGTATGCATGATATCCAGCCTTCACTCGATTTTGAATATAAGTCGTTGCAATATAAACAGGTCGCATCGTCTTCTTCATCTGATTCCACGCTTTGTTTCCGTGTTTTTTTGTTAACAATTTTCTATGTTTTTTTCTTTTCTATTTTGTTAACAGTTTTCTGGGTATTCTCCTTCCTTTTTTCGTTACCGGTGAACAGTTTTTTCTTAAGTCTATTTTCTTTGGCTTGCTTGATCTTCTTAGCATTATTAGCCGCTTCTTCGAGTTCAGTCTTATAAAGGGAAGCTGTCAGGATTGCCGTTTTGCCTCGTTTCCTCGTCACTCGCTTTTGTCCCGGCTTTACTCTGGGTATGGGAAGTATATGTTCAGGCGAAAACCTCGGAAAGCTGGTAAAAATAGGGCTAGCTATTGTTATATTATAGTGAATAATTATAGTGAATATATAACAAACACAAAAGAAAAGAAATTAGATCGGTGAAAAATAAAAGTATGGTCGGGGCGGAACGGGGTAGGACCCCGTTCTGCCCTACCCCGTTGTGCCCCAAGTGTTGGTAAACCAAACATCGCAAGGTTAGCGACAGACATGTTACTTCTACAAGACATGTTAACACGTGAAAAGATACTTTAAACAACGCTTAATTCGGTAGACTAAATTGGAATAACGAAAAGTAATGTGAAATATATCTTACCTTGTTTTCAAATATTCATAAAGTTGTAATTTTATACAGATTTCAGGGAGGTGTTTAATTAACAAAGGAGAAACACTTGGTAATTCACAACGACCGTTCTTATCACTGCACAGATGCATAATGAAGGTGCATAGAGAGTTGCAGCGAACTGCAGTGCTACTATCAGCAAATAAACCTGATCCCCCGTTCCGCCCCGACCCCCATTCCGCCCCACCTTCCCCTATGTTATTTACGAAAAATCAAAGAACTACCAAAACTTTTAATCGGGCTACAAAACCTTACCTAACGATTACCAATCGTTTGGCATTAAAAAAGTTCAAATAGTTTAAATTTGGCCAAATTGACACCAAACAATATTATTGTTCTATACACGTGGAGTTTAGCGTGTGTGCATAATTAAACTTCAACTTAATTAATTATACGACCAAATTAGGGACTACCAAAACTTTCTATAGGACTACCAAACCTCTATGCATTCTAATCGATCAACTGAGCTAAAAAAAAGTTGAAAAATCGATTGAAGGGGATAACTTATGAAAAAAATTTGATTAGATAATTACGAAAAAACAAAGAACTATCATCGGACCACTAAACCTTACCTAACGCCTACCAAACGTTTGGCATAAGAAAAAGTTAAAAATTAGATTAAAGAGGGGCTAATTTTGTCAATATTACGAAGGTGTTTTATTTATTTTTTTATTTTTGTGTCTTTCTTTATGTTGGGTACGTGAAGAACTTAGCTTGGCTTACCAGTGAGGATTTCTTTAGATATCGCAGTAATTTTGTTATGCATTGTTGTCACCAGGCAATCGAGGATGTCTGATCTCACCCCAACTGCAATGCCAAGTCGGATCAGTGGCGCCCTATTTTACCTTATTCGGACAGGTCAAATTGGTCGTAGCAACTCTTTAAATCCTTTTGTTAAACCTCGACCTCCCGTTAGTTAGTCGGCAAACTACTATTTGTACGGACGAAGGCTGCATTTGATTGAAATGACATTTTACCGACATTGAGCAGAATTGTTTTATTTCTTTAATTTTCGATAAATATGTTTTTATTAACAGCAAGTAGTGTACATAGATATTATCTGAACCACTAAAGAAAAGCCCTGCTTCATCAATAATGAGAGTACTAATTAATGCGAGAATAGCTAATCAAATCAATGTCTTTTTCATACATTGAAACCCCACCACATAATTTTTTGTGTTCTAGCTGTCAAAGTCAAATAATATAATTTTTAGGTTATAACTACAAAAATTTATTAAATTGAAAGCAAAATATTTTCAATGCATTATTTATTGGTGTTATATATTATTATATTTAATAGCGTTACATTCCTTAAGGAATAAAGCCCTTCAACCGCAGAGTGTATTTGTTCGTCGTAGCAGTAAAGTCACAAGATATTTGAAGTAAAACATAACCAAACAAATACCTACATACGAGTACTACGTTAGTCAAATTCATAGTTTTTGTCTGTAAGACAACTTATTATTTTGCATCTTTGTCCCTCTTACGTTAAACGATATAAGGAAAATATAATGTCATGTCATTTCTAAGTTCATAAAATAATCACGAGGGGCTTTTCTTTCGTGGTTCAGATAATATAACAAAATTTTATAAACATCAAATAACAATTGCAAAAATAATCCACTAAGCTGGAAGAATTTGTCCATGATCGCTCCTAGCACAGATACAGCATTCCTTCGTGGTACACACAAACTAATTCTCTAAAGCAAAAAACTCTTTGCGCGGCTATCCCCTTTTTGATTTTTTCACTGTAAAAGTGTACGGCTGCCGAAATACTTCTTGATTGTATAATAACCGAAGGACCAGTTGTGATTTGATGTCAAAGACGAATTTAAATAACGTGATTATTATAAAAGTCTTTATTTACACTATATTAATAATTAGTACAACTGCACAACTCAATTACACTAATGAATAAACCCTTTTGTTCTTTTTGTCAAGTGACAAGAAAAGCGTACTGTTTCCTTAGATGTCACTTGGCAGAAGCTAGTTGAATACTGAGCCGCGTCCGACAAGACGGCCCTTTTATGCACAAATTACAACTCATACCAATTTACAGATTTTAAATTATTTACAACGGTACAATGTTTAGGAAAATTTTCCCATTTCGTGGGAACAAAATTGTCTTGAAATCACCATTGTCATTGTCACGTACAACTAGTTACCTCTTCCAAGAAGGGAGCTTACCTTGTACAAAAGTACCTCATGTTTAGTTTGTCGGCTAAGTTTATTACAGACGTGGTCACACAAATTGACAATGGTGCTTTTAAGTTTATGACTTAATCTAATCCTATAATTCTAAAAAGTTGTTGCCGACGCAACACCCCTAATACAAAAACAAAAAAAAACAAATGTTTAGAATATTATATGCACTGTGCCAAATTTAAAATTAGAGCAAAATCGAAGAGGGCCATGAAAATAATTGCAAGAAATTAGTTAATTTCTTCTTCTTCCTCTTCTACTTTTTAATGTAGGTCCAGCAGCCGTTCCTTCCTAATTTTATTTTAATTAGTTCTATGAGAATTTTGGTTTTTACATCTCATGTAGCATGCAAATCTTGCATTTCGATGTGCCTGCACTGTTACTGTCCTGTTCGATGTTCCTGTTTTTTATTGTTATGATGGTAAATCATTAACACAGGGACACCGATGGCTTTACGTGTCCTCCGAAGCACGGAAGATGGTCAAGAAATTTTGGACTCTACCATGAGTCGAACCAGGGAGCTTTGCCTTAGCAGTCGAACTCGCTAACATGCAGGAACGATCGCCGCCATAATGATTAATTTGATATGGAATTAATGACCTATTTGGATTAAACCAATTATTTATTTTTAAATATTTCATTGCTACTTTGTTAAACGGAGACTTTTTCTATTCTTTACAAATAATTGAATATTTTTTTGCCATTTTAGTCACGACTGTGAAATTCCAAATTATCCACGAAATACTAAATATAAAATCATCAACGAACCCGAAGCAAGATATAACCCTGGCGATTACGTTAAACAGTTTAGCGCATTAGTAACAATTTGTGATAAAAGATATAAGCTACCTCCACATGCAGTGAATAGTTCGTTCTGCTTAAAGGGTAGTTGGACTAACCTTCTACCGACTTGTCTACGTAAGTACCTAACTTTTTTGCTCTTATAACAGATTAACTTTTTCAAAATTTTAATATGATCGAATACGTATGACTATTGATTTAGGATTTTATCATTTTTAAATAATGTGATTTTATTAAATAGTATTTTACTATCTGTCTAATAATGAGAAGAAGTAAAGGATCTTATTCATATTATAAAATAATATAGAAGAAGTTTGCCTGGTGCCACATTCCCTTTACAGTTTCACACCCGACGATGTTATGTTTATTAGTTCCATTTTGTTTCTGTCAATTTTTTTAAATTTTCTCCATCATTTGAGTCATCTCCTTTAGAAACATACTGAATTCAGTTCTGTCCGGGTGCTCGAGAACAAAATTACTCAAAGCCAAACACAAAACTCCAATCTCAGATAGTAGGTTCCTTGTTTAGTCGCATCTTCACTATTTGGTATGCCAAATCACAATTTTTCCAATTAAACGTTTAACGCACGTTTAACAATTAAACGCATTTATTTTCCTTAAAAATCCAAGTCACATCGGATTACATTTACTTTTACTTCAAACTATTCTTGTTCTCATTTTATGTTTTTAAAATTAAAACTCTTTATTAAAAATAAATATAAAACTTAAAACTTTACAATGTATTTTTTTCTATTTTGCCTACTGCTCAAAGCAGTTTACCAAACAAGGCATGATAATTGATTCGGCTTTGATTATTTATTTGGAAATTCAGGGAAATTGTTTTCTTTCAGGAAAAACTCGGTTTTAATGATTCAGTGTTACTTAAGTTGAAGGTGGTGTATTAGTTTGTGTTTGCTTTTAAGTAGCGTTCCATACTATATCATACAATCATATCTGGAAGCAATTTCGGCTATTAGAATGATTACTTTTCTTTTATGTCCATCATCATTGGGTTATATAACCTTTTTAAATTAGTGTTGCCAAATTTGGTTTCGTAACCTAATCTTTTATTGAGGGCTAAATGGTTTATTAGTTCAGTTGTCGTCCAAGTTGTATAAGATTAATTTATATTATATTAAAATTTTTTTCCCGAGCGGCTGTCCTGTCCGCTCAGCTATACGGCCATGTTCGTGTTAGGTGTGTGGCCTAAACCTACAGGGTTGCCACAGAGATCTAAATGAGAACTGCGTGAAAAGAGTATACTTTTTCAAAATATTTCAGAAAACTTTGTGTCACCTTTAAAAGATGTGACAAAACGCGTAACGAAAATTTTTAAATGGACACAAATTATGCGAAATTTATAAATGAAGCAATCTTCGTAAATTTTCTTTGGTTCGGTTGTTAATTTTCACATGGTACTTCAGGCAAGGAAATTTAAGAATATAGTTATCAAACCTATACACTCTATTAGGAATATTGCAACTTTGCTTCTCGGCAAAGTCTTCATGGTCCATTTTGTGAGATGAATCTATGCTCTTCTGCTTTTTTTTGATCTTTAACTTCATTTATCATTTAACATAGCTGTGCTTGCATTTATTAGATTAGAGCTTGCAAAAACTCCAGGCAAACTGAAGTTTGGTATGGACGCGTACTTGAGTATCAAAATGAGTCCCGTTCCCAATTTTGGATTTACTAGGTCCTTTAACGTAGCGTTTTGCTTAAATTCACTTAATTTTCTTTTTAGAGAAAATTATCTTCAATTATTAAATTCAAGAACACAAAATTTTTTGCTAATAAAGATTTTAAAGTAATAACCGATAATAAAATAAAATTTTTTTTATAAGTAGGTATTTGTAAAATTTGAAAATTTATTTGTAACGTCAATTTACATTTAAATTTAAAATTGTCTGCTTAAACCTTGTGTGATGTCACCAAAAACGTACAACCGAATTTTTACTCATAGGTACCTGTAAATCTTTAATGTCAACTTTGTCATTAACTGTTCAATGCGTATATAACGATACGATAGCTTTAGAAAACTGTATCCATCCAGTGGAAGGAACAAAAGTAGTGCTATCCTGTAATACATTCTATGAAGCAGATGCCATAAATAAAAATCCAACAAGGTGGTGTATCAATGGCGCGTGGACTCCCAATTTACCACAATGTGATCCAAGTAAGTTTTATATCCATTCTCAGCATTATGCTTCGGTTTAGCGTGAAATCCGCACCACGGGAAGTTTAATACACAGATCTGTACCTGTGGTAATATACTTCGTCTTAGGTGATGGGCTATCATGACAAATTATCTCGGTGGTTTGTCATTGCCTTCCGAAAGAGACGGTCAGAATAACGTTCTTACTCTGCCCAGATTCCAGCAGAGTATTTCGCATTAACAGTGAGCGCACTTAAACGATAAGCTATGACTGCATAACTTATACGTTAAGTTCGGGCATTCTAAATATTTTCTGAAAATATTAAGTGATGCTATCAGGTTAAATCTCTTTTCGAATTGGACACAGATGCATAAGGTCATTAAACATGAATGAAACATTGGGACGGTAGCACTTTTATAATTAAAAGTTTAATAAATATTTCTGTATTTACTAGCTTGCGGATGGAAGACTCCTAAAGCAACATTTACTATAATTAATGGTACAAACGCTACCCCCGGAGATTATCCTTGGCAAGTTGGAATTTATACTAATCCTAAAAAGGAGTTTATATGTGGCGGGTCAATTATTCGACCGAATATTGTTTTATCTGGTATGTATAGTTTGGTTTTTTAATAACCATTGAAGGTGCACAAAAAGATAGAAATGAGCGGATCTTATTTAAGATAGAATCCCACTACTGAGCAAACCTTGTTCTGTTTTCAGAAGGGTTGTTATTCATACCCTAACACTATCCAATACGCGTTGGTAGGGTAGACGGTTAAGGAAAAGAAAGTCAGAAAGAAGGTGAGTCTTTCCCGGACTCGAATCGCCTAAAAAAAGAATAATGAAGCAATTAAGCAAATTTTTTAAAATCGCTATATCCTTCTGTTTCCTCATTATTTCCATAACAATTTAACGTAAATTATTACAGACTTTCACAAAACAATAACTATTATTCTACATAGAAGATCTTATTTGTATATTTTACATTTAGCTATAACCGAACTTATAGGTGCATCTGACTTTTAAAATTATGATTCTTGTGCAACCGATATAGTAAATATAAATTAATGGATAACACCTATTAATCTCGGTCATTTTTAACTCACATTTCATTTCATCGTCACATGTCACAACTCATCTGAAACATAATGAAACTCCGTTAATTTAAACAATCTCTCTTTACTCCGTGATTTTTTTGGGTATTTCTCTATCTCTATACTATCAGTTTTATACTCAAAAAATATTGATTACTGTATCAATTTTTAGCTGCTCATTGCTTTTCCAATTATTCGGGTTATGTACTTCCGGCCCAGGATTATCTGGTAGCTGCTGGTAAATATTATCGTCGATATTATGACAGTAGGGATGAACTTGCTCAATATTCTAAGGTAAGAATGCCTATATTTTTAAGAAGATCAAAAGTTCTGAACTAATTATTATTAATCAATAGGTGCGTAAAATCATTCCCCCAAAAATGTATAAGAGTCTCATCGGATTACAAAGCTATGACATAGCTGTTGTGCTATTGGAAGATACATTTACCTTAACCGTAGGTGTGCTACCTGTTTGTATAGAATTAACTGCAAAATCTCAATATACAAACTATATGATAAACAACAACGGCATTGTGAGTTAATCGAGAGTTTAACAAATTTATTTTGTTAAAAGTTTTAAATTTGTTAGATTTGAAACCAGATAAAAAAAATTCAATTTTAGGTTACGGGGTGGGGTTACACTCAAGAAGGACGACATCGGTCAGAAGTACTAAAGGAATTGATAATTCCTACTGTTTCGTATGACGAATGCTACAATAAAGTTCCAATGGATTTTAAAAAATACCTCACTTTTGATAAAATATGTGGGGGTTACCTCAATGAGTGTAGGTAGCCATGCAAATAATATGATGTTGAGCAGAAAATTATTGCATTTTCAATCTTTATATTTTAGTATTCTATTTTTTAGCAACTTCTGTATGCGCAGGCGACAGTGGTGGAGGTTTGGTTTATAATATAAACGGACTGTATTATGTAAAGGGAATAGTAAGTACATCTCCAGCAACTTCAGTTTCCGGGGTAACACAATGTGATTCCAACCACTATAGCCTGTTTACCAAAGTTGATTCTCATATTGATTTTCTAACTAGGCTTGTAACAATTCACGGGTAAGATTATAAGGTAATATCTTTCTTTATGCATATCCCGTTAAATATTCTAATTTTTATATTTTTCAAATGTCTATCTGCTGGCACCAGATAACATTATTTATGGCTAAAAAACTTCCCTGAACGGAGTAGGCGGTGTAAAAATCGTCTATTCCCGTGGTTCGGAATCCACGTTAAGCTGTAGGTCCTCTGTGCTCGTCACACATTTTCAACACGCAACGAGCAGAGACAGGGAGGTATCGGGAAAATGTCGCAAGACGTTCATAACCGAATATACATACATACATATTTTTCTAACTACATTTTGAGAAGTTTAAACCAAATACAGTTTTATATTTTAACGTTATAATTTATTTTTCAGTAATCTTTAGCTCATATATCAAATTTACAGAGTTTTCCATTAAATTTAATAATTAGAACTTCGATCAAGAATGTCTTTAATTGTTTACATCTCATTCAGTTATAGTTTTTTAAATAAACAGTGTACATTATATATTATTAAATTTAGTTTGACGCAGTCCATAGAATGCGAAAGAGATGATTGCAAAACTGAAGAAACTGAGAGCGGGTAAGTGCAAAACCCAATATTTTTTTGTTTTAATAAAGGGTTGTTTGTATGGCTCTAGCTTACTGCAAGTCTTATAAATTATCACTAACTCGAATCTAAACAATTTCATTACCGTCGTGCAAGTTTTATTCAAAAATTTAGTTTTTCCGCGCTGATAAAGATCGCGAAACGTCAGAGCTGTTCAAGGAATAACTTTGTGGACAAAATGATTTGCTCATTATTTTGTTTTGTCAATTACATAAACTGCATTTATCGACAGTTGTGGTCTTCCGACATTTCCACCAAATGGCAAATACAGGTTTGTTACCGAAATGAGGAAATACGAACCTGGAAGTTATATAAAAAGTTATAACACAATAGTGTTAAGTTGCGACAATGGGTATAAAACGAATCCTTTAGGCACGAGAGATATTATTTGTCTAGGCAATGATGAATGGGAACCTCCTATAGAAGCACGAGCATGTATAAGTATGTATACTCGTATTAATTAATGGAAAGTCAAATACCATTTTTTATAAATTAATATTATACCTTTCAATTAAAAAATTAACTTGACTATTGCACACATGTGTCACATGACTAACATCAACCAATGATATTAATTTAGGGATCCGATCAATTCTAACCAATGGAGTTAGAATTACGCGATAATTGTTCAAGTTGCTTTGATAATTGCACATATGCTTCTTTTTGATAATTGTGTACGTTTACTTTATATCATGTGATACATTTTTTGGCGAGAGTTACGTAACTCTGACTAGCTGAAAAAAAATTTCTTCAGCTGCACACTAAAGAACAGGCTTATATTTGTCTAATAAAACAAAAAAAAGGGTGAATATGGTCAAAATAACGAAAATATCGACTTTTGAAAAGTAGGAGAAAGTCGCATATTGTATGCGGTCGAACACGGTCTCACCCACCTAGCTCGTTAGCGGTCCCTTCAAATCGAGTGAAATTTTTTCGCTCCGATTTCAATTTTTCTTTGAAATTCGGATAGATGGGGGTGTGATTAGTGGATATTAGTAATAAATAAAATCAAAACAATGGAAAATTACCCGTGTATTGCCGAAAAAGTGAAAAAATTAAAATTTTTAATTTTGGGGTAAATAAACATAATAAACGTTGGCTTGGCCAGAACTGCGAGCAACAAAAAACCTACCCTACGCCCCTCCGGGGCTCCGGGCGGTTTTTCATGCTCAGAGCCGCTCCGCGGTAGGGCTACAGAAACGAGAAGGCACCACCGATCAAGAAAACCGGGATTAAGGCAACCGGAATGCGAGAGACCCTCAAAATAGCATTAAAAAGTATAGTTGCGGTATGGGGCAGTATACTATTACATTTCAACCCTAAAAATCGCCTAAAAACAAAAAATAATCGATGTTGCATGTACGACGGTCGAGCTGCATCTGCCGCTGCGAAATATTCTAAGTGTAAGAGTATATCGGAGCGCACGGACTGACCACAGAATGGGCTGATGCGCTCCTGAATCTCGTTAATCCATCAAAATTTCATGAAAATTAGCTAAGTTCAAAATCGATTATTTCAAAATTTTGATAATAAATTCACCCTTCATATTTTGAGAATTTGTTATATTAACTGTGATTTTTAGTGTGTAGCAGAAGAAATTTAGTTTCGAGTAGTCAGAGTTAGGTAACTCTCACCCATTTTTTATATGAAATAAAAATTCGCCGTCGGCAAGATTCGAACCTCGGATATTCTCATTGCTAATCATGTACTCATGTACATCACCATTTCGCCACACAGGGTGACATACAAAGTAATGCTTTAGATTTTCAAATCTGCTACACAATAACCATAGAAACACTACTTCAATTATATTTAACCTCCAAATTCTAATGTGTGCAATAGTCTTACCCAATTTATTACGTGCATTATTGATTATCGTCCAATTTGACTACTTTGCTATATTCAAACTTTGTTGTCATTAGTAAATGTCCTCATGCTTCGGATTCGGACATTTACTTGACAACAAGGTTTTCGAAGCAACGTAGTCAAATTGTTACCGATAATCAAAAATGCACTTAACATATTATAAGTGAAAATGTTTCCCGCTAAATTTTGAAGTAGTTTCAAAATTAATACATATTTAATAATAAATAGGTGCTGTGTCTTCAAGAAGTCAACCGTCGACTCAACCTAATGCAACAATTCAAGTGAAAAGTTTCGAAGTAGGAGTCAGAAGTAAACAAAGTACGTAGGAAATTTACATTTATAAATTAATATTATAGGTACTATTAAAAGTTTTTATCGACCCCCTTACAGTAAGTTAAATTATTCACCCGTGTGCATAATTCGCAAGTGTCGTTTAGGTCACGGCTATCGGTTGTTATAAATAACTGTAGTCTAGACCTCTTTAAGTCGTCTAGGGAAATAACGATGTTGGAATTGCAATATTTATTTATATTTGATTTTGAATTAATTCGATTAGGCGGTCATTCCATTGTCAAAACCTACCTTCCGGGACGCCGCTCCGCTCCGCGTTGCACCCCTTCAGGGCGGTTTTGACAATGGTTCACTGGGCTAAACATACGAGAAGCGCCTTCCATCAAGAAAACCGGGATGAAGGAAACCGGGAGCTTTCACCCCCAAAATATAAAATAAAACAAAAAATAAATCGATGTTACATGTACGAGAGACGAGCTGCATCTTCCGGTGCGAAATTTTCTAAGTGTTAGGGTCATTCATTCCACACGTACCGTCAACAAAATGACGACGCGCGGAATCTCGAATGAAAAAGTGGCTAAATTTGGCTAACTTCAAAATCGATTTATTCAAAATTTTGATAATACTTTCACACATAATATTTTAACTAAGGCTCGCGCCGAACCGTTTCCGCACCGAAACGGCATTGCGCCGAACCGCCCCGCGCCGAACCGGCTCGCGCCGAACCGACTCGCACCGAACCCGCTTGCGCCGAACCGGCCTTTCGCCGAACCGACTCGCACCGAACCCGCTTGCGCCAAACAACCCGCTCGCACCGAACCGGCTGCAGCGAAACGGTTGCGCCGAACCGGTTGCGCCGAAACGTCCCATCCCGGATAAGATACGTAGATTGTTTAACGAACTCGCTAACCGTGATACCTTCAAGTTTGCCTTCCACAATCCATTCAACCTGGGCAGGATCCTGTTTTCGTCTACTAAGGATAAAATTCCGTTGCTCGACAGCAGTTGTCAGATTTTTTTCCTCCCTCAATACCCCTAATGAGAGCGTACCTAACGAGTTCGGAAAGAATCCTCCACGTGAAGTGATCAACTCCACTTTACAACGTGGGAGCCCTGATATTAGTTTAGAACTAGCTTTTAGATGGTCACGTCGGTAAGCGAGGGTCGCTGGTTCTGGTTGCGAACTTATAACCTGTAAGCTTATAATAAAATACCCCTCAGTGAGGGGAAATAAAAGACGGTATAACTGATAACAACGTAATGACAAACTGGTTATGAATAATATTAAACAACAAAATTACAACGGTAGACAAACAATTGAGCAATACAAATTCAAACAAAATGCAGGTCCCTGATGGGGACCGACCAAAACAGACTAAAAAAATATCTAGCGTGTAGTAAAACCTGCAGCTGGCAAACCAAAAAGACCGCCTCGAGAGAGCAGCAAAAAATAAAGGTGGCAAGATACACACACCTTTTGTTGGTTAAATGAAAAAAAAATCTCGCAAGGCACAAAACAATCTCAGAATAGTAAAATGTAAACACTACTCACCCCGGCCGGGAAAAAGATTAATCACGCCCCACTGGCTGAGATGTCCACGAGATTCCAGTATTGAATGGCTAACTCGAACGACTTCAGGTCGCCAGCCGACAGGTAACGCTTTCCTTGAACGTTCTTCTCGAGCGACTCCAATGCCTGGCGGATCGGATGGTTGGACAGCAGCGAACAGGTAAGTGATGTTGACAACAACCCGGGAACGAGTTGAAACCCCAGTCGAGCTGATTAATTAATCCAAAATGTATGTGTCCAACGACACCTCGAGCGGTAGATATAGATACTTGATATTGAAACTTGTAACAGGTAATTGACGTAAACGGATTGGACTTGACAAAGACAATGGTTTTCGAAACGAATTGGTACAATAAAACTTCTCGCGAGATCGAGGTTATATCCAATACAAAATGGCCGCACCAGCAGTGTTACCAACGCCGAAAACCAAATCCACTGCTGGTTACAAACGTGCGCAATAAATGCCGTAGATAGAAAAATATGGTACCTGAGATAACGAATTTTCAATGTTGAAAAGCTTCTAAACGAGCATTCTTGAGTTTCTCCAGTAGCACGTTCTGACGGAATGGTGATTGTCAGTTGTACCCGTCGTTAATAATACTTCGAATTGTTAAAAATATAATCTTGAAGAAAATCTTTGATTATTCGGCACTACGCACGCTCCGATAAAAATACGACTTCACTCGCGAGAAGCTACACCAAGAATGATCCCGGAAATTCTCCCACTCCCAACGGCTAAAAGTCAAACTCCCGGCGCGAGAGTCGAGGTAGAAAGGGTCTAGAGTCACGCTAAAAGGCAAACGGGCAGAAAAACAAGGTTGACGTGAGCGAATAAAAATTCGTCACACAGTAACGTAGTTTACAAGGTCGAATGCCAAGGTGGCGAATTTTACATAGGGCAAACGAAACAACTACTATCCAAACGCCTTTCACAACATCGGAATGATATCAAAAACGGATCCTCTAAGACGGGTCTATCTGAACATGTGGTCTATAATCAGCACGAGTTCAGAACTGATGGAGTTACTATACTTAACAATGAAAAGAATTACAGTAAACGAGTCTTCATGGAGACGGCCTTCATATCCACAATAAACAACAACATCAACAAACAAACTGATTTTGTCAGCTTTGATGCGGGATATAAAGGCTTATTGCAGCGTCATCCAAAGATGATGGATGATCCTACCTGACATTCGGATATTTTACCTGTGTTTTAGTGCGTTGGTTTGACGTGTCGATCACGTTCCTACAGGACCGTTTTGTTGTGTACTTGTGGTTATTTTTATGTGCGCTTTACGGGCTGTTCAATATTTTTCAAACTCTTCGTGTTTTGGTTGTTTGTTTACATCAATGGTTCCCAAACTTTTTTCGTCGTGGACCCCCACTTACAACTTGTGAACCCCTGTTTTCTTTTCACGTCTACGTGGACCCCCGTGTGGTCTCCTATGGACCCCTGGGGGTCCACCTGGACCACTTTGTGAACCCCTGTTTTCTTTTCACGTCTACGTGGACCCCCGTGTGGTCTCCTATGGACCCCTGGGGGTCCACTTGGACCACTTTGGGAACCACTGGTTTACATCATACTGCATTGAACGAAGCAAATGTATTCTAGTACCAACCCACTTTTGTTAGTGTTTTCGTTGCGGCGGCAAAACTTTTTTGAATTTTCTTAATTACCTATTGGTGCATTTATGTATTTTGGTTGCGGTGGAATCGACACAGTTTTTCTTTTTGGATATTTTGCGCCACACCTGATCACTTTTTTTATATGTATGCCATTTATTTTTAACATTTTGATTTTGTAGTTTTGCTTTGTACTTGTTATACGTTTTACGGTTTTTAATGTGTTACGTATATTTTTATATAATTTTACATTTTGAGAAATCCGCCGTTTACACGGATCTCATGTTCTTTTTAAATAATTTTTTATTTTGACTCAACCGATAGTGTTTTGGCTTGCTGCGACATTTTTTGCTTCCAATGTATGTATTATCAACCAGTTCATATATTTTTTGAGGTAGGTCATTGCACCCTCAAATATGTTGCGTGACTTTACCCCTGTGTTCTTGTTTTTTGTAGTCCTGAGGATGGGTACAATATAGTCCCGAAACGTCGACTTAAATAACATAGTTTTATTTATTGTTCAGCATACCTGAGATCCTGTTTCCTGTAAATGTCACTTATTTGATACTTGAAAAAATCGAGTTAAATGTATTTTTTTATCAAATAGCAATTTATCTTGTACAAATTTTTGAAATTTGCCAGAAACTGTTAGGAAAAAATATTCGTGAGTCATCAATCGCAAATAAAATTTCGGCAGTGTAAACGTGTAGAAATTTTATCCAATCACTCTCGAAGGTCACAGTTTTAGTACAAATTGGTTCTGCATTCTTAAAACGGATAGACTATAAGTAAGGTTTTCCCTGTATGATGTAATATTTGTACATTTTATAGTATTTGCTTACAAGGTTACGACTTTTATGCGGGAGTTCACAAAGCTATTATTTTTATAAGATTTTGCAATATTTTAATTACGTCTGTATTTAATCTTACTTCAGCCAAATTTGTATATTTATTTTATTGTCACATATTGAAAATTCAAAACTCAAAATTCATAATTAATTAATAGAAAACGTGGCAACGTTGGAAATTAAAGAAATATTATATTTTATTAAAAGTTCAGTAACACGACAGGATGTGCTGGATGAGAAGTGATATCACGATACGAGAGCGCCTGGCTAGGTGTGGGAAGTGTTTACAAAATCTATGGGAAAGGTTGAAATCCGTACAGAGAAGCTAGGTGGTAACAGAGTTATTAAATATAGGTACGCAGAGCTCAAGGGGGAGTCGCGGCCCGGAATACGCGTGTGGTCAAGTAAGACACCGCGAGTGTTAATGTCTGTTAAAAGTTACAAGTTCATAAAAAGGATTACTTCAAAATGACCTCTCGAACGACTGTACCGTACGGATATCAAACCACCCTCGTAGTAATAATTGTCAGGTTAGTGTAAATAGTAATTTTAAGGTATGTGTAAATATGTGTATAAATTAATTCCGATATTATTTCGTTACAATATATAAAAGTATTATAAAATGGACTTATTAATTACGCTACGTCAGCGTTAAAAAATCAACCCATCTGACTACATCCCTATTAGCACGCGTTAAACAACCTTTAACGCGACATTATTTCTGTTCTTACTCAAAGGGGAATCGATAATAGCTATTTACGTATAAGTAACAGAAATGGATCGTTTCTGTACGCATCACGTATGCTATTTTTTCTCCAGGATAAAGTCCTAAACGAATAACAAAAGGAAAATGTACCACAAAATATCAAAGGATAACCATTAAGTTAAATGTAAAACTTAAAATATTTGTTATTACAAATTAAAAATGCAAAACGAAATGATTATTCAAACGAATGTATAAATAAATAAATACGTAGGTTGTAGTAAGTAATTACAATGTAAAATAAAAGTCCGATTAAATAAATGAAACTTGAATATGATAGCAATTTTATTAATGAAAGACACCTTAAACCCCAAGTGATAAGATTATTATTTATGACGTGCAATTTAAAACAGCAAAGGAAATACCCGCGAGAATAACTGACAAAGCAAACTATATTTAAAGACAAAGAGCCAAATATGCCGTCGGCGTCAGGAAAGATCTATGTACCCAGAAAGTGAAATTTCTGGTTACGGAAGTATATCAATTTACACTTTTTTTTACCACAGAGGATATCAAATTACATTGATAACTTACATCCTACGAGAAACGCTAACTTTCGAATCTAAAAATAGACAAAAAAATGACGTTTTCGCTGTATCCTGGAGATAAAATATTTTATTGGTACACGGATGGAGTATTATATTTACCGTCTTGATATACCATCGGACGGTAAATATAATTTTCCACCCTCACATCATAATATACTATTATTCTAGAGTTTATGCACAAAAAAATATTATTTACGAACCTTCTCATAGTCACTGCTCCAGAACGGCATTAAAGCTGAAAAGTTGAAAATTTTCCTTAATGCCGTAGCGTCCTTATTAACCGTCCAATTTTTAATTTTCCGTCGGGTACGAAAGTAGATCCCGAGGCTACACAAAATTGCAAGTATTGCTTTAATTCGTATCTCATACCGAACGGCAGTAAAATGAAAAGAAATTTTCAAAATAAACTTCTCAATGTAGGTATTAAACACGGCTGTCCGACAGGGGGATTCTCTTAGCCCAATTATGTTTAATTTGGTGGGTATGAGATTGTCAACACTATCAAAACTACGTAAGGCTACAGAATGAGAGAAAATGAAATAAGAGTAATCTGTTTTATAAATTTAACATTTTTATTCAATTTAAAAATTAAATATTAAACTTTAAGATTTAGCTTAAACTTATACACATTTGAACTTGCAGTTAAAATTAAGGTTTCTTAGCATTTTTAGTTGCTTTTCTAAATTTACTATATTTTGTTTCATTTATTTCCTTTATTTTAGAATGTAGAGAATACAGAAATAACGTATTTCGAACAAATCACATTTCCGATTGCCCAATTACTGAAATGGGAAACATTGTGCAATTAACACCTGCAAATCCGAAGGAATTTCCTCACGTGGTAAATACTCTTACATAATCATTTTTTGGAATTCTATTTTATTTTTTTAGGCATCACTTGGAATTGAAGGTGACAATAAAAAAATAATTTGGGGTTGCCTTGGTACACTGATAAGTGAAAATTTTGTTTTATCAAATGCCGATTGCAGTAGTTATACAAACAATTCGTAAGTTATCTTTTTTCTATTGTACTATTAGGAATTATAGTTCACATGGTTGACGCCTTCACTAACATAGACGCTTCAGATTATTTTCGTATAGCAAATTAAATATTCAAGTGTAGAAAAGCTGCAGAGGTGATGAATAAATAAAATCTTGAAAGAAATTGTATAAATATTATACAACGATGGGACTGAAGTAGAACTTTTAATTTCGAGTGTATTTTTAGCCCGTTGCCGACGGCGAAGGGATAAAGAATTCAGAAATTAAAAGTCACTTCAAGCTCGAGTTTTATATATTATTTTATGAAATAAAAAGGGTGAAACAACAGCAACCCTAAAAAATATTTAAATCAAAAATATTCCCCGAACTAAACATTATGAAAAGTTTTCTTGAATATTATCCACTGAAGAAAATACCGTTAATGTGAGGAAAATGTGGGCGACACACAATTTGGTTTCAGAAATAGCTTTCGAACCAGAGAGGCACACTTTTCCATAGATGTGTTGGTACAACGATGTACTAGAGATGTAAACCTTTGTGTGCATTTATTTTTTTATCGATTATAAGAAAGCGTTTGCTAGGGTACAACATGGGAAACTCGTTAAGATTCTACAATAAGTATGGTTGGACACACGAGACATTAGAATTATTGCGAACTTATACTGGAATCAGCGTGCGGAAGTGCTGGTAGAATACAATACCACGGAAAAAATAGAAGTTCTACGAGGGAATCGCCAAGGTTGTATGTGGTCGCCCTTGCTTTTTAACGGTCAGGCTTTTTAACCTTTAGTACTCAGAGAGAATATTGATCGAAGAAATATGTGTTAATGGAAGAATAAGAAATAACCTAAAGATCTTGGTCGACATAGTTAATAATGTCAGTAAAGAATATGAACTAAAAATTAACATCAAGAAAACCAAATGGTTATAATATGATCATTAGAAAAATAAATTCACTCAATTCAAAGAGTGGCATGCAATAAATATCTGGGTTATAATCTATATGAACACTGGGAGCAACACCAGGAGATAAGATTTGATGTTGAATAGAACAAGCGAGAAACGCTTTCGGCAAAATGCGAAATCAACTATCTAAGCGCGATTTAATATAGATGTAAGAAGGCGCATTTTGAAATGTGACGTCTTTCCTGTCTTGTTATATGGTGCTCTATCGTGGACCGTCACAAAAGACTCGTGTAAGAAAATAGATGCTTTTGAGATGTGGATGTATCGGAGAATGCTGTGTATCACATGGATGGGTCCTTCAAAGAATGGGTACATCATTGGAAATAATGCATTCAGTAAATATACGTAAATTGGAATATCTTGAACATAATTTGCGAGGTGAAAAATATGAAGGGGACCTGGTCGTCGCAGAATATCATGGCTTAAGAATCTTAGGTAGCGGTACAGTAAAAGCACAAGATCGTTGTTTCGCGCTGTTGTATCAAAAGATACAAATAGCTAATTTGATCGCCAACCTTCGGTAGGAAGAAGCACGTGAAGATGAACAAACGTTATAAAGTTTTGAAATTTTTATTCAATTATTTCCGGTTAATTTTAGTAGATTTCTGCTTGTGTATTGATACATTTTTATGAAACCCTAGGATTAAATTACGAATTTTACTCTACGAGAGAACGAATAAGGTCCTGTTTCTCAGAAATGCCAGAATAAGGAACAGTTTCACATCCTCCGTTGCATAACCACCTTTTCCCCTCATGAAAAGTCTCCAGTTATTTATTAAATATTTCGTGCAGTAGTTGAGGAAAAATTTAAGGTAGATTGTTTTCAAAAGATCATCCTGTATAGGAGTTAAATATTTTGCACACCAAGAAGGCTTTAAAATTAACTTTGAGTTTACTTGATTTAATTGATGAATGAATGAGTACGGACCTGCTATAAAGTGGAAAATTTTTGGATTACCCAGAGCGAATTTGGAAAATACGGACAGCTAGAAGTGAAGGGCCTAGTGGAAAAAGTAGTTAAGTCAATTTTTTTCAATTTGTAGTTGAGCACATTTTCACATTGCGGCATTTGTTCTCTACAAATTAGTATAAAATTCAACAAACTGAAAAAAAAGTGACTTAACTACTTTTTCCACTAGGCCCTTCAAGTATTATAACGCGAGTCCAGGAAGAGATTGTGAGAGTGTAAGCTACGTTGAAGTAGAACCCGATCAGAATAGTGAAGGTGGAAACAGTTGATTTGGAGGACCATGTATGTCAATGGAAGTATTAAAATACAATACTAACCCAAAAAGTTTCAGAGGAAAATCACTATTCCACTAAAGTGAAAAACCATCCCACAAGAGAACATTACGAAACAGACTCTTCCGAGGGGTTGAACCGAGGGTTTGTGTTGAGCGCGAATAAACCTGAAAGATAAAAAAATCTAAAATCAAATGAAAGAGATAAATAGAAAAATCGAATCTCAAAAGCAAATTTTTTTGAAGGACGACTTTATCAAAAGTAAGTTGGGTTACCTTGGTGCATGTAGTGAAGAAATGCAAATGAACAGTACACAGGGAGGAAGGGAAAGATCAAATAGCTACCATTCAGTAAAGGACTATATAAAATGCAAAAGGGAAGAGAAAAATAGGAACTGGAAGGAAAACGAAACTGAAACCGAAAAAACGCTTTCCAAAGAACAAAAAACAGCACAATCACCAACCAAGACTCCTTCTAAGACCAACGTAAACTCTGAACAAATTATGGAAAAATAGGCTCGTGATGTTAACAAACGTAGTAAATAATGGGTTCAAAGTAAATAACCAAGAAGGCCGAGATATGAAGAAATAACTGAACGAAATGGAAGCGCGCTGGGGAGGGGAAATACAGCAAGTTAAACCGGTTGCATTGGATCTAATAGAGAAAAAAATTAAACAAGAAGAGAAAATAGCTGGACCGGAAAGGCGACTAGAGAGATACTATAAGGATAGAAAAACTACAAACATAGTAATGAATAAAAAATAAATAAAAAAAATTTTTAAAAAAAAGCTTTTATAAAAACATGCACTAAAAAGTTAAAAATAATTTTTCGTCACAAAAAGGATCAACAAAATAAAATCAACCCATACAAAACCTCCAAAACTCAATTTGACTAATTAGAGTAAAAGTAACAGCTGAAAACATTTAATTGAATAAAAGCGTGCGGCTGTTAATTTTAATTTAAGTAATTGCTAAACAGCCGCACGCTTTTATTCAATTTTTGTTTTCAGCTGTTACTTTTACTCTAATTAATCAAATTGAGTTTTGGAGGTTTTGTATGGGTTGATTTTATTTTGTTGATCCTTTTTGTGACGAAAAATTATTTTTAACTTTTTAGTGCATGTTTTTATAAAAGCTTTTTTTTAAAAAATTTTTTTATTTATTTTTTATTTATTTCTTTTTAGGGCGACTGTTGGGTTACTCTAACCGGCTGAAAAAAAATTTCTTCAGCTACACACTAAAGAACAGGCTTATTTCAGACTATAGAAAAAATATTTTGTATGAATACTGTAAAAATAACCAAAATATCGACTTTTGAAAATTTAATAAATAATTTAATAACACTTTTTAGTCTTCCAAAAATTTTTATATAGGTAATATGTTTTTATTTGAAAAATATTCCTGCGTGGGTTCCTTAACAAACAAAACCACTGTTACGCCTATGGGATTATTTGAGTTGACCACTAATAAAAAGAGATAGCAACAAATGTCACAACAGTTTATCACATAACCATAATAAAACAAAATCAAAATAAAAAATAGATATTTGCCGCAAAACTAGTTTGATTATCTGATTTTAACACAAAAATTATTACAATACACCAAATTATAACACAATACACCAAATTATAACAACGGCTTACAGAAAGCGCGCTTTTGTGAAACATCTGATATTCGCGAAGCCATTTTCAAGTTGCGCGTATAGGATATGCGCGAGGTCAATTTTGTACTTTTTTGTAAAATTATAAGACAATACACCAAATTATAACAACGGCTTACAGAAAGCGCGCTTTTGTGAAACATCCGATATTCGCGAAGCCATTTTCAAGTTGCGCGTATAGGATATGCGCGAGGTCAATTTTGTACGAGTTAAATAAAAGCTATTGTAAATAAAAGATATTGAATCCTTTTATATTTCAACTGATTCTCATTGCTTCTATTACCATGGTAACCACAATAACGAAGAATACATTATTAATTATTTATATTTCAACGGATTGCCATGCTTTCTGTTGCGACGGTAACCACAATATCAAAAATATATTATTTTTTATTTTAACCATTTGCCATGTATTTCGTTGCTATGGTAACCACAATAACTAAAAATATGTTATTTTAATTATTACATTTCAACGGACTGCCGTGCTTTCCGTTGCCATGGTAACCGTAGTAAGGAAACAAATTGTTTGTTATTTTTATATATTTAAACCATGTGCTACTTTTCCGTTGCCATAGTAACCGTAATAAGGATAAAATTGTTTATTATTTTTGTATTTAAACTATTTGCTAGGTTTTCCGTTGCCATGGTAACCGTAATAATGATTATTCCAAGGGATCCTATGCTTTCCGTTGCCATGCCAACCGTAATAAGAAACACTTTGTATTTAAACTATTTGCTGTGCTTTCCGATGCCATGGTAACCGTAATAAGGATTATTCCAAGGGATCCTATGCTTTCCGTTGCCATGACAACCGTAATAAGAAACTCTTTGTATTTAAACTATTTGCTGTGCTTTCCGTTGCCATGGTAACCGTAATAAGGATTATTCCAAGGGATCCTATGCTTTCCGTTGCCATGACAACCGTATTAAGAAATTCTTTGTATTTAAACCATTTGCTATGCTTTCGGTTGCCATGGTAACCGTAATAAAGATTATTCCAAGGGATCCTATGCTTTCCGTTGCCATGACAACTGTTAGCGGTGGAATTAATTAAATATATTTTATTAAATATTAGCGATATTCGCGAAGCCATTTTCAAGTTGCGCGAGTTAATTTCACTTAACAAAATTATTTAAAAAAAAATCAAATTTACTTAAATAAATTTATTGAAAATTACGACTGACATCTATTTTAGACATACAGCATAATAATAATCTATAATTACAATTGTGACTATTTATAATAAAAATATTGCTTATTGCTAATTTTACAGTTATTGAACTTTAAAAGGAATGCGATAGATTGCTGAATCGAATGTGAGTCAGGCTATCGTAACATATTTGAAATTTTTAATTATTATATTAATGCATGGTTTTACTTTAACATAACACCTCCCCTCTAGGACCAAAATTAGGGTATCCTTAAATTTTGAAGTCCGATCTGTTCGATTGGTTTCTGTTCGATTGGTTTCTCTTTGATTGTTCCGGATGGTGTTTTCTTCTTAAAAACTCTAACTAAAACATATGTGATTAAAATAATGAAAATTAACATATATAACATGATGGTCCATCCACTTGCTTGATGGAAGTACACAGGAGCTTGGGATGTTTCTTCAATGTTTTCCTCGATTTGATGCAATTTGATTTCTGTTGCTTTAATTTCGTCCAAATTTATCGGTTCCAATTCGATTGGCCTGAAGGTAATATTGACATTATTGTGTCTGTTGCTAGTGTATTCGAATTTTAACTTCGGGATTTCCACTAAGTTATTTTTAAGTCGTTTCTCTTGTGTCGTTAGTAATTTTGTTTGTATTTTGATCCTGCATTTACCATTTAGTGATATTAAGTATGTTCCATTTAACGAAATAGTTTCTGTTGTTGCATCGCATTCTTTCTTGATTACGTCTTCTCCCTTTGTTATTACCATCCATTGATTACTAGAGACCTGTTGGACTTTCGTGTGGGCCAAACTTAAACTTTCTTGCTGACAATTTTGGTATTTCTTTGTGTGTTGAATAAGATGAACTTCGCAAGGTGACTTTTCTTCGATTTGGTTAATTTCCAATTTGCACAAAAATTTGTTAAAATTTATATCTTTACATCTTTGGTTACTTAATGCGAAGTTTTGCTCGTTTATTACAAGGAATTTGGCTTTGGGAATGATTATTGAGTATAAAGGATTATTAAATATTGGACAGGAAAATAGATGAAAATAATTATAGTCGATTTTTTTCGACGACTGGGATTTCTAATATGAAATGTATTTTGGTATTTTGGATAAAGGCTTTAATATTTATGATTTTATGAAATTCGTGAATATTTTCCAAATTTGGGTTTATAGGCAATTTAGAATTTGTTAATAATAGCTGTATCTGTAACAATTCGTGATTAAGGTCTTTGGCTTTTAATATTGATGGATGCATAATGTTTGCTGATGCAAAGGTGATCGCTTCTTCGAGTGTTTCTAAAATATCTCGTATTGTTGCTGCGGCTGTTATTAATTCTAGATAAATTGTCGTCATCGTTAATTTTTCATCTACTTTAGTTTTGTAAAAATTAGTTGCATTTATATTAAGTTCCATGAAGGTTAATTTTTCTAGTAAAAGTGCTTGATTTCTTGCTATTTTAATAATGCTGTTGTTGAAGTTTTCCATTGCTGAATTTGTTAATTTAATTTGTTCCTTAAATAGCAACTTTACTTTATTTTGATCGTTGGTCAATTGGTTTATTGCATAGTTATATTTTTCTGCATCTTCATTATCCAAATTTCCTGTAATGGTTTTAATTAGTCCGCCAAATCCATTAATGAAACCTCTTTTTCTTCTATGATTTTCGTAAAGATTAATTTGTTCGAATTTTGTATTAGTTTCGGTTATGGTATGTTCCAAAAGGCTATGTAGATTTTGATTATTCCATCGATGTGTTTTCCCGTTTTCATGTTTACTGTATATTAAGGTTAAATTGTTAAAACTACTATTTAATTCATCTAATTCCCTTCTAAGTGGTGCTATATCTATTACTCTAATAAGCGTCCAGTAACTAATTTGATTATTAACTATTCCTAATCTAAGTGGTAACATTCCGGGGTTGTTCTTCAAGTCTTGGATGTCGACGGTTGCGTAGCAGCATCTGTAACAAGAGTAGGTCTTCTTAGTAATCTAACATGTATCTCCTGTATTCGATTATTTTTATTCCGGATTTCCGCCGTGTTATCGTTAAATAATTTTGTAATGATAAAAGGTCCGTAAAATTTTTTCTTAGTTTTTCTTCTTATGTTACTAGTTTTCTTGCCATCTACCCTCATAATTCGTAGGTGTTCGATTGGGGTTGAAATCATCCTTTCGATCATCCTATTTGATTGTGAATTTCTTGGTGTAGTAAAATGAACCTTTACCTTGTGTAAGTTTAACAATTCTCGTACGATATCGTGTTTTATCTCCGTCCCGTTATCCTTTGTTATTGATTCTGGAACTCCGTAGTATGAAAAATGTGTGATTAAGGCATTCGCAAGTTCAGTAATATTTTTACTTGTTATTGGAACTGCTTGTCCGATTTTTCCCAAACTGTCGATTAGTGTCAGAAATTTTTGGTTTTTTGTTTGTACCTTCAACTCTCCCTGGTGGGTTATCTTAATTATGAATTGGTGTTTTTTATCATCTATAGCTTCTTTAATGATGTGGATTGCTGTTACTCGTTCGTCGTTTATGTTGGAATGAATAGTTCCATCATCTTGGCCTTTCGCTGCCGGTTCATTTGAATTGTTCAGTAACCCGTTGATTTCGCTTATGGTAGGCATGGGTGCTCCTGCCCATTCTTTCTCTGTATCCAAATCGATTATTCTGAGGTCGTTTTCGGATTCGTCTAGATTGACTGCCATCGAGATGTCGTCATCGTCGTCGTCTCCTAAATAGATCGGTATCGTTTTGTTTTTCGTTTTTAGTACCTTATCCTTGAAATTAATTTTGGCTTCTAAAAATTTTAATAAATCTACACCTATTGAACCGTCGTATTTATTGTTAAAATTAAAAAGGTAGAACTTGTGCTTGATTGTAGAATCGATTGAATCGGGTAACCTTATGTATGCTACTTCATCATGTTGACTTACTTGATGAGCTGTCAGAATTTTGAACGATTCGTAATTAATTTGGTTAGGGAAATATTTATGTGCGATTTCTTGATTTATTAAAGATTTTGTTGATCCTGTATCTATTAAAAATTTTAACTTTAATTCTGGAATTTTAATATATGGCAATTTGGAAAGAGTCGTTATATTAAGGTTTATTGTATTATTTGTCGTGCTGGTACTGTAGGCTTCCATGTGGAAATTCTCGACGTACTCATGTTCGTTGGAATTTTCCAATTGTTGGCTAACTTTTGTTTCATAAACTTCATCACAATTTTCTGCTAGTTCATATGTGGGTGTATCTTCATAATCTCCTTGTTCTATATCTTGATAGTACAATACTTGTGTTTCTTGTTGTGGGATTCCTGATCGACGGGTATTCCCAGATGAAATGTCCATTGGTTCTGGTTCGTAGCGTTGTTGTGGAGGTTTAAGTGTGTTCCATTGTGGTCCGTTATAATTAGGTTGTTGGTAGTTTCTCTTGTAACTGTAATTATTTGTTTGCTGTGGGACCATTCTTGATTGCGTTGGTGGGCCTGAAAATCTTCCGAAAGTTCGAGGTTGTGAGGCAAATGGATTTGGTGTCCTTGTTGTACTAGCTTGTTTGAATACGGGTGGTCGAAGTATATTTCGGGTTTGTAGTGGCTGCTGTCCAAAATTGGTTAACATAGGTGGGTTGACACTCGGCATTGGAGTTGGATGAAATGGTTGTTTCTTTTCTATCGGTTGATATTGCCGTTGGAAATTTAAGATGTTTGTTTTATTTTGGGCGTACATGAAATTTTCTTCTACTGTTACGTACGCCATTGCCGCTTCTAGATTGGGTGGCTGTTTTAATCTTACAACTAGGCCAATTTGACCGTTCAAACCTTGAAGGAATGTTTGGAGTGATAAATCATCGTAAATTTTCGTTTTTACCAACTTGACGTTTGGGTCCGCTTCATGTAATTGTAGATGGGTTAAAAGTAAGCTCCGTACATCCTGACATCTCATTCCGAATTGATATGAGGATTCGTTTTTGTATGGTTTGAGGCTCATCAGATCACGTAGTAGACAATTTTCGTCGCGTTGATCTCCAAAATGTTGTAATAATAATTTTTTTATGTTACCCCAGGTATTTGAATTTTCTCGACTAGCAATTAATGTGAGTGCTCGTCCTTCGAATTTGCCCAGTATAACTTGTATAAGTTGTCCGTTGACAACATCATCTGAATTTGTTGTACCAAATCTTCTCAATAAATGTTCACATGCATTAATAAATATCGATAAAGTCGCTGGATTGCCATCATATTTTGGTACTAATTCGCAGTTAAATCTATCTAGTTGTGCCATTTCGTAATTATTACTAGGGGGATCGTTTGATAGAATATTTGGAATACTTTGTAAAATTGATTCCGATGATAGGGTTAAATTATTGAATAATTCGGTTATTTCTGCTTCTGACATTCAGGAAGGAATAAAGGAAATATAATAATGAGCAAAAACTTACGCTAAGCAAATGAAGAACGTTGTGAATTTCTTCCCAGTCGACGCAGTGATATCACTGTGATATCACTGTGACAAATATTTTTGATGCAGTGATATCACTGTGATGTCACAGCCAAGTATTAATGTCCGCCTCAGTGATATCACACTGTGATATTGCGATATTTTGTGACGCTATTGTGATACGCTGGCGATACTCATGCGAGCTTTTGTGATTGAAATGTGATATGAAAGCGATACTCTGCGAACTTTCGTGATTGAAATGTGATACGGTGGCGATACTCAATCGACCTTTTGTGATTGAAATTTGATACGCTGGCGATACTCAAGCGACCTTTTGTGATTGAAATGTGATATGGTGGCGCTACTCATGCGACCTTTCGTGATTGAAATGTGATACGGTGGCGATACTCATTCAACCTTTTGTGATTGAAATGTGATACGGTGGGACTTTTGGGTGATAGTAATTCAACATCGTTGTGATATACTCCTGCAACCTTTTCGGGATTGAAAAAGGTGGCATTCTGGAGTCACTACTAATGAGGGCTCTAATTGTGGGGAAATGCAATACAAATTGTTACTAATGCTTGTTCTTCGTTAATTTTTGTAATTGGTTTTAAAATTTGTCAAGTCAATTTGTTATCGCAAATAAAGATAAGAGTACACTGAGTTTGGGTTATAATTAGGAGAAAAGTTAAAATTATGACAAGTATGATTAATCTAATAAAACTTTATTCTATAATAATCAATTAAATTATGGGTCATTTTGTACATCACTATTTTGTGATGTGGGTTTCTTTGCTTCTTTCGATTTCTTTGTAAGCTTGTTGCTTAGTTTTTCCGCCCTTTGGTGTCGTTGATGGGAGTATCTGAACCATCGAGCTGTTTCTCTCTCCAAATCGTCGTCGTTGGTCAAAAACCTGCTTTTTACGGATTCTGTAATAAAATAAAATTTTAATTATTCTGCTAGCTAATCTAACTAGTTAATATTACTCACCGAAAATGAAGGACATCATAACAAAATGTTCCAGTTTATGGTTTCCTTGTTTACCCTTCCATGAGCAAGACGCACCAAATTCATCGGTAAATAAATTCGAGATGATCCTCGTTAGGTTGCACATCCACGTTTTGCCGCCTCTCTGATTTAAATATTGATCCTGAAAAATGTTAGGAATTTAATAGCCGTTATATCACAGTCAAGTTTCATAACAATTTAATACATTAACAATTGTTGTCAACTTACAAAACTCGATTGAACATTCTGATCGGCCTGCAACAATTCCTCAAAATCTAGCAGTTGCTGAAATGTTTTCAATGGAAACAATGTTTTTAAGTTACGAAAATTATTGTTCGGTTTGGTAATTTGTTTGTTACTATTCATGATGGACAGTTGCTCTTGAATCGATGAAAGTTGTAATTTCATATCTGCAAGCATTTTGTACATTACTTGCAGATGTTCTAAAATGTTAAGATTAAAATTTCTCAGTTCGTTCAATTTATAAATATAATACTACCTTCCGTAGTTACTCCCTGCACCGGGGATTGAATACACGTCTCAGCTTCTCTTAATGATTCTGCCAGATTTCTAGCAGTTTCTGTAATAAATGGTGAGTATTATCCATGCAAAACTTTTAAAAAACAGTTTAGATTTATTACCATTAATAGAATGCTCTTCTGCATTCCTCTTTAAATCCTCGTTTAAATCCTGGTTTAAATCCTCGTTCAAATCCTCGTAATCTTCCAAATTAAAAATTACGGGTGTATTTGATATATTGATTAAATTTGTTTCGGAAGATGGTGGTCGTGGTAACATAATAGAATCTGAAATATTGTATAGTATCAGCGAGAAAATCAAATAAAGTAATGTCACACTTACCATCATCTTCGTCGTCTTCACTTGACGAATGCAGCTTCCGTAACGTATGACTTATTTCCTCTGAAGAGGTATAGTCCTTGTAAGTGGCTCTCTTCCTAGCAGCGCTTAATGTATCTGAAAATTAAAATCAATATAGATACACAATTCACACCCCGCAGAATATAATACATACCACAAAAAGTCTCTACTTTCACTTTATATTTCTTCCATGCAATATTGGCGCCAGTGTTTGGCTCTACTTTTGCCGCGATGAGATGGCTGGGATTTTTTGTATCGGGCCACCAACACATTTTATTTTTTTTTACCAACCAATTGATAGGTACTTCAGACACTACATCGTCGTCAATGAAACAAACTACTGCGAAAGCCTAAAATCAAACAAAAAAATGCTAGAAACGTTTTCTTCATTTTCAGGATATATTTATCGAAATTGATTAGATCAATTTTGTAATATTAATAAAGTAGGTATTATAAGGGTACTTACCATTGTATACGTGTCTCAAATTTTAGGTTAGGAAGAATAGATAACACGTGATGTGTAAATATTTTGTGTTCTTGCACTATAGTATTATTCTGAAAAAAAAATTCATTAGTCAGTTCATAATAATTAATTTAATAAAATATCTTACCGAAGTTTCGAAATTCAATTTTCCTGACAATAGTACTCGATTTGCGTAAATATCAATATCACAATCAAATTAATATTAATTAAGATTAATAATAAATTAATCAAATTAAGTTATTAATTAAATAAAAAATGCCGAATTTGCGTAAATATATAAAAATAAGTAAACAAATAATATGTCACGATTAACTTACAAAGACAGATTCTATGACCACGATACACTTACAAGGTAGCAGTGTTGCCACACGCCAGATCAAGTAATCTGGATAGAACGGTCGAAAAATCTGTACAAAATCTGTATGAACACAAAACGCTAAAATCTGTATAATATCTGTAAAACTGTAATAAAATCTGTACAAAATCTGTTTAAGAAAACAATATTTATTATTTTTTGTACATATGTTTATTCATTTTAACAATCATTTTTTTATCAACTTGGAGTTTATAACAGGGTTCATCACTAAGAAGTTGTTTCGTTAAAAGAAGTCCCTCAATCGTTTCAGTGCCTAAATGGTTTCTTGTTTTTGTTTTAATTAAATTTACTGCCGAAAATATTCTTTCCACTGCGGCACTAGAATGAGGGAGACTTAGTAAAGCAGTAACAAATTGCAGAAGAGTTGGATATAAAGATTGTCCATCTAAGTCTTGTGCACAACTGACTTGATGCCAAAACAATTCTGTATCTTCTGAGCTTGATTCTAGAAGTTCGTCATTCATTCTCAATTGTCGCCACTCATTGTCCAATGTTTGTAAATGTTCTTGTCCGATTATATTAGGAAAAGCGTGTGCAATGTGAGTCAATGATGGTATACTGCGCCGTTTAACAATAATGGGATTGAGAAAGTTTAAACGTTTTGTGGTGTTATTTCCAAAATTGTAGCGGGATTTTATTTGTTTAGCTCCTTCTACATAAAAATCTAGACATCGTAGTTTAAATACATGTACATCCTTTGGATTCAAATTAGGAGCAGTAGACAACGATACAGCAACATTCGCGCCAAGATAAAGATCATCAATTGGTTTGTAGTGTCGTGGGTTATCATGCTGGACATTGTGGAGCTCAGTCTCAAATAAATATGAGCTATTCATATAGCAATCCAGGAATGATTTAAATATGCGGCACAAATGCTCATGAATCGATTGAATTTGTGGCTTTTCGGACTGCATAGCTTGATTAAATTTAGTAAAAAAATCCAAAGAAAATTCAAGAAACTGCAAGTACATTTTGTTGTACGGGTTGTTCAGCATATGTAAAATAGAATCCGCTGAGTTTAAACGATCTGTCGTCACAGCATCAATAAAAAACAACTTGAGTGCTTCATATTGCTCTAGAATCCGCACTACCGCACTGCGAAGTGAGAGCCAACGTGTTTGGCATGGATGCAGGATTTTATGGGGCTTAAGTGCAAGAAACTCTTGAAATTCCTTTAGTAGACCTGTTCGTTTCGGACTCGTACTGATATAATTGTATACATCCCTTACAAGGCCTTCAGGTTCACGCGGTAATTTTGTGCATGCATAAGACGCGCATAATGCGAATGAGTGGCAAATGCACTTTACAACATACAAATGGGGAATATCTTGTAATAATCTGCTTGCTACAGAATTATGCTGACCCATCATAGCATTAGCTCCGTCGGCGGCAAATCCAACCAAATTGTCTTTATATGGAATATCATTATCTGTAAATAATGTTATTAGATGTTCATAAAGTTTTTCGCCTGTCGCATCTTGAACGGGTATTAGTGCAAAGAACGCATCTTTAATTTTGTTGTTTCTATAATATCTAACAACAATGCATAAAAGCTTGACACATCCTCTGTCCGTACTTTCATCAATGAGCAGTGAGAATTTTCGAATTTTTAAATCGGCAATTACGTTTTCTTTTTCAGTGTCTCCTGTCACAGATTTAATAATAGCTGTGGTTTTGGTGCGACTACACGCAAGTTCTTGTGCAGTGGGACTATCCTTACATATTGTTTTTATGAGTTGAGGGAGGTGTTCCATGACATTCATTGAAAGGTTATGCTCAGCTACAAAAGACGCCAATAGTACTTCACCTGTTTTTACATCATCAGCAATCGTACCTTTTTGAAAAAAAGCTGTGACTGGTTTTTGAATGGCAGAAGATCCAGGAATTGAGTTTAGGTGTTTAGTTGTTTTCATATGTCGCACAAGATCATTTTTCCCCCCACCACCGATTGCAAGGTCTGATAAACAAAATTTGCAGTATGCGTAATCTTCTCCCTTTTTACTTTTTGTTAACCACGATTTAAAACTGCTTTCTTCCAGCCAACTCTGATTAAAACGCTGCGTATTCCGTGACTTTTTCGCGAGCATATTAACAAGTTAATTACTTCACACCACACAAGTCACAACACAAAATCGACAAGAAAGTTAAGAAATCTTAGCGCAAATACGACTCGCGATACTCGACGTCTCGACGAGAACTAGAAGTTAAAACTCCAACCAAACAAATAGTTTCTTTCTGCTCATTCCGTTCATTCATTTGTACTGCAGGGATTCCCCGAAATTTATGTTTGAAATGAAACATAAGTTTCGGGGAATCCCTTCAGTACGCTATGAATGTTGCCAGGGACAACGATTTACACAGAACACAGGGAAAAAAATGTTGAAGGCAATAAATAAACACTAAATTATTATAAACTAAAAAAAAAATACGAAAATTGCGAAAATTACGAAAATCTGTATAAAAGTTATGCTAAATCTGTAATCTGTATTGGTGATGAAAAATCTGTATAGATACAGATAAATCTGTATATATGGCAACACTGCAAGGTAGGCTGATGGGTAGGTACCCAGTTGGTACCGCCGGCGATTTACGTGCGCTTTACAACGAGTTTAAAAAATTATTTATTTTTCGTCAATATTATCATATTTTAAATAGGCAATAAATTATTTAATTGATTTAATTATAATTGATATGAAAATATTAAATTGAATTTTTATTTTTTATGAAGTATTAAATCAAAAAACATTCCTAAAATAGAAAGCTACAGAGTAGGCTTTTCAAAACTAAAATAAGAAAACGACAACGGAAGCAGAAAAATATTTATTATTTACTAAATTCAAAAAAATACAGTATAAGTAGATATTTTCGGGTACACTAATTCGGCGATTAAGATCTCGTAACCTGATGTAAATTTTTGTCCTACTTAGGCAGAGAATCACCTCAAATGGAACTGATGTACCTTCTAATTTGTGCATCGTTCTTTGCTTTGTTTTATTCCAATTTTTATTACAGCTATAAATTTCTTTTAAAACTAATGAATAGGATTTTTAGTTTAAAAGGTAAGGTTAGATTTTAGACGAATGAGGGGGGGTCTTTGGTTTGTGACCATAGGGCCTTGGGGGGGTCCGAAGATTTGGACGAACTGCGGAAAGGGGGAGAGGGGGGTTGAAAAGTCGGAAAACCGACATTTAAATATGTTAAATAAAAAAATTCACTTGTTTTAAATTGTAATGTTGTAATTTGTAATGTCATGCGCAGTGTATACCAAAGGTACTTAGGCGTAATTATGAATACTATAGAGATAATATAAATTATTGGACAAATTTCTCTTGGACGGACACCTCTATTTAGCGGGCACATTTTTGACGACGGCGGGTGTATATTATAAAAAAAACAAATAATAAAAAATTTTAAGAAAAAAGTTTCTTGTAAAATAATTTTATTTTCAAATTTATTTAAATGCGCCCTTCCCGTTAAAATATCACGAGCCGCTACTGCATAAAGTAGACATGTGTTCTAAAACGGTAAATACACGATACAACAGTTGTACAGACTCAGAGTTGTTACAATATCGGTACAACTGTTGAATCATTAACCACATGGTACGATTTCCATACAATTTTACCGCATCAAAGATACGATTTCATTTGTCTAGCAGGCAGGGACGTGCTCAACCAACTTTTTTCAGGGGGGGAGCAATCCTCAATTTGCCAACTGAATCAATTAAAAATTGCCAACTTTTTGTAAGGGGCCGTTCATGTATTACGTAAGACGTTTAGGGGGAGGGGGGTAGCTGACATCTTATTTTTCCTTACTCGGGGGTAGGGGGGTCAAGATAATTTCTTACGTAATATTTTATTTTTTTAATTAAATTTCAAAATTTAAAAATTATTTAATCTAATTTAGGTGCTGTTGGTATTAATGTTAATGTGAAACACAATACTGTTTTTATCTGTTATATCTGTTTATAATTAATATCTGGCTTCTCATTGGGTAATAATTTACCTTACGTAAGATTAGTGTGGGGGGGGGTTATACATATTCTTATTTTTCTTACTAGGGGGTGGGGGGAGTATAAAAGTAGGAAAAAACGTCTTACGTAATACATGAACGGCCCCTTACGTAAGATTAGTGTGGGGGGGGGAGGGGTTATACATTTCCTTATTTTTTCTTACTAGGGGGTGGGGGCGAGTCTAAAAGTAGGAAAAAACGTCTTACGTAATACATGAACGACCCCTAAGGGTATAAATTGGGACATAAAAAATAGATCATTTTATAAATAATAAAAAATATAATTTTCCCTATTAATCCCTATTAAAAATTCTTAAACTTAAAAAAAAAACATTTTATTTTAAAAAATATTCAATATTTTCAGGCCGGCCCTGCAAACACGTGTTTTGTTGTTTAAAAATTTATATTTATAGCAAAACCGTGTTGTAGTAAAGCAATTTTTGAGGATAAAATAATTATGAATACTTATATTAAAATTTATTATTACATTTTACATTGAATGTTGGTTTCAACAACTAATAAGCAAAACTTTTACGCATTATTTCAAAATTAGTAACATTGTGTAACTAAAATAACGTGTTTAGTTATATTTTGTAACTAAACACGTTATTTTAGTAACAGCAAAATTTTTTTTATTAATATTTTTATTAAAACAAAAGCAAAAATAATTTAGTTTATTAATTTATTCCATTTTGTGAATTAAGGGAATAATAACATGATCAGAACTTTCAAATTCATTATTAGTCGACATAGGGAATTTAACACATTTACCGATAATCTGTGATGCCGGAATGATTTTAATTTCGGACAAATTTGAGTCATTAACCAGCGATACACCAAATATTTCAGAATCACAAGGTTCCTTAAAAAAAGACTCTTTTTTAATATAACGTCGTGCTTCTAAATATATTATATTTTCTTCATAAAATATATCATTTATGATAATTATTTCGTTGCCTTTAATGGTGCAGCAATTATTGGGTTTTTTCTTAGATATACAGAAACCGCTGTATTCAACAGTTTTAACAAATCTTTTAGAAGTCTCGGATGAGGATGCATAGGATTGATCAAAATTAATTACCGGGTACTTTACTCTTTCAAATTGTATTTCATTTGCTCGTGCCTCCATTATACGATTATATACTTGTTCAAGGGGTCGGTTACTTTGCTTTAATTGTTTTTTAATTTTTTGCATGTAGTTTTCATATTTAAAACCACTAAAATTGTCTAAAACACCAAATTTTTTTACATCGTCAAACAGATGTAAAAGATTGTGCACATTATACGTTAAATATTCCGCTCCATACAATTTCGAATATTTTCTAATAAACCACTTTAATAATTCATTTGCATAATCTCCATGTTTCATGTACAAATCATTATCAAGTAATATTCTTATACTAACACTTAAAGCCATGAAGTGGCAATAACGATCTCGATTCAAAATATTTTTTAAAACAACTGGACCGGTGTACAATAAAAATTGGCGCAGTTCGGTGGCCTTCCATCGATCAATCTCCATAACACTTCTGGGCTTCCTCGCAAACTCTTTCGTTATAAAACTTCTTAAATTAATTAAATTAGTAGAAAGTTGAAGAGCATGATGAGTCTTTAAACGTATATTATATTTACCTTTCACCCAAAATTGTAACAACTTTTTCATAACACCTAGGCATACCAGATGCATGTAATCTGTTGCTACTTGGGACACCATACCAATATTTAGATTTTCAAGAATCGTTGAAAACTTATGGTGTTCTGGTTGTTGACGTAGTCTAAAGGACTCGTCAGTTCTTAGAACAGATTGAATTTCTGGAAATGTCATTCTATTTAATACAAAATCACCTTCCTGAATACATTTAGGGCAACCGAAGTATCCAGTATGGTTCTTTATACCACATATAAATGCTTTCGCTGGTGCATCACAAATAATAGAACCAATAGCAACAGATACTTTTACGCCATTTATATCAACACCAGTTTCACATACTTCTACAGCTTCATCCACAAAAGATTTTAGAAAAGCATTTGCATCATTTGGTTTATGGAACCCATGAAATATTCCAATTACAAATGGTTCTGTATAAAATTCTGTTACGACAGATGCAAGTATTGGCCAAAATTGACTACCAGAACTTTTCGTAAGAGGTAAACCATCAACATTAATATTTACTTTTATAGACCTGGGATATTGCTTAAAATATTTTTGTAACGTCAGTCGTATACCTGTTGCAAATCCGAAGTGAACATAATGACCTTCATTTAATTTTTGGATATTATTCGAAGCACACCTTGGTGTCATCAACAAAGAACGAGAATCATTGGGTAAACTTGGATGACCATGAGCTTTTAAAAATCGTAGCAAACTGTTTGTAGCGTCACGACTGATGTTGTTTGTCAACACCCAACTTCGTAAAAAAACTTCAGTACTCATATCGTCTTCTTCGTTACTAGTATTAGTGCTATTCGATAAAGGAGATTTTTCACAGGAGCTTATTAGTACAGAATCAGTATTATTGTCGCTTTCGATATTTTCAATTTCAACATTTTCAATCTCAACGTTTTCGGCCACATCATCGGTGACAACATTGCATGCTCTTATACGAGTACCATCGATCGTATTCTGTTTAATATATAGGTTTATTTCTTCTACAACTCGACGTCTCTTTTGACGAGGTGTCAATAAGTGCACTGGCTTTTTTTTAATTTTCATTATGATTGAATTTCAATATTCTTTGCTTGTTATCTTCGCTACATTCCAATATATAGAAAAATTTTTAATTGGTAAAGGTTGATAATCCTTGTAATAAAATTTTTTCTTAAATACAAGAAAGTATTCCCATGTGAATCTATAAAGTCAAGAGAGTTAATAATAAAGTATACAAAAATGTTTACCTTATAAATTTGAATATCTTGTTCCTAAGGATACAAAATAATTTTAGGTTAAAGTAGATTTAAAAAATATTTTTTCACTCGAATTGTGTGAAGTTATCAAGTACAATAATTACTTATCGTGTAAATTTAAGATTGTTTCATAATATTGTATTGGCGAATATCAACATATATTTTATAAAGTTATAAATAAGGTAAATTGTAGTTTTTATTAGCACAAACTGAACAAAAGTTTTGTTTGTAGGTACTTGTCACCTTATTCCGCGCATCGGGCGCACCCTTAGATTTTGCGTTTATGATCTATTAAACTTATATTTTAAATTTCGAATCGATCCGTTGAAAATTACTCTTTGAGAAAACATTTTTAGGTCGGGTTGTAAATATAAAAGATTGAAACATTCGCTCAACTAATAAATTTACGTTTTGCAAATGCACAGTAATCTTAAGAATTGTATAGTTAGGAAAGTATCATCAAATATTTTAATACACGTACAATAAACCATACGGTAGATGAGGAAGTGTTAATAATGTTGACGTAGCATTAATCCATAATTCACCTCATCGGCAATAAATTCTCTATTCTATAACGTTGCAAACTAAACGTCAATATAGGCAAATGCATTACTATAAATTTTAGGTAGGATCGAGAGACACTTTTATACGATCCATAATCACGAGCCAGTTGTCAATACAAGGACACACACGTGCATGTTTGAAGCTCGTGAGAATCAATGCCTTTTGTTTTGCTATCTCGACCATGTGCAGATAAGCGGCCAAATGTGCTCGGGTTTAACATGGCAAGGATAGCGATTTCGAAATTACAGACTTCGATAAAAACAAGTAAAAAGTGCAAAAGTTAGACCTTTCTCGTCCAACCAGACGAGCAAAAAATTGTTTTGCTCGCACGTGTCGTACCAAACTTCTCGATACACTTTACATGGAGAAAGAAGAAAGTGTGCCCTCACACTCTAGGCATTTATCCAATTAAATCACGTCTCCCTTCTTTCTAAATTTATAGGACCCAATTACAAGGATCCAAATCAATCAGTAAGTGGGAAAAATCCCAGATCAGAGTAGGGAGAATGCATAAATTGAGCTGCAAATTGCATATTCGGAGAGATTCACTTGGAATCTGATACTACCTTTTTCGTATCTTAGCGCTTCCAAAAGCGGAATTAACTATCGAGGTCTCACATTTATTAGAGGTCTTTAAATAAATACAAGTCATTGGTGCTAAAAATTAGTGTGTGTCAACTGCAGGTACTATCGAACAATTAATATCGTCAATTGTTAATAAACAATTAATATTTTATCGAACCAGAATATCGTCAATTGTGGTTAAACAATTAATATTTTATCGGACCAGAATATCGTCAATTGTTAATAAACAATTAATATTTTATCGAACATTAATACCGTCAATTGTTGTTAAACGATTAATATCGTCAATTGTTAATAAACAATTAATATTTTATCGAACATTAATACCGTCAATTGTTGTTAGACAATTAATATCGTCAATTGTTAATAAACAATTAATATTTTATCGAACCAGAGTATCGTCAATTGTTGTTAAACGATTAATATTTTATCGAACCAGAATATCGTCAATTGTGGTTAAACAATTAATATTTTATCGAACCAGTATATCGTCAATTGTTGCTAATATTTAATAAGTGATCGAACAATTAATATCGTCTATGGTTACTAAACATTGAATCAATTATCGGACTTTTTATACCATCTGCTTATCACGTTAATCACGTCGAGTTATTGCTTGCCGCTCATAAGGCAAGTACGTAACATTGCTTTTATCGAATGGTACAAAACAGGTGTTGCACTTCCAACCCATGTGTGCATTCCAATCGTCTTTTTTATCGGACACCACATTAACATTTCTTACTTAGACAGTGCCGGCTTGAATTATTTGTCACTTCGCGAATAACTAACTTAGTGAATTATATCGTACGGAGACCCCTATTTTATCGTGAAATACAGTGCGTGAACCCCCCTATCATTTCACCACCTTCCGATTTGAAGAGTTTTTGGGAAGCTGGTTATTACGCTGCCCTTCTGATATGGTTTGAGACATCACATTCAGCTCCATTCTACGTTCTGAAGACGAGATCTCACTCCTGAAGGACCCGTCATCGACTTTACCTAGAGGTCGAACATCAACCATCCAGATTAAGTAAGAAACCTTTTTATATTTTTAAGATTGTGATGTTAATTGGTCCTATTGACCATTAGTTGTGTTTATGAACGTTCAGTTCAACCCTGGAAGACGATATCGCAACCATTTTGTATACCTTTTATTTAACTCAATATTATTATCTATTATTAACGTAACTTTTACCACGCCATTCGAGCGTTCAGAGTGTAACCGAACAATTTAACGTAACGTTTCAAGTTTAGTATTGTAGCTAAAGTTTGTTTGTCCCGTTGTCGGGAATTTTGATGATCAATTGCATTGATTAAGTTCCATGATCAATTTTATGAATCATAGTTTTGAATATTATCAAGTTGCGCTTAAGTAACTATTTATTTTGGTGGAGTGCTGTATTCAATACGCCCCCCTTTCATGCAAATTAACCTTTTGTATTTTTGTAAGAGTAATTGTTTTACGAGTATTAGTTTCGCAACGGAAACCACACGGAAAGGTTCCGTCAACTGTACACATTTATTTTTATACAAGACATGTAAATTTGATAGTATCTTGTGTAAACCTTGTCAACTCCCCCCTGATATTATTTTATTTAATACATTTTTATTATTTCCCAACTTTGTGTGTTATTATTATTGTTGTGTTACTGTTTATTTAGCTATTTTCACCAACGGAAAGTTCGCCTCCTGTAAAGGTAAGGTCATTGAGCGAGGTTTTTCCGGAGTGAGAGTTCGCTGTAAGATCATCAAGTTGTCGCGTACCAGCTTGGAAGGTGTGATAACCAGTCCCCTTCAAAGAGATTCATTTCTTCGTATGCGTGGCGCCCATTTAAACTCCCTCGTGTATATTAACCCCACCGATTTTGACTTAACTCCCCCCCCGTGTAAATTATTCACACCGATTTTGACAATCTTTAGAATCGCGATCGAGGATTGCCCGGTCGTCGATAGGAAACACACGCTTTGCGACGTGCCGTCACACGACCCTTTCATTCCTTCCACCAACCCACCCCTTCGCGACTTTGAGCTAGCCAACCTTTTATTACCTGTTGGAAAGGTGTCGTGGATGCAGAACGTGGTGTAACAGGATAATAATTTGGCGCGGCCAACGTGGGGCTATCGATAAAGCCCTTTTGGCATGTTATGGTATCGAATTTTTTTTGTTTGTAAATCAAGTAAATTCCAAATTAATTTTTGTAGGTTAAAATATAACTTGGCACCCAACTTAGTAGCTATCGATAAAGCCCTTTTGGCACATTACGTCAAATTTTGTAAATCACGAAGTTTTGAATTAAGATTTCAATTTTAAAAGTAATACCGACGCGCATGAATGGACTAACGAGATTCCATGACGCCCCCCTATTTAGAATTAAAAGTAAAATTTATCGTGATTTTAAGATCAAATATTGTATTTCCGTTTACCATTAGTTGTTCAGAGAACAAAGTAGAGTCGTGTTCCGCGAATCCTTTTTTGTATTTAATTAAATTTATTCATTTCGATTAATAATGGCATTCAGGATTGTACCGGACAAATTGCGTAAAGACGAAGTCCAGTACGAATTAAAAATTAGAGGTTTACCTTTTCACGGTTCATTAAGAGAATTACGCGATGAATTAGTATCAGCCCTTATGAAAGAGGAACAGGGTGAAAAATACATTCTATTATGGTATCCGTTTTCCTTTGCGGAAGATTTAGCAGCTTTAAAAGAAGGCGTGTTAATTATTAAAAAGTTACTTGGTCGCTTAGAAGTTTCGCGTGATCAGAAACCCAATCTAGAAATGAACATAGAGACGAAACTAACGCATTATTTTAATCGATTATTTAAATCAAAACCCGTATTAATAAAAGATAAAGACTCCAAACTTAGGATTTTAGATCAATTGGAGGAATTTAGGTCAACTTATGGCTTACTATTAGCAGACTCCCGGACGGAGAGAGATTTTAGGTCCAATACCGTGGAGGAAATTACAAAAGAACCCCCTGTTGATCGCGGTACCGTCGAAGCGGCGAATTCGAATAGAAATTTCGAAATATCAACCCCGATCGTGAAGTTTCACTTACGAATTTCAGGTCAGGTCGAAAACGTCTCTATACTGACAAAGGAAAATATGTCAGTAAGAGAAATTGAAAATTTATCCCGGGACGAGTCCGAAAATTTTAGCGGACCGCGTAATGACGAGCAAAGTAATGGTGAATTCGGGTGTAAGAGCCGTATTCATAATAAGACAAATAATAACACCCTTTTGTGTTGGAATTGTGGTGGCACAGGACATTTAGCGTTGCGTTGTACCGTTCCGCAGAAACGTATATATTGCTATCGTTGTGGGAGAAAAGATGAGACCACAAAAACTTGTCCCCATTGTAACCCCAGACAGAGTAGGACCAAGAAAAAAATCGTTGCAGGGCATAATGCTCCAATTAAGAGAAACTAAAGCCCCGATTTTAATATTAAGATTTTTGTGTGTGTTTGTTTTTCGTGTGAATGTATGAATGAATTTTTTTTAGTGCGTGTGTGTCGTTGCGAATGTATTTAGCCCTTAGTCATTATTGTTAAATTTTTTTCTCTCGTTGTATTAGAAAATGTCATCATAACATTTTACCTTGCTTTTTGTACTTTTAAGGAAATGTCGCCATAACATTTCGCTTTGTTTTATTGCATGTTTATTAGGTTGAATCGAGGAGGTCAGGTCTGGTGCGGACCACCGCTGACTGTAGACCGAAACAACCTACATTTTTTTTATCGGTTCATAATGCCGTTTTTGCGTGTACAACCCTTATTGTCCCGTGCATGACGTAAAACTGCGAACACCCTTACCGCCCTAGCGTGGCGACGATATCGCAACCCTTAAATTTTGTTGAAAACTCTTACTTGTCACTCAACTTAGTTTAAAGTTTTTTTCGTTTCACCATTTTTTTTTTGTGTGAACCCTTACCGTCTATATCGGACGTTGAAAGTCTACCCTGTATTTCGCAACCCTTTCTGTAGAACGAAAACCACCCTAACGCACAATCCCTTAGCAATGCAACCCTCCCTCACATCGGAAATTTTAGTAACAAATTTTTATTAGCCTTCAGCATTTAACGATAAAAGATTTTGATCTGCGTCTTCTACGCACCTTTACGCATTATCACTGCATACCGTTTATAGCGAACCTTGTTTTTTCCATCTTTAGCAAATAGCGATAGAAAGTTTTTTTTGTTGTGCCTAGCACACATGTTCACATCTAGATCAAGTATATTTAAGTACGCATGTTATTTACGCACTCGTTTCCATACGTATTTTATGCTAGTAACACCGTACACTCATTACGCATTTTTTTGTTTGCATGTGTCTCGAACAAGACACAAAGCGTTTCGTACGCATTCTTACGCTTGACTACGGGTCACGCACTCACGCATTTACGCACTTCATTAGGTTACGCATTTATTTTTTTAAATATTTTGAATTTTGTATGGACATTTAACGTAAAGTTTTTCTAAAATTTTTTTTGAATTTAGTTTCAAGGTTCAATCTTCGAAGTTAGTTTTGTGGGTGTAGTTTTGAAATTTTACGCACACATTTAGTGGAATAGTAAAAGTTTTTTTTGAATTTCATTTGCAGACGTATTTCCGAATTTTGAGTTTGATCTAGAGCAGTTTAAATTATTGTTAACTTCAAGTTTTTTAAAGTAAACATTTTGAATTTCATGTTACCATTTAAATTAAAGTTTTTTGAATTTAACGTCAAGTTTTTGTTAATTAAAGTAAACATTTTTAAAGTTAATAGTGATACTTAAATCAAAGTTTTTTAGTTTAACGTCAAGTTTTTTCGTGAATTAAGATAAACATTTTGAATTTAATATCGGCCTTTGGAGCCAAGTTTTTTTTCAGTTTAACGAAAAGTTTTTTCGAATTGAGGGGAATTTTTCTTGAAATTAATGGAATGTTGTTTTGAATTTAATCAAAAGTTTTTCAAACTTGATTAATAGTTTTTCAAATTAGATTGAAAGTTTTCAAATTCAGTTGAAAGTTTTTTTTTGAACTTAAGTTAAAGTTTTTTAAAGTTTTTTTTGAAGTTGCTTGAAGTCAGTTAAAGTTTATTTTTGAGTTTTTTTTGAATTTAAAGTTTAACGTAGAGTTTTCTTTGGTGAATCAAATCAATCAAAGAGTTTTTGAATCCCAGTCCATTGAGACATTTTTCTTTAAGTTAGTGGTAGGGGAACATCTAGTTATTATTTCGGGTTGAGGTCAGTGCGTCACTGTCGCTTCATACACACTGACCATGTCTTTTTGTCAATCGCACGACGTTAACTTGCCCCCACCATCCCTCACCGTTCTTTCCTGGTATCGAGTACCGTTTAAAATAGATTTGTTTTTCGTTTTTTTTTCTCGTTTTCGTTTTTGAGATTAAAAATTAAGATCAGGGCTGAGAATGCAATTGCAGTAGACATTGCCTCATGCCGTGTTGTATTGTTTGGACTTGTGTCCAATTTCGGACAAATCATTTGTCGCAACACACCCTTTAGGGGAAGTTTTTTTTAACATACCCTTTAGGAAAATTTTACCGAATTTTATTTTTTTGTAGTAAGGTTGTCATAGTTAATAGTTGTTTAGAGTGACCCACTTCTCATCGAGCTATCGAATTATCATGCTGGACATGGTTCCACTGCTAGATAAACATTTTTTTTTTTGGACGTCGATCCACATATGGACGACGATCCAAACCCCAGGGTTATAAAGTAATTTCGTGGGCTTAGTCCATTCCCCGGTGAATTATCGTCCCATTTATTTTTTTTGGCGGATGAAAATCTGCCCCAAAGGAACCTTCTTAGTAAGGGAATTTCGTACAGAAGTAAGGGGTTATAACTCGAAGCAACACTCTGGGAAATTTACCTTTTGTTAGGGAATAATAGATTGACTACAACTATGCTACACGGTCATAACACCTGCCGGTCTAAGGAAGAACAAACCCATTAGGGGTGAACTTGTAAATTTGATCTGTTCATCCCAGAGGCATATATTTTGACGCCTCCCAACTTTTACCACGTTTTCGGGTCCAACCCAAGCTAGAGTTCAGCGTTTCTGTTTGTGATTGTGGGTCTCACGGCAAGCGAACGATCCCGTGACTTCGCGAACCGCCCTCTCTCGCAACGGTCACAACGGCTTAAGATTGTTTAAGACCTGGGACGTGGAGTTTTTTTTTTCTGTGTAACTTTTTTTTTCTCGCGCTTTTAGTATGTAAGGATTAGTTTAGATTTCGGTTTAGGTAGGATTAAGTTCAGCCTAGGTTCCGGTTTAGTTAATTTTAGGTATCGGTTTAGTTAGCGTAAAGTTTGGGTATTTTTAAGCTAGTTTTAAGTCAGTAAGGTTAAGGGAGATATTTGTTATGTCCTTATCGTACGACATAAAACTACGTGCCCCCAAAGTATAAACGGGTCATTTTTCTTTTTGCTTCATTGTTTATCTCGCGTGTCATTTTTGTAATCTCGAGTTTGTTTTTTTGAATTTTCCGTCATGTCATTTTGTAATCTCGAATTTTTTTTGAATTTTCAGTCAACCATTTCAGAAATTATTGTTTATGGATTTAGAGGGTACGCTTAGCGAACCATTGGCCTAATCACCCAGTCAATCGCTCAGTTGAATCAAGTAGAGACTAGGATTACATTGAATTGATTACCCAATGTTATCATTAGTCATGCGTTAATTTCATAGTTACGTTTTGGCCTTTTGGAGAAATATGATTTCTCACATTCGTTAGTTTTATATAGTAGAGTCACTTCATATATTTTTTTTGTAAACATTTAGGTGCAACCCGAACGGTTGTCACCATTTCGAATTTCAGTCAGTTTTCGTATATCTTTTTTTGTTGTTAAATTTTTTTTTCGTGTATAACGATCACTTTAGTCCCGTTGAAATAATCAACCCCCCCCCGCCTACCGAATTAGATAGGACCGGCTTTGTAAATTTGATCCAGCCGTCGTTCAACTTCTAAACCCCCCCCTTATGTTACATGTTATGATCTTTTGTGGCATTGTACCCTAGTGGATACGTTCCACTGGTACAACGTCCCCGTCTTGCACTAACACTACCTGTGTAAGACAACATTTAGAGTGAAGTTTACTCCGGTGCCGATCACCGCAGGACTTCTCAATAAATGACGATGTATTTTGCACATCAAAACTCACCACTAGCGTTGGAAGAGTCAACCTTAGTTGTGCTAGCTTCATTTTTTTTGTGAGGCGATAGATTGTGTAGGTCCACGGTTAGGCCCCACGATTTTTTTTTGTATTCAATGAAAGCTCCCGTTGACATCAGTGTGGTTCAAGGATGTTCCCTTCGACTACACTGATGAAAGCAAACCATCCCGACCCGTACCGTCAACTATGCCCCACGAATATTTTTTTATTCAGTGGAAACCATCTCAATTTTTTTTTTCTCGCCCCCCCCATCATTACCTCTTCTCTCTCTTCCGATCATCTCGTCCGGATCGAAGTCATGAGGAAGGTTAGTGATCTCTCAAACGGCTTTGTAAATTTGATCAAGCTAAGCGCAAGTTTTTTTCTCTGTTTCACCAACGATAACTGATAAAACAGACAGTCCCCATCTACTGAAGTGCATCAAACGGCTTTTGTAAATATGATCCAGCCAAGCACGCGTTTTTTTTTACTCTGTTTTTTCAACGTATTGAAAAAGGCAGACAGTCCCCATCGACTGAACCATTTTAGAGAAGGCTTTGTAAATATGAGTACGCCAAGGAAGTGTTACCTTAGCTCAGGTCTACCTTGATCTAGAGTCCGGTGTCTTCACAGACATTTGTGGGTCCCACGGCCAGCGAATGATCGCGTGATTTCGCGAACCGCCCTCTCATGTAGGAGTCACTACGACTCACGGGTTGATTAAGCCTAGGGTTAGGTGAACCTTCTCTCTCTTTCCCGGCATATACGTATAGTCTAGTCACTAGCTGAGTAGTTGTTTCAACACTACAAGTGTTGATGGTTTATCGCAGGACAGTTTGTGTTTCGGTTGAGGTTGCGCGCGTCCCAGTTGAAGAGTAGTTAGGGATAACAACTCTTGACGTAAGGGGAGTGTCACCTTATTCCGCGCATCGGGCGCACCCTTAGATTTTGCGTTTATGATCTATTAAACTTATATTTTAAATTTCGAATCGATCCGTTGAAAATTACTCTTTGAGAAAACATTTTTAGGTCGGGTTGTAAATATAAAAGATTGAAACATTCGCTCAACTAATAAATTTACGTTTTGCAAATGCACAGTAATCTTAAGAATTGTATAGTTAGGAAAGTATCATCAAATATTTTAATACACGTACAATAAACCATACGGTAGATGAGGAAGTGTTAATAATGTTGACGTAGCATTAATCCATAATTCACCTCATCGGCAATAAATTCTCTATTCTATAACGTTGCAAACTAAACGTCAATATAGGCAAATGCATTACTATAAATTTTAGGTAGGATCGAGAGACACTTTTATACGATCCATAATCACGAGCCAGTTGTCAATACAAGGACACACACGTGCATGTTTGAAGCTCGTGAGAATCAATGCCTTTTGTTTTGCTATCTCGACCATGTGCAGATAAGCGGCCAAATGTGCTCGGGTTTAACATGGCAAGGATAGCGATTTCGAAATTACAGACTTCGATAAAAACAAGTAAAAAGTGCAAAAGTTAGACCTTTCTCGTCCAACCAGACGAGCAAAAAATTGTTTTGCTCGCACGTGTCGTACCAAACTTCTCGATACACTTTACATGGAGAAAGAAGAAAGTGTGCCCTCACACTCTAGGCATTTATCCAATTAAATCACGTCTCCCTTCTTTCTAAATTTATAGGACCCAATTACAAGGATCCAAATCAATCAGTAAGTGGGAAAAATCCCAGATCAGAGTAGGGAGAATGCATAAATTGAGCTGCAAATTGCATATTCGGAGAGATTCACTTGGAATCTGATACTACCTTTTTCGTATCTTAGCGCTTCCAAAAGCGGAATTAACTATCGAGGTCTCACATTTATTAGAGGTCTTTAAATAAATACAAGTCATTGGTGCTAAAAATTAGTGTGTGTCAACTGCAGGTACTATCGAACAATTAATATCGTCAATTGTTAATAAACAATTAATATTTTATCGAACCAGAATATCGTCAATTGTGGTTAAACAATTAATATTTTATCGGACCAGAATATCGTCAATTGTTAATAAACAATTAATATTTTATCGAACATTAATACCGTCAATTGTTGTTAAACGATTAATATCGTCAATTGTTAATAAACAATTAATATTTTATCGAACATTAATACCGTCAATTGTTGTTAGACAATTAATATCGTCAATTGTTAATAAACAATTAATATTTTATCGAACCAGAGTATCGTCAATTGTTGTTAAACGATTAATATTTTATCGAACCAGAATATCGTCAATTGTGGTTAAACAATTAATATTTTATCGAACCAGTATATCGTCAATTGTTGCTAATATTTAATAAGTGATCGAACAATTAATATCGTCTATGGTTACTAAACATTGAATCAATTATCGGACTTTTTATACCATCTGCTTATCACGTTAATCACGTCGAGTTATTGCTTGCCGCTCATAAGGCAAGTACGTAACATTGCTTTTATCGAATGGTACAAAACAGGTGTTGCACTTCCAACCCATGTGTGCATTCCAATCGTCTTTTTTATCGGACACCACATTAACATTTCTTACTTAGACAGTGCCGGCTTGAATTATTTGTCACTTCGCGAATAACTAACTTAGTGAATTATATCGTACGGAGACCCCTATTTTATCGTGAAATACAGTGCGTGAACCCCCCTATCATTTCACCACCTTCCGATTTGAAGAGTTTTTGGGAAGCTGGTTATTACGCTGCCCTTCTGATATGGTTTGAGACATCACATTCAGCTCCATTCTACGTTCTGAAGACGAGATCTCACTCCTGAAGGACCCGTCATCGACTTTACCTAGAGGTCGAACATCAACCATCCAGATTAAGTAAGAAACCTTTTTATATTTTTAAGATTGTGATGTTAATTGGTCCTATTGACCATTAGTTGTGTTTATGAACGTTCAGTTCAACCCTGGAAGACGATATCGCAACCATTTTGTATACCTTTTATTTAACTCAATATTATTATCTATTATTAACGTAACTTTTACCACGCCATTCGAGCGTTCAGAGTGTAACCGAACAATTTAACGTAACGTTTCAAGTTTAGTATTGTAGCTAAAGTTTGTTTGTCCCGTTGTCGGGAATTTTGATGATCAATTGCATTGATTAAGTTCCATGATCAATTTTATGAATCATAGTTTTGAATATTATCAAGTTGCGCTTAAGTAACTATTTATTTTGGTGGAGTGCTGTATTCAATACGCCCCCCTTTCATGCAAATTAACCTTTTGTATTTTTGTAAGAGTAATTGTTTTACGAGTATTAGTTTCGCAACGGAAACCACACGGAAAGGTTCCGTCAACTGTACACATTTATTTTTATACAAGACATGTAAATTTGATAGTATCTTGTGTAAACCTTGTCAACTCCCCCCTGATATTATTTTATTTAATACATTTTTATTATTTCCCAACTTTGTGTGTTATTATTATTGTTGTGTTAATGTTTATTTAGCTATTTTCACCAACGGAAAGTTCGCCTCCTGTAAAGGTAAGGTCATTGAGCGAGGTTTTTCCGGAGTGAGAGTTCGCTGTAAGATCATCAAGTTGTCGCGTACCAGCTTGGAAGGTGTGATAACCAGTCCCCTTCAAAGAGATTCATTTCTTCGTATGCGTGATCACACCGATTTTGACAATCTTTAGAATCGCGATCGAGGATTGCCCGGTCGTCGATAGGAAACACACGCTTTGCGACGTGCCGTCACACGACCCTTTCATTCCTTCCACCAACCCACCCCTTCGCGACTTTGAGCTAGCCAACCTTTTATTACCTGTTGGAAAGGTGTCGTGGATGCAGAACGTGGTGTAACATACTGCCATATTTTTATAAGCAGCTCTGTCCTGACCGGCAACGGTGTCTAACTATATGCCCGGTAGATATAGTCGACCACCCGAACATGGGGAGATGGAGAAAAGAGATTTGTTTACCGCGTCTGAAGATATCCAACACTTGTTATTTCCTCTTTCATTATTATTAAGAATGCAAGAATAAATTGAGCATTTCTTAAGAAACATGGATTGTTCGCTTACAAATTATTTTCACAAATTCAATTTGTAGGCGATTATTTTTCCGATGCCCATTATATTTCTTAAAAATCGCTCAATTTCTTCTAGCAGTTTTAACAATAAAAGTGTCACAAGATGTCACGTTCCAATCACAATAGATCGCATGAGTATCACAACGACATTGTATTACTATCACCCTAACGTCACAAAATGTGGCACGAATATAACGTGCGCGTCACAAGATGTCACATTTCAGTCACATTAGGTAGCATGAGTATCACAACGATAAAGTATTGCTATTACTCGACCGTCACAAAATGTGGCACGAATATCACCTGCGTGTCACAAGATGTTACATTTCAGTCACATTAGGTAGCATGAGTATCACAAGGATCAAGTATTGCTATCACTCCACTGTAACAAAAATAAGTGGCTAGAATATCACCTTCGTATCACAAATTGTCACATTTAAACAGAAAATTATCGCAGGAGTGTCCAGCATATCACAATTCACAATAACGCCATAGCGTTTGCTGTGGAGATTTATTTATTATAAAGTTTCTTTATAACATTTGCAATAAATTATTAAAAATTAAAAATATTTAATATTATTATTATATAATATACAAAATAATGAAAAATAAATTAAAACAGTAGTTATTTTTTGTAATCTTATATTTAATATTAATTTTTAATGGCTAAATATAATCACATATTGTAGAAAGTGATTAGAAACTTATAATATGTTCACATCGTTATACTAATTTTTAGGGATGCGATTATTTAAATCCATATAATAATTTTCAATATCACACCTGTATCACAAATGAAGCATTGGTGCGATATCACATATAAGGTGATATATATCACTTTGGTGGTAAATCACAATAAGTCACAAAATATCACATGAGTATCATATAGGTATCACATGGGCATCACACTGTGATATCACAACTGTGACACAAATGAGGTATCACAGTGATATCACTGTGATACCTGCGTCTACTGGGTTCATCCCTTGGTTATAAATCTTTCGAAACTTCTTCCCTCTTATTGGATTGATTGATTGTCTTCTATTTGTTTCTTCTTGTTGCACTTTTTATTTGTTTCTTCTTATCACTTAAAATTTAATGTTGGTTCTCAGTTGATTGTTAACACAAAAAGGGTTATTTTAGAGAATTTGATCTAAAGCCCTTCTGAGTATCCTACCGACTGCGCCAGTTAATTTCACTTAACAAAATTATTTAAAAAAAAATCAAATTTACTTAAATAAATTTATTGAAAATTACGACTGACATCGATTTTAGACATACAGCATAATAATAATCTATAATTACAATTGTGACTATTTATAATAAAAATATTGCTTATTGCTAATTTTACAGTTATTGAACTTTAAAAGGAATGCGATAGATTGCTGAATCGAATGTGAGTCAGGCTATCGTAACATATTTGAAATTTTTAATTATTATATTAATGCATGGTTTTACTTTAACATAACACGCGTATAGGATATGCGCGAGGTCAATTTTGTACGAGTTAAATAAAAGCTTTTAAAAATATGCCTATATCAGGCAACATAAAAAAAGGAAAAGTCAACGAATTTTTGAGTCGAACTTGTAAGTACAGATAGACTTTACAGATGCCTTCAAAATGGGAAAATCTAAAGAAAACCGAGTTATTGTGGCTAAACTAGGTAATATCAAGCTGAAGGATTTAATAATGGTAAATAAGATAAAGTTGGTAGGCACTAAAACGTTTGTCGAGAATGACCTGACAAACCAACAAAAACACTTACAGAATAATATAATATGCACGAATCCCTAAGAATGAAATGAAGGATGGGGAAGGGTCAGGGTTGGATACCAGAAGATAACTAACAAGTGAAGGGGCAAGTGGATAAAGGGGCTATGTGACATTTTATAAAATGTCGACATCGGTGTGAATGAATGCGTTTTGTGCTATTGTTGCATACCACATGTAATTAAAAATATATAAAATGTAGAACTTATACATATAGTTAAATATATAAGATATTTTTAATTGCATATGGTATGCAAAAATAGCACAAAACGCATTCATTCACACCGATGTCGACATTTTATAAAATGTCACATAGCCCCTTTATCCACTTGCCCCTTCAAGTATTGTTAGAATTTTCTGCTTATCCGCACCCCTAATGAGAGGGTGCCTAACGAAGAGCAAAAGATTCCTCCACGTGAAGAAGGATTCCTCACTTTTCAAACGTGGGTACCCTAGATGTTCTTAAGCCAGCTATTTGATGTTATCGTCGGTATGCGAAGGTCGTAAGTCCAGGTCACGAGCGTATCTTGTAAGGTTAAATGTAGTCCCCTCTCTCGAGGAAATAAAATACGATACTCGAATTTAGTATTTATTATAACGTATAGGTGTTGCATAAACAAAACAAAGACAGGTAACAGATATATAGTGTCGTGAACAAATATTACCAGCTTCTGAAGGAAGCCAGCCAAGTTGATCTTAGGCATGAATCAATCGTCTCCCCGAGAATACCTCGTGAACGGATAGTATGCAAACTATGTGCGTACAAAAATGCACAATTATTACGTTAACATCAAAATTCGTAAATAATTAATTGGCAATCCCACCCAAAAGAATACAAAGTTTATCTCACCTAGACGTCTGGTGAGTCACACAAAAATTGAAGACAGCTACTGCAACTTCCAGGCGGACTGCCTACGAATTAGATCATTGAGCTCCTTCACTCGGCCTCCCCAGGAAGTACGACTGCACACCTCTAGGTTGACGATGCCTCAGCGACCCTCGACCTGGCGCCGGAACACTTGACTGGACTGGTATTCCAAAAGAGTGACAACGCTTCCAATGGTTTCTCGCCGGCGGAAAATTCTAATATAGTTGTTCAGCAACAACAAGAAATCGGACAGGAACACAGACGGACGGACTTGACAACGGATAATGACTCTCGGAATGATCTATGATTAAAGTTGGCTGAGAGTAAAAGCGGTCGATGACCCTCGAAATGTCGGTATAAGTTACTTTAATCAAAATCCCAGAGAGGGCGTCTGGCGTCGCGCGCGCACCAAGCTGATATCAGCTAGCAATGACAAAATGGCGATCACCGGCCACGAGGAAGATAATAGAAAAAATAGCACCCACTTCTGTAAACGCAGTAAACAGGCTTGATCCTACCTTCAACGCACCGGTGAATCTTCAGTACAAAGATTGGTATAAATTACTAACGTACAAGGCAATTAACTATCCACTTTAAGCACGCTCGACTATGACGACACTCTCACAACGGCTTCCAAACCAAAAAAAGTGACTTCTCAGCGCCGTATCCTGCGGCAAGAATTCGAACTCCCCAAAAAGAAGAAGTGTCTCCAGTCCCATCTAAATTATTTCAAATATAAATGGCAGTGGTCGAAAAGTAAATAATTTGTCAAGGTTGATATGTGACGAGGTAAAAGCCAAAAAATCGTCACAGTATTACTAAGTGTACGTGTGGGATAAGAAAAACAACACACTGAAACTAAAAAGCAACACTTAACAAATACCAAAAAACTACACAAGTGATGGAGGGAGTATCTCAAAGAAAAGGAACAAACGAGAAGGAATAGTGGTAAGGGAGTTGCAACACTGATAATAAAAAGAAGAGCAAAACAAGAAAAGGAAGAAGAACATGGTAAAGATAGCTCTTGGAACATCAGAACGCTTCTAAAGACCGGTAAAATGGAAGATGTTACGAGTGGGTTAAACATAATATATAACGTGAACATGGCGGCAGTCCAGAAGATAAGATGGAAGGGCCAGAGAGAAATCACAGGCAACAAGTACGCAATATTGTACTCTAGAGAAGTCAAACAGGGCAGAAACGGCACGGGTTTCATGGTAAAGAACAGAGATAAAAATAAAATAATACAATTTCGGCCAATAAATGGAAGACTGGCATACAGAAAATTGAAAATTAAACCAACGAATATGTCGTTTATTAGTGCGTGCGCCCCAATAAAGGACAACAGCGAAGAAGCAAGACACGAATTTTATCAAGAATTAGAAGAATTATGTGAAAAAGCGGACAAAAAACTTTGTAAAACTGTTGGGCAACTTTGACGTAAAGATCGGGAAAGAAGAATATATTAGCGATGTGGCGGGAAAACGCACAATACAACTATTGCAATGGAGAAAGACTACAATCTGGCAGCAGCAATAAACATGAATATCAGCAGCACTAAATTCAACCACAGAAAAGAAAATTCAACCATTATAGGGAAACGAAAAATAAATGCTTAGTGAGAGTTATGGATGAGATAGAGAGTAGTAACAGATACAATAATAATAACACCTTTTACGAAAAGCTAAAAAACAGAAAGCGGGATACAGTGTAAGGACAAGAGGAATGACAAATAAATAAATGTAAAGAGGACTAATCCGTCTCAAAAAAACGGATATTATTTAAAGTCTTACCTGAGAAAGTGAAATTATAAAAGAATAAAGAACTTTTATTATTGTTATTGATTTAATTATGTTTTGAGAATTTATACGATTTATTACGTCACAAACACTTCGGATAGTGTTCGTGTTTTCTCACAATTTCTAAATTGTAAAAAAATTCTAAAGCGGCGAAATAAATATATTCATATTTCAGTAATATAACATGAAATATAAAAATAAATTTTATGCAAACACCCAATTACGTTAACTAAAATTATTTTTTCATTTTCAGTGTTCCATTACAGTATGTTCAACTTGGAGATTTAATAACGGATTCAAATGTAGATGATGCACGTCCCGAATTAATATCAATTAAGAATATATTTTTTCACCCCGATTACAAAGCTCCCTCGGTATATAACGATATAGCTTTAATTGAATTAGAACATAACGCCGTATTAAGTGCGTATGTCAGACCAGCCTGTCTGAACACAAATCCAAATCTCCCAATCAGATATGCTATTGAATCCGGCTGGGGACCAAAAACATTTTTATCAGAAGAAAGCAGTCACATGCAGAAAGCTACTTTAGATATATTTACAACCGCCGAATGCAATGCCACCTTTTCCGAAAGTAGAGAACAAGAGGTTTTGAGAAAAGGAGTTATAGAAGAAATGCAAATATGTGCTGGATCAAGAAGTATACCGGAAGTAGATATTTGCAAGGTATTGAATTTTGCGATATTACTTATACAGGGTCCAGAATTAGTTTAATTTACTTTATTTTCATTTTTGACATGGTCGTGGAAAACTTTGTGTGTGTACTACGAGCAGAAAGCATCCTAGCTAGTGTAATCAATGGCCATGCGGCAATCGAATGCTTTCTACTCCAGGTACTCAAATTAATACTACAGTAGCGAACTCCTCTATAACGAGTCCCGGTTATAACGAAATGTCGGCTATAACGAGTAATTCGTTTGGTCCTTTGCCATTTTGTATACTCCTTGTAAAATTTTCCCTCTATATCGAGATTTTTCTTTCGTTCCAGATCGGCAACAGCGAGAAATTTCTTAAGTAGATCGGATATAACGAAAGTACCTAGAAGAAATAAAGGAACGTGTGGGTCTCAATTACTGGAATTTTATCAGAAATGCATTTTGCGTGCTAATTGTCACGTCTGCATATTTTTTCCTCAGTTGTTAACAACTTTTCAAGCAGAGAACACTTCCAAAAATACTCTGTGCCATTATGTCGTCCTTTAAAACAAAACAATAATTTCATATAAAAAGAAAAAATATCAATAATAAAAGAGTTTGAAAGTGGTAAAGAGTAAGCTGTAATCTGCAAAGAGCGGCATTTGTCGAGAGCTACATTGCCAACAATTTATTATAAAAAACCGGGGAAAGATTATGAGTTCAACTAGTGAATTCTCGTTGACAATGAAGAAATTACGTTGCGCAAAAAATGATAAGGTAGATAAAGCTGTCCTTACCTGGTTTCGAGTGAATCGCAAATCCAATGTGCCCATAAGTGGGGCCGTGTTAAATGAAAAAGCAGAACAATTTTCTGAAAAAATTGGGAATTCTCCACAGTTATAATAGTCAAATAATGGGTGGCTGAATTGTTTTAAAAGTAGACATAACATCAATTACGGTAAATTATGTGGTGAATAAAATAGTGTTCCTTTTTGCTTTTTTTAATAACTTAACATATTTATAAAGTGCAACTGATAAAAGGTCAAATTAAAATACTACATTACCGCAAACAAATCAATACTATATTTTTTACCCATCTCATTAAGCGTTAGTTGTATGTGTATTTAACTTTCTTATTTAATAATTTATTTCATAATACATATCTATAAACTTTTATTGTCCATGACTGTTTATAGCGAAAATTGGTTATAACGAGTAAATAATGTTGGTCCCTTGAGATCTCGTTATAGAGGGGTTCTACTGTACTAATAAAATTTACTTTTCCGCGTAGAAACTCGATCCATTTCCAAGATCGTGTAATTGTTTTGAATGCCTCCATATGGTACACTTACGAACAAACATATGGAAACGGACTGTACGAACTTATCTCTTTGCAATACTTGAATATGTCACTAATTAATTAATATAATTTCTGTTACAGGCCGGAGGTCCTCTCCAGATTGTTAATTCCGGAAATACATACTGCACCTACGCACTTATAGGAATTAGCTCACACGGAAAAGCTTGCGGAAAGGCAAATACTCCTGGAATTTACACAAGAGTGTCATTTTATATAAAATGGATTGAAGATATTGTATGGCCTCAAAATACTTTTTTGATTAACAACTAAATTCTTTCAATAATTAGTGATTATTTACTAGGCTCACATCAGTGTATAGCTATATGGGAGCCTTGGAAACACTTGTTGTAATCTTACAGATGACACTGATATACATCTACTAATTCTTTGTCTCACAAGGTAATGGCAAACCACGGAAGTAATCTGTTAAACGCGGTCGTCTCAAAATGAACTGTACTACACTTCGCGTGGTTGGAGCCCACGTTAAACAAGTTGTTCCTCTGTGTATGTCAAAATAAATTTAATATAGTGCGGTGTTTCAAATGTAGAGTCGATTAAGCAAAAAACACATCCATTACTAAAAAAGTTGAAGTTGAGAAGCTACACTATTTAAGTTGGTTAATTAATTTGTATCGGAGTCTTACGAGTGCCTATAATAATGAAAAGAGCTGTTTGTTCAGATATCCAAAGAACCCAGATTGAAACTCTTCAACAGGCAGTCGATTCCTGAAACATGTATGAAGCAAATTATGAGTCATTGGTGTAATTTTTCAATCTTTAGAGTGTAACAAATTAAGTAATTTAAATTTTTGAAGGTAGGTATACGCACAATAAAACTATAAGTAATAAACAAAGAGTAAAAGTTACGGAAAAAGGACAGATTGAATTCGGACAGGAGTGGAGAAATGTACGACTACGCCGTCTCAGAAAGTTTGGAAGGGAACAGGAGATAATTTTGGAAAGAAGAAACTCTCGCAGAGTCCATGAACAAGAGAGGATATATAAATTTAAGATTCGCTTGGCGTCAAGAGAGAAGTGAGCACGTTTTTGATGATTGGATTAATAATTTTGGGTTGGTTAAAATTCACTGTATCGGCCAAAGCATATAAGAATGAATTAAAACTTGATTGATGACTAGAAGTAAAAGTAAATGTGAAGTTCAGAACAAGAAATTAATGGGCGTGTTTTTAAACTACTCGAGCAGCTGTTCGAGTACTCGAACAAAAAAAGTGTGCTTTTAAACTACTGCATCAATTGTCATCAGTCATTTTAAAACTCCCCCACTCTGCTCGAACGCATTACTCGAGCAAATTTTCATGCGCCGGATCGTAAGGTAGTGCCTTACCTGCTCGAGTTTGGTTCGAGCAATTATTGCTCGAGCAACCGGTACAGTTTAAAAACACACCCAATATCGAAAAACTGCGACAATTCGTTGAGTGAAAATTTTGGTGACCACTGGATATTTTTTTATGGTTATGGGTGAATGATTATGGAAAAGTTAAGTTATTCGAAGCTTGAGTACTTACCTACTAATGGAATGAAGATTTTCTCGTCAGAAACAATTTATGGTTGGTGATTATTTCTATGATTCATTTAAATGAAGAAAATTTGAAGCTGATCCACTTCCTACAAAAGCCCTACAATGCGCGAAGGAGGAGCCAAGAGGGCGAAATACATACATATAAAATGCTACGTAAAAACATTAGCTTGGCGCAAAAATTTAAAAAATGTAAATAAAGATAAAATAGCCTTAAAGAAGGCTGATTGTTATTTATATTTTCACAATTAAATATTCAAATTCAAAAACCAAAATTATTAAATATTGAAATCAGGAAATGTGACAACCTCGCAAATTAAAGAAATATTATATTTTATTAAAAGTTCAGTAACACGACAGGATATGCTGGATAAGAAATTATATCACGATACGAGAGCGTCTGGCTAGGTGTGGGAAGTGATGAGTTGAGATACAGTTCCTGGGAATCGCTTAGTTGTAATACAGTTCCTGGGAAACGCAGAATTGACAAAATCTATGGGAAAGGTTGAAATCCGTACAGAGTAGTTAGGTGATAACAGAGGTATTAAATATAGGAACGCAGAGCTCAAGAGTCAGTTGGGGCCCGGAATACGCGTGTGGTCAAGTAAGACACCGCGAGTGTTAATATCTGTTCAAAGTTACAAGTTCACAAAGGATTACTTCAAAATGACCTCTCGAACGACTCTACTGTACGGATATCAAACAACCCTCGTAGCTATAATTGTCAGGTAAGTGTAAATAGTAATTTTAAGATGAATGTAAATATGTGTATAAATTATTTCCGATATTATTGTGTACAATATATAACTGTATTATAAAATAGACTTATTAATTACGCTACGTCACCGTTAAAAAAATCAATCCATCTGACTACATCCCTATTAGAGCACTCTAAACTACCCTTAGCCCGACAATATTATGAAACAATACTAATACCATTTCATAATAATAAAACGCGAAATTTGTGTAACTGTCAAAACGAAATCAAACATCAACGAATGTTTTCTAGTTGGGCTTTTTAGTATTTGGACGCGTTTTCGTTATTGCGCTGATGTTTGTATAAGTTTTGAGCTTTGGTACGAACTCTACAACAAAAACTTGTTTCTTCGACGGCAAAAATAACCGGTAAGAATTATGCGCGCGCTGTTTTTAAAACATCATTAGACAATAAAATTTTTAATTTAATTAGAGCGATAAAATCGGGGGGACATTAGATTTAGAATAAGATCACATGTACACTTAATTTGTTTAATTTAGGATTCATAATTTGTTTCACTGATATTTTAAATTGTAATAATATTTAATTGAACAGGTTTTGATTGAGGAGATTTCATTTGATTTAATTTGTTTAAAATAGATACAGCACATGAGGTACAAAGAAGATTCAGGTACAGGCAAAGATTCATTATTTTGTTTTGAATAAGTTACGAATCGTCCGTAACCTAATGAAGTGTGTTTTTAAAAAATAATCGAACCAGTGTCACGCCCTTATAAGAGTACAAATATGTTTGAGCTAATCGGCGGAAAAACAAAAAAAGAAAAGTGCCGTTGTTTTCCCCGCTTTATAAATCAAAATTTTTATTATCATATCACGGCAATAGATTATGTATAGAAGAGATGAACCACGGCACTTTTGTCAGTGAGGCATCACAACTGAAAAGGAAGAAGTGTATTATAAGACCAGCGCCGTAGCAGAAACAAAATGTCTCTTCGCAATATTTCCTTACCACTTGACTTTAGGACGAAAATAACTGCTATAAATCTTATGGACAACAAAATTTACTACAACTTTGATCTGAGGTATTTTACTCTAAGTCTAATAGTTGCTGAGCGCCAGCACTGTTAAATAGAGCACATTTTAGAAACTTTCCAAAACGCTCGATTTTGCTGACTTTTTTTTATAATTTTTGGTTACTCTCTCTAAAAAAGTCTATTAATATAAAGAGAGTGACCAAAAATTATAAAAAAATTCTGAGCAAAATCGAGCGTTTTTGAAATTTTCAAAATTTCCTCTATTTAACAGTGCTGGCGCTCAGCAACTATTAGACTTAGAGTAAAATACCTTAGATAAAAGTTGTAGTAAATTTTGTTCTCCATAAGATGTATAGCAGTCATTTTCGGCCTAGAGTCAACTGGTAAGGAAATATTCCGAAGAAACATTTTGTTTTCGCCATATTTTCACAAATGGCGGCACTTCCGGGCGGTCGCCGAGGTCGCCAACTCAAGTTTTTATTAGGACCCCAAACCTTAAAAGATATCCAAAAATCAGAACCCCGTGGCCACTTTTAGGACACTCTTCTTTTCATGATTTCGAGGATGTTGTTAATAGTATAATAAGTATCAAGAACAGTAAGGACATTTTACCGATCGAAGACAATTGTTTGGAGGAGGAGCGAAGCAACGACTCCAATAATTGACTGAGATCGGTAGTCCTTAATGTTCGAGATGCTTATGACGTTTTTTGCGCGACTAAATTTATTAAAATACATTTAGATGTGTATTTAATAAATAAATATATTTTATTCTCTTTATATCAAGTTGCCTTAATGTCGTGGAAACAGACGCGGTAAGCAATCACATAGAGCATAGTCGCACAAATAAAATACTTACCGTCGCCATAAAAATACTTACCGTCGCCTTATCCTTAGCAACTATCAACAAAACTTACTGTCGTGGAAACAGACGCGGTAACCAACCAAATAGAGCATAGTCGCGCAAAATAGTATATTAAGTATCAAGAACAGTAAGGACATTTTACCGATCGAAGACAATTGTTTGGAGGAGGAGCGAAGCGACGACTCCAATTATTGTCTGAGATAGGTAGTCCTTAATGTTCGAGATGCTTATGACGTTTTTTGCGCGACTAAATTTATTAAAAAACATTTAAATGTGTATTTAATAAATAAAGGATATTTGTGTCGACACGATAACCGTTAATACGGCTCTGTCACATAGCGAGTTTTGATTGCGTTTTTAAGTAGCGAAATCATCGAAATTTTTTTGATTAAAGTGTTGAGGAGTGAAAGGATAAGGTGTGTAAAGGCGATCCAGAACAAATTCTTGATTTTGAATTGGAAAACAGGTAAAACTTTGATTTGCTTCGTTTCAAATTTGAAAGGTTAGAAGAGATAAGAAAAAGTAGATTGGGTTGCATATATTTTCATAAACTGAATAATTGAGTAATTTTACAACAACTTGGAAAAGAGAAGAATAGGTTTATCATTTCCGAAGGGTGGACCTGGATGGTAGACTTATACCGCGATTGACAATCTGTACAGTTCCAACCGGCTTACGTGAGCGGGGTTTGCATTAGCACTAATAGTTTTCAAACCAAGTTGGAAAATATAAACAGTTATCAGTTGTAAACAAAGACAATACCAGTGGCGTATCAAAAGTAGAAAAGGTGCATATTACATAAATGAGTGGTAGAGAAAATTATAAGAAACGAAATAGGGAAGAAGAATCACCAACAGAAAAAAAATCTTTTGTTCAAACAAAGTAAATTAACAGCAAGATCCCCACCGGAAAAACAAATAGTACCGGATATTAAAGACGGCGAAATGGAAGAAATATTGGAGAAAATAACGAAGATGACGAGGGAAATCAGAGAAGAGATTAAGTCTGGAAACGAGAAGATGCTTGAAGCCTGGAAAGAACAATTCATGGTGGAAATTAACCAAGTGAAGGCAGAGACAAAACAAACTAGAGAAGAAATGATACTGCTACGCGATGAATTTCAAAAAGAAAAGCTTGAATGGAGGGAAGAAAGGAACCAATTGGAAAAACGTCTGAATGAAGTAGAGAACAGAGCACACCAAGAGGAAAAAGAAAAGAGAAGAAATAATGTGGTAATAACGGGAGTACAAATGATGGCTACTGAATCAGAAGGTAAAATAAAGGAGATGAAAAACTTAATAAAGAAAGAGATCGAGGTGGACCTAAAGATAAAGAAAATGTACACAATAAGGCAAAATATGTGGGTGGTCGAATTGGATAATTTCGAAAATAAAATGGAATTGATTAGAAACAAATGGAAAATGAGAGGGAAAGAAGTATATATAAACGATGATCTGACAGTAAAAGAAAGGAAGATCCAAAGTGAAATAAGAAGAGTGGCCAAGGAAGAAAAGGAAAAAGGAAGAAAAACTGGAGTGGGTTATAAGAAGATATGGCTCGATGGTAAGCAATATTTCTGGAACGAAGAAATAGGAGGCCTTCAAGAGAAGCAGGAACATCCTCCAGGGTCAAAAAACTGAGGAGGTCAAAATCGATGGGAATTTATAAGACAATTGGGCGTGGAAATGGAAATGAGAAGATTAACGAAAAAATGTTTATGTGTACTTGGAATGTAAGGGGAATTTTTGTAGCGGCTGCAATGAAACAGCTAATAAATGTAATAAAAAAGTATAATGTTGATTTATTGGCACTGCAAGAGACGAAACTGAAAAACAATGAAATTATGGATATAGAGGGGTATACCCTTTTTAATAGTGGGGGAGAAGACAGAAGATTAGGTACAGGATTCATGGTGAGCCACAGAATGAGATCAATGGTGTTGGGATTTACAGCGATATCAGATAGAATATGTTGGATAAGACTACGGGGTACCTATAGGAAAATAAGTGTAATCAACGTACATGCGCCCACGGAAGAGAAGGATACTGTTGTAAAAGAAAAATTTTATGAAGAAATACAAAGCATATATGCAAGTATTCCAAGGTATGATCTGAAAATAATAGTTGGAGATTGGAATGCAAAAATAGGGCAAGAACTAGTATACCAACCAACAATAGGTAAATACAGTTTACACAAAGAAACGAATGATAACGGCAGATTTTTAATAGATTTTGCAATAGAGCAAAATATGAAAATTAAGAGCACACATTTCCAACACAAAGATATTTACAAAGGTACATGGATAAGTCCAGATGGAAAAACCATAAACCAAATAGACCATATTCTGGTGGAGGAATGCAAACAGAATTGCATAAGAGATATAAGAACGTATAGAGGTGCAGATATAGACTCAGACCATTTTATGGTAGGAATAAAGATACATCAAGTACTGCCAAGTTCTACGAAGGTAAAGAAGAACGATAAAAATAGAGTCAAGAAGATCCAGTTTACAAATGAAGACGAGATGATAAAATATCGTACAGGAATAGAAGAAGAACTAAACACGACTGCGAGTAATATGTACCAAACTATAGAAGAGACCGCGACAACAGTAGAAGAGTGTATAAAAAAAGTAGTAGGAAGACAACGTATGGTACAGCAAAAAAGAGATCAAGAATGGTTTGACTCGGATTGCAGAGAAGAGGTGAAGAAAAGAGAAGAGACTAGAATGAAGATGTTGAGAAGCAAAACATCCGAAGATAAACAAAGACACGAACAACAACGTAAAAAATGTCTAAGAATATGTAGAGAAAAGAAAAGGAAATACCGTATAAATAAACTGGAAGAGATTGAAGAGAAATATTCAAACAGGGAAATAAGAAATTTTTATCAAGGAATAAAAAGAACAGCACTGGGTTACCAAGCAAAAACGGTGTTCTGTAAAGATGAAAAAGGAAACCTGATCGGAACTAAAGAGAGAGTAACTGAAAGATGGGCTAAATATTTTCAGCAACTATTGAATAGACAGCAGAGTGAGGTCACAACAGAACAGCATGAAGAGCGAAGCGAAGGGGTAGAAAACACCATTAATGACATGCCAAACAAAGAAGAAGTCCACCTAATAATAAAGAACATGAAAAACAACAGAAGTCCAGGAGAGGATGGGATACAGGTGGAAATGATTAAGTATGGAGGAGAGAAGTTGCTGGAAATGATAGTCCAATTAATACAAGAAATATGGATCAAGGAGAAAATGCCAAGATCATGGAGCCAAGCACTGATATGTCCAATCTACAAGAAAGGTGAAAAAATAATCTGCGACAACTATCGAGGTATCGCCCTATTGAATGTCATGTATAAGATACTCGCAGGATGTATCAAGAATAGATTAAGAGAGCAATCAGAGTCGATCATAGGAGAATATCAGAGTGGCTTCAGGAAAGATAGATCGGTAACAGACCAAATATATACGCTGCGAGAGATACAGATGACAAGTCACGAATTCAAACTGAATACGCATCTACTATTTTTGGATTTTAAGCAGGCATATGACAGTATACAGAGAGAGAAACTGTATCAAGCTATGTATGAACTCAAAATATCAGCAAAATTGATAAGACTTACAAAGATGACACTGAATAAAACAGAAAATAAAGTGAGAGTTAATGGAATGCTGTCTGATGGGTTTGAGGTGCGTACAGGTCTGAGACAGGGAGACCCACTGTCGGCACTTTTGTTCAATTGGGCCCTAGAAGTAACTGTACGCAAAGCTAAGATCAATAGAGAAGGTACAATTTACAACCGACTACACCAGTGCTTGGCGTTTGCTGATGACTTGGTGATACTAACGAGAACAAGGAAAGAAATTCTGGATGTTACAAAAAGATTGTTAAACACAGCCCTAGAGATAGGGCTAGTAGTCAATGAAGCGAAGACAAAGTATATGGTGTGGGAAGATAAAAACATGATAGATAATAACTTTGTGAGTTTGCAGCTGACAGAAGACACAGTGTTGAGATTTGAGGAAGTCAAAGAATTTAAGTATCTTGGGACTATGATAACAAAAAGTCCAGGAAGCAATAACGAAATAAAGGCTAGAATATCAGCGGGTACCAGAAGCGCATTTTCATTGAAATCAGTGTTATCCAGCAAGAACTTGTCAAGAACAGTGAAAGTGAAAGTGTATCGAACAATAATAAGACCGACAGTGACATATGGGTGCGAGGTATGGATATTAAGAAAGAAGGACCAAGAAATGTTACATGTGTGGGAAAGAAAGATTTTGAGAAGGATTTTTGGAGGGAAGCTTATAGATGGAATCTGGGAGAGAAGAACCAATCAAGAGATTTATGAGTTGTATGGTCAACCAAACATTGTTGGAGTGATAAAGGCACAGAGACTTAGATGGTTGGGACATTTAGTAAGAATGGATGTTAAGAGAACTCCCTATAAGGTATGGAAAGCTGAGGTGGGAGGATTGAGAAGAAGAGGAAGACCAATGAACCAATGGAAAACCGAAATGAAAGAAGATTTGAGACAGATGAATATTGAAAGATGGGAAAGTTTGGCAATGAATAGAAAGAAATGGGCTAGAATAGCCATTCAAGCCATGAGCCTACTAGGCTCGTAGTGCTGTGTAATATATATATATTTAATAAATAAAAATATGTTATTCTCTTTATATCAAGTTGCCTTAATGTCGTGGAAACAGACGCGGTAAGCAACCAAATAGAGCATAGTCGCACAAAAAAAATACTTACCGTCGTCTTATCCTTAGCAACTAGTAAACAAAACTTACTGTCGTGGAAACAGACGCGGTAAACAACCAAATAGAGCATAGTCGCGCAAAATAGTATATTAAGTATCAAGAACAGTAAGGACATTTTACCGATCGAAGACAATTGTTTGGAGGAGGAGCGAAGCGACGACTCCAATTATTGTCTGAGATCGGTAGTCCTTAATGTTCGAGATGCTTATGACGTTTTTTGCGCGACTAAATTTATTAAAATACATTTAGATGTGTATTTAATAAATAAATATATTTTATTCTCTTTATATCAAGTTGCCTTAATGTCGTGGAAACAGACGCGGTAAGCAATCACATAGAGCATAGTCGCACAAATAAAATACTTACCGTCGCCATAAAAATACTTACCGTCGCCTTATCCTTAGCAACTATCAACAAAACTTACTGTCGTGGAAACAGACGCGGTAACCAACCAAATAGAGCATAGTCGCGCAAAATAGTATATTAAGTATCAAGAACAGTAAGGACATTTTACCGATCGAAGACAATTGTTTGGAGGAGGAGCGAAGCGACGACTCCAATTATTGTCTGAGATAGGTAGTCCTTAATGTTCGAGATGCTTATGACGTTTTTTGCGCGACTAAATTTATTAAAAAACATTTAAATGTGTATTTAATAAATAAAAATATGTTATTCTCTTTATATCAAGTTGCCTTAATGTCGTGGAAACAGACGCGGTAAGCAACCAAATAGAGCATAGTCGCACAAAAAAAATACTTACCGTCGTCTTATCCTTAGCAACTAGTAAACAAAACTTACTGTCGTGGAAACAGACGCGGTAAACAACCAAATAGAGCATAGTCGCGCAAAATAGTATATTAAGTATCAAGAACAGTAAGGACATTTTACCGATCGAAGACAATTGTTTGGAGGAGGAGCGAAGCGACGACTCCAATTATTGTCTGAGATCGGTAGTCCTTAATGTTCGAGATGCTTATGACGTTTTTTGCGCGACTAAATTTATTAAAATACATTTAGATGTGTATTTAATAAATAAATATATTTTATTCTCTTTATATCAAGTTGCCTTAATGTCGTGGAAACAGACGCGGTAAGCAATCACATAGAGCATAGTCGCACAAATAAAATACTTACCGTCGCGTCGCCATAAAAATACTTACCGTCGCCTTATCCTTAGCAACTAGTAAACAAAACTTACTGTCGTGGAAACAGACGCGGTAACCAACCAAATAGAGCATAGTCGCGCAAAAAATATTTTAAGTGTTTTTAATTTTTTTAATGAGTTATAAGATCACAACATAGCTGAAATAGAATTTTTTTTAAATATTTTTCCGCAAAACATAAATTTTACTCCTACATAAAAAATTTCAACTTCAGACGAAGAATTCGGTAAGGACTTCAGGGTTCCGAGAGGACTTTTTTAGTAGGTTAAAGTACGAACAATTAGCTAACGAAATCCGTCGAAAAATCGCAGAAGACCGATTTTGGAATTTTTTGATCAAAATGTGTCTAATTTTCTTAGACTATTAAGTGTTTAATAAATTGGTAATATTATTAAAAGAATTTTTCTGTTATACAATATAATATTATGTTCTTTGAATATTTATAATTATTATCAAATTTGAAAATGAATGATATTTTAAAGCAAGGATCAATCCCTTGTCGAAATTACTAGCCGTTGTTTTAAGTTCAATAGGACTGCACTGACTCAATAATGCAGAAGCATTCCTCGTGCAAAAATAGTTTGTTAATTGTTAATTTACTTTATACAAGAACAATTTAAACCCTACCATGTACTTCTAAAATGTAAAAATGAATAACAACCAAGTGTTCAAATGAAATGCTCATCTTAGCATAAAATCTGTAGTTTCTTAATTCAACTCTGTTAAATATAATGTAAATGTAAGAAGTTTTATCAAAATAAATCGCAAAAATGAAGAAATGTTTCTTTTAATAATTAAGCTTCCTGCATAGGTTACGTCACTGGTCTAATTTAAGCTGCGTAGGTCATAAATCGGACAAGTACCTTTTGTGATATCTCCCTCAGTTCAGTTTGGATAAAAAATCAGGAAAGATAAAATCTTTTATAATAAGTAAGTATAGTCATCTATTTTGCATGAACGTCGCGTGGTTCTAAGCCCATGTTAGACAGTAGATTCCCTATTTGTGTAATAACAAGAATAGAAATAAAATATGAAAACTGGGCCGAGGAAACTAAATCGGGCGAAATCTGGTGATGCAGAGAACGATAAACTGATTTATCATGAAAAAGTGTTTTAGACCTCAGAACATTATTTTCGTGATTATAATTTTACCGTGAATGTACGATATTAATTTATTTAAACCTTTCAACGGACGAATCCAATTACACAAAGTAATAACAATATACCATGTGGTACCAAAATAAATATGTAAGTTTACATAACTTAGTCTCACTACATCAAAATTGAGGTTGACATTCGTAGTCCACTCACTCCAATGCGGCTACATGAGAGTGAAAGTCAAAAATGACATTGTATATGGTTTTTAAACTGTCCGCATGAATATTGCACAAGTTCGAGACCTTATTGAAATTATCATACATACAATTTATCGGACTCCGAGCAGCCACATTAGTGCGACGACCATCAACGTAAAATACCCATCTGCTGCGGCTAGTAATTCTAGGTACATGGAAATTCAAGCTCTCTAAGATACAACAACAGTCTACATTGCCATGAAGTAGTCCAAAATGGAAAGCAATCGATATCGCAATCCTGCGAACACTCAATGGACGAATGCCAAACATCCCCAACAACAAACCATGACTATAACCGATCTCAGGGTATGTGCCATGTGATTTTAAATATAGATACTTCAAGAAGCGTCTCTGAACTGTTTCCAGGCTGTTAACGTGGCATTGGTATATAGGACACCAAATAATTGAAGCATATTCCAGCGTGCTACGAACATAGGCGTAGTACAAGATTTTTATTACGTCAATACTAGAGAAATCACGACAATTGCGGGTTATGAATCCCAATGTTTTAATAGCCTTAGATCTTATATTCTCCACATGTTAGATGAAGTTCATTTTGACGTCAAAAAATAAGCCCAGGTCTCAGCGGCCAATAACTTTACCGTTTACACTATACGAGAAAGATATTGTATTTCTTGTCCTCGCATAGGACATAGAGAAACACTTAGCCACATTTAAGCTCAGATCATTATCAGTACACCACCCCGCAATCATGTCCAACGAATGTTGAAGTCTCAAGCAATCACGGTCATTCGCCACTGAGCCAAAAAGCTTGACATCATCGGCATATACCAGCACCCGACAATCAACGCTTTATAATAAAGCGCAGTTTATTATGGATACCTTACTGCGAATCTAAAACGTAAACTTCAAGTACTTCAAAACTCCTGCATGAGGTATACTTATGACATTGACTACAGCAGCCACATTACACCCTACTACAATAAATTTGGTATCCTCAAAATCCAAGCTCGTTTTGAACTTCTCTTCGCCATGTTTTTATACAACATACATAAACGTGATAGTCCAAGTTATCTACTCGAAGTAATGAAGAAAAGATCTGATCATCATCAACTTAACCTTCGCAATGTCGTGAGCCTCAGTATACCTCACCACAACACATCGAAATTCAAGGGTTCCTTCGAATACCGCGCATCGGTTATCTACAACAAGTTTTTTGTTATATTTAAGACCACCGGAACAAGCTACACTATTAGGAACAAGATAAAAACTATTTTATTGGACGAACAAAATGAGATCTAACCGGGTAAAATTGTAAAACAGCTCTGCTGAATCTTTACTCTTTTGCTACCTTTGCTGTTTACTTTGTTTTTTTTTCCCATTGTAAACTTGAGCTAGTAAATAAAAATTATTATTATTATATAACAACCTCAATCAGATCATTGATAAATATAAGAAACAATAGGGGACCCAAGTTTGAACCCTGGGGTACTCCTGACGTGGGGATAAAAATGTGTCGGATCTGTGACCCATGTACTCAACACAATGTCTCCTGTTAACTAGGTAGGACTGCATTAGCCTCAGCATAGGATCGGTAAAGCCGATCCGTTCTAATTTGAGTAGTAGAATTTGTAAATCTATTTGGTCGAACGCTTTTTCGAATTAAGAAACCCCTTCAGAAATTATATTGAAATTTGATGGTAATTTGCAAAGGAATTTCGTAGTTTTTAAACATAAATTGTTTTTAAATTTTTTTAATAATTATACGTCCTGTCTGGTGTTTACGAGTGAGGAGCTGTTTGATTTTGATTGTTGAGATTATTGGAGAGTTTTTAAAGTATTGCAACACGAGGAACAAGATACGAGGTATCAGGGAAACTGTGGATGTGTTGAAGGAAAAAGATTTTGCAGTTGTGAGGAGCATAATCGGAATCTGAGTATTAGAGGTTAAGGTGACACTTAGGCTAAGAAATTTTGTTTTAGGGGTTTCGATAGTAGTGTAAGTGCTTCCGAGGGGTTGACCCGAGTGCTTGTGCTGACGCTGACGATTGATATAGATCACTGTTTTTGATCAAATTTAAAAGTCACTTTTCGCGTGCAATATTGGTTGCCTAATTATAACGACGCACCTGCAAATGAGTTTTAATAAAGGTGAAAGAGAAAGAGCAAACAGCGTACCATCAATTAAGGAATACTTAAAGAGAGGTAGAAGAGAATTGGATACGAGTGCAGAGGAAGAACATATTTTCCGGAGAAGTAGGAAAACGGTAGCATCACCAAAAAAGTTAACAGAAAGAAAATAAAAGGGGATAACATGGATGAATTAAAAGAAATGATGGCCGGGTTGACTAAAATGGTAACTGACGGTAATAAGGTAAACATGGAGATAAAGGAAAAACTAGTTGAGATGGAAACAAAATGGAACGCTAAAGTTAAGGAAGTGGAGCAGGTGATTGGAGGTTTGGTAGAGAATGCAAGTAAACAGAATGAAAGAATAAACTTCCTTGAGGAGCAGCTAGAAAAAAGTGAGAGAGATAAGAGAAGAGATAACATAATAATAAAGAACCTTCAAATAGATGGAATTTTAACACCGGGAAAAGTAGAGGAATACCTGAACAATAAGTTACAGATGCGGATAGAGGTCGTCGAAGCATTTAAAATAGGAAGAGTAATTGAAAAGCAAGTAATTGTGGCCAAATTGAGGAACAACGCACAAAAGAAGTTGATAATGGAAAGCAAAAGTAAACTGAAGGGTACTACTGTTTATATTGAACACGACATGACCAACAAGGAAAAGGATATCCAAAATCAAATATGGTCCCTGGCAAAAATAGAAATGGGAAAGGGTGAGAAGGTGAAGGGAGGATATCAGAAACTGATCAAACAGAACAAAGTGTATATATGGGACAAAAGAGATAATGTTTTGAAACTGAAGAACGAACAGGATCAGCATGCAAAAAACTAACGCAGTTGGGGAGAGGAGTAGCTGGACATTCCCAGACAGGTACTCCAGAAAGGAAAGCTGGGGAATATACAAGGATAAGGCATGAAATGGAGATGATTGATATGGGACAATTGGATAAAAAGAGTGGCATGATGAAAAAGGGGAGAAGGAGTAAAAAGAAAGAGGCAATTAGAATAGCGACGTGGAATATAAGAACACTTTTGAAACCTGGAAAAATGAAGGAAATTGTTAAAGAGTTGAGAAGATATAAGATAGAAGTGGCAGCACTACAGGAAACTAGATGGAAGAGTGAGGAGGACATTAGAGGTGAAGATTATGTATTGCTGTATTCCGGAGAAAGTAAACAGGGGAGCAGGGGTACTGGTTTTGTGGTCATGAGGAGATATATGAGGGATATACTGCAATTTAAGCCAATGGGTGGAAGGCTTGCTTACTTAAGAATCAGAACGAAGCCAAATAATCTGTCAATAATAAACGCTTATGCAGCCACAGAAGAGAGTTCCGAAGAAGTAAAGGAAAGGTTCTACTATGAATTGGAGACGCTGTATGACCTGACACCAAAGCACGATACTGTAATTGTAATGGGGGATTTTAATGCACAAATTGGCAAAGAGAAAATTATTGAAGAGGTGGCTGGGAAATTTACTATACATGAGAAGACAAACGACAACGGTTTTAGACTTTGTCACCTAGCAGCCTCTTTGGATATGATTGTTAGTAGCACCAAATATGAGCATAAAAAATTACACAAGATCACATGGATGTGGCCCGGTTGCAATAGCGATGAAGGTAACCAAATAGATCATGTAATGGTGACAAGAAGGAGAGCCACATCAATAAAAGACGTAAGAACGTATAGGGGCGCAAATGCTGATACGGACCACTTTTTGGTGGTCGTAGAAATAAAACAAAAAAACCATGATATCAGACGTAAAACATCGAACTAGGAAACGGATAGAAATAGAAAAACTTAATAATGAAGTCTATAGGAAGGAATACGAAGAGAGAGTGAGTGCGGAAATTGAACAGAAGAAAAAATGCAATAACATAAGCAAGATGTGGGACAATATTGAAGATAGCATTAGATCGAGCGCCTCACAAGTTCTAGGATATGAGAAGAAAATGAAATGGAAACCATGGTTTGACGATGAATGCGAAGAAACTAATAAAGAAAAAAAAGAAGCACGATGTAAATGGCTGGGAAGTAAAGAAAGAGAAAACCTGGACGAATACAAAAGGAAGAGAAAGGAAGCCGATAGATTATACAAACGAAAGAAGCAAGAATGGATAGAAGAGAGGATGAAAGAAATTGAAATAAGTAGCGTTAATAATAATGTAAGGAGGTTTTATAAGCAAATCAAGAATACGAAAAAGAAGTATGAGATAAGAAACAAAGGAATGAGGAACGAAGAAGGTGTATTGGAACATAGGTCAGACAAAATTAAGAAAATATGGGAGAAACATTTCAAAACTCTTTCCAACACATAACAGAACGAAGATGTACAATGGGAACAGTTGGAAGATACACAGAATGTGGATGAAGTAGATGAACCGACAGACGAAGAAATAATAGAAGCAATTAAGAAATTGAAAAACAAAAAAGAACTTGGTACAGATGAGATCACAGCGGAGATGATAAAGAATGGGGGTGAAAAGGTAATTTTCGCAATATGCAGATTGGTGAAACAGATATGGTTGAAGGAAGAATTGCCAAAGAGATGGAGAGAGAGGACAATAATAGTGATGAAAAAAAAGGGAAGCGCAGAAGAATGTAGTAAGTATAGGGGAATTACGATTTTAAACACAGCGTACAAGATACTGTCGACAGTCATTCACAGTCGCCTTATCAAATACACTGATGAAATAATTGGAAAATACCAGTTTGGTTTCAGGAGAGGAAGGTCGACGGTGAATGCGTTGCACATAATTAAGCAGATCCAGGAAAAAAGCTATGAATATGATATAGATGTGCATATGCTGTTTGTGGATTTTAAACAGGCTTTTGACAGCATTAATAGATTCCAATTACGAAACATTATGAAGGAATTCAAGATACCTCCAAAATTGATAAGAATGACCTGGATAACACAAGTAGGAGCAGAAGCCAAGGTGAGAACGATGGAGGGTGACACGGACATCTTTGAGGTGAGCAGTGGTGTGAGACAGGGTGACGCGTTGTCGGCGACCCTGTTCAGCATTGCGCTTGAGAAGATAATCCGATCCACCGGCTGCTGGGGAACAATAATGACTAAGGAAAACCAAGTAATTGCATATGCGGACGATGTGGTGATTATGTCAAGGACGAAAAAGGGAATGATAGAGATAATGAGGCTCATGAAAAAAGAAGCAATTAGAATGGGATTGTATATTAACCAAGGCAAGACGAAATACATGAAGTGCACGAGAAAAAATGATGACACTATGAATCAATTAATTGTAGACGACGATGTTTTCCAACAGGTAAAGGATTTTAACTATCTTGGTGTGCTAGTCAATAATAAAAACGATAGAAACACTGAGATCAAGGCAAAAATACAGGCAGCAAATAGGGCGTATCATGCAAATAAACAATTACTAAGAGATAGGCAAATATCTAAAACAACGACGATTAAAATATATAAAACATTGATAAGACCTGTGCTCACATATGCAGCGGAAGTTATCTGTTTGACAAAGAAAGATGAAGAAGATTTAAGAGTATTTGAAAGGAAAATCTTGAGAACGATAGTGGGTTACAAACGGATAAACGATCAGTATAGATGTAGAAATAACGCGGAACTGCTTCAAGAAATGTCTGGAGAGGATATAGTGAAGTTTATCAAAGCTCAGAGAATGAGATGGTGGGGCCATGTGGTGAGACTTGATAATGAGGAAATCGAAAGAGCAATAATGGCATGGAAACCTGGTAATGAGAGAAATAGAGGAAGACCGAGATTGAGATGGAGGGATGGAGAGGAGGGGGACCTGGAGAAGATGGGAGTGAGGGAGTGGGCCCAGATAGTGAGGAATCGTGCGGCGTGGAAGAAAGTCATAAGTGAAGCCGCAACACATCGAGACCTGTGATGAGATATAATGAGTTGTAATAATGAGGATTAATCCACCTCAGCAAATGGATTTTGTAAGTCCGTAAAGGACAGCTATATTCTGTTGCAGAATGTAATGCTACTAAATAAAAATAAATAAATAAATACTGAAATTAAAACTGAAATGGCAAAAATGGATAAAATATTGCCGTGAAATAAAAATAATTTTAATTTTTATAGCGGGGAAAAATAACGGCACATTTTCTTCTCCGACTAGCTCAGCAATAACTTCGTGAGGGCGTAAATTGGGTTCGATAAAATTTAAAAGCACACTCAACAGTGTTACGGACAATTCGTAACGTATCTTAAATGAAAATAATGAAATTAGCATCGACCTGTAACTTCCTCGTACCTAGCAATGCTGCAACTTAAACAATTTGACTAAATAAAATTTCCTCATTTAGACCTGTATGTTTATTCATAATACAAAAAAAATTGTTTGTCGAAACAGAATTATCTATAATTAATAAATTAAGTGTACAAAAATAATCTTAATAAACATCTAAACTAAAACCCCCAAATTTAATCACACTAGTTTAAAATTAAATATTGTTTAACGATCGTTTTCAAATAACGCGCGTAAAACTGTCTTACCACTCTACTCTCCACGGTCAAAGGGAAATTAGTTCTTCTGTTTGACGCAAGCCGCCTACGTTCATGAAATTCAACCTCAGTGTTGTCCATTCACCATTCGAACCATAAAAACAATCACCAACCATTAACAAATTATTGCTTTTTCCAAAATCTTCCAAACGATTGCAGGTAACCACTTTTAATATTTGTAATTACTTCTATACGTAGTAATCCACTCTCTAACCAACAAATTCTTTGACAGTGGTCCTTAAAATTTTCATAATCTAATCACCAAAATACGTTCGCACTTTTCTCAACACGCTTCCAATTCATTTAAATTTACGTCTACACTCTTTGCTAGCCACCGTTAAAGTCCTTTACTTACGTCCTTTTCGAAATATTATCTCCCGTTTCCCTTCCAATTCTTTTCAGAGACGGCGTAATCGACAATTTTCAAACTTGCAGAATTTAAATTTTTGTCTTTTAACATAGGATTCACTTTTGGATTATCACTTTCTATTTATTGTCCGCGCCTACCTAACTTTACAAAATTTTATTACTCAATTTGTTGTCACGCTAAATTTGATCAAACAAAATAACAATTCATAATTCTGCCTCTGCTATTACATTTTTCAGGAACAGATCACCTGTTGAAGAAATTAAATTTGTGTTCCTTGAATAATTAATCAAACAGCTCATTTATCAACTTAGGAGGCACTTGTGAAGCTCCAGGTACAAACTCGTCAACAAATTTAAATATTGTGGTTCTTAACTTTTTATTTTTTTAATAGATGTGCTTTTGAATCGATCAACCCCCATTTGGAACAGCGCAATATACTAATAGGTGTAAAATAAAATATATATTTATAGTGGAAAATAAAAACATAAAATAATTTTGTTTCTAACAATTCAGTAACAAACTCTATTTTTTTGTTACTTATTCTACATATTTTTCAGTATATTTCGGTAATGTGAGGATGTCCCAGTATGTTATACTATATTTATAAATGTATATTTTATGTACTGGTTCCACTTTAAACGGTAGTAGGACAAGTTATCTTTGAATTTTTGTAATATTTTGATAATTTTAGATATTTTTATTTATAAATTTTTTTTTGTATTTCCACCTAATGAATGGCAATTTGAAATATATTGTCTCAGTATACAACAGTTTCCCCTATAATAAATAAAAATTTAGATAAAATGAAAAACAAATAAAATTGAAAATATCGCTAAAACGTTATGTTTATTATTAAAATTTTAAATCTTAAAACTTGCTATTCAACTATGATTATAAGTAGTATCGCGAGTTCAATTATATCATCAATAACAAAAAAGCGTAGTTCTTCGTATTTATTAAAATGAATGTAACAAAACATCCAAGATTTTGTTTATTTTTTGCAGGAATTATTTTCATAGTTAACGAAGTTATTCCGTCCTATGAAATTGATATTACATACAATGGTAAGTTTGTGTTTAAACACATAAATTAAATTTTGTCAAGTATACAAATAATATTATTATTGCGAACGAGTTCTTCTTCTTATTATTATTATAACTTCTGATATTTTGCTTCACATTTATCAACAATATTAATGATTTACCTACCATTGGGAGGTGAATCGAATTAAATTTAAAAAATGTATAGCTCGATTATTACAGAATTTTTTTATAATTATTAAATAGTAATTTTTGGTATAAATTCTATACGATCGTAAATAGAAAATCTTATATAATATTTAACGAACAATCATCGGTTAATTATTGAAGGACGTCCACATTCTTTAATTGGAAATTATAATCCTTGAGATAACAATCAAGAGCAAATGTCCACCGTTTAAACAATTTAATAAAACATATTATATAGTTTTTTCTTTTATTGCAATAAATTATCTTTCATTTATGGCACCATCATAATTTATTATTATAATGATTAATAATGCATTTAAGTATTTGTATTAAAACAAATTGTATTTTATGTTTTATTAATTATGTAAAATGGAAATTAAATTTTAAATTCTACAGGAAAAACATTCTCATGTTAACATTAAGGCCGGTCCAGACGCTACGTTTTGCACAACCTTTTGTTTGTGCAGTCTTAAGACGGAATGAAAATGTTGCAATTTTTAGAGCGTCTATATCAGTGGTTCCCAAAGTGGTCCAGGTGGACCCCCAGGGGTCCATAGGAGACCACACGGGGGTCCACGTAGACGTGAAAAGAAAACACCCCCAATTTAGGGTGATATTTTTTAGGAGTTTTGGGAATACAGTAGAAATGTAGCAGCAGGGGGTCTACCGAAAAAAAAGTTTGGGAACTATTGGGAACAAATAACACAAAATTAACATAAACAATTAACAGAAATTAATATTGTATTGTAATATAATATTGTACAATATTATTGCTGATTAATATTGTGTGTCCATTTGTGGATAGTTCACAAACGGATATAAAAGATTTTTGTGTTAAATCGACCTCTGATTCCCCTCCTTCTTATGCTAACACATATTTAATGTTTTCATTAATATTTACAACTTTACATCAATTATCCAATGTCTGTCCAGTATTCATCGCTTTCAATTCAAATTTACTTTGTCGTCGTTTATATAATTTCCAATCTTCCAATTTATTCTTGTTTCTTCTTCCATCTTACATGCTTAAATAACTCCATCCATTTCATGTAATTGGTATGACTTCCATTAAGTCGTCGCATTTTGTAATTCGTAATGTCATTCCAATTTATAACATTCTTTGAACTGTCACTGTCATTCATAATTAAATTATTTTTACGTTTGTCTCCGTCATTGCTAATTAAATCGTTCATGAATTTTACTGAAATGTTATCCGATTTTAATTCTATATCTAATAAATCGTCTCGTTTTAAGTTATTGTGCACTGTATTATTTAAAAAAAAGTTTTTCCGTTGTAAATTTATGTTATTGCATGTATGCACCTTTGTTTTATCGCATGTTTGCATAACCCACGATTTTCTCTTCAATTTCGCTCGTAAGTTTTTAATTTTCAGGTACCTTCTTTTAGCTTTCTTCCTACTTGCTGTCGTGTAGCGCTTCTTGTCTTCAGTTAATGGTGTTGGACTTTTTATTATGACCTCTTCTTCCAACTTTACTGTTTCATCGTTGTGTGCCACATTTCTGGTTTCCATTTCGTCCACCAAATTTATGGTTTGAACTCCGTTCACCAAATTCTCAACTTCTGTCATTTTGACATCTAGCCCTTCACATTTAATATTTACCCCTCTACATTCCTTCACCCAACTATCGAGCGTTTTTAACACCTCGTCAACCTTGTTATCCACTTTCTCATCTATTCTGTCAAAATTCTCTTTCATTTCGGTGAATTTTGCATCAAATTTTAAATTCATCTGTGCAAACTTAGCATCTTGTTTGTCAAATTTAGAATTAATTTGTGCAAAATTAGCATCTTGTTTGTCAAATTTAGAATTAATTAGTGCAAAATTAGCATCTCGTTTGTCAAGTTTAGAATTAATTTGTGCAAAATTAGCATCTTGGTTGTCAAATTTAGAATTAATTTGTGCAAAATTATCCTTCATACTTTCATTCGTCTTTTCGTTCATTTCCCTAATCATTCTCATCATTTCCCCCATTGGATTCTCCTGTACTCGAATCGTCTGGACGTCCGGTACTTCTGCTCTTTCTACCTCTCCCTCTACGCTTTCATCTTCACTTATGTTATCATTCATTCTGTCCCCACTTGCATTCACAACTCTACTGCGCGTATTCATTTTAAATTGTTTATCTTTTGTGTGCAAATTTTTTTAATTTTCTTTTCACTGTGTGATTTATTTTTGGCTTCACCGTTTGGTTTAATTCTTTTTTTTAATAAACCCGTATTCCACTCGTAACTCGCCCTCTTGTTGGGAGTCAAATTGCTATGACGTCGAGTACTCTTTCAAAAGCCCACTCGTTGGTGCGTCAAATTGCTATGTCCACCGTGAACTTCAAGATCTGTGATCGCTACTCACAGATTTCGGTACTGACACGACTTACTCTTAATCTCAGGCGGCAGGTTCTTTGGACTTTTTCGATGGAATTAGTTTAATCACACAGTCAAAGAAAATACGCAAATCTAATCTTTATAAACATATAATGAACAAATAACACAAAATTAACATAAACAATTAACAAAAACACTCGACAAAAATTAACAATAATCAAAATTTAATGTTACCTTTTTATATCTAGTTTTAACTACGCGAACTCCAGCGTGCACTTACGTTTTTAATTGCCCGGATTTATTAATCTCGCCTCTATTCTTTATTTTGGATCCACTTTTGTGTAATTATCCAATTATCCAATTTAATAATTTCTCTTTAATTTGGACTTAATTATTCCAACTCCAATTGTCTTACATCAACTCCACACAATAATTGCCTCACGTAAATTAGTGGGGAAACCTCTTCCCACTCTTGGATCTTTAAACTATTCCTTTTAAGGAGACGAACTCTAACGCTTCCTCCCTCTGGGACACCGGTATTCAATTTTCTCTCTTTATATGCGACTATCGGTCGCTTCTTTAAACGAAACTCTCTTATATGCGACCACTTTTGTCGCTTTATTTCATTCAACCCCTGTTTATATCTCCCTGGCAACCAATCTTCCTTTTTTTATTCCTATTTGATTTTATCTCACATTTTCCAGTGTTTTGTGTTGCCTATCCAATTTATCATCAGGCGCTTGATTTTTCTTTAATCACAAAAACTTAATCTAACAAACTTAATCTAACATTTAAAACATCTTTTTTTTTAATTGTCCTTTTACAAACTTTTCTCATGCCATATTTTCTCTGACTGCACGACAAACAATTTAATACCGTAACAGCCAAATATTGATGGGCACAACAGTACATATCATAGCGTAGGATCGACGGGAACGAAGATATTGGCAAAAAACCGAAAAAACGTACATTTTTGGGCCGTTTTTCCGCTGTAAAAAGTTATGCATACACCTGAATCTTTGGGACTTTTCACAGGTTGTTTGGGAAGCTGAAAGGTACGTGTATGCCAATTTATAGCTCACTATGAGTTTTTCCGAAGTGAAATGCTAAAGTTCCTGGACTAATATACAATAATTGAAGGAAAGTCTTGGGAGAAATATGATTTTATACATCTAAATTACGTACGGAGAATAAATCAGTTTTTCGAGCATATCCAGACTGGGCAAATTAAAAAGATATTGTAGTTGCGCTTATTTTAACTATGGTACCATTATACCGGGTGTTTATTTTAAAACTTCCAGCAATTAAGATCTCAAAAACCAAAAGTCAGATGAAAAACTGTTTCGAACAAAAGTTGTATGATAGCGAGGGGGAGAGAATATGGCATAATTGTTTTTTAATTTATTGACCTTTTCAAGGTCATTTGAAGGTCAACTTTGTTTTTTTAAAGGGCACCTTATAGTTTTTTTTGCAGATTCATATTTTGCATAAATAAATAAACAACTTTTGTTGGAAAATTTTTTTTATCCGACATTAGACTTTTCGAGTAAGATGCGTTGAAATAAAATAAATAATATAATCAACATTGTTAATCAAAATTTAATATTTACAAGTTTTAGAAGGCTATTTATTAGTATTAAACAGTGGAAAAAATGTTTGCAAACGAGTGTTTCATAACATAAGTTTTCAAAATGCTCCCCATTTGTAAATATTAAATTTTGATTAACAATGTTGATTATATTATTTAGTTTCAACCCATCTTACTCGAAAAGCCTAATGTCGGTTAAAAAAAATTTTACGACAAAAGTTGGTTATTTATTCATGCAAAATATGAATCTGCTAAAAAAAATTTAAGGTGCCATTTAAAAAAACAAAGTTGACCTTTAAATGACCTTGAAAAGGTCAATAAATTATGCCATATTCAAATTATGGCATATTCTTTCCCCCTTGCTATCATACAACTTTTGTCCGAAATATTCTTTCATCTGACTTTTGGTTTTTGAGATATTAATTGATGGAAGTTTTAAAATGATCACCCGGTATATTATGTAATTGGACGTAGTTATGCAGAAATGATCCAACCCACATAAGTAAAGTTTTGAGTATGAGATATGTGATGTGATGCGATATTTGATGTGAAACCGCGATATCTCCGCAATTATAGCTGTTGCTAAAAGAATGAATGAAGTACTAGAAAGCACTACCGAGGCACTGATGGTTACGATATATGTCGAAGATAGTGCTTCCATAGTGCCTGCCCACTTCACAGTGCCACAACCATAAACGTATAAAAATATCAAAGTGCGCGCACTACAGCTAAACAATCACAAATTGTTTTGTCACTTTTAAAATGTATTTTATAGAAACGTATTGTACCGTGGCTCTGTAGTTGCGCTTAAAAGAAAAAGAAAAAAAGCGTAAAAGGCAATATTGGGTATATTGCCCTTTATTTTATTGTGTATTGGGAGACTATCAAAACGGCAATTTTATAAAATATTTTAATAATATGAGGAATTACCTCAAGAAATTTTACCAGTACTACAGAATGAGTACTGAAACCTTCAATGACTTACACGTATATAAATATGCTTGAATCACTGGAATATTCGTCAATGATTAGGATTCAAGGATATTCTACGGCAGGTCATGAGCAGATCCTTCGTCTTCGATGTTGGTGCAATTTTTAATTACAAATCGATCGATATGTATTCTTGCTAATTTTGCGGTTGATGATAATTATGGATACGGTCCTGATCAATTATCGGTTTGTGGGATGATATTTTTGTTGCTTCTAAACAACCCTGTATATGGTTAAATGGAAATTTAAGTTTTCGTTAAAGTATTAGGTATTAATTTGTTTTGTTTCATAGCAGATTTGCTAACTTTAGAGAATGTTACCGATTATTACGAGTATTCATCGCATGTTTCTAAGAGATACAAAAGACAGAATATCAACACGGGGTAAGTAATGGTACCACGGGATGGTAAATGTTTGATTTTGATCTTTCTTTTTAATGTTTACATAATATTGGGGTCATTCCATATCAAAGCAGGCAATTTATTTTCCTGACCCTTTTTCGATTTTGCTCAAACTTCGTGTAATTCTAAGATATATACTATTGAAAATTAACGTACATGCATATTTATGTTTGCCCCTAAAGTGAGCCGATCGCCTTTTACAAACTTCCAAAATAATTAAAATTTGCTTTTCCTCCAGGCTAGCGCGAAATCATTAGGCTTGTTTCATCGACGAGTTCTCGTTAGTTCTAGAATTATGCGCATGCTCTTTAACTAAAATCTGTTAAGATTTTAGTTAAAGAGCATGCGCATAGCTCTAGAACCAACTAGAACTAACGAGAACTCGTCGATGAAACAAACCTATTATTTTCTTTATAATTTATCTCTTTGCACGTTAGTCCAGTCATTATATCCAAAAAACCGACCCTACCCGTGTATAATTATTTAGTGAACTTTTTTCACACCTGTCTCGGGGGGGTCACTGGGAGTGTAAATTCAAAATGGCGATCAAATCATGCTTATTATGCGTATATTGGTTTTTTAGGTGAAAAACGGTTTTTCTTGAATAACTCGGCCGGTTTTGATTTTACAGAAAAACCGTGAGAACAAAAGTTGTATAAATTTTGATTCTCTACAAGTTTAGTCCTCACAGTTTTTCTTCTAGGATAAAGATTTTTTGAATTAAACCTGAAAAAGCGACAAATTCGAAATATTTCCATTATCTCGTTTATTTTCAACTTTACGGCACAAACGAAGAGGACCAAACATGTAGAGAATCAAATTCTGAACAACTTTGGTTCCCACCTTTTTTTCCAAAAATCGATATTTTCGGAATTTAACCCGAAAATATTTACCCATTTCGAAATATTCGCATTATCTCCTTTATTTTCAATTTTACAGGTACAATCAACAGCGCAAAAGTTGTATAGAATACAATTTCTGAAAATTTTAGTCTCTACCTGTTTTTCCAAGAATCGATATTAAAGGTCGTGGGACTTGATTGACCAGTCTGCCCCAGACGCTGGCACCTGGCATAGGCAGCTGTGCGAACAAAAGAAGGTGGCGGTTATAGCTTCCTTTATATACCTCACCTGAAGCGCAGTTCAGTCAGTTCGTCGATTAATGCGCTTTAGAGTAGACGTATTTAATAAAATGTAGATCTGTTTTGTGTGTGGAGAAGTTACTACGGAAGATAATGTTGTGACAGTGAGGAAATGTGGTGTTCAGACGCTTTTATCGGCGAGTATTATTCACGGTGAAAAAGAACACGAGCAAATGCTTCGTTTTGTTGACAGCGTCGTCATGCACCTAGCGTGTCAAAAGAGTTATGCGAATAAAAAACTGGCGGAAGCACCTAGACGAAGCAATGATGCGTCTACATTACCATCAACATCAACGTTGCCAGCATCAGAACTGCAGGTGCCAACATTCGATTTTCGAAATTGTTGCTTTATTTGCAAAGAAAACGCAGATCCAGAGAGAGAGAGAGAAGGTTATCGAAGATCCAGCGACGTCGGGTACACGTGGTTACACGCAGTGACTTTCGGAATAAGGTTTTGGACGTTTCAAATGAACGCAACGATGATTTGGCACGAGAAGTAATGGCGCGTATCGGTAATGTCGAACACTTAGAAGATGTTTCTGCGAGATATCATCACGTTTGCTGGATGAAGCTTCAGCTTAACGCGGTACATGAACAACAAGGCAGACCGGCCTCTGATGAAGTAAGCCGTGCTATGGGGGACATTTTCGAGTACATTGACGATCTTTCGGACGAATGTCAATTCACGAAGACGGACTTGAAGGAACAGATACAAGGAGACTATCATCCGCACAATCAGACAATAATTAAACGTTTACAAGAAGAGTACGGAAGTGAAATGTTAACGTATGATGCACCAGGAGTCGATAAGATAATTTGTTTTCGTAACACTGACGTAACGTAACGCGACATCGACGATCCCGCACCTTCAACGCTGAACCTTGACGAACGTGAAACCGGACATGACCAATTGGCCGAAGAAGAAACCGAGGATATGGATTTGGCAGGACCATCAGCTAATAAACCTAAAAAAAATAGTTCCGGAACCATATTTTCACGCCTACAGAAAAGATACCGATACCTGCGCGGAATAACCATGTATCAGAGTCCGGTCGGAAAAGCAGCTATGTCGGGGTTCGTTTTTAAAGGCAGGTAACTCAAAGTTAGCTGAAAAAAGCGGCTATCTCGCTCCCGAAATTGTTTCATCATGGATTTCATGAGATTAGAAAATTTAATGGGCGACATAGCCGCTTTTTCAAGCGGACTTTGAGTAAGCTGTTTTTCCAACCGGACCTTGACACAGCTACTTTTCCAACCGGATTCTCAGATTACATTTCGTTATTCCGCGCAGGTATCGATACGTGGATTAGGCCTATAGGGGATACCACGTCATTAAAAAGACGCGACTGAAACTCTACCTCTTTGGTGGTGCGGTAAAGAGTTTACGCTCTGTTTCTCCATGGTTGGCGTACGACCTTAAATATCGATTTTTGGAAAAAAAAGGTAGGAACCGAAATTGTTCAGAAGTTCAGAATTCTCTACATGTTTGGTCCTCTTCATTTGTGCCGTAAAGTTGAAAATAAGGACTAAACTTGTAGAGAATCAAAATCTATACAACTTTCGTACTCACGGTTTTTCTGTAAAATCAAAACCGGCCGAGTTATTCAAGAAAAACCGTTTTTCACCTAAAAACCCATTTTTCGAATATACGCATAAGCATGATTTGGTCGCCATTTTGAATTTACACTCCCAGTGACCCCCCCGAGACAGCTGTGAAAAAAAAATTCACTAAATAATTATTCACGGGTCAAAGTCTATACTGACTGGACTAAGTCGGCAATTCTGGTACAATCTAAGATAACAATGTAGCATAATCGTACATTAACTGAAAATGGAAGTATAGTGATGTTACATATTTTCAGTCGGTGTTATATTAGGTCATTAGTTGCTTTGATGCGCTCTCTGTAATTAAATATATAGTTTGCATTATAACACACTTGTGGTTTACTTAATAATGCGTACGTACATTCTTGTCAATAAATACCTAGAAGGTGAAGTTTTGCTTGCGGGTATTCCCTCTGCTGATTTTAATTGCTTTTTCTAAATAACCTTATCGCTTGGAGTTACATTTTACTTTCACTAATAATATGCAATCATATTAAATTTATGTTTATTTAAGACTTTTATGTGCCCAAACGTTTCCATGAATATTTTAAAAATTTTCCCCATGAAAATGTAAACGATGATTAAAAATTTTTAATTTCCTCTTTGTATAAAATTTTACTTCCTACTTGTAGTAATAAATTGTTTTTAATAATATTATAAAATTAATATTAATATTTTGTGTTTTACTTTTATGCATTATTTCGAATTTAAATTAATTAAATTTGTTTCTATTGATAAACTACTACGGTTTTCTTAATAAATTGTAACGCAGTATCAAGTCCAATTTTTAATATCACTCTTGAGAGCCAAACTGTATTAAGTCCCATAACTAACACAATTATATTCTTTATAGTTCTGTGTTGATTGCGAAAAAGTGCTTAAGTCATGTTTTTGCAAAATTGGGGTTTTGACTTTTATTCAGATAGAGGAAAACTTGCTCTTTCTTTTGGTATAATTGCCTAAGTCATAGCGTACATATTAAGTCAGTTATTTAATAGAATACCTTTCGTCTAAGTCGAAAGTAATCAATTTAATTGGTGTAATTTTAAGTTTTTCTCAATAATTATTTAGTTATATGCCTGTAATAACATTACATTTAATAATAAACATGCAAAACAAAATTATATCCCTAAAAAAGGTTTCTCAGTAAACCAAATTCAATTTTGCCCATAATTTGTTTTCGCCATTATCTCAGTTTGACAAATATTGACTTAAGCACTTTTTCGCAATCAACACAGAGTTCTTTTTACATTAACTTATTATTTATTATCACAGTAATATTTCTTTATATTATAAAAATATTTATTTATTCTTACAATGCTTATTTTATCAAGTTTATATTGCTATCTTCTTCTTAAAGTACCGTATCCGCTCAGCGAACGTTGGTTATATTATCAACTTGACCGAAGTCAAGATGACTTAACTAGGGAAAGAAATTTAATGGGGCGGTATCCCGTTGCCTTCCCCATAGCCCACAGATTTATGTTGGGCTTGAAGATCACAGCAGTATATCCGGCGCGACTAGGTATACACACGGCACGGCTTGCGCACGACCTCCTGAGCGAAACCACGTTGAGGAGGAAGATCGACGTGGCGCTCGTCTCGGAGCCCAACCTCGCGCTGTGCGACAAATGGATCAAGAACTCCACGGGCAGGGCGGCAATCTTCCTACCGAGTACGACGACAGCGGAGAGCCACGGGAACGGCGTAGGCTACGCTTGGGCCAAGATCGCGGGAGTAAAGCTCTACAGCTGCTACTACTCCCCCAACGATCCGCTTCCCGAGTTCAAGACTCAACTCGACCTGCTGGCCGACGAAGTCCGAAATGCCCAAAGAGCGAGGGAGCCCGTGGTCGTAGGAGGCGACTTCAATGCGAAATCCCCAGACTGGGGCTCCCCCGAAGAAGATGCCCGCGGCGAAGCGCTGGCCGAGCTCCTAGGCTCTGCCGGCCTTGAAATCTGCAACCAAGGCGACACTCCGACCTTCGAGAGGGGAAACTCGGTCTCGATAATCGACGTCACGCTAGCTTCGACGGACATGGCGCGACGAGTGACGGGGTGGCGGGTCCTGGAAGACCTCACCATGAGCGACCACAAATACGTCCATTTCTGCCTGGAAGAGCAAATCCACGATTTCCGCACAAGGCAATAGGATGGGCATCACATAAATTGGACGCTGGGAAGTTCATGGAAGAGTTCCAACGACTGGCGGGCACCCGTCAGACGACGGACGCGGATCAACTGATGGAAGCGATTCATGATGCCTGCGACGCGGCCATGCCCAAAAGGAAAGGCCCCAACCGAAAACCGGTTCACTGGTGGACGACGGAGATTGCCGAGTTGAGAGGCGAAGCCAAACGATTGTCCCGAAAGGTGCAGCACGGCCACGTCGAGGAGGCCAACGACTACAAGGCGGCGAAGAAGACGCTCGGCCACGCCATCTTCGACAGCAAAAGGCGCTGCTGGAGAGAGCTCCTGGCCACCCTAGAAGAAGATCCGTGGGGTCTGGCTTACAAGATCGTAAGGGGTAAGCTGAGGGGGGGGGGGCTAACATGGCCGGACCTAGCCCAACTAAGGTACGAGAAATAATGCCCAGACGGCGAAACCGGGAGTCGAGGATAGGGGTGAGGTTTTAGTCAGTGCGAGTCTGACACTACCGGCTTAGATCAAGCCGGTGTCTCGCACGAGATTTCCTCATCCCGGCGCAAAGCTTAAAAAAAAAGGTATAGAACCACGGTTTCCCGCTCGCTAGTCTGCCGGTGTAAGCTTAACGCCACACTGCTGGTTTATATTGCTATAGACAATATAAAATATACGAAAACCTTTTGTTTTTTAAATAAAATTAAATATTAAAATAAACCAAAAAATTATAAAATTTGAGCAAAATCGAAGAGGGCTATGAAGATATTTGCAACAAATTGGTTAATTTCTTCTTCTTCCTCTTCTACTTTTTAATATAACCGCCGCCATAATGGTTAATTTGATATGGAATTAATGACTTATCTGGATTAAACTAATAATTTATTTTTGAAATATTTCATTGCTACATTGTAAAACTTGACTTTTTCAATTCTTTACAAATAATTCAATAAATTTTTGCCATTTTAGTCACGACTGTGAAATTCCAAATTATCCACGAAATACTATATATAAAATCATCAATGAACCCGAAGCGAGATATAACCCTGGCGATTACGTTAACGAGTCTAGAGCATTAGTAACAATTTGCAATAAAAGATATCAACTACCTCCACATGCAGTAAATGGTTCGATCTGCTTAAACGGTAGTTGGTCTAAACCTCTACCGGCTTGTCTTCGTAAGTACCTAACTTTTTTGCTTTATAACAGATTAACTTTTTCCAAATTTTAATATGATCGAATATGTATGAATATTTGATTTGGGATTTGAACATTTTTTAAAAGGTGTGTTTTTATTAAATAGACCTTTACAATCTGTCTAATAATGATAAGGATTAAAAGATCTTATTCAAACTATAAAATAATATAGAAGTTGTTTGCTTGGTGCCACATTCCCTTACAGTTTCACACCCGATGATGTTATGTTGGACCTTCGATTAATATATGTACGTAAACCGAGATGATGCTTCAAAAACGATGGGGCTCAGTCCGCCGTAAAAAAACTAAGGTAACCCTAAATACGATCGTGATACCTATTTTACTACATGATTCGATGCACTCCTCAATTATGGTTGTGATTTCAAGATTGTGATACATGGTTAAAGCACGAAAACCCTGACGCTGAAATTGCAATTTCCCTATTAAGATTAGGAGAGTAGATGATTTTTTTTGAATGAATCGACTTTGAAATTCGAAAATTTACACATTCAGTGACGCGCAAGAAGACGATTTCCGGAATCTCACCTATTCTATTGACGGTACGCGTAGATTGATATACCTTAACACTTAGAAATTCTCGATCTGGCATTTGCGTCCGAACAGTCGTATCGACAGGAAGTACTTGCTATTGAACCTTGGGATTAAAACTTCCCATTTCTGCCTTCACAACGGGAAAGAAAACAACGAAAACCCGTCAACCTCAATAGAAACTCCTCCAAGAACAACTTGCTGAGGCAAAAGCCTTACTCGCTCGCGCCGAAAAAGCAAAATGCCCACATTCAGTGGGTCATGGACAATACGTCAAACATTCCTGAGGGGTCACCAGAGCACAGGAAATTTATCCTCAATGCGTTAGGGCTACCCCTTGACGACGAAGCGGAAACACTACCTGAAGACACTCCATCCTGTTCGAAAGAACAGCCTTAAAGCCTGTTTACATTATAAAATTTTGCTCAAAATTTTTATGAAACAAAAATTTCACTGTTTACACCTTAACATTTTCGTTAAAATTTTCCTAAGGAATAGGACAGCACCTATTTTCTTAATATTTTATTTAAAATATAGTGAGTTTTATGGTGTGTTTGGTGATATCACGTTGTATCACTGCTTCCGTTGGTAGTAGGTACATTGTTTGACATTGTTATTATTGTGATATTTAACTATTTAAATAACGCCGTTATTTACAAATAAAGAATATTTATACCAATTTTATATTATTATTATTGTTGAAAAGATGGATAGTCAAGAAAGTGTAAAATAATTCCGTAAAATAATTTTAAGGTTAAGGTTAATTTTAAGGTGTACACATAAATCGGCAAAAACAAAAATTTTAAGGAATTTTAAAGAAATTTTAACGAGAATCGCCCTCACCTGTCACATGATCAACGTGTACCAATGACATTGTCAAAAACAATTGAAAAGTAGCCAATCATATTAAAATTAAGTGACTATTTGAAAACTGAATATTAGCCGGGGTAATTGTCGAATATTTGCCTGCAAACATTGCTACGAGTACTAACATGGTTTATTAAAAGTTGACAGTCTGTTTTTTACAAAATTAATTTTTAATTGATTTTATACAAATAATAATAGTTACAAAGTAACTAACATTTTTACAGTTTGAAAAATTAAATGTGCAATTCTTCTATACTTCAGCGTGATACTTTTAGACAAGTTCATTATTTTTATAACTTTTTTTTTAAATCAAATTCAATTTTTATTTTTTGAACAATTTTGCTATGGTACTCTTCATCCGGTGTAAATCGTTTCTTATTCAAATAATCATCATTCAATGTATTCATTTCTGTTCCTTTTTGAAATTAATTTTCTTATCAATCTGTTGTAAAATCACTTTTGTTAGTTATTTGTATAATATTGTAAATGCAGAAGATGTCATTTTTACCGTGTTGCTTCTTTATAATTTGAACCCTCCTTCCTCATATTATTTCCTCAAACTTTGACTATTATATTATTGAGATCTTCTACGGGTAGCGCGTTGCTGATAGCATTGTAATTTCTTAACGCACAAAATTTGTCAAATTGAAATCAAACTTATTTTTTTGAACGCGCAGTATTAATTGGTGTACTGTTACTAATTTCTTCATCAATATTTGCCAAACCGCGAACCAAACCGTGAACACATTTTTATTTCGTATAATGACAAATAATTTGTTTATCATTGTCATAGTAACTATACTTTATTTTATTTGAGTCAAAGCTATCTAACATTTTATTAAAATACAATTTTTTAATCGTTCGTGCGATTCTCTTGTCAAACATCCCTCTGGACAGGCATATATTCTGCGAATTTTTCCCGCAACCTTACACGCATGCTTGTTGTCCCTAAAAAACTGCCCGCGCGCTTCGCGCTTGGGCAGTTTTTGTTACAACAAGCATTTGTGTGGCAGCGGAAAAAATTGTCGAATATATGCCCGTCCCTTGGGATGTTGTATATGAAAATTTTAAGCAAAATTTTATAATATAAACAGGCTTTTATGTGGTACCCCGGAAAGTTGTGAAAAGGAAGCTCTGCAGCTCCAGCAATTCATCCCCGGAAAACTCCAACCTGTACAATCGCTTTTGCCAGCTCGAGGACGGCGAGTGCCCGAATCTGCCAACTTGGAAATGGCTACAGTTACCTATCCCTTGCCACTCAAATCAAAATTTCTTCTGCTACACACTAAAGAACATGTTTAATATAACAAATTGTAAAAGTAATTTTCATGAACGGGGGCCCAACCTTTTGAATAAATCGTATTTGAACTTAGCAAATTTACATATAAAATCCTAACGAGATTCCGCGCGTCGTCATTTTATTTACGGTGCGTGTGGAATGAATGACCCTAACACTTAGAAAATTTCGCACCGGCAGATGCAGCTCGTCTCTCGTACATGTAACATCGATTTAGTTTCTGTTTTATTCAATATTTTGGGAGTGAAACGTAATAGTTTACTGCCCCATACCGCGAGTAAACTGCAATGTTATATACTTGACGGCACAAGTGAACACTTACGCAGTAGAAGGTTTCAATTAATTACCAGGAAAAGTTAAGTGAACGCAGCTTAACAAAATATAGGTGAAGGAATTAAATTTCTGAATGATACTGCTGAAGGATATTGTAACAGAATAAAATTTTAACACACACAAAAAATTGTTAATTGTAAGATTTTAGTTTAATTAATATTGTTAAAATAGGATAGCTTAAGAAATGTGTAATGAACTTATCTAAAAATGAAATCCAAGTGGGAAAGAAAAGACAGGAGATCGTTCCGAAACCAAGGAAACAAAAAAAATAAGTTTAGAAAAAAACCGAATGCCGTTGGGCAAAGACGTCAATTAATCGCCTCAAAATAAAGTTTGTTGTTTGATTAGAAATCAAACGTAAAAAAAGTGTACGAATCTGAAAAGTAAATAATTACTAGTAAAAATTGTGATGAAGAAGAGAGGTTAATTAAAAGGTAACTGAAGATTACTTACTTTGGATAATTTGGATAGAGATGCTAATTGGAAAAAAGCAGTTTGTAATAACAATAATTGAAGAATAAATGCACAAAATAGAATTGTATGTAAAAGAAGATAATTATTGGACAGCAGCTGTTCATCAGATCAAGTCAAAGCGAAGTTGAGAATACAAAATTCACGACACCTACGTTGGGTAAGCGAACTTTAATTATTAATGAACACGGGAGTGCGTGTTGCGGATAACACTTACACGGTTAATGGCCGATTCTGTTGAGTTGCGAATGAACTTTTTGGGGAAACGCGTAGCTTAAGAATTGTTTATTTATTTGTTTTTGATTGTTTAATTTTTGTAGTTAAAATTTATTTATTTGTTTTTGATTGTTTAATTTTGTAGTTTAAGATTTTGTGTTTTTTGAATAATTTATGTTTGATAAAATTAAATTGACATTTTGAACAAAGGCGTATCATTCAGGAATTTAATATTCCCACAAAATTACATTTTCAGAATAAGCACAAACAATACATTTCTGAGGTAAGAGTTCACTTATGCTAAATAAAGAAAAACAAAGCTAGCACGGGAATAATTAAATTTCATATTCAAATATCAGTAAAATTGCATGTGGCCCGTCTATTAGAGAGGAAAGGGTCATCGCATAAATTTGGCGACCAACGAGAGGGCATTTGATAACGGGACAAAGCTCGAACCCACGAGTTGATAAGGGGTAGTTATAAAAATTTATAAGAGGGTAATTAAATAAATAGAATGGAGACTAGGCATAGGAAAAAAGGGGAGGAAAAAGAAGGGGAGTTAGAAGGAGAACAAAAAGAACTCATCCTGGTAGAGACTACGGAAAGAAAGGAAGAAAGCGAGATAATGATGTTTATGAGAAAAATGGATGAAGGAAACAAATTACGAGATGCAGAAAATAAAAACGAACGACAAAAAGAGTGGCAAAAGTTAAATGAAGAAAACAAATTACGAGATGCAGAAAATAAAAACGAACGACAAAAAGAGTGGCAAAAGTTAAATGAAGAAAACAAATTACGAGATGCAGAAAATAAAATCGAACGACAAGAAGAGTTAAAGAAGCTTCAGGAAGATTTATGTGGCAAGATGGATGAAATTGAGAAGAAACGGGAGGAAGAACAGAAAAAATTATATGAAAGGCTAGAAAAATTCGACAATACGATGGGAGAAAATGAGCAACGAGCAAAGGAAGAAGAAAGTGTAGGCAAAATTAACACCGCTACGAAATATCGGTCATACGTGGTACACACAAGAAAAATGTTCAAACGGGTACATTTAAAAAATAGGAAACTACATGCAAAGAGAAAAGGTCAAACAAGGGGAATAAAAATTAACAAGAAACAGATTTACCAAAGGCAGAAAAATTTAAATGCACAAAATAAGTCAATAAATAAAACGGTAACAATTAAAATTCGAAAATTTAGAAATTTATTCATTATGAAAAGGCATAATAAACAAAAAGTGGTTAACAGTATAAAATTTATAAAAGCAAGGGGTAACAATAATTTTGCAAACAAGAAATTAAATAAACTACGAAATTGTGATAGCATCGGGAAGATGAAAAATAAATTACAAAAGAACAATAAGAAGAGAAAATTACAAAGTCAAATGATAAGAAAGAACGAAGTGAATTGGACAAAGAAGTTCAACAGGAAGACAGGAATTAAAACAACTGAAATGGGTTATGTTAGGGAGATAATGTTATTCAAGTGGGTGAAATTTAAAATCAAACGAGTACGTTTGAAGCAGAAAATAGAATCGAATTAATTGGACTGAAAAAGATTACAACAATTTTGTAAATATGATTGAAAAAGCTATTGGACCAGGAAAATTGAAGAAATGTTACCAAGGCGAAACACAGATACATAAAAATTTAACAACTACAAAGTACCGCTGGAAAATAGTAAAAATTTTATGTACAATTGAGATGACCAAGATAAAAATATTCAACAACAATTTAGAAAAGAAAGTTAAATAATTTAAAAGCAAGTAGCAATTGTTTCATTTAAGTAAATACAAGAAAAGAAAATTAGATTATTGGGTGACAAAGAATAATTACAAATGAATAGTAAATAATGAATTGAATTAAAAGAAAAGGGGTTTTAATTTAAATTGGTATCCGAAGTAAAATGATTAATATTGAATTATGAAGTATTATTATGGGGAATTAAGATGATGAAATGTGATGATGATGTATTAATAAGTATTATTATGGGGAATTAAGATGATGAAATATAATGGGGTAATATAATGAAGAGATATGATGAGGGGTTATTATGATAAAATATTAAAAAGGGGATACCAAAATAAGTGGGAAACAGAAAACCAATTAACAAAGGAATAAGAAGTACAAGAAATGTAAAGTCACCCAAAAAACAGAATTAAGAAGATTAAAAAAGGAAGAATTTGAATAAAAAGCAACAGCATATCTTGGTCAGAAATAGAATTGGGAAATTAAATCATAAAATGTAAAGGGGTAATAATTTGTTTTAAAATTAAAAATTATGATGAATCAAAATTTTAAATTTCAAAAAAGGGGTTTTTGCAATGTTATATACTTGACGGCACAAGTGAACACTTACGCAGTAGAAGGTTTCAATTAATTACCAGGAAAAGTTAAGTGAACGCAGCTTAACAAAATATAGGTGAAGGAATTAAATTTCTGAATGATACTGCTGAAGGATATTGTAACAGAATAAAATTTTAACACACAAAAAAAATTGTTAATTGTAAGATTTTAGTTTAATTAATATTGTTAAAATAGGATAGCTTAAGAAATGTGTAATGAACTTATCTAAAAATGAAATCCAAGTGGGAAAGAAAAGACAGGAGATCGTTCCGAAACCAAGGAAACAAAAAAAATAAGTTTAGAAAAAAACCGAATGCCGTTGGGCAAAGACGTCAATTAATCGGCTCAAAATAAAGTTTGTTGTTTTATTAGAAATCAAACGTAAAAAAAGTGTACGAATCTGAAAAGTAAATAATTACTAGTAAAAATTGTGATGAAGAAGAGAGGTTAATTAAAAGGTAACTGAAGATTACTTACTTTGGATAATTTGGATAGAGATGCTAATTGGAAAAAAGCAGTTTGTAATAACAATAATTGAAGAATAAATGCACAAAATAGAATTGTATGTAAAAGAAGATAATTATTGGACAGCAGCTGTTCATCAGATCAAGTCAAAGCGAAGTTGAGAATACAAAATTCACGACACCTACGTTGGGTAAGCGAACTTTAATTATTAATGAACACGGGAGTGCGTGTTGCGGATAACACTTACACGGTTAATGGCCGATTCTGTTGAGTTGCGAATGAACTTTTTGGGGAAACGCGTAGCTTAAGAATTGTTTATTTATTTGTTTTTAATTGTTTAATTTTTGTAGTTAAATTTATTTATTTGTTTTTGATTGTTTAATTTTGTAGTTTAAGATTTTGTGTTTTTTGAATAATTTATGTTTGATAAAATTAAATTGACATTTTGAACAAAGGCGTATCATTCAGGAATTAAATATTCCCACAAAATTACATTTTCAGAATAAGCACAAACAATACATTTCTGAGGTAAGAGTTCACTTATGCTAAAAAGATAATAAAAAATAAAACTGAGCAGAGCCTAGGGAACATAGCAATACTTTTTAATGCTATTCCGAGGTTCTCTCACATCCCGGTTTCATTTATCCCGGTTTTCTTGATGGGTGGCGCCTTCTCGTATGTTTAGCCTAGTAACCAGAGTCAAAACCGCCCTGGAGGGGTGCAACGCGGAGCGGAGCGGTGCCCCGTAAGCGTAGGTTTTGACGATGGATAAATCTCCTAATCGAATGCACACCCCAAAAAACGAATAAAATTTTTTAAAAATTATTTCACTTTTTCGGCAATACACGGGTTATTTTCCAATTTTTGCTAATGTTTATTACTAATATCTACTAATCACACCCCCACTTATCAGAATTTCAAAGAAAAATTCAAATCGGAGCGAAAAAATTTCACTCGATCTGAAGAGAACGTGAATGAATTTCATGGCATCTACCAGGGGGGCTCGGCCAATTCGATACTAATTTCCCTACTTTGAAATAGTCGATTTTGGGGTTGTTTTTCATGGATTCATGCAAAATATTTTTTCTATAGACTAAAGTAAGCCTGCTCTTTAGTGTGTAGCTGAAGAAATTTTGTTTCAGCCGGTAGTGGTTACATAACCCGACCCAAAATCTTTATTAATTAAAAATATTTACACATTTACATAATAACAATTTTTTTATTTATACAAGGCAAAGAAAGTAATTACATTAAATGTTTATTTACACATGAAAATTTTTAAGAGCTAAGGCATATCAATCTACAACACCGTCAACAGAATGGGAGAGATTCTGCATAACCCCGAAACCCCACACTACCCTACCCCCATTCCTAATTATCCCCGCCAAATGAATTTGATTAATCCCCTGGGATAGGTACAAATTAAAGAAGCCTCAAGTGTAAATAATATGTAATAAATTAAAACATAAAAATGTTTTTAAGGCGTATCTGGTTGGATAGAAATAGCTTATTAGCTGAATACATAACCGTTGCAAAAACAAACGAAGTGTTTAGCGAAACCACAGACGAGAATCCATTCCTTCAAGTCGTGAACGCAGGTAGTTTATCAAAAATGAATCACTCCACCTATCGCATGACTATAGTTTCGCTGTTACCCTGTAAGGGATTCAGCTCGTCAGATACGCATTGGTGGGAGCGATATCATTTTCGACTCACAAACCTACTTGTGTGTTCACAGAGCTCAAACTTCTAGAGAAACGTGAGTACGCTCCGCCACCTATCGAAAGTATTTTGCAACAGTTTTGTGAGCGTCCTGAGTTTCACAGGTCACTTTATGATTACTTATATGTAATCTCTCACAAAAATTATAACCCCGCCAAGGCATTGTGTGATAATCAAATCTATGTTGAATTTGATAAACAAATATCAACAAAGAATGAAAGTTTTACAACCAGCAAATAATGAAATAAATTAAAACATAAAAATGTTTTTAAGGCGTATCTGGTTGTATAGAAACAGCTTATTAGCTGAATACATAACCGTAGCAAAAACAAACGAAGTGCTTAGCGAAAGCACAGACGAGAATTCATTCATTCAAGTCGTGAACGCAGGTAGTTTATCAAAAATGTTTGTTTTTGCAACGGTTATGTATTCAGCTAATAAGCTGTTTCTATCCAACCAGATACGCCTTAAAAACATTTTTATGTTTTAATTTATTTCATTATTTACTGGTTGTAAAACTTTCATTCTTTGTTGATATTTGTTTATCAAATTCAACATAGATTTGATTATAAATAATATGTATTTATGAAATTATGTAGCTGAAGTACTATGATTTTAATAGAGTATTTTGATTGATTGATTGATTGAGAATGGGAAAATTTGCGAACTTCAAAGTCGATTGATTCAAAAGCTTCTCGTATGTTACAACACAAAGGTAAGGACAATACTCAAGGATTCAGCAAATACAGGTTTTAGCAAAGAGATTGCACGAGCGTAGCGTAGAAGTACATTGCTTTAAGTCAACTCGGGTGGGAACTAATGCGTTGATGCTATATAACCGGTTTCTTACATCGCATCGGGTGCGAGAGTGCATTAGTCACGTATGTATTCTTTTACGCCCCACTACAAATTTTCACCATGCACCTAGGGTATATTGCGATATTTTTTATTACGTATGAATTCTTTTACGTCCCACTACAAATATTCGATATTCTGGTAGGGTATTTTGAATATTTTTTATTTTCGGATATTATTCGACTGTGCATGCGTCGTATCCATATAAGTACAATGTAAAATAGCGCTCGCTGATTGGTCGGAACCACTCTAATATGACCCTGAGTGGAATTATCAATAATCCTGTATAAATATTTTAACGGTATACTGTATAAACCTTAAACTTTCCGAATCTCAATAGGGAAAATGCAATTTCGGTGTACTGGATAACGTGCTTTAACCCACAAATAAAGTTGAAAGTAAAAAAAGAAGATGAGGATAGATTCATCTCACAAAATGAATCAAAATGACCATGAAGACTTTGCAGAGAATCAAAGTAGCAATATTCCTAATGGAATGTATAAGTTTGATAAATCTATTCTTAAATTTCCTTGCCTGGAGTATCATGTGAAAATTAACGACCGAACCAAAGAAAATTTGCAAATATTGCTTCATTATAAATTTCTCATAATTTGTGTCAATTTAAAAATTTTTGTTACGCGTTTTGTCACCCATCTATTGCTGTGTTTTAAAATTAAGCCATCAAATGATACATAATTGCTAGACATAAGAAAGAATTCTCAACGTATTATTAACTTTACGAGGACAACAATTTTAATTTTTAAATACATGAATGATTTGTAATTGCATGAAAGGAACAGTAATTAATTAATTAGCGCATATTTACAAAACAGAATACTTGCAAGAAAGTTATATATTGCCATGTATTGCTACTGTTTAACTCAAATTTTGTTTTATATAGCGGGAGAAATTAAATGGCACTTAATTAAATAATGCTCCGACTAGCTTGCATGAAATCTCTTTTATTTTTGAGTCGAAAGTTGGGTCCATCCAGATTAATCAAAACACTTAAAATACGTCACCTTAACCAGTGATCTTTCTTATAAAGATAGCACAAATGAATCGTAACTTGTGTCTGCTTATTCTTCAATTTACGACTACTGTTAAAAAATAAATCAAACGCAAACGTTATCAAAACCAAAAATTGATGCAATTTATTTTATAGAATAAAAATTAAGGACAAATTATTAGTTTTCTTAACCTAAACAAATTAAATTTACAAAAATCAAGCAATTGCAATATTCCCCCAAAAATATTACGCGCGCCCGAATTTAAACGGTGTGTTTATTGTTCAAATAATTTACGCAACACATAAATTCTTACCGAAGTAAAAAAAAGTCTTCCGGATGTGATGTGAGATTCTCAAAACATGCAGATTACCATCAAAGTCAGCTTCGAATCTTGAACCAAAGGACAGGTAGGAGTGACCAGTGAACAATCTCTTCTTCCGAACCAGATGATCGAATACAGGTAAGTAATTTGAACCAATCTCTTCCAATATTTCAATATTCATCTAAACCATAAACATAACCTCCAAATTGAAAGTCAGCGGTTCCAAAACTTTTCATAATATTTTGATCAAACGTAATATTCACTTTAATTAAACTTAAATTAATTATTCATAGGATTTCCAAAATTCCATCCAAATACAAGATAACCAATTCCAAATATTTTTCTACTATTAATAAAATTATATCTTCACTTGACGACGATTGACTCATAAAAAATTATAATTTCAGAATCCAAATACTATTGACCAGTCTTCACACTTGGATGGTCGGCTTAGAAACTTTTTATACCAAAACTAAATTCCAAATTACTAACAATCAGCGCGTCCTTACTATTCGACCGCTCGATTCGGAATCCAATACCAAAAATTATTCAAATGAAACAGCGCGTCTGTACTCGATGACCGCTGACATGGGAGTCCTTTTCTCTCGCTCCGTTATCGTCTTCGCACCCCACCAATTATTCACTCGCGCGCACTCGCAAATTTCACAAATTATTACTTTATTCAATTTAACGAGAACCCTAATTTAACAAATAAACTAAATCAATTTAATTTGTTTCTCATATTAAATTTAATTAAACAACCACCAATATTTTATCCTTTACAAATTTCACATCTTTCAGATTCTTACAACGTTTGTATCTTTATGGATAAATAAATGAGGCAGAAGCAGTCAACAATTTTCCAATTAAAGAAAATCCAGACACAACCCAGTAAATGCCTTTTATGGTCTTATTGAATTATTTAAATTATAAGTGTTTTGACTAATCGACACAATTACGTCATACCACCCCCTATGATCAACAGGACACGACAATATTTATAAAAAGGTTTATGTAAATGATAAAATTAACCACAACGAGAAAGGATACAAAATTTTTATGTATCATCTTGTATTATGTATTATAAGAAAGGTAATTTTGTGAACAACGTTTTTCTTCATGTAAACTTCTCGGTGTGAATCATAATTTGAAAGTTATTTAAAAAATTTGTGAAGTGAAATTTCATGTAAAAATTTGCAACATCTGCTGATTAAAAACCAAAACGCGTAAATAAGACCTTATGAAGGAAGATCTGAACCAAATCAACATCTTGAACATTCAGAGGAACTACTGAATGAATAGGAAGCGCCAATACTACAAGAAAAAAATCAATTATATATCAAAAAAGGTACAATCCAAGATAACTTACCCTGTATGTAACACAAAATTTGGATGATAACAGGAAAGTTATAAAAGGAATCAACAAAACTTTGATAAGGGTCTTCTAATTTAGTTGCGAGACCAGACGGTTCGCAAAATTGTCCAAATTTGCGCAGACCGGGGATTTTAGTTGCGACAAAATTTAAGTTGTAACCTGAAAGCGGCCATTTTTGTCACCAAAGACAAAAAAAAATTAACCTGGAAGAAAAGATTTTATTTCAATTGGATCAATATTAATCCTCAATATTAAACAGATGGAAACAATTAATCACTTACCTTATATACTAAAGAAGCGTTCTACAATAATTAGAGTTGCTGTTATCAACAATTTTGGAACGATTTGCAACAAAATCAGGAGCGGTTCAAAAGCACTTATCAACAACAACTAGCAGCACGATAAGAGAGATCCATAGGCGTATCCTTATGCAACCCGAGATCAAGGAAGACTCCATTGGCGTCAACACAACATTTATAAAAAGGTTAGAAATTTTATTAAATTTAATTTTGAAACTTTATAAACAATTAAAAAGAGTGCGCGATTTAAACAAACTATACACACAATATTCGACGAACGCGATAAACTATTTTAAGAAGAAAAATTCAACGTTTAATTTTATAAACATTTATTTTGGAAATTTATTTGTACTTATTACAATTCGTTTATTAATATTTGTACCTTTCATACATGAAACCATTATTTAATGTGTAAAATATAATTTTTATTCAAGAAACTAGAAACTTTAGCATTATTTCGACAGTCAATCCTGAGCTTACAAATCATTCGCTACACCCTTATTTTGCTCCAACACCTGCTTTACCTTGAGAGAGTTTTCAGACTGGCTAGAAAGAAGGGGCAAAAGTGCAAACCTTCCCTTAAATTTTGTACTAAAGTTTATTTTATAGTATTTTTGAATTTTTTCATCCTAACCGGATGTGGCGCCTAATATAACCGAGATAGCACAGAAATTAATAAGGGACGACATAGCACTATGTATAGTGTTGATGTTCACCGGAGGGCCGCGTTATGAAATTCCGTAAGTCCGAGATTCGAATTCGTAATATCAGCGTTGCAACTCAACCAGCGATCACACCAAACCACAGCTGTGCTTGCATTTAGATTAGAACTTGCAAATATTCCAGGAAAACTGAAATTTTTGAGTATCAAAGATTACTTGAGTATCAAAATGAGTCACTTTCACTATTTTGGATTTACTAGGTCCCTTAACGTCGCTTAAATTCACTTAATTTTCTTTTAGAGTTTTAGAGAAAATTATCTTCAATGATTAAATTGAAGAACACAAAATTCTCTGCAAATAAAGATTTCAAAGTAATAATAACTGATAATAAAATAAAAAGTTTTTTGTAAGTAGGTATTTGTAAAATTTGCATGAATACGCAGTAGCATTAAATTGATAATCAGCTGGGAAATCGGAAGATAACATTAATAGAAGCCATCCGGGTTACATTTGATTAAAATGATAATTTGAAAGAAATAATTCAAAATAATCGTAACTTGTGATTATTGAAGGATTTGGTAAAATCAGGAGGAAAATAAAAATGAAAACAAAGTAATACAATTTACATTTACGAGTAAATTTAAAATTGTCTCCTTAAACCTTGCGGGATGTCACCAAAAACGTACAACCGAATTTTTACTCATAGGTACCTGTAAATCACTAATGTCAACTTTGGCATTAACTGTTCAATGCGTATATAACGATACGACAGCGTTAGAAAACTGTATCCATCCAGTGGAAGGAACAAAAGTAGTGCTGTCGTGTAATACATTCCATGAATCAGATGCCATAAGAAGAAATCCAACAAGGTGGTGTAGTAATGGCACGTGGACTCCCAATTTACCACAATGTGATCCAAGTAAGTTTTATGTCTATTCTCAGCATTATGCATCGCTTTAAAGTGAAATCCGCACCACGAGAAGTTTAATACACAGATCTGTATCTGTGTAATACACTTCATTTCGAGATGGGCTATCATGACAGATTACCTCGGTGGTTTGTCATTGCCTTCCGAAAAGAGACGGTCATAATAACGTTCTTACTCTGCCCAGATTCCAACAGAGTATTTCGCATTAGCAGTGAGCGCACTTAACCTCTATGCTATGACAGTATAACTTATACATAAAGTTAGGGCGTTCTAAATATTTTCTGAAAATATTAAGTGCTGCTATCAGGTTAAATCTCTTTTCGAATTGGACACAAATGCATAATGTCATTAAACATGAATTGTGACGGTACCACTTTTATAATTAAAAGTTCAATAAATATTTGTGTATTTACTAGCTTGCGGATGGAAGACTCCTAAAGAAACATTTACTGTAATTAATGGTACAAACGCTACCCCCGAAGATTATCCTTGGAAAGTTAGAATTTATACTAATGCAACGGAGTTTTTATGTGGCGGGTCAATTATTCAACCGAATATGGTTTTTTTTATCTGGTATGTATAGTTTGGCTTTTTAATAACTATTAAAGGTGCACAAAAGGATAGAAATGAGCGGATCTTATTTAATAGTGAATCCCACTACTGAGCAAACCTCCTTCTGTTTTCAGAAGGGTTGTTATTCATACCCTACCAATATCCAATGCGGGTTGGTAGGGAAGATGGTTACAGAGGAAAAAAAAAGTCAGAAAGAAGGTGAGTCCTTCCCGGACTCGAATCAGTGCCTTGAGCATCAGTAGTGCTCCAAATAATAAGCCAACGATCGCCTAAAAAAAGAATAATGAAGCAATTTCAAAGAAAAATTCAAATCGGAGCAAAAAAATTTCACTAGATTTCAAGGGACCACGGGCGAACTGTGTGGCATCGACCGGGGTCTACCGCATACTCGATGCTACTTTCCCGTACTTTTCAAATTGATTTTTCTCGAAATTTTTATTATATCTTCGCTTGTGAAAATTATGTCATTATACTACATATATAAACCTTCCTCTTTGCAATAGGAAATTTTCAATTTATTTGGGGTGACCAACCTTAGGTAATCCGACCCAAATCCTTAGACGTTAGGTTTCTCGTTTATTGCAAATGGCTCGTTATAGCACACTAAAATCATTTTGCCAATTTGTTGCAGTAAGTCGTATGTAATGCCTGTGAGTGTGATAATACTTGAAACGCACAACACATGCATAGTAGAGAGGTCGCCTACGTCTGAAATCAGGCACGGCACTTAAAGAAGAAGTCGTATTAAAGACCTTGTATAAAATCAGCAGAGTTCCAGATTATGTAGTCTGAGAGCTTATCGCCATGAGCAGTGAAATTGGCCCGAAATATGTAAAAAGGGCTAGATTACCAACAAAATAAATTAGTTAAGATTTCACTTTGAAAAACAAATTATAGTAAAAACTAATAAATGCTTACAGTTCTTGATGATATAATCTTTGTACCTATCATGTTTCAATTGCAATTAGATTGTACTTGCAATTAGGGTGTTTTTCGCACATCGCAGTATTAAATAAAAAAGTTAATTGACTAATTTCAAAAAGTGCGGATAATCTAAAATTAAATGGAGTTAAAGTTAACTAAATTTCAAACAAATAATTGTTGAGTACCAAACAGGTGCGAAGATCCGCTGGTTTAATCGGAAAAAATGATAAAGTTGAGTCAAATCCGGCCAGATAACGATTTCCTATATGAACGATCGAAAATTGGGAAAGAGAGTATTGTTTCAACTTCTGATAAATTCGTATCGTATTAAAATTTATGAAAGTATTTTTCTCATGGTAGGTAGTGAATTTTCGAAGTTTTGAGGTTAGAAAGCTTTGTAATGTTTGATGATGGATTTTTGAACCAAGAAGTGCAACGATTGGAGTTTATCTGCAATAATAAAGATAATTATTTCAAAAGTTTAATAATACTGGATAATTTGGAAATATCCTTAAAATTTTACGCACCTGGATATTTATGGAATGCTGCTAAAAGTACGCTGTCGTATAGGATGGGCGTGTTTTTAAACTACTCGAGCAGCTGTTCGAGTACTCGAACAAAAAAAGTGTGTTTTTAAACTACTGCATCAATTGTCATCAGTCGTTTTAAAACTCCCCCACTCTGCTCGAACGCATTACTCGAGCAAATTTTCATGCACCGGATCGTAAGGTAGTGCCTTACCTGCTCGAATTTGGTTCAAGCAGTTATTGCTCGAGCAACCGGTACAGTTTAAAAACACACCCAATATCAACTGTTTTAACACCGGACAACGAGGAACAGTATACCACACGACGACCATGCACATCGGTATGCGACAAGGCCATTTATGACGAGTCAACTGCTAAAGAAAACAACGATAACTTTGATCAATGCTGTTCAAACAAAGGTAAATCAAAACTCATAATTATTTTAAAAACTGTTTATTGCGCAAAATATAATTACTGTCGGATAGTGTCGCGAAATAATCAACACAAACATTTTAATTTTAAGAATTTGTATAATTTATTAAGGACTGTAACATTGAATTTGATAAACATCTTAAATAATTTGTCAGGTTTGGTATTGATGTTAATAAAACCATATTTATTGCTCATAACGTTTTAAGTTTTAATTTATTTTACAAAAGTCACAACGTAGGCTTCATTTGCTGCAGTGAATTGGTAATGTGCTTCAGTAAGCACGAGGTAGGTTTATACAATCATAAGACGCAGGCGATTATCCACTGACTACGCAGAGCATTTCAAGGATTTGATTTATACGAGACAACCCTACATAGAGCTAACAGTAGCATTCCTACAGCTATAAGTAACATAGTACATAGGGTATTTACATTTTATGAGCTAGTCGAGGTATACAAAGTGGTTGTGAATTATTTTGAAGTATTATTGTATGCGGGTGAAGCGACGGAGCTTCAAGATATCACAACACTATATATAAATTCATGGTTAATAGCTATTAACCTCGGTCATTTTTAACTCCGGATATTTCATCATCACATGTCACAACTCATTTGAAACATAATGAAACTCGGTTACTTAAACAATCTCTCCTTACTCCGTGATTTTTGGACGCTATTTTGGGTTATCTCTCTACATACTATCAGTTTTATACTTAAAAAATATTGATTACTGTATCAATTTTTAGCTGCTCATTGCTTTTCCGATTATGCGGGTAACGTACTTCCGTTCCAGGATTATGTGGTAGCTGCTGGTAAATATTATAGTCAATATTATGACAGCAGGGATGAACTTGCTCAATATTCTAAGGTAAGATTGTCTATATTATTAAGGCCCAGTTGTTTAGTTTCGGGTTATATTTTAACCTGGGTTATTTTCCATAAAAATGATTGTTTCAAGAATTGTTTCCATGGAAAATAATTAAGGTTAAAAGATAACCTAATACTGAACAACTGGGCCTTAGAAGATCAAAAGTTCTGAACTAATTATTATTAATCAATAGGTGCGTGAAATTCATTAACCATATCATCGTTCATCGGATTACAAAGCCATGATATAGCCGTTCTGCTATTGAAAGATACTTTTACGTTAACTGTAGGTGTGCTACCTGTTTGTATAGAATTAACTGCAAATTCTCAACATACAAACTATATGATAAACAACAACGGCATTGTGAGTTAATCGAGATGTCAAAAAATTAATTTCGTTAAAAGTTTTAAATTTGTTAGATTTGAAACCATATAAAAAAATTTTAATTTTAGGTTACGGGTTGGGGTTATACTCAAGAAGGACGAAATCGGTCAGAAGTACTAAAGGATTTCATAATTCGTACTGCTTCGTTAGACGAATGCTACCATAATCTTCCAATCGATAAAAAAAAATACGTAACTTTTGATAAAATATGTGGGGGTAAGTAAATTATGCCATTTTCAATCGTTATATTTTAATATTCTATTTTTCAGAAACTTCGGTTTGCGCAAGGGACAGTGGTGCAGGTTTGGTTTATAATATAAGCGGACTGTACTATGTAAAGGGAATAGTAAGTTATTCGTATCCAAGAACTTCAGTTTCTGGGGCAGTACAATGTGATTCCAGCTTCTATACCCTGTTTACTAAAGTTGATTCTCATAATTTTTTTCTAAATATGTTTGTAACACTTTATAGGTAAGATTATAATATCTTTCTTTATGCATATCCTATTAAATATTCTATATTTTATATTTCTCTACATTTTGGGATGGGCGATAGCGCGGAAACCCTGATCTTGAAATTAAAAACTTCCTATAGAGATTCGGAAAGCTGAAGGGATAATTCCATCTCAAATCGACAAAAAAAAACAGGTAAAATTGACTCGACCCAGACCAAACTTAACGAAGCTGGGTACACACCATCGTAGTAAGAAATAAAAAGCACAAATTTAAGGATTTGTCCAAAAAGGCATTCGTTTCCTTGTTTTGATCTTTCAAAAAGTCAAAAAGTTGGTGTGTAGACTTGTAGAAAAACGACTGTAACTTCATCCACAGTGGTCTAAATTTAAAAACAAAAAATGTTCTGTAAAGGTAAATGAACATTCTATTCAAATATTCAACCATATTTTATATTTGCAACCCCTAACTGGATTAATTTTTTAATATTAACCTTATTTCAACCCCTATTTCTAAAGGGGTCTTCTTTTGTTAATTTTTTTACAGTTTATTTGTACAAATGTGCTGAGCATGCGTACTAAATTTTATCATGGGATGAGCATGGGTTCGGTTACTCAAGATTAATTAAGTATAGGCAGAAACGGACAAAAATCAGTTTCTCGCAGATTTTTCAAGTTGCTTTGTACTTTACGACAAAATAGTTTAATACAAAATTAAATCTAATAAATTCTCCACAAAAAAATATTTTCACATATTTTTCGTCAGATTCGTATTAACATAGCAATAACAGTTCCAAATAAAGCTAAGACGCGCGTACACCGTTATATTTACTTAAAAAGGTCGGAATCGATTTTCAATTAATTGTATTGATTTTCATCATAAATAGTTATTATCCGAATATAAGTTTACCACACCATCCCTAATTTTGATAAAAAGTTTAGCATAATATGACAAAGCAGTTAAACCAAAAATACATTATTTGATTTTTTTGTAAACTTAATTCGTTTCCATGATAAGACCAGCTAAAGCGACACTTTTCAGTTTACCCCTCTGTGTGTAACTTTGTAAGTAATAAACGTAGAGGGCTGATTTTTCTTCATCAAACTTATTAGTTTAGATTGCCGGAACAAACTTTTTTAATTGAGAGCTTTTGCACCCCCCTTCTCAAAGGGGTCTCTTTTTTCCCCTAAAAATTAATATATTGTCATGTTCTGTTTATCAGAAATGAGGGGTCTGATGTAATTGGGTTTAATTTGTGATAAAATACTCATTACTTAATATTCAAATAAAGGACTATCATGGTATTTACATAATTACACCTGAATCTTCTTGGCACTTCCGAGTGATGAACTGCTTGCTTGTAAGATCAATTCAATCTAGAAATACAACAAAAGTAATTTTGTATACACACATATTTGGAGAAAAAATGTAAGAAAGCAAAAGAAGGAATATTGGTTTTATTTAAATAGAATTTGGGAGGAAATTGAATATTATTAATTTATTTGTAAAAGAGTAGGAAAGCGATAATAAAAAGTGTTTTGCGTTTAAAAGAATTTAGTGCGCGGGCTTATAGACGATTTTGGTGGGATGGAAATGGATAAGGTTAGCAGGTAAAAGAGAAGCGAACGATCCGCCAGAGAGTAAAGACGTGATTTTTGAAATATTAAATTTTGGAAATGGTTTAATAATTTTTGTAAAATTGTCAAATGTTGTTGATTTATGAAGAGTATAAAAGCGTTAAGAAAATTTAGGAAAGTTTCGATTGGTTAGTCAATGGTATTTGGAAAATTTTGGTGACCGCTGACAAAATTTATATGGTTATGTTGTGAGATTAGAAAATTATTGAAGATTATGAATTTATGGACTTACTTGAACATTTATCCAGTAAGACGAAGAAAATAAATCAATCGTTAATCTTGTCTGGTGTTTTTCATTGTATGGAAATTGGATCCAATTATATAATCGCTTTCACGCTGCCTGTTTCACTCCACATTGATGGGACCCGACAGTATAGACTTCGGTAAGCCAATTTTGTGTCGACAAAGTTTATTAAAATCTAACGTTAGACAAATAAAGTTCGCGCGTGAATTTAAACACGGGGGGTTTATAAACTTTCCTTATGTAATATTTGTAAATTTAATTTGTTCCAATTTATGAAAAGTCAGTCTTTTGTTTTAAATGATTATATTTTATTTAATAAATTACAATATTGTGTCTACAAGTAATTACGTTTATTTATATTTAACTTTATACAGCAGTGAAGTGCTGATTAAGCAGGTGTAAGGTACAATAAGTTTATTTTTTCGTTTCATTGAGGTTACTAATTTAAGGTAGCTTATATGAGTATTTTGACCACATAGATGAACCCAATTTACGACCCTTAATTTTGAGTTTTCGTGCAAAGCTAGTCGGAGCATAATTGAATTAAGTGCCATTATTATTCCCCGCTATATAAGTTAAAATTTGATTTTACAGTAGCAAAACATGGCAATATATTATTAAGACTAACATAGTTAACCTGTGCACCAAATTTCATTTTGGGCGGACTATTGCAGATTGAGAAAAAAATATATACAATTTGTCATTTGATAAGTTATATACCCAGGGGTGGGCTGCCAAATTTTGAACAACCGGCTCGCTATTATTTCGAAGCAAAAAAAACGGTATATAGAAGAGTGTAATAAATTTATATTACGTAAATAACAAGGTGGCGTCATATTCCGGGGGAAGTACAGACTTAAAAGTGTAAATCCCGTGTCACGGGTGACACCACCTTGTGGATCCAGGGTTAAAATGGCTTATTTTTTGGTTTTAGGGGTAATTTAACAAACGGCTCGCCGAGCTTCAAAAATTTTAAGAACCGGCTTGCGCGAGCCGGACCGAGCCGGCTCCAGCCCACCCCTGTATATACCTATAATCATTTACTCATCATTTGATAAGTTATATATTTATATTGATATAGTCTGTTATGACTCAGTTAAACATCATAAGACTCTTAAAGTAGAGAATTATAAGGTTCCGAGAAACATGTCGTTTAACGATAGGAAATATCCAACTCATTACAAAGAACCCTGTCTTTAATAAAATCGTCCAAGACTCATAGATACTGTTAAAACTTGCTGTTAACGTAAAGATTCTAGTTTTAGAATGAGAAAATGCACCGACATGCAGGCAACACGTCTTCGAAAGCGTTGTTTGATTTAATCAAAGTGTCTATTTTAAAACCAAGTGATTTTCACAAAAAAAAAAAAAAACTACCGTCCACTCTATCGAAACAAAATGGTCCATTCGAACCGAATTTACAACAAGTAAATTAAAAACGAATTTTCAACTATTCAAGTGCATCCAGCGGTTCAGCACAACATTCAAGTGCAGCCACTAACTGTATGTACTCCATTTACAAAACCAAGATTCAGCTGAGCAACTGCAACAAGCAACCTTGGACAACACATTTTTAATACAACATAAAGCAACTGGGTGAGATTATTTTCCATTTACATAATTCCAGATTTAAAGTTGCTTCAACCTATTAAAATTGTGTACTATTTCATATTTAAAATTGCAAATAATAATAAATATTATTCAATTAACCTTTCAATTACAATTACAACAAAGCATTGAAGTCTATTTAAAAACAATTACAATTAAAATTATTGTACCCACTATATCTTTCCTTACGTTAATTATTAATAAAAATAAAGCAATGTCAACCGAAATTAAATTCTTAGTAAGAAAGCGCGGCATTTTAAAGCAAAGAGTAAAAATTTTTGTAAATATTTGGAGCCCATTCAAGACGCATTTAATGCCAAAGAACAAATAGAACAAAAAATAATTACAGAATTACAATTAAGAACAGATAACATCGAAATTATATTAAACTAGCTGGCACGGGCGGCATTGGCCGCCCTTAGCCATCTAGACCCAGAATAGATCCGAGAAGGCCATAGTTGTTCGGCCTTCGGCCTCACAGGGCGGACCATAATAGATCGGTGAAGGCCATAGTTGTTCGGCCGTCGGCCTCACAGGGCGGACCATAATAGATCCGTGAAGGCCATAGTTGTTCGGCCTTCGGCCTCACAGGGCGGACCATAATAGATCCGTGAAGGCCATAGTTGTTCGGCCTTCGGCCTCACAGAGCGAACCATAATAGATCCGTGAAGGCCATAGTTGTTCGGCCTTCGGCCTCACAGGGTGGACCATAATAGATCCGTGAAGGCCATAATTGTTCGGCATTCGGCCTCACAGGGCGGACCATAATAGATCCGTGAAGGCCATGGTTGTTCGGCCTTCGGCCTCACAGTGGGAGGACAATAATAGATCCGTGAAGGCCATAGTTGTTCGGCCTTCGGCCTCACAGGGCGGACCATAATAGATCCGTGAAGGCCATAGTTGTTCGGCCGTGGGCCTCACAGGGCGGACCATAATAGATCCGTGAAGGCCATAGTTGTTCGGCCTTCGGCCTCACAGGGCGGACCATAATAAATCAATGAAGGCCATAGTTGTTCGGCCTTCGGCCTCACAAGGCGGACCATAAAAGATCCGCGAAGGCCATAGTTGTTCGGCCTCACAGGGGGGACCATAATAGATCCGTGAAGGCCATAGTTGTTCAGCCGTCGGACTCACAGGGCGGACCATAATAGATCCGTGAAGTCCATAGTTGTTCGGCCTTCGGCCTCACAGGGCGGCCATAATAGATCCGTGAAGGCACTAGTTGTTCGGCTTTCGGCCTCACAGGGCGGACCATTATAGATCCGTGAAGGCACTAGTTGTTCGACTTTCGGCCTCACAGGGCGGACCATAATAGATCCGTGAAGGCCATAGTTGTTCGGCTTTCGGCCTCACAGACCGGACCATAATAGATCCGTGAAGGCCTTGGTTGTTCGGCCTTCGGCCTCACAGGGGGAGGACAATAATAGATCCGTGAAGGCCATAGTTGTTCGGCCTTCGGCCTCACAGGGCGGACCATAATAGATCCGTGAAAGCCATAGTTGTTCGGCCTTCGGCCTCACAGGGCGGACCATAGTAGATCCGTGAAGGCCATAGTTGTTCACTATTATTTTCAATTTTCGAAAGATTGCTGCAGATTTTCAAAAAAACACAATTTTAAAATTTTTCGTTTTTGAGAAGTCGGAAGAGATGGTTTTTGTTCTCTCTCCGTCGCCCCCGAACCGCCATCTCAAATATTTCGCCGTCAACGGATTTAGTAATTATTTGTATTATTTTGAGCGTTGAAATTACTAAATTCTAATATATTAATTTGTTAGTGGTTTTCATTTTTCGAATTAAAGCCGCCATCCCGCCATCTGTTGACAGTGTTTTGAATCACTGACATTATGTCTGTTGACAGTGTTTTGAATCACTGACAGTATGTCAGAATATTTCGATTTTTGACAAATTAAATTTTTTGTTTGCAAGACCTGTGATTTGATTTATCGAAAAAAGCGGATAACATTTTTCCCCGCTCGAATTTTTTCTCCATTTATGCACGAATAGTTGCGCCTGGACCTACAAAATAACTGTGCAAAATTTGTTTGAGATCGGTCCAAGGGTATACCCTATACTATACCATAATATTGGAAAACACGTGATTCGTTCACCATCTAGCGAAAGCGTAGTATAGGGTGATTCACCGTAGTATAGGGTGAATCAATAAAAAATCGAAAAACACGAATAACTTTTTTCCCCGCGCAATTTTTTTTCCATTTATGCACGAATAGTTGCGCCTGGACCTACAGAATAACTGTGCAAAATTTGGTTGAGATCGGTCCAAGGGTGTAGGAACGTTCAGGCCAGCCCGGCCCTGTAAGTAAGTAAGGGTTTGTTAACTGGGTTAAGTAAACTGGGTACTTAACCTAAGGGTAAAGTATACAGTGTATCAATAAAAAATCGACAAACGCGAATAACTTTGCTCCCCGCGGGAATTTCTTCTCCATTTATGCACGAATAGTTGCGCCTGGACCTACAGAATAACTGTGCAAAATTTGGTTGATATCGGTCAAAGGGTGTAGGAACGTATAGCGAACAAACAAACAAACAAACAAACTAACAGACAAACTCTTTTACATATATACTAGCTGGCACGGGCGGCATTCGCCGCCCTTGGCCATCTAGACCCAGAATAGATCCGAGTAGGCCATAGTTGTTCGGCCTACGGCCTCACAGGGGGAGGACCATAATAGATCCGTGAAGGCCATAGTTGTTCGGCCTTCGGCCTCACAGACCGGACCATGATAGATCCGTGATGGCCAAAGTTGCTCGGCCTTCGGCCTCACAGGGCGGACAATAATAGAACCGGCCATAGTTGTTCGGCATTCGGCCTCTCAGACCGGACCATAATATATCCGTGAAGGCCATAGTTGTTCGGCCTTCGGCCTCACAGACCCGACCATAATAGATCCGTGAAGGTCAAAGTTGTTCAGCCTTCGGCCTCACAGACCGGACCATAATAGATCTGTGAAGGCCATAGTTGTTCGGCCTTCGGCCTCACAGACCGGATCATAATAGATCCGTGAAGGCCATAGTTGTTCGGCCTTAGGCCTCACAGACCGGATCATAATAGATCCGTGAAGTCCATAGTTGTTCGGCCTTCGGCCTCACAGAACGGACCATAATAGATCCGTGAAGGCCATAGTTGTTCGGCCTTCGGCCTCACAGACCGAACCATAATAGACCCGTGAAAGCCATAGTTGTTCGGCCTTCGGCCTCACAGACCGGACCATAATAGATCCGTGAAAGCCATAGTTGTTCGGCCTTCGGCCTCACAGACCGGACCATGATAGATCCGTGATGGCCAAAGTTGCTCGGCCTTCGGCCTCACAGGGCGGACAATAATAGAACCGGCCATAGTTGTTCGGCATTCGGCCTCTCAGACCGGACCATAATATATCCGTGAAGGCCATAGTTGTTCGGCCTTCGGCCTCACAGACCCGACCATAATAGATCCGTGAAGGTCAAAGTTGTTCAGCCTTCGGCCTCACAGACCGGACCATAATAGATCTGTGAAGGCCATAGTTGTTCGGCCTTCGGCCTCACAGACCGGATCATAATAGATCCGTGAAGGCCATAGTTGTTCGGCCTTAGGCCTCACAGACCGGATCATAATAGATCCGTGAAGTCCATAGTTGTTCGGCCTTCGGCCTCACAGAACGGACCATAATAGATCCGTGAAGGCCATAGTTGTTCGGCCTTCGGCCTCACAGACCGAACCATAATAGACCCGTGAAAGCCATAGTTGTTCGGCCTTCGGCCTCACAGTACGGACCATAATAGATCCGTGAAGGTCAAAGTTGTTCGGCCTTCGGCCTCATAGACCGGACCATAATAGATCCGTGAAGGCCATAGTTGTTCGGCCTTCGGCCTCACAGACCGGACTATAATAGATCCGTGAAGGCCATAGTGGTTCGGCCTTCAGCCTCACAGACCGGACCATAATAGATCCGTGGAGGCCATAGTTGTTCCGCTTCGGCCTCACAGACCGGACCATAATAGATCCGTGAAGGTCAAAGTTGTTCGGCCTTCGGCCTCACAGACCGGATCATAATAGATCCGTGAAGGCCATAGTTGTTCGGCCATCGGCCTCACAGACCGGACCATAATAGATCCGTGAAGGCCATAGTTGTTCGGCCTTTATCTGTCATCTGTCATCCGTCATCTGTCATCTGTCATCTGTCATCTGTCATCCGTCATCCGTCATCTGTCATCTGTCATCCGTCATCCGTCATCCGTCATCTGTCATCCGTCATCTGTCATCCGTCATCCGTCATCTGTCATACATACATACATACATACATACATAATCTTCACGTATAGTTACATCTTCATGTAAAGTTAAATCTTCCGCAAAGAGGTGGATCTTCCACGTTCTGCGACCTTTATAAAGTGCTCCGGTCTTTTTCGCGGCATTCAGATTAATTTGTTAGTGGTTTTTTGTTAGTGGTTTGAATTTTTCGAATTAAAGCCGCCATCCCCGCCATCTGTTGACAGTATTTTGAATCACTGTTGTACGTCAGATTAATTATTTGACAAATTAATTTTACCATAATAGATCCGTGAAAGCCATAGTTGTTCGGCCTTCGGCCTCACAGACCGGACCATAATAGATCCGTGAAGGCCGTAGTTGTTCGGCCTTCGGCCTCACAGACCGGACCATAATAGATTCGTGAAGGTCAAAGTTGTTCGGCCTTCGGCCTCACAGACCGGATCATAATAGATCCGTGAAGGCCATAGTTGTTCGGCCATCGGCCTCACAGACCGGACCATAATAGATCCGTGAAGGCCATAGTTGTTCGGCCTTCGGCCTCACAGACCGGACCATAATAGATCCGTGAAGGCCATAGTTGTTCGGCCTTCGGCCTCACAGACCGAACCATAATAGATCCGTGTAGGCCATAGTTGTTCGGCCTTCGGCCTCACAGACCGGACCATAATAGATCCGTGAAGGTCAAAGTTGTTCGGCCTTCGGCCTCACAGACCGGATCATAAAAGATCCGTGAAGGCCATAGTTATTCGGCCTTCGGCCTCACAGACCGGACCATAATAGATCCGTGAAGGCCATAGTTGTTCGGCCTTCGGCCTCACAGACCGAACCATAATAGATCCGTGAAAGCCATAGTTGTTCGGCCCTCGGCCTCACAGACCGGACCATAATAGATCCGTGAAGGCCATAGTTGTTCGGTCTTCGGCCTCACAGACCGGACCATAATAGATCCGTGAAGGCCATAGTTGTTCGGCCTTCGGCCTCACAGAACGGACCATAATAGATCCGTGAAGGCCATAGTTGTTCGGCCTTCGGCCTCACAGACCGGACCATAATAGATCCGTGAAGGTCAAAGTTGTGTGGCCTTCGGCCTCACAGACCGGATCATAATAGATCCGTGAAGGCCATAGTTGTTCGGCCTTCGGCCTCACAGACCGGATCATAATAGATCCGTGAAGGCCATAGTTGTTCGGCCTTCGGCCTCACAGACCGGACCATAATAGATCCGTGAAGGTCAAAATTGTTCGGCCTTCGGCCTCACAGACCGGATCATAATAGATCCGTGAAGGCCATAGTTGTTCGGCCTTCGGCCTCACGGACCGGACCATAATAGATCCGTGAAGGCCATAGTTGTTCGGCCTTCGGCCTCACAGACCGAACCATAATAGATCCGTGAAAACCATAGTTGTTCGGCCTTCGGCCTCACAGACCGGACCATAATAGATCCGTGAAGGCCATAGTTGTTCGGCCTTCGGCCTCACAGACCGGACCATAATAGATCCGTGAAGGCCATAGTTGTTCGGCGTCGGGCCTCACAGACCGAACCATAATAGATCCGTGAAAGCCATAGTTGTTCGGCCTTCGGCCTCACAGACCGGACCATAATAGATCCGTGAAGGCCATAGTTGTTCGGCCTTCGGCCTCACAGACCGGACCATAATAGATCCGTGAAGGCCATAGTTTGTTACGAAAAATTTTCTCTTTTTCGCAACAACGTTGAATTTATTAAATTCAACTTTTACATCTAGCGACATATTTCGTAGCACTCTGTATAGCGAACGTATTTGACAGAGATTAAAACTCGCGCATGCAACGATAAGGACTTCTGGGGTTAGCGCTCGTACCGGGCGGTCGTTTTTGTGTTTTCAATGTGAAGTGATAACAATTTTGGTTCCAATTTTGATAAAATATTGGTAGCGATTTTGTGGGGGGTCCCTTTCAGCATCATGAATTGTTTTGGATGGTTTGCGCTCCAACCCATTACTATGGGGATTTTTTACGTTCGTGGTAGCTGAATTGTGGATGTATTCCAGGTCGTTATCTTTTTGTCGGACCACCTTGTCCATATTTTCTGGAAGGATATTTTTTTACTCAGTTCGGTAAGTTTTTATAATTTGAACTGATTGCTTCACAGGGAAATGCATTACTCGACTTGGCCAAATTTTCCGCCGTACATCTGGTGTTCGATTACGTTTTAACTAACCCTTGACTGTCTTATTTTTTTATGTGATATGTTTATTACAAAGGGTTTCATTGTCTTGCATATTTTTTTGTACGAATGTGGGCCGAGATAGTTGATACGCCGTATTTTTCGTTGTATGCACGATGAGATATTCTATCTAATCTCACACGTTCGAAGACGTGAATTTTAATGCCAATGCTAAACTTTACTTTTTGATAATTATTTTAATTAATAATAATATTTAATTATGTATTGTTAATTGAGTTTTATTTGTGCATTTAAATTTCACTAGGAAATATCAACCGGCGTTGGTCAAATGCAAAGACTCTGAAATTCCTAAGCGTTTGACATGGGTTCGAATTTCATATTTGAAATTCTATGTTGAACATTTTTTTGTGTGTTTATTTTTGTTTTATGTTCTTTTTTATGAAAGGCTGCGATGTTCGACCCATATACAGGGTGCGGCATTTCACCGAGATTGCTGTCTTTTGTTTTATCATTGGGGATTCGATATGGTTCCACTTTATCGTGGGATTTTCATGTAACCATTCGAATGTGCCCTTGGTTTATGTTTGGGAGTGATTTTCGGTGGCAATGTCGTTGCCACTGTGCCTGTTTTGGTCGGCTAACACCTTCTACATCCGACATCGCTTATATCTTTGCCTTCTGACAATTAACATCCAATTGTCCATTTTAATTGTGTTGTGTTAGCAAAGCTGTTTCCTTGATCTCTCCGGGGTGTTTCTTTCACACGATCCACGACTCTCGCTTCCGCAATAAATGAGCTAGTTTAAAACCTAACACCAGGGCCCCACGCAAAATTAAAGTAGATGGTTTTATCCTTCTGCGTGGACTTAATCTTTTCCGAGCTGACTTCTCATTAGAGCAGTAAGGAAAGATTTTGTTACACTGGCGCCCAACGTGGGGCGCTTCTGTATTTGCTTCTGTTTGCTTCATTTCCATCTGTATTTTTGGTGAATGCCCGGAGATAATTTCAGGAACAGCTTTTGCTTTATTTTATTGGCAATTTTGTTTTGTTGTCAATTTTATTATTATGTTTTTTTTGAATGAAACATTTTTGTTTATACCGGCGGAATTATTTTTTTGAAGCCAACTGCGTTTGTTGATCCTTGGTTGCTGTTACGACTGTTGTTGTTTAAGTCGCGCACCGTAATTGGATTGTTTCAACGTATATTTTTTTGGTGATTGTGTAAATTCCTTGATGCCGAGTGTTTGAAGGGTTATGAAAAATATTTTTTATAATTATTTTATACCTTCGATTTAAATTAAAATTTTTATTATTATTTTATTGGTAAAGTGTTATGTGTAAATTTTTTTACCTTGATATGTGTACTGTTCGTTGCTATGTGTAGCGAATTTTATTTTTTGGTTTTCCACAAGCTACTGGGGGTGAAATCCCTTTAGCTTGCCGTGGATCTACAATACCAAAGGGTGGTTGGTTGGAGTAATTGTTTGTATCCTAATTGGTTCAATAACATCCTGAATCATACATTACATAAGGGTGGTTGGATGGAGTAATTGTTTGTACACATATTGGTTCCATAACAGCTTGAACCATACATTACACTAAGGGTGGAGGCTGGGTAATGTTTGTCACTGATTGGTTCAATAACATCTTGAATCATACATTACATAAGGGTGGAGGATGGGTAATGTTTGTTCACTTAATGGTTTAACAAAAAACTTAAATCATACATTTCATTAGTAATGTTTGTCACTGTGGGTTCGATAACATCTTGAATCCTACATAACATTACCTAACAGGAGGTTGGGTAATGCACTCGCTATTGGTCTAATTTCATCTGAGATCACATATTCACATAAAACCCGTCATAATTATAGCATAACATCAAGCTATTAATTATTTCATCGGAATTTATTCCAACGGTTTGAGGAAATTTGTTTAAGTCTTGGTAGGACGATCTGTTGGTCAAGTTTCTTGATCAAATTATTAATTATTTTGTCGTTTTGACAAATTACCCTTCCTATGTGTTGAGAATCATGACTGTCTCATACTGGAAGAGAAGAATTAGTTCGAAGATATTTTTGTTCGACTATTCTCGAATGGGTCCGATGCGAGCCATTCCTTATCGACAGTCTAGATGTTTTTTTTTCCTAGCTGTTCAGTTTTTTCGGTGCAGGTCCAATGCGGGCTGCCCACAGTTTTTTTCGGTGCAGGTCCAATGCGGGCTGCCCATTTTGTACTCATTGATTTTTATCTGAGACAAAATCATCTATTATTATGGTTTTCAGTAGCTATCATTAGCTCTACCAATTTGGTTTTCGCTTCTGCGGATTTAAGGCGACATTTAGTCCCATGTGTAAAGAACCATACAATTATTATTATTTTTTTATCTCAATCTTTTAGAGATTTTGATTTTTTTATTTTTTTATTGAAATATTTAAGCTCATTTTTTTGTCTTGCCCAAGCTTAATATTTCTTTCCTACCAAGTACTGCTACAAACTACCTCCACACTACAGTAAATAAATAAGTTTTTTTCCGTCAATTTACAGTTCGTTGTCAACTTCGTTCCTCTAATAATTTTTTGATTTTTTATCTTGACCTCCGGTCAGATATCTTACTTCGGGGGTGTGTTACGAAAAATTTTCTCTTTTTCGCAACAACGTTGAATTTATTAAATTCAACTTTTACATCTAGCGACATATTTCGTAGCACTCTGTATAGCGAACGTATTTGACAGAGATTAAAACTCGCGCATGCAACGATAAGGACTTCTGGGGTTAGCGTTCGTACCGGGCGGTCGTTTTTGTGTTTTCAATGTGAAGTGATAACAATTTTGGTTCCAATTTTGATAAAATATTGGTAGCGATTTTGTGGGGGGTCCCTTTCAGCATCATGAATTGTTTTGGATGGTTTGCGCTCCAACCCATTACTATGGGGATTTTTTACGTTCGTGGTAGCTGAATTGTGGATGTATTCCAGGTCGTTATCTTTTTGTCGGACCACCTTGTCCATATTTTCTGGAAGGATATTTTTTTACTCAGTTCGGTAAGTTTTTATAATTTGAACTGATTGCTTCACAGGGAAATGCATTACTCGACTTGGCCAAATTTTCCGCCGTACATCTGGTGTTCGATTACGTTTTAACTAACCCTTGACTGTCTTATTTTTTTATGTGATATGTTTATTACAAAGGGTTTCATTGTCTTGCATATTTTTTTGTACGAATGTGGGCCGAGATAGTTGATACGCCGTATTTTTCGTTGTATGCACGATGAGATATTCTATCTAATCTCACACGTTCGAAGACGTGAATTTTAATGCCAATGCTAAACTTTACTTTTTGATAATTATTTTAATTAATAATAATATTTAATTATGTATTGTTAATTGAGTTTTATTTGTGCATTTAAATTTCACTAGGAAATATCAACCGGCGTTGGTCAAATGCAAAGACTCTGAAATTCCTAAGCGTTTGACATGGGTTCGAATTTCATATTTGAAATTCTATGTTGAACATTTTTTTGTGTGTTTATTTTTGTTTTATGTTCTTTTTTATGAAAGGCTGCGATGTTCGACCCATATACAGGGTGCGGCATTTCACCGAGATTGCTGTCTTTTGTTTTATCATTGGGGATTCGATATGGTTCCACTTTATCGTGGGATTTTCATGTAACCATTCGAATGTGCCCTTGGTTTATGTTTGGGAGTGATTTTCGGTGGCAATGTCGTTGCCACTGTGCCTGTTTTGGTCGGCTAACACCTTCTACATCCGACATCGCTTATATCTTTGCCTTCTGACAATTAACATCCAATTGTCCATTTTAATTGTGTTGTGTTAGCAAAGCTGTTTCCTTGATCTCTCCGGGGTGTTTCTTTCACACGATCCACGACTCTCGCTTCCGCAATAAATGAGGTAGTTTAAAACCTAACACCAGGGCCCCACGCAAAATTAAAGTAGATGGTTTTATCCTTCTGCGTGGACTTAATCTTTTCCGAGCTGACTTCTCATTAGAGCAGTAAGGAAAGATTTTGTTACAAGTTGTTCGGCCTTCGGCCTCACAGACCGGACCATAATAGATCCGTGAAGGCCATAGTTGTTCGGCCTTCGGCCTCACAGACCGAACCATAATAGATCCGTGAAAGCCATAGTTGTTCGGCCTTCGGCCTCACAGACCGGACCATAATAGATCCGTGAAGGCCAAAGTTGTTCGGCCTTCGGCCTCACAAACCGGACCATAATAGATCCGTGAAGGCCATAGTTGTTCGGCCTTTATCTGTCATCTGTCATCCGTCATCTGTCATCCGTCATCCGTCATCTGTCATCTGTCATCCGTCATCCGTCATCCGTCATCTGTCATCCGTCATCCGTCATCTGTCATACATACATACATACTTACATACATAATCTTCACGTAAAGTTACATCTTCATGTAAAGTTAAATCTTCCGCAAAGAGGTGGATCTTCCACGTTCTGCGACCTTTATAAAGTGCTCCGGTCTTTTTCGCGGCATTCAGATAAATTTTTTGTCAAACTTGTGATTAGATTTTCGTAAAAAGCGAATAACTTTTTTCCCCGCGCGAATTTCTTCTCCATTTATGCACGCTTAGTTGCGCCTGGACCAACAAAATAACTGTGCAAAATTTGGTTGAAATCGGTCCAACGGTCTAGGAACGTATAGCGAACAAACAAACAGATCTTCTCTTTTATATATTTAGATATAGATGAATTTGAACAAACTGAAATGGAATGTACGTGCAGTGACGATTCCCTTCAGGAACAATATTTAGAACGCGAAAACTTTACAATTAAATATTATTCAGTTTTAACCGGTGCACGAACTATTTCACAAGAATTGGGTAGCATTAACCAATCGGACGCCGACGAAAACAATAGTATAGTAAATTCACAAATTTCTAATTGTTGTGTTAATTCACAAATACGGGTAGGTCAAGCTGTAAAATTACCAAAAATTTCGCTGTCTATTTTTCAAGGTCAATATCACATTTGGCTTGAATATAAAGACATTTATGAATCTTTGATACACACAAACGAGTCAATTAATAAAATACAAAAGCTCCATTACCTAAAGGCATCTCTAAAAGGTGAGGCGCGCAAGGTTATCCAAAAACTTGAATTTTCAGCAAGCAATTACACAGTAGCATGGGAGCTTCTGTGCAAAAGATACAACAATGTACGACTTCTTGCGCATAACCATGTAAAAGCACTATTTGACATCCCAGCTCTAACAAAGGAATGCTCCCCAGGGCTACGCAATTTAATAGATACAACATACCAGCATTTACAAGCGTTGCAAGCATTAAAGCAACCTACAGATCAGTGGGACACTTTAATAATTCATATGATTTCCTCCAAATTAGACAAAAGCTCCAATAAAGAGTGGGAAAAACAAAAATGTAACGACGAAATGCCAACATTAGTCGATTTTGAAAAGTTTATAAGCACCAGAGCTGATTGGCTTGAAACTTTGGAAGTTAATCAAGGAAATCATTCACAAAAAAACAAGACAGGTGACACTATTATCGTCCGAAACAAAATGCAATAATTGCAAAGGAGATCACTTGATTTATACATGTGAAGAATTTCTAAAATTAGATGTTCCAAAGCGAATTGAAAAGGCAAAGGAACTTAAACTATGTCTAAATTGTTTACGAATTGGACACTCGGAAAATCAATGCAGATTTGGTCATTGGCGCAAGTGTAAAAGTAAACACAATAGCATGTTGCACGAAACCAACGACAACCAACCTCAGGTGTTACTCTCTTGCTTGAGCTACAATAAGTATGTATTATTGTCAACTGCGATAGTAAATGCATTCGATAGTTGTGATACTAACAGAAAAATTATGTAAGCAACTGCAATTGAAAAAACAAATGTCAAACATTGCCATTACTGGAATCAATATGACTACATCAGCAATAAAATCGAAAGTTACACTAACAAAAAAATCAATTTATAACAATTTTTCTATAACAATTTCATGTTTCGTTTTGCCTCAAATAACAGATAGCTTACCTTGTGTGGAAATCGATACGAAATCATGGGATATGCCAGAATTGAATTTAGCCGATAAGAATTTTTATTTGCCAAATGACCTGGACTTGTTGATAGGAGCAGGTCAATTTTGGAATTTATTAACTTACAAAAAGATCACTTTAGGAGAACATCTTCCTACATTACAAGAAACCTCATTTGGGTGGATTGTAACTGGTACGGTAAACAAACATTCCAAAAACATGATTTGCAACTTTTCTATCAACGAGCCAAATTTAGAACAATTTTTTTGGGAAATAGAAGAATGCGGAAATTCGTAATTGCAACTGTCCACTGAAGAACAATTGTGCGAAGAACAATTCAAAGAAAGTGTGTCTAAGGACAATGAAGGACGATTTATTGTGCGACTCCATTTTAAGCACTCACCTTCACAATTAGGCGACTCAAAAGTGACAGCAATAAAGCGACTACTACAATTAGAACGGTAATTCAAGACTAATCTTGATTTCAAGAAGCAATACACCAATTTTATGCAAGAGTATATTGATATGAAGCACATGACTCTGCAACCTGAAGGGGAAGAACCAGAGGTATCCTATTTTTTGCCTCACCATGGAATTCTTCGCTTGGACAGTGAAACGACACGGTTAAGAGTTGTTTTTGATGGTTCAACTGTAACAGATACATAATATAAGACTTTTAACTATTGATAATATTATAATAATATAAAACTTTTTTAAATAAAATAGTTAATTTAAACTTTTTAAAAAATGTTTATTTAAGCTTTCGGTGTTGTTTAACACCATCATCAGAAAATATTGAACATTTACATGGAAACAATAACAAGATTTCAACGTATTGTCATCTGATACGATCCAAAAAAATAATTAATAAAATGTAAAAGCCACGTGTAAATGAACAACCTAATTGGTAAAACGATCCAATTAGGAATGGGGTTACAATAGACCGTGAGTTAAGGAAACGACCTGATATGTGAGGCTACTCAGGAAAAAACTTAACTCCAATACGTTGAAAAATGAAAAAGATTATACAAGTAGATGGCTATATATAGTGCTAAGGCCATCGATATCAGTTTTTCGGTTCATAGCATTTTTCTCCCTCTTGATGCATATCATCTCATGTAGTAGGCGATCATTGTAGTTCTTAACAGATTTGATAATTTCTGGGTTCTTAAAATCGGCATCATGGTTATCGATAAGGATGTGTTTAGCAATGGCCGTACTTTCTGGTTTATTGCATCTAACAGATGAGATATGCCCACTCATTCTCTTATGAAGATATTGGTTGGTCTGTCCAATGTATACCAGATTACAATTATTACATTGGATTTTATATATAAGATCCGACTTCTTTCTATGTGGTATATTATCTTTCAGTTTACTATAGAATTGTCCAATGTTGTTAGTAGATTTGAAAGTCATATTGATATTATATGGTACTAAGGTCTTTTTGATCTTTTCACTAAGTCCTTGAACATAAGGCATAACCGTGAATTTGTTATTAGATCTAATATAGGATGCGTTGCCATTATATAGCCTATCAACACGATCTTTAATAATCTTCCTAATTAATGCTATGGGATAGTCATTTTTTAATAAAGTATGTTTTGCGATATTAAGTGTTTCTTTTCTAAAATCGCCATGTGTAAGTTTAAGAGCCCTATCGATTAGTCCTATAGCTGTGCTAATTATTTGGCTCTTATGGTGGTAGGAATGATAATTAAGGTATCTTCCGGACCAAGTAGGTTTTTGGGTCCATTTATATTTTAAGCCATTATTGTCATGTATGAGTTCGATATCTAAAAAGGTAATACGATTACGGATTTCTTTTTCCATTGTGAATTGGAGACGTGGATGGAAGCCGTTGAAATGATCGATCATAATATCTTCTTTGTTCTTAGGGATAGCGGTTATAATATCATCCACATATCTTTTATAGAAAGGAAGTTGGAACGGAAGTGCAGCAATTCTGTTTTGTTCTAAAATTTCCATGACTAAATTAGAAATAGTGGCTGATATCGGGCTGCCCATTGCTGTCCCAAAGATTTGTTGGTATAATTTATCATTGTATTGGAAGTAAGTAGTGTCCAAACACATTTTAAGGGCAGTTATGAATTTCGTTTTAGGTACGTTGGTATAATTCTTTATGTAGTTCCATTTTTCTTTCACCGCGTCAATAGCCAAGTCGATAGGAATATTGGTAAATAGAGATTTGACATCTAAAGATATAAGAATATAGTCATTAGGGATTTCAAACTTCTTAACATCTTCTATGAAAGTCCATGAATCTTTCGTGTAATATTCATTTTTTCCTATGACATTGGAGATAACCTGTGAAAGAAATTTAGATAGATTATAAGTTGGAGATTTTATACTGGCCACTATTGGTCGGAGTGGGGTTCCTATTTTATGGATTTTAGGTAATCCGTATATTCTTGGTGGCATGGCGCTGTTTATCTTCAGTTGGAATGATGTTCTTTTATCAATATAGTTATGCTTAACCCAGTCGGAAATAATTTGGTTGTTTTTAATTTGTAGATTGTTCGTTGGGTCCTTAGCTATAACTTTGTAGGTTGAGGTATCATTGGTTAAGTCGTCCATTTTATCCTTATATTCTTTTTTATTCATAATTACGGTAGTATTTCCTTTATCAGCTCTGAGTATAAGAAGTTCAGGATGCTCTTTAATGAATTTTTTAACATTCATTACGTCTCTTAAACTTGTCGAACATTTGTTCCTTTCTTGTAATTTGCTGAAAGATTTGATGGAATTGCTAAATTCCAATCTAAGTAGATTTTTAGTATCAAAGTCCAAGTGCTTGATAGCATTTTCAACTCCTACGATGATGTCATCTGTGGGCAAACTCTTACTAGTGAAAGGTATTGCGTATTTTTGCCCTAGTTGTAATGTTTTTTCAACATTATTGGGTATCATGGTGTTGGTCATATTAATAATCCATTTTTGTTCGATCTTTCCATTCTGGGTTGTAAGATTTGCTTTATTCAATAAATTATTAAACTTTTTAGTTTGCGTTTCCTTACAATGTTGAAATTTATGGTTGAATTTTATTTCTTGTTTATCTAGAAAATTTTTAAAAATGTCATTAGGTACGCAATTACCCAATTTTTGTTTATGGAAATTCATCATTCTCATATTCTTGTCTAAATTCCTATAACATTCTGCAATATGCTCTATCAATACGGCTTTGTAGAAATTTTGGAGTATATTATCTCGTCTCCTAGAACAGCCTAAACTATTAATATAATTTTTATTTAGTTTGATGCACCTGGGGATTATGTTCTTTGATTTGCATCTGATTAAAAACACGCGTTGATTTAGCAGAGCAGCATTCTTTTTTGTTCCAATAGAAATTTTTTTCATGCTGTAGACAGCTGTCATTCCATATAAATGTTTAATGTTATCGTAAAAAGGCATAATGAATTGCCTAAAAATGAAAATATATAATATAAGACTTTTAACTATTGATAATATTATAATAATATAAAACTTTTTTAAATAAAATAGTTAATTTAAACTTTTTAAAAAATGTTTATTTAAGCTTTCGGTGTTGTTTAACACCATCATCAGAAAATATTGAACATTTACATGGAAACAATAACAAGATTTCAACGTATTGTCATCTGATACGATCCAAAAAAATAATTAATAAAATGTAAAAGCCACGTGTAAATGAACAACCTAATGTACAACAGATTGTATGGAGAAACGATCCAAATGAAAAAATCCAAACGTATAAACTGAACACAGTAACATACGGAACGTCTTCTGCTCCATTTTTAGCAGTACGATGCATAAAACAACTAGCACAAGATGCTAAACACAATTATCCAATTTCAGCAAAAATCATAGACGAGGATTTTTATGTAGATGACCTAATTACTGGATTTGACACAGAAGAAGAGGCAATGTCCATATGCGAAGAAATAAAAACCATTCTGATGAGAGCACAACTTCCATTAAGAAAATGGGACTCCAACAGCATGAACATTCTTCAGCATATGAAGCAAGAAAATCAAGCTAATTCAGTTGTCATAGGTAAGGAAGGTCATATGAAAACTCTGGGAATACATTGGTTGACAAGCTCAGACACTTTAACGTACAAGATTAAAGCATTGGAAAATAATACCCCAACCAAACGCACTATTCTTTCTGAGATCGCATCAATTTTTGACCCATTAGGTTTGGTCAGTCCATGTGTACTAGTGGCAAAAATCATGTCACAAAAATTATGGTCACAACATATCAATTGGGACGACTCAATACCAAGCGACTTGGAAGAATATTGCAAACAATTCAAACGGGAATTACCACAACTTAACAACCTTCAAATACAAAGACATGCAGTGTGCAGAAATCATACTGCAATCGAACTACATGGATTTAGCGACGCATCACAACAAGGATACGCAGCATGTGTATACCTGAAAAGCATTGATGCGCACAACAATGTTACAATCAAATGTTACTTTGTGCGAAAACAAAGGTAGCACCATTAAAGACTTTGACAATACCAAGATTGGAATTATGTGGGGCATTAATGTTAGCCAGATTGGTAAATAGGGTTAAGGTAAATTTCTCAACAGAGATGAAATGTAATTTGTGGAGCGATTCCCAAATAGTTCTATGTTGGATTAAGACACACGTAAGTCTACTGCAAACTTTTGTAGCCAACAGAATCAACGAGATTCAAGAACTCACTGAAAGTGAGTGTTGGAATTACGTAAATTTCAAGGAAAACCCAGCCGATTTAGCATCTCGAGGTGCATTACCTAGCCAACTAATCAAATCCAAATTATGGTTCAACGGGCCTTCCTGATTATTAGAACCACCATCTATTTCAAATTATTATTGTCCACCTGAAAACTTCGAATTGCCAGAAATGAGAACAACCAACTTAACGTTAGTCAGTACAGAAATATTTTCAAAATTTATCGAAAATTATTCCAGTTTGACAAGAGCAAACCGAGTAATGGCTTACTGTTTGCGATTTTTAAACAATTCAAAAACCAAAAACCTCGACAAACAAAACGGTCCATTATCGGTACGGGAAATAAAAGCAGAAATGCAGATATTAGTCAAAATTGCTCAACAAGATAGTTTTCACAACGAAATTAATCTCCTGGCAAACTGAACCGAAAACACAAAGGGAAAACTTGCAATGCTTGCACCCTTTGTTGACGACAAGGGTGTGTTAAGAGTAGGCGGACGTTTAAAAAATTCACAATTACAATACAATGCACAACACCCAATTTTGTTAGATGGCAGATACCATTTATCAAAATTAATTCTCGAAAATAATCATAAAATGTTATGCCATGCTGGACCAAAACTACTATTAGCAACAGTAAGACAAAATTATTGGCTTACAACGGGCATGAATGCAGCGAAAAAGGTAGTTCGTAACTGTTTAAAATGTTAAAATGTTTAAAATCGACAAAAACCGAAATCAACTGAAACTTTTATCGCGGCTCTCCGCAGGTTTTCTTCACGAAGGGGAAAACCGTCTCACATCTATTCAGATAACGGTACGAATTTTGTCGGGGCCAAAAGGCAACTACAAGAGTTCCTCAACTCTTCAAAAAATGAAATTTTAATACATTGCACCAACGAAGGTATAGTGTGGCACTTTATTCCACCCAATTCTCCGCACTTCGGCGGATTATATTTTATCAAATAACATTCTGTTTTGTATTTACTCAATTTACTTTAGTTAGAAAGACTACTTGTTATGTTACTTTACTATTATAATCAATTGATATTTTCTAAAAATGTTCAATTTTCTTTTGAACCCTCTTGAGCATTCAAAGGGGGGAATGTTTTAACGTAAAGATTCTAGTTTTAGCATGAGAAAATGCACCGACATGCAGGCGCATACGCTTGGCGCAGGCAAACTTTATTATTACTTGTAATGCTCTTGAATAAACACGTCTTCGAAAGCGTTGTTTGATTTAATCAAAGTGTCTATTTTAAAACCAAGTGATTTTCACAAATAAAATAAAAACTACAGTCCACTTTATCGAAACACTTGCTATTCAAATTCATCTAAAGATTTATTATGTCAAAAATCTCTAAAATCGATCAATCAATCTAGAATAGGTCAATTTGTAAATTTGTTTACATGAAAACATAACCTATAATTTTGTAAATTTTAAACATGAATTTCTTTCTGAAAAACAATTTTTGTACGATGTAAACTATGTCGAAAATTCGACAATATTGTAAACTTAAGGATTATTGTAAAATTGTGTACGAGATATGTCTTCTAGCATAAAGGTGAAATTTGCGTGAAACGGGAGATTTCTTCTGTGATTATGCCTCAACGATCAAGAACAATACAAAATTCAATGGAATTTCGGCTTCTGTGGACAGAACAAAGTAAGAAGTAGTGCAAACATCTTCAAATAAAATCTAAAAACTTACCTGTATGTCAAAATAATTTAACTTGAATATTAATTTTCCAAAAATGTTCCAAATTTGACTCCGTATTTCCAAATTTACGAAAATGGGAATTTTGCGCATCAACTTCAGTTGGATTTTTACCTTCAATGTGAGCGGTTGTATTTAGATGTGATCCACAAAATGAAATCAATGTTATGATATTATCAATACAACATGGCGGCAACATTAGTCGGATGCATCTGTGAATTTTGAATGTGGGAAGTCAACTCAGTTTATGCAATACTGATTTATCAAGTATTACGAATGTTCACTTACCTGGCGAACAAAATCAACAAAATAATTATAAAGAATTACTAGTCAAGAATTATTTAAAGTTCAGTGAAGTTATGTTTTTTTAAAAATAACGTGCAAGTGCGCTACTTCGTCAACATTACCACAACAGCTGATTTCAAGGATACATCAATCTAAGGCACAATTTACATCGTAAATGAATATCGGAATAACTTTTTATAAGGTATTGTAAATTATTATTTAACATTAAAAGTGGTCTTCAATATTTAAAATACAGGGCGTAGAGTGATTGTTTACGGACAGTCGCAGTACTACCTTTTTGCAATTTCAATTACAAAACATTTTTTTATAATTTCGACGCAACAACAAACATTTAAATTTAAAATTTTACTCGTTAACGGAACAACGAAATGCTTTAATGGTAACCGACCATTAAGCAGAAGAAGGAAGAAACGTCGGTTTGTTTGATTTTTTTTGTGAACCTTTTGGGTACAGATCTCGGTCTGAATTTATTTGTAAACATTTATTTGTCAATCTTTACTGATACCAGATACTATTTATTTGAATTAATAGAAACTTATTCTACTTTAATTACATCTTTTATTGAATCAAAAGAGCAAGTTATCTTTCAGAATTTGACAATTAGTCAGCTGAGTATTCATTAGCCAAATACGAAAATTAACACAACCTTAGAACTCGCTAACTGTAAAGGGTCTTACCGGAGTGAGCTAGCCAGGTAAGCAAATTAAGTGTATTGGATATTGAACTTTGCTAAAGATCAGTACAATACATTTTTGGTCAATCTGCAATTCTCGGCCCAAAATGAAATATAGTGCACAGGTTGACTATGTTAGTCTTAATAATATATATTAATTTTTAGGGGGAAAAAATGGACCCCTTTGGGAGGGGGTACAAAACTTACAATTAAAACAAAATGATCCAGCAATCTAAACTTATAAGTTTATTGAAGAAAATTCAGCCCCCTATGTTCATTAGTTCCAAAGTTACACACCCTGATGTTTAAGGGTGTAAACTGAAAAGTATCACATTTAGTTGGCCTTAACATGGAAACGAATTAAGTTTACGAAAAAAAATAAAATAATGTATTTTTGGTTTAATGGCATTGTCATATTATGCTAAACTTTTTATCAAAATTACGGATGGTGTGGTAAACTTTTATTGAGATAATAAATATTTATAATGAAAACTTATACAATTAATTGAAAATCGATTCCGACCTTTTTAAATAAATTTAACGGTGGTCGCGCTACTTAGCTATACTTTGAGCTGTTATGGCTATGAATCTGACGCATGCCCAGCACATTTATACAAAAAAACTGTATAAAAAATAACCGAAAAAAAGATCCCTTTAGAAATAGAGGTTGAAATAGGGTTAATATTTAAAAAATTAATCCATTTACGAGTTGTAAATATAAAATGTGGTTAAATATTTGAACAGAATGTTCATTTACCTTTAGAGAAAATTTCTTATTTTTAAATTTAGACCACTGTAGATGAAGTTGCAGTCGTTTTTCTACAAGTCTACTCATCAACTTTTTGACTTTTTGAAACACCATGTAGCCACAATCGCCTGTTGGTACCTCAAGTGCCGCTTTTCTTGACCGTAGATTGACTGTACGTGACGGCTAGATCATAGGCTTCAGTCATGCGTCGAAGAGCAGGGGGTTCAGGTTGTTTTTTTTAATCTTCGTGGGATGGTTTATAATTCTTTGAACTTATCCTTACCTTCGTAACAAGCCAGGGCGCCATCTGGGAGAACAAGATATCGGGAGTAGATCCTAATACTTGGTTCTCTCAACAAAATTAAAACTTGGGTAAAATTATTTCGAGATACACTGAAAGGCACAATAATACAATTTGTTGGGCAAAAATTCTCGTTTAATATAATAACAAATATTTTAATATAAACAATAATTATTTCTGACAACTGACATTTAACCTTTGACGTTTCAAATAAAATAATTATGACAACGAACTACGAACAAAATAATATAAAACATGTATAACTCAATTAGAACAATTATTAACTACGAATATTAAATCAACGGAAAACTTATGACTACAATTGATGGCTTCGTCGTGTCTTCGACAAGACTTGACGGAGTTAATTTTATTGAGGTTCGACTTCAATAATGATATCAAATTTCGACCGTGGTAGTTAACCGAAATCGACTGGTACCACGATTCCAACGTTTGAATGAAAATATGATTATTTGAACCTGGTAGTTATGTTTATGAGAATTTGACAATATTAAATAAATAAATAATTTACAACCTTGTTTTTTCACTCTCATATGGTAAGCAAAGGATCTATTCCGATTACTTACACGTTGGTGAATGTTATATTTCCTTCTCGGTGCGATCGATCGACCTTCGGGACGGAATGAAAAATGGTTATTCCTCCTTGTAATGTTGACCTAAAAAACAATCGAAAAAGATACAACTTATATGAGTGTGAAATTTGAGGGAATTTGCTTTGCAAATTTGATTGAACGTGAATAAATTACTGACGTTTATTCGTCTTGCCAATCTGAATGAACATAAATAAATTAATCATTGATATCACCGTATGTTGTTGGTTTCGTTTAACATTTTGCTCTGATAGTTTTTCTGTAATTACACACATCCTTTTAACGTAATAATTCGTAATGGCGAACCAGCCAGCCTTTCGTATTTGTACGATCCTTATCTTTGGTTCTTGACCAAATAATCCACCCAAGGTAGTTATCTTCTTCAGGATAAACCACCCAAAACACGGATGACGATTTATCTTCGTTGGACCCACAATTTTCGACCTTTGTCGAAACGATTGATGCAACTTAGATAACGTTCGTAGCATAAAAGTTGTAAATAATTAATCCAAAAATATTGGTTTTTTCGTCGGACTTAAAATTTCGCGTACTTGCACTTTGCTTGTTGTAAACAACCCCCTGTTGCTAACCTAATTTAAACGATCGTTTGATTTTTTATTAGTCAATCTTAGTCAACTTGGCTAGTGCTTGTATGCCGTAACGGCTGCCTACGTATTAGGCGTTACGCATCGTACCTTTAATAATTAAATTTATGCATTCGCTCGGTTCCTTCGGAAAAAACCAAATAAAATAGAATTTGGAGATTTAAATAATCCCCGAACATATAATACAACTGTCATCACTGACCAGTGGAGTTCTTCCCTCTCTGTTAAAAATAGAGGCGGGCAAGATTACCAGCGGCTGTGACAGTTAACTGTTACAACCAAAACAAGGAAACGAATGCCTTTTTGGACAAATCCTTAAAATTTGTATTTTTTATTTCTTACTACGATGGTGTGTACCAAATTTTGTCAAATTAGGCATGGGTCAAGTAAATTCATGATTCGATTTGAGATGGAATGACCCGAAGGTCTATAGCGGATTTTTCAACTATAAATGGAAATTTCTTAGAGATTCGGAAAGCTGAAGGTTTGAATTGTCGATTAGGCAATAAATATTAGCAACAAAATCAAAAACAACCCGTTTATTAACTGAAAATTGGCGGCCACGCCCACCATGAAATTTGTGTAATTTTGGAGTTTTTAGGAGTAAATTCGAGTCTCAGGTTGTTCCGTTGTCAAAACCGCCCGACGGCCCCGGAGCGGAGAGCCGCGGAGGGTAGGTATAGCTTCTAAAATTATTGTAGCGGTATACAGCAGTTAACTTTTAAGTTGCACCCCCAAAAATTCGAAACAGGTGTGCATATTATAATATTTCATACATGTTACTCTTACGAGAGGCGTGGTCCAACTGCCGTGCCGGAGCGAAAATTTCTAAGTGCTAAGGTATATCAATCTAAACGAACAGGTGCATTTCGCCAGCCCCCCCCCCATTTTGAATTTTGTATCCAAAATAGTCTAAATCGTTTGTACCTATTTGTACCTCTTTTATTTTCGTTTGTACCTCCTTCGTTTTTGAGATATTTCAAAAATTCGTTGGGGGGGGGGCTGACAAAATGCTAGCCCCCCCATTTCGAATTTTGGATCCAAAATGGTCTCAATCGTTTGTACCTCGTTTGTACCTGTTTGTACCTCCTTTATTTTCGTTTGTACCTCTTTGGGTTTGGAGATATTTTAAAACATTTTGGGGGGGCTGGCGAAATGCTAGCCCCCCCCATTTCGAATTTCGGATTCAAAATAATCTCAATCGTTTGTACCTCGTTTGTACCTGTTTGTACCTCTTTTATTTTCGTTTGTACCTCCTTAGTTTTTGAAATATTAAGGAAAATCACCATGACGCGCATGTTGGATTAACGAGATTCTTCGCTCGCTTGTTCTCAATAAATGTAATACGTTGTTCTCGTGTTCCGTTATCCAATTCTGAACCAAATTAACCAATTCTTTTAATTCAAATTGGTCCAATTCTGCAACACCCTTACTTCTCCTGCTATCTATTTGCGTCAAACCCCACTGGTCTGGGACTCTCTTTATCTTTGGAACTGCTCCACAATTAATTCTCCTTCTATCTATCGGCTTCAACCACAATTGGTCTGATAGGTACTCTCTTTATTTTTGAACTGCAAGACACTCAATTCTCCTTCAATCTATTTGTTCCAAACCCAATTGGTCTGCGACTCACTTTATTTATCAACTGCTTTCAAACACAACTGGTTTGCATCTCGTCTAATCAGTAACTCTTAAACACGACCGGTCTGCGGGTCATCTATTTTGCAACTCCAACACACTTATCTGCTTCAAACACAACTGGTCTGTGTGTCATATATTTATTAACTCTTAAACACGACCGGTCTGCGGGTCATCTATTTTGCAACTGCCTTACCGCTCTTCATTATCTTGGCATGGTTACCACTCGCTTTTTTCCTGCTTATGTTTTATTTCTATTCTTCTAATGATGCCGCATTATCCTACGTGTATTCTTTTTATTATATCGTGACAAACAAAACTTTAATCTAGCAACATTTTTTTATTTTTATAATCACATTCATACTGAACAAATTTTAATAAATAATATTGACATATCCTCCCTCCTATCTTGATTGTGTATACCGTACACATTTATGAGGGAGATAGCTTGTAGTGGACACAACAGTATATACAAGATATTGACAATTAACTGTCTGAGATAATCGCATGCTTCTTGTTGAGGAAGTTAAATCATCATATTTCTCCCATCTGTTTTCTTGACTTCTCCAGCAAAACGCTACATAGTGACCTATTGCGGATAATTGTTTTGATACCGGAGGAATAAAACTAATTATCCCTTGCAAGTTAAATTTCTGATCAAGAAATTGTAATTGTAAGGGTATGTTTGATAAGGGCACTTTAAATTCATCTTGACTGGAATTTTCTAAAATAGTTTCAATAAACAAATGAGTTCCCAAAGTAAAAGATCGTTGTACAGTACCAGCTCCACAATATTCGCATTTCAGGCAATCTTCTACTTTGAAATTTAATTCCTTCTGCAAAAATTGCAAAGTTTGCCTTGACGAATTTAAAGTTATTGTTTTATACGTGCGATCGCCTATTTTTTCACAATAACTACATTTACGAACTTCTTTATACGACGGATATCTCTTATTATAAAAGGCCAAGTCTTTCTTTCTGTCTGTCCCACGGAAATACCCGAAGCAAACCGAACCGAACGCATAACGGATAATTTCATAACCAATCGGATGAACGTATCATCGTATCAACGTATCATCGGATCAACGTATCATCGGATCAACGTATCAAGGGATCAACGTATTTAAATTTCCTATATAGGTGAAAAATGATGACAGCTATTTCCAAAAAAGCATTATGTGAACTTCCATAATGGATAATGAAAATTTTGAAAATCCTGCTGCAAAGCGACGGCGATTGAATCGTGAGAGAAAAGCACGTACAAGAGCTAATAACACAGAAGAACAGCTTCGATCACAGCGACAAGCTGACGCTGAATGGGCAAATTTGCGAACTTCAAAGTCGAATTATTCAAAAACTTCAGTATTTACCGAAAATTTATATTTTCATTATACTATGTAAACCGTCCGCTTACCGAATCTGATGTATAGGTAAATTTGTAAATCGCGGTTGGATAATCCGTGCACTTCCCATTTAATTAAAGAAATATTAATAAACAGATATTAAACTAATAAATAAAAGTAAAGTAACATAATTTTCCAGTAAATTAAGTAATATGAACTTCGAACACATGTCCTTGGTTTAAATATCCTTCAACTATAATTTTCTAGTTAAAAAGTATTTTATGTATTATTAATGTATTTTAGTTGGACCCAATCCATAGAATGCGAAAGAGATGATTGTACAAATGAAGAAACTGAAAATGGGTAAGTGCAAGAACCTATAGTCCATCCGTTTTAAGAATGCAGAACTAGATTGTACTAAAATTGTGAACTCGGAACGTGATTGGTTAAAATTTTTACAGGTTTACACTGCCAAAATTTTAATTGCGATTGTTGACTCCCGAATATTTTTTTCTAAAAGTTTCTGGCAAATTTAAATAATTTGTACAAGATAAATTGCTATTTGATAAAAAAATACTTTTAACTCGATTATTTCAAGTATCAAATAAGTGACATTCGGTTTTTGTCACTCATACACTTTAATTATTTGACGTTTCCCAGTGTAAATCTGACTTGCCGTTCAAGGCGACCTCTACTGCAATCCAAAACCAGACGGACTATAGGTACACTTCCTTATTTTAAGAAAGGATCGTTTGAATAGCTCTAGCTTGCTCCAAATTTTAGAATATCTAAAATTGTATACACATATTCTATATACTAAAATTGTACTATAATATTGAATTCATTTCATGATTACAAAAAGTGCTAATTATAAATCTCCTTGAGTAATTCATGCGCGTCAGTTAATAGCACCATCAATAGCCTACAGTGCCTCTTCTAATAACTGTTCATATTGTGTAAAGTGTTCAGACATTGATTTAGGGCCGGTTTTACGATTGGAAGTTCAGCATCGGCTCAACTAATCCGATGCTCAGCTGAAACTAACCTTTGGTTTACCTATAACACAATTTGGCAACACAGCAAAAACCTAATTGGCAGCGAATTGTCAAACGATTTTCGTATTTTGTTAGTTTTTTGTCGGTGTTTTATTTATTAAAATTATTTTCATTGTAATTTTGATTTTCAAAAAGAATTATTAATGTTTGTATGTAGCTGTACTTCAATCACTTATGTGGTGGTATTAATTTGGTAGTGGTAAACTACCTTACTTTTTCATGTAGGTATTCAATTATTGTAGGTAGTAGTGTAAGAAAATTGGGCACATTTTGATCAAAAAAATCCAAAATCAGGTTTCTGCGATTTTTCGACGGATTTCGTTAGGTAATTGTTCGTACTTTAACATAGTAAAAATCGTCCTCTCGGAACCTTGAGCTTCTTACCGAATTCTTCGTCTGAAGTTGACATTTTTTATGAAGAAGTGAAAATTATGTTTTTCGGCAAAATATTTTTAAACAAATTATGACGAATTTTCATCCGTCAACGTCAACCCGTACACTGCCGCTTATTATGCCGTCTGGCGTGACGTTAGACATAGTCCTATTGACCTCGATGCCAGCGCGAGGGTTCGATCTTTGTCCGCCTGGTGGTAGGGGTCATTTCCTAGTCACTTTTTGGTGAAGATTTCGCGAGTACAGACGTGTTGGATTTACATGCGCAATAGGGAAGATTTTGATGTTAGTTCGTTTTGTTGAATTTGAGAAATCAAGTTTTATTATTCATAAAGTTGCAATAGTGATTTTGGGTTCAGCGATTTTGGCGTGCTACTGTGGAATTGCAGGATTATTCACGTTGCAATTTTTCCGGATCCGATAACGTTATCAGCACATATTTTGTACATCCAATTTATTGTCATTGCGCACGCTCGGAACCATTGGAGTCTTTGTTCACCACAGTTGGTAACACTGATATTCTGTCAACCAATTTAACATACGTTAAAAACTCGCGAGAAGTTACCTGCACCAAATAATTTTTTAATCTGTTGTCTTCGTCAAGTGCACGTCCGAATTAGTTTACCAGTCTTACGTTCCGAGCTTCAACGTTTACGATCGGTCGTGTTGGCCTGATCTTGCAGTATCCTTCGTTCGAGGTGTCGCAGGACGCCGTTATTTTCGCATTTGCTGTTCATTCCGTTGGGGGTTCAGGAGTCGTCTGGGTTGCGTTGCCGACACCATCTCAACCGGCTGCTACTATCCGACCAATCGTTCAACCAAGCACAAGTGTCGCTCGAGGAGATCCATCAATTTAAGGCGCGATCTGTCAGCCCGGTGGCCTGAAGATGTCTCGAGGCAGCCCGTCAACCTCAGATCTCGTTAGCATCTCGAGCAGTGGAGTGTGTTTCGTTGTCATTCCTGGCTGGGGTGAGTACTTCACTATTTTGCTGTTTTGGGATTGCTTTGTTCTTGCGAGATTTTTTTATAACGTCAGTTAAAGGTGTGGCGTGTTTTTGCCACCTTAATTTTTTGTTGCTTCCTCGAGGCGACGCTTTGGTTTGCCGGCGACAGATTACATTGTACGCTAATTTTATTTTGTTTTGGCGAAGCTCCCCTCTAGACTCGCATTACAATTGTATCGTTGCACCACTCAATTACTTGTCATCCGTTGTGTTGTTTTATATTAACTCTTCTTCTTCTACAGTCGTGATGCTTCTTAACAGAAGCGTCGTGACCCATCTCTTTCTATGCATGTGATGTGCGTTCAATTTATTTCTCACATACATAGAGGACCTACTTGTTTAACGTGGGCTCCGAACCACGGGAAGTGTAATACACTTCATTGCGAGATGGGCGCTCATGGCAAATTACCTCGGTGGTTTGCCATTGCCTTCCGAGGAGAAACGGTCAGAATAAAGTTTTTACTCTGCCCGGATTTGAACCGAGCATTTTGCATTAGCAGTAGGCGCACTTAACCACTAAGCTATGACCGCTCCTCTTATATTAACTATTTGTTATTAAATTGTCAACAGTTTTACCGTGCTTTTATTTCCCTCAGAGAGGGGTACATTTCTTAAAAAGCTTTCAGGACATAAGTTCGCAATCGGAAACTGCGGCTCTCGCATACCGGCGTTTCCAGCATAGAGCTAGCTTAACTACCATCTGGGCTCACCACGTTGGAAAGTGAAGTTGTGACACTTCACGTGGGGAATTCTTTCTTTCTCGTTAGCTGCCCTCTCATTAGGGGCAGGGAGAAACGAAAAGTCTTACAAAATTTCTATTTCGGTTATATTGTTATCATATTATAACTCATTACAAAAATTAAAAACACTTAAAATATTTTAACATCCTCGAAATCATGAAAAGAAGAGTTTTCTAAAAATGGTCAGGGGGTTCTGATTTTTGGATATGTTTTAAGGTTTGGGGCCCTAATAAAAACTCTCGGTGGTTGCATGTAGACCCTTGATGATCACTTTGAAGCTTCTTTCCTGTTTGAGCTGGTATGTATGAAAGATTACGTCCCCCTCCTTCAGCAGTTTAACAAGTTTTGAATATATTTCTCCCTCATCGGCTTGAACTTTGACTTGATCCTTTCCAATCAATTTTAAGGAATAGGAAGTGCAAATCCCGTTGTTTTCTTCTTTGTTTGAAAAAAGGTCGTTTGTATGACTCAAGCTTACTGCAAGTTTTAGAATATTCAATACTGTAAGTATATAGTTATTTTTGAAAATAAAATTCAACTATACTTTTTAATTCATTTCATGGGTTTAAAAACTACTTATTAAAAAACGCATTGAGTCATTCATGCGCGTCACTTAAAAGCACCATCAATAGACTAGAGGAACTTACATGTGAATAAAATAAATGTCCATAATTAAGTAAAGATATTCTTCTCATATTTACTCAGTGTAGAAAAAATTATAGTAGATGCTTATACATTATCACTAACTCGAAACTAAACAATTTCATTGTTTTTCAAAAATTTACTTTTTCCGCGCTGGTAAAGATCGCGAAAAGTCTTAGCTGGTCAAGGAATAACTTTATGGCCAAAATGATTTGCTCATTATTTCGTATTGTCAATAACCTAAACTGCTTTTATCAACAGTTGTGGTCTTCCGACATTTCCACCAAATGGCAAATACAGTTTTGCTACCGAAATGAGAAAATACGAACCTGGAAGTTATGTACAAATTTACAACAGAATAGTGTTAAGTTGCGACTATGGGTATAACACGAATCCTTCAGGCACGAGAGAATTTATTTGTCTAGGCAATGAATGGCTACCACCTATAGAACCACGAGCATGTACACGTATGTATATATTTTTAGTAAAAAGTCAAACTGCAATTTTTTTCAAACAATCTCAAAAGATAGCAGGGTAATGTTTTCAAATAACTGCAAGAAAACCCGCTACATTTTAAAGTGGTATTCTAAGGGGTTTCGTATACATATTATAAGATTATTACAGAATATTATAAAATTAACCATTTCAAAATCTAATTATATTTTAATTAATGATACTATAGGTGCAGTATATTCAAGAATTCAACCCTCGAATCAACCTAACCGAATAATGCAAGTAATAAGTTTAGAAGTAAGAGAGAAAAGTAGACTAAGTAAGTAAGCAGTGTGTATAAGTATTCGGATACGTATTAAATTTTAAATTTAAAATTCAAAAGGTATTAGTGGTGAACGTCCCCCTCGTTATCTAAACAGACGTGTTTTTTATTTTTCTCAAATTTACACAAAAGAAACTATTTCGACTAGCTCAAAGAGCATGTATAACGGTTCCGGATTTTAAAAATTCCTCACATAGATATCCGGAAAACTGAAGGTTTATTTAGTAGATTGATTTAAAATACATTTATTGTCTAAGCAATGATAAGTGGCAACCTCCCCTAGAAGCACTAGCATGTACAGGTATGTACTACAGTATATATGCAATTATTAATGGAAAGCCAAACTACTTTTCTTTACTAATATAATATTATACATTTCAATTTAAAAATCAACTTGACAAATAACTTTAAAGATGCCATCGTTATATGTTGGTTATTTTTCGATAATTGGAAAGAATAAAGAGATAGATTTTGAAGACGGGATGGATTTCAAAGAGTTAGTATTATATACATAGGATAATTATTGTGGAAACAACAAACACAAGCGGGAAGAAGTAATTTAAAACAAACCGCAAGTATTTGAGGTTAGGTTGTAGGAAATAATAGATTCTTCTGGGGTTTAAGTTAGTAGTGCGAGTTCTTTTGAAGGGTTAACCTGGGCTCTCGTACTGACGCTGACGATAGATAACCAATACAAGGAATCACTAGTCTTTTGGAATCAAATTGCAATAAAATTTTGCATTGACAACTTTGGTTGCCTAAGTGTAAATAAAAAGGACAAATAGTTTACCATCGAATAAAGAATACCTCAGGGGAAGGGATACCACAGATATAAGTGCGGAGGAAGAAGAAATTTTCCGAAGAAGTAAAAAAACACTCAAATCACCAAAACAGTTGGAAGAGGGAGAAATAAAGGGGGAAACCATGGAAGAACTGAAGGCGATGATGGCGGGTTTGACCAAAATGGTAACTGATGGCAACAAGGTAAACGTAGAAATAAATGATAAACTGATTACGATGGAAGCAGGCTGGAACGCTAAAGTTCAGGAAATGGAACAAGTGATTGGAGATTTGGCAATTAATGCAAGAAAACAGAATGAAAGAATAACCTTCCTCGAGGAGCAACTCGAAAGACAGGAAAGGGAGAAAAGAAAGGACAACATAATTATAAAAAATCTACCAATGGAAGGAATTGTAACCCCTGGTAAAGTGGAGGAATGTCTGAACAATAAGATGCTGATAAGTATTGAAGTGGCTGACGCATTTAAAGTGGGAAGAATAGCCGAAAAACAGGTAATTGTTGAAAAATTAAGAAACAACGCACAGAAACGGCTGATAATGGAAGTCAAAAGTAAACTTAAGGGCACTAACACTTACATTGAAAATGACATGACCGTGAATGAAAAGGTGATACAAAACCGAATATGATCTTTGGCAAAAATTGAAATGGGAAAAGGAGAAAAAGTGAAGGTCGGGTATCAGAAGATAATCGGGCAAAATAAAGTATATATTTGGGACAAAAATGATCAAGAACACCCTGCAAAAAACTAATGCAGCTGGGGGGTAGAGTATCTGGACCTTCCCAGACAGACGCTCCAGAAAGGAAAGCTGGGGATGATACGCGGATGAGGCATGGACCAGGAATAATCGAAATGGGTCAGACAGATAAAGAAAGACGTACGATAAGAAAGAAAAGACATGGTAAAGGGAAAGATACAATTAGAATAGCGACGTGGAATGTAAGAACGCTTTTAATACCTGGAAAAATGAAGGAAGTTGTTAAGGAGATGATAAAATATAGAATAGAGTTGGCTGCAATACAGGAAACTAGATGGAGAAACGAAGGAGAAGTAAGAGGAGAAGATTTTGTATTTCTGTATTCAGGAGAAAATAAACAGGGAAGTAAAGGTACGGGTTTCATGGTCACAAAGAGGTATAGGAAAGAAATATTGCAATTTAAACCAATGGGGGGAAGGTTGTTTTACTTGAGAATTTAGAATGAAACCAAGTAACCTGTCAATAATTATCGCATATACACCGACAGAAGAGAGTACAGAAGAGGAGAAGGAACATTTCTACTATGAATTGGAACTGCTGTATGACCTGATACCAAAACACGACACTGCAATTATAATGGGAGAATTTAATGCACAAATTGGCAAAGAGAAGCATATTGAGGATGTAGCTGGAAAGTATACAATACACAATACAACAAATGATAATGGAAGCAGACTATGTTGCTTGGTAGCCTCACTAGGCATGGTTATTAGTAGTACCAAATATGAACACAAGAAACTACACAAGATTACGTGGATGTGGCCCGGCTGCAATAATGATGAAGGAAACCAGATAGACCATGTACTAGTGACAAGAAGGAGAGCCACATCAATAACGGACGTAAGAACTTACAGAGAAGTCCGTATTGATGATACGGACCATTTCCTGGTAGTCGCAGAAGTGAAGCAAAAAACTATGGGAACGGACATAAAGCACCAAACAAGAAACAGAATAGCAACAGAAAAACTTAACAATGAAGAATGTAGAAAATAATACGAGGAGAGAGTGAATAAGGAAATTGAACAGAAATTACAAACAATAACATAAACATGACATGGAACAATATCGAAGATAGTATTACAACAAGCGCCACATAAGTAATAGGATATGACAAGAAAATAAAATTGAAAGCATGATTCGATGGAGAATCTGACGAGATAAATATAAGAAAAAAAGAAGCAAGAGTCAAATGGTAAAGAAGTAATGAACGAGAACATCTAGAGGAATACAAAAAGGAAAGAAAAAAGCTAATAAAATAAGTAAGCAAAAAAAGAATGAATGGATAGAGGGAAGAATGAAAGAGATTGAGTAGAGCAGTGTTAATAATAATGTAAAGAAGTTTTATAAGCAAATCAAGAACACGAGAAAGAACTACGAGATAAGAAACAAAGGGATGAAGAACGAAGAAGGTATACTAGAAAATAGATCAGACAAAATTAAAAAAATATGGGAAAACCATTTCAAGAAGCTCCTGAATACACAGCAAAACGATCAGGTACAACAATATCAGACAGAAGACATGCAGAATGTAGATGAAATAGATGAACCGACAAGTGAGGAGATAACGGAAGCAATTAAGAAGTTAAAAAACCAAAAAAACACCTGGTACAGACGAAATTACTGCAGAAATGATAAAGAATGGAGGAGAAAGGGTACTTACCGAAATTTGCAGATTGGTAAAACAGGCATGGACGCAGGAAAAGATGCCACAGAGGTGGAAAGAAGGGGTGATAATAGTGATAAAAAAGAAAGGAAGCGCAGAAGAGTGCACCAATTATAGAGGAATTACTCTCTTAAACACCGCGTACAAGATATTATCGACAGTCATTCACAACCGCCTTATTGAGTACACTGATGAAATAGTTGGAAATTACGAATTTGGTTTCAGGAAGGGAAAGTCGACAGTAAATGCATTACACATAATTAAACAAATTCAGGAAAAAAGTTACGAATATGATATGGATATGCTGTTTGTGGATTTCAAACAGGCGTTCGACAGAGTTAATAGATATCAAATGATGGACATTATGAAAGAGTTCAAGATACCACCTAAATTGATAAGGATGACCTGGGTAACACTAGTAGAAGCAAGTGCCACAGTTAGAACGGCCGAAGGTGATACAGGCAGTTTTCGGGTGAACTGTGGAGTAAGACAGGGTGACGCATTGTCGGCGACCCTGTTTAACATAGTGCTTGAGAAGATAATCCGAACTACCGGCTGCACAGGATCGATAATAAATAGTGAAAACCAAATAATAGCATACACAGATGATGTGGTCATCATATCAAGAACGAAAAAGGGAATAATAGAGGTACTAAAAACAATAAAAAGTAAAGCAGTTAGAATGGGACTGGAAATTAATCACGATAAGACGAAATATATGAGGTGCACAAGAGAAAATGATGGCAATATGGGCGAATTAAATATAGACGGCGGCGTTTTTCAGCAAGTAGAGGACTTCCAACTATCTTGGTGTACAAATTAATAATAGAAACAATAGAAACATGGGGTCCATTACTTCCCCCCCCCCCCCCCGGTTAATATTTTTACACCAAAAGCAAGCACTGGGATCCTTAGAGATAGCGCCAGCTAGCACCCAAATATGAAAGCTAGCACCATTACAGTATTTTCACAAATCGACTTTGAAACCGGGGGGGGGAGGCCAAAGTAACGCTAGCCCCCCCCCCCCGGTTAATATTTTTACCCATAAACCTAGCACTGGGATACTTAGAGCTAGCACCAGCTAGCACCCAAATATGAAAGCTGGCACCATTATAGTTTTTCCACAAATTCATTTTATTTATTTGCACCTAAACGCCTCTTCTACTGCGCACGCGTTGCTGGTTTTCGCCGCCATTTTTCAAAATAACGATCGAAATATTGTAAACAAACTTTGGTTATTCGCGGTTTTTTATATTCTATAATTATTTTAGTTAATATAGCTGTACCAAATTTCAGATTGGTCTTAAGCACTGAAATATTCTTAACAAAATTTTGATCTATCATACGCCGTCAGTAAAACTTTTCTTTTAAAAAATATTTTCTTATTTTTTTTGTTTTATTTTATTTATCTGAAGATCTAAATTAAATTTTTATCTAATAAAATCGAATCTTTAAATTTGGAGTTGTATGGGGCATCTTGCACGGAGTACTTAAAAATTTCAATCATTTTAATTTAGACGTTATTATCGGCCGGAGTGATAGAATTATGAAGGGGTACTTGCCTTGTACGTGTTTTATCGATATCAGTTAAAATAATTTTCACGTAATAATTCTAAGTGGGAGATAAAATATCAAGCATGTTACTCACGTAACATGTAACCCCCCCCCCCCACTCCTCAACCGATTTAATAATAAATAACTTTATGACGGTTGAGAAAACGCAAAATTAAAGTATACATATTTCCAAAATATTATGTAGGAATTTTTGTTTGTTATAAACTTTTTTCTTTTAGTAAATTTACCGGGTCCGTCAAGTCCTCCATTTTTGAATTTGATATTCAATGTCAGTCGCCAATAATGCTAGCGAAATGCTGGCGAGTGCTGTAATTTTTTTTTAAAATGCTGGGCCCGTTGAATTTTTATTTAGGAGAATTGTCTAAAGGAAAACAGGCTTGTCCTAGTAAAAGTGTAAGAAGAAATTACAAGTGCTAATTACAGTGCTAGTCGAGAGTAGCACGTAAAATGGCACTTAAGTTTTAACACTTAATTTTTTCCAGCCAGTACAATTGCATATACACTACACTTACTGCTGATTTATTACTCATAGGTGTTTGTCCATCATTAAATTCAACTACGTCAACAACAGTTAAATGCTATTATAACGGTCATCCGCTAGATAATTGCATTTATCCTGTCAATGGAACAACAGTATGGATTTCGTGCAATGCATTCTACGAATCAGATCTCATCCAAGAAAATCCAATACGGTTATGTTATAGCGAGAGATGGATTCCAAATCTTCCAGAGTGTTATCCAAGTGAGTGTTTTTTATAAGACAGTATTCACATATTTAATATCTTGTTATCCATTATTATCTTATTAATGGATAACGTGAAAACATCCTAAATTTGGCAATATTGCTGTGCAGCATGAATGTGGTACCGACACAAAAAATGCTATTATCTGCTGTATGACATAACTAGAGTCTTTTTCAAATTAAAGTTAAATACAGCTGTTTGCATAGCGTATAACGTTAATGATACCAAAATGGGACGGCATAAGTTGTGTTTAAACGCCATGGCAGCATCGGCACCTATAACGTAAAAGTCTAAACCCTTGTACAAATGTTCAACTCAACAATATAACTTCGTGGCTTTCAGATAGTAAAATCAAAATTGGCTGACTTCTAAATTTCCATAAGTTTTCACTGGAAAAACTGCTTAACCCATACCAGATAGGAAAAAATGACAGTATTCTTTTAGTCTTGATAATTTAGGCGTTGTAGACATCACAGTCATAGGTATTTTTATCGCATCTGGTACGCTTTCAGCGGCGTTTTCAGTGAAAGCTCACGGATATTTATAACTTAACTAATTAATGTTAGATTTAGTTCTAACTAAAAGTCACGGAATTATATTGCTGAGTTGAATAATTGTACCAAGGTTTAAACTTTTAACATTACGGGTGCGGCCGCGGCATTTAATCGCATTTCATGTCATTCGATTTTAGATATCACACGCTAATATTTAATTTCAAACAGCTTTATTTAATTACAATTGAAACATAAATCTAATCATGTGGTATGGCAAACGACAATATATTTTGTTTCGTAACACTTTCGTGATTAACAATTCAAGGGAAGAGCACGTTAAAAGGAACCCGGATTTGACAAATTCCCTACAGAGATTCGGAAAGCTGAAGGTTTATTTTTCCACAATTTTTATTTTTTAAATCTACTACAAAAACGTTCAGCTTTCTGAACCTCTATAGGAAATTTTTAATTTCATGGTTCATAATAACGTGCTATACCAAAATTTCAACAATAAATTGTGTTTGTAGCTTGCGGTTTGGAGAGTCCTAAAGGAGATTTTAATATAATTAATAGTGGAAAAGCTACTCCCGGAAAATATCCGTGGCATGTTGGAATTTATACAAACACACAGGAGTACAGATGTGGAGGTTCAATTATTGATCAGAATATTGTTTTATCTGGTATGCATAGTTCGGTCATGTGCTTTTAATAATATTAGCAGAAGTTTAATTACTGCCTCAAATTTTAGCTGCTCATTGCTTTGCCGATTATTCCGGAAAAGTATTGCCGGCCGAAAACTATCGAATTGCAGCCGGAAAATATTATAGTCAATATGATGACGCCAGGGACGCATATCCGCAATATGCAAAAGTAAGATTTATCATAATTTTAAGAAATCTCGAATGTTAAACAATAAATTTTATAGGTGCGTAATATAACTATACCAAACAGATTTAAGGGCAACAATGGATTGAATGCCTATGATATAGCTATTGTGGTATTAGAGAAACCTTTTACGTTTACTGTAGATGTTGAACCTGTATGTATAGAATTAAATAAAGACTCGGATAAATCTTTTAACGATTTCACAAATAAGAACGGCACTGTAAGTTAATTAAGTTTAGAATTCTATTAAAAAGTTAAACAAATATACATTTTTTGGATTGTTTTTAAATTTTACAATATGTGGATACTACAATAATTACCACCCAATTAATGAATAATCGTTTTTAAATAGATATCCATATAATAAAATTGGTTCTATTTTAGGTTATAGGTTGGGGTTACACTCAAGAAAGCGGAAATCTGTCGGAGGAACTAAACGAATTGACAATTCCAGTCATCCCGTTTGAAAAATGCTACGAAGAAGTTCCAACGAGTTTTCAAAGATATGTATTGTTTGATAAACTATGCGGAGGGTATCTAAATCAGGGTAGGTAGAGATATCATATTAGTAGTAATTCCTAATAAAATTTCTGCGTGATAAAATTTATACCCATATTTTATCCTGATATTTTATTACATTTTCAGGTATTTCGTTTTGCCAAGGCGACAGTGGTGGCGGTTTAGTTTACAATATAGATAAACACTATTATGTTAAGGGAATAGTGAGTACGTCTCCATCAAATACAGATTCTGGCGTAACACTATGTAATTCAAACCAATATGGTCTGTATACTTCAGTTTCTTCTCATATTGACTTCGTAAGGGAACTTGTAACAAATCATGGGTAAGATATAAGCGTAGGTTTCTTCTAATGCTTTCATTGTGCATTAAAAGAATGTTTGGCTGTTGAAAACGTCGCGCTTGCCATACGTGTAGGCAAGTTACCTGTACCCTGCTCTTTTTATTGGTGTAAATTTTTAGACTGTACCCGGAGTCGAACCGAGGCGCCTTGCGTTAATCTTGCTAACGTTCAGCCCATGACCGTCTTCGACAAATTTACTTTTATTAAAATCAATCATTTATTGGATATTTTGGATTCTAGTGAATCTACAACGATTTCAAATTTTCAAAAAATATTTTAAATTTCCTTCAAGCAAATAATATGAATTTCGTTCTTATTTTTTTATTTTATTTATTTAATGGGCGGAATTTTGCTGTTGCTTTACAGAAACTAAATAAATTCATTTTTTGGAGTGGATTAGTTCCCGTATTATCTATATTTTAATTTTCAAAGTTGTAACGGGCCAAATTGGTTCCGTCAACAAACTGTGATCACACAGGTGAATGTGTGGCACCTACCTGGATTTGTATTGGATGCCGCTAGCTCAATCGCGTGGGTCGTGGTGCTTGAATCACTCCAATAACAATCCGGGACGGCAAAATCAAGGGAAGTCACAATCGGGTATTAGGGCGCCACTGAATTTGTCATAAACTTACCCCAAAAGTAATTCAGAACTTACCTATATAGAAATAGGGGGGGGGGAGTCGAGAGTGAAATAAAATATATCCAATAACGAGTAACAGTATTTTAATTAAAAGACTTAATTTTGGTGGAGCTAATAAACTTAATATGTGAATAATAATGACAGCGATTTTGACAATTTAGGTAGATTAATAATAATAAACGTTGATGAGATTGTAAAATAATGAAATATAAATACGGTAAATAGTTGTCAGATTTAAATAACTTATGACTAATAATACACAATAATAAAATAATGATATAAAGAATAATAATACTTATGCTAAAGGTGAACATAAAATGTTCAACACACTGTATATTGCCATGTAATCCTGTAAACTTGTAGATTGTTATTCACAAAATTACGGTGGCACTTATTAAAATGCGCCAGCTAGCTCAAGAGATCTTTCAGGGTCAAGAGGCGAGTTCCTATACTCAATTGCAACGCTCATGTGTCTACTTACTTAAAATCTTTCTTATAAAGATTAATTGATGAAAAGAGATTACCCAGAATTGTATCTGTTTTCCTTCCTGATCTTTACTGCAAAAATTGAAATTCAAACTCATTCGATACCAATGAAAAATATTTGTATTTATTAAACATAAATAAAATGGAAACAAACGTTGATTGTAATCATAATAAAACAAATCAAATTTTACAAAATTATTCTTATTTCTACCCCAATGTTTTTACTTGCGCAACCGAATTATCGTACCCGACTCGTCTATACGCGAATAAAGTTAAAACGCACAAAAAAACAATCCTTACCAGAGAATCTTACGTCCTTTTCGCACTTTTTTCTCTCTCGTATTATTGCACGCGTTGTGTTGGTTGGTGTTGGTGTCGCCGTAGATGGAAAAAAAAACAGCTCCCTAGCTCGATTGGATCGGATCAACCAAGGAAAACCATTAAATAATTTCTCTTCTTGAATCAGACAACTAATCATAGGTGAGTATTTGAATATTTCCAGCATAAATTAGTTATTTTCTTAATTTTCTTCCAAAAATGTACCATTAATTCCCATTGATTCCAAAATTTTCTACACCAATTAAATTTCTATTCCAATTCTCAATTAGAAAAATATTGACAACCATCGACTTATTCAAATTAATTATTGCAAAAATTTCAGCTTATTCAATTCTTCAATTCTTTTTACCAATTCACTAATTATATCAATAATATTACTAATTAACTCAACTTTGTCTCATGAACGTTCTTCAAATTTTTCAAATATGTCGTCCCTTTGGTAGACGAAACTCCACTCTCCAAAAACGTCTTTTTCCTTCCATCCACCAAACAAGACTCCCATACGTCGTCCCTATCTCGTGGACGGAACGAGACTGTCTTCTTCCAACCTTTACACCAATTTTATCACTCGCGCATGCATTCCGCGAACCGTCACTTATATTCCAATTCTAATCCTATATTTACAAACTAGAATAAATAATTTGATTTGTTTCTAAATTTTTTACATCATAATAACCAAAATTTGTCTCTTACAATTCTTTTTTATTTTTCAGGGTTTTGGTAGCGAATACATCTATGGTTTTCTGAAGCAAAGCAGTCATTTTAAATTTCCAGATCAGGGAGAATTCAGATACAACTATTTTCTACCTATTACGGTCTGATTAAATAAAAGGACTTTATGAGTGTTCCAACTTTGTACAAATGACCCAAAAATCATCCCTTATACTGAGTAAACCATAACAATATATAAACTAAACACATAAAAGAACATAAATGTAACATAAACAAGGTTTCGGTCAGTCGAATCGAGATGAAAATTGACTCGGGTAGTATCCCACTAAAACAACACCTCGATTCCACGTTCGAGAACCAAAAAAAAGGGGTTAGTACTTAAGATTATAATTAAATATATGAACATTTGATAAAACAAATAATGTTGAAAAGTTTGACGTGAAGATAACTAAAATGTTTAAAATATCGAATTACACAATGCACTACACCTGGGTACGGACCACAAGTGTTCACGAGATTTATGCTGAAGGTGAACGCAAAATTGTTTGAATAGCAACTCCGAAACACAAAAACTAAAGGGATGGGCGAAACACTTCATTCGGAGTTCAATTGTTTAAAACCGGTAGAATAGGTGATGATTAATTTATATTTAATTTGACGTAATTTAATGTTTGTAATATTTAGAATCGATAGCGGGGTTAATTAAAATAAACTGATAAAAAGTACTTACGCAAAATTTAACATAAACAATAAATACACATTGACGATGGGGCGAAATACGGTCCTGCATTCAGGAATGTGCGAACAAAGGAATGGCGTCATCAAAATACATCAGCTTCGAATACCACAATATTTAAGGAAGAGATCGAACCTAATTTTGTAGCAAAACTTCAACGGATTGATTGAATTGCGTGGTGATTGGTTTTGTCGTTAAAACTCCAGTAACATAAATTTGCATAAAAGCTGTTGATTGCATATACCAAATATGCATCAAAAATAACCAAGCCTTGGTGAACGTAAATAATTGTCACAACGGACGATCTTTTTCCATCCACACCCAGATAAATGGACAAAAGAAATTACACCAATTTCGGTAATTTTACCAGGTTTACAAACACACACAAATCATAAGCGTCCTTCTTACTACGCCATTTTCGTCAAGCCCCCGGCTTGTGGTTGTGCGCGCGCCACATGACACTAAACAACTACTATTTCTGTCAACGCTAGATGGCGGACTTAAGAATTCAAAAATTTCGCGGGGAAACGTAAATTAGACGGGGAAAAGTGAAATATCATTACAAAGTCTTCTATCTGTTTTCATTTCCTTTACTATTCCTTTTCATTTATATATGTCCTTGGTCTTCTCTCTTCAGTCCCCGACCCTCATCATCCGTCACCTGATCCCACCATCTCATTTTAGATCTTGCCTTCCCCCTTTCCTCCACGGGTCACCTCTGCATTAGTTGCTTCACTACCGCATTTTCATCCTTTCTTATAACGTGTCCGAGCCATATTATTCTAACCGATTTAATTATATTTACTATGTCTTATTATCTATCGCTTCTAGTATTTTACAGTTCGACATGGTCCTTGTTTCTGTTTCGTTAATTCGTTTTGTGCCTATACAGTTCTTAGTATTTTACGCCCAAATATTCTGAAATCCTTCTCGTTTTTGTGAAGTACATAACTTCTGACGCATATGTTATGACTGATCTTATCAAAGTTTTATAGATTTTCATTTTCGTTGACCTTGATATGTGTTTATTATCCAGCAAGTGTTTATTAGCATAATACGCTCTATTACATGCTTGTATTCTGCTCTTCGGTTTGCTCATTATTACTATTCATTTGGACCCCCAGGTAGTTAAAGCTATTCACTTCCTCGAACTCATTTCCATCCTCTTTCAAAAATCTTTCTGTTTCCACCCCCCTTCTTTGATACTTCATATTATATTTTGTCTTCCTTTTATTTATTAGTAATCCCATTTTGTATGACATATCATTGATACACCTGGAACTTTCTACTAATTTACTTCTTGTTCTCGCTATCAATACCACATAATCTGCATAGGCAATCATTTGTATCTCTTTTTTAATTATTGTACCTTTGGCTCCAAGATTCTCATTATCTCTTCCAGGACCAAATTAAATAACATAGCAGACATTGCATCTCCCTGTTTTACTCCTCTGTTTATTTCAAAATCATTTATTTCATTTTATGATGTTTTAACGCACGCTATCGTTTCGTCAAGTGTCATATTATTTGTTCATTACTGTTTTCACTGAAACTTCATTAACTGTTTCGGAATCTGCAATACTATCAGTGTTTTTATTAGTTCGTCTCTTTTCACTTTATCAAAAGCCTCATGATAATCAATGAACAACATATTTTATGCATTTTTATGTTGTATTCGAAGCTTTTTTCCATTATCAATCTTAATACAATGGAATCCACCCTCGGAGAATCCTCATTGTTATTCGGCAATGTCTCTGTTTGTAAACTTTTTTAGCCTTTTATTTATTATCGTGGATAATACTTTGTAAGTTGTATTCAGCAGTGTAATTCCTCTATAATTTCCGCACACCTCTGATCTCCTTTCTTTTTTACCGTTACCATAATTACTTCCTTCCATCTTTGAGGCATCCTCTCTTCTATCCATACTTCCTTCACCAGTTCATAAATTCTTTCATGCAATATTTCTCCCACATATTTGACCATTTTCGCATTTATGTCGTCTTTACCTGGCGCCTTTTTGCTTTTATAATTTATTTATTACTTCTACTACCCAGATCGTAACAGGGTTTTTCTACTTCTTGTTATTCTTCGCTTATCTCTGTTTTATGGAACTTTTATCCAGTTTGTGAGACATTTAGTAACGTTGGGAAATGTTCCCACGATACTTTTCCGTATCGTTCTCTAATTGGCCATCTTCATTCTTCTTGTTTTCAAATGTCGCCTTCTATCCCTTAACCCTTTCATAAAACTGTCGTATATTTTTGAATCTGTTACTTTCCTTCAACTCCTCCATCGTAGTTCTTATCCATGAATTCTTTTCCTTTTTATACATATTACTAGCTTCCCTACATCTTTTCTTGTAATTTTTCAAATCATCACCTGTCTGCCTGCTCATCTATTTCAGTCTCGCATCTCTCTTCAGTCCACTTGCCTCTGCGCATTCATCATTAAACCGTTCTGATCGTAGGCTCCTTTCTTCATATCCCATTACTTGTTCAGCGCTCTTTTTTAGGCTATTCATCATCATGCCAAATTCTTGATCCATAATGCTGCTTCTTTCTTTACTGCCCCTCCATCTAATATCCTGACGTGCCGTTATATCCACTATATATCTCAGTAGTTCTTCAGCTACCTCTCTTATCTTTCCAGGTCTCAGCAGAGTTCTCACGTTCCATGAATACATCCTGATTACATTTCTTTTCATTTTTCTCTTTCTTACTGTAGTGTTCTTGCATTTGAATTCATTTTTGTTTGGATTTTTCCGATTTCTTTGCCTAGTTGTCTCTAGTTTCCCATCTGTCCTGTTTGGAGCAACTGTTTGGGACAATTAAGCTCTTCCTTGGGTGTTATTATTTAGTTTTTTGGTGGGTGTGTTGTACTCTCAACAAGCTTCAGATCGTTCATCTTTTTGTGCCCATATATAGATTTTCTCTTGATTGTAAAGTTTTTGGTACCCAACTGTAATTCTCTCTCCATTTTTGTATGTAATTCCTTGCCTTTTCCCATATTTAGCCTTGAATCAGTTTCTCGTTTCTAGTTGGCTCACTTTCTGTGCAGATCCTTGCCCCTTTCAATATGTTTTTATTTTCCATTACTTTGAATTTTTCTCTTTTGCCGCTTAAGCACCGATTTGTATCTTCAGTTCCTTTGCTGCCATTTCTCCATTTTACCCCTTATCACCGCTCCAACTTGCGTCATTCCCTTTATTATAATACATATTTGGAGCTTTCCTTTCTCTCATATCTATCCAGCTGATCATCAAGTCTTTCTATCTTTTCGTCTTGCATATTTTTTCTATCTTCAAACTTCCATTTCAAGGTTCATTTGTGGTTTTTCCTTTTTCCATCCTGCTTCCAATACTTCCAGCTTTTCTATAATTTCCATTATCTCTCGATTATTTTCTCGGAAGCCTTGATTTACTACTCCTATCAGGTTAATCATAACCTCTTTTAATTCTTCAAACTCTTTTGTTTTTACAATATTTTCTGTTCCTTGACTTTCCCTGTTTGGAGGCTGACTAGTTTTACTTTTTTGAAACATTAGCTGCTCTTATAAATTTTCACTATCCCTCCGGCCTTCTTGCTCTCTTAATGTATTCTCTTACGGATGGATGGCTGATGGATCTACATCTCCCCGGTCTGTTTTCATTGATTTGTTAGAAATTTTGTATGGTTTCTCACCAATGCGGGGTTGATTATTTTTCTTCTTAGACCGAGTAACTTAATTATCCAATCTACCACTTTTATAATAATTATAAATTAATTATTATTATAATTATTAATATAGTAGCATCAACCTAATGTTATATTTGAATTAATCATAATCTTTTTTAATATTGTTTAGTTGGAAACAATCCATAAAATGCTCACGAGATGACTGCATGGAAGACATGTAAGTTGAAAATCAAATGTTTACATTTTTAGTTATTAATTACGATCCGTTGGTATTGCTCTCAGTTTTAGAATTTCGAAAAGTGTTTGCGGAATTTTCAGCCTAATACGCAGAAAAATTAATAACTTGACAATGAGGAGAAATTACATAATATAATACTTACTTACAATTTATTTGAGAATAATTAAGAATCTAATTTGTTGGAACTGAATCTTACTTTTAGTCCATGGGTTTAAGTTTGAAAAAATCCCGACAAGTTAAAATTTGAAGTCCAAATGAAACCCGAAAAGGCGTCTAAAATTCCTCAAACGCAAATTTTCTCTTATAACTTACAGAATTTCATTTTTACAGAAAATTTTTATTCTATAATAATTGAATAGCAGAAAATACTATACAAAACAAACGTTTTGAAAATTTGTCTATTATAGCACGCAAGGAAGCCAAAATAATGGTTAGGGTTTTTCCAAAAATCCGGGCAGGATGAAATTATCAAAAATGTGTATTTGAGTGTTTCAATAAGTTACCCAAAAGTTCTCAGAAATCGTATGCCGACTTCTTTCCCAAATGGGGTGATTAATCCCGCCAATGTCATTGTCTGCCTAGAAGTCGATTAATTTAATTTTTACGAAAAATTCTCATCAGATCAAAATTGAAGACTATAAATTGTTTTACAAAATACATTTTTCAAAATTTTATTGGGTCATATTATCCTTAAAAAACTGAAATAGGTTTTACCTAAAAAATTAAAATTGTAAAAATTTTATTAAATAAAAATGTTTTCGGAAAAAAATTGTCTTCGTGTTCATCGCCATCATCTGAAGTTCATTCAGAAAAATTTGCTTTGTGGAGCGTGCTCTTCAATTTTGGTGTAATAATAATTTTTCGTAAAAATTAAATTAAATTAAACGAGTAATAAGCTGAAACCTGTGTTGGAAGAGCTAAACGGTCTAATTGGGAGAGAAGCCGGTAAAGCTTTCGTCCCTAAGAAGGGACGATGCGGGAATTTATTATGTAAAACGTTCAAAAACGTTCGCCAAATTTCTACTTGCCCGAATTTTTGAAAACTTAAAATTAAACTTGCGTCGGCTATTAGTTTAGCAACTCGCGTCGGAGCCGTGCCGGGGCAAATTCATGTCTTTTGTGAAATTTTTTTAAAATCTGAGCTGTCGATGAAGTATTTTGCTATTGGGTAACCGAACACACAATATTTTATTGTTTTCTTTGTTATGAAAAATGTCCTTCCACATGTGACATCTTCAGATATTTTTTATCACAACTCATTTAAGATGTAATTAATAACATAATTTTAGAAAGACTTATAATTTTAACACCTGTGAAATCACGCGCTTAAATTAATTTGAATTTCAATATTTAACTACAAGCAAATTAGTTTGGCTAAAAATATAATCATCACATGGCATAGGATAAAAAGCACTACAAAATATTTTGTGTCTGTACCTCATTTTCTGGTATTGTTAATTACTTAAATGATTTTTAGAGATGGCTGTCGTCTTCCAAATTTTCCACTGAATGGTAGCTACAGTTTACCCGATCAAAGTAAATATGAACCTGGAAATTATATACCCATAAATTCTGCGATATTGTTAAATTAAAATCCGGAACAAAAACTAGCTGAAGTAGAGAGAAATAAAAAACAGGGAATTCCTACAATGGAAATGAACGAAGTGAGGGAAATGTTTAAAGACATGATGCAAGAATTTAGCAAAAATTCAGCCGAGCTTAAACAGGAAATGCAAGAACTAAAAGAGGCGTTTCAAAACAAGGAGAAAAAATGGGAGAAGGAAAAAAACGAAATGAAGGCAAGAATAGAGAAACTGGAGGAAAAAATAGAAAACGACGAGAAAGCTAAGAGAAGAAATAATATAGTAGTTAAGGGGGCTGTTTTTTCTAATGACAGATTGTTACAAGAGCTGGAAACCTTCCTGGAGATGGAACTACAGGTGAAATCTAAAATAGTAAAGGCATACAAGCTTGGAAGAAGCGAAAACAATGTTGTTTTGGTGGAAGTGGAATCATGGCTTAAGAAAAAAGAAATATTAAATAACAAATCGAGATTGGGAAGTAAGAAAATATATATAGATAATGATCTGACGGTGGAAGAAAGGAATATCCAAGGAAAATTGAGAGAAACAGCCAAGAAACTAAGAGAAGAGGGTAAGAATGTGAAAGTGAAGTACCAAAAACTTGTGGTTAATGGAAAGGAATGGACCTGGAATAAATGGCAACAAATACAGGATCGGAAGGAGGAAGATAATGATAATGCAAAAAACTAGCAAAACAAGACGAACCGGACGGGAAAGCGAAGACGACTTTAATGGCAATGAAAACTGAACAACGAGATATGGCGACACGACGGAAAGATAAAGATAGAAATTGGGTGAATGCGAGAAAAAGGAAAAGGAGAGAGGCAAGTAGATGGAAGATATGAACATGGAATGTAAGGACGATGCTAAAGAGTGGTAAAGCTGCAGAAATTGGTCGCGAACTTGCAAGATATAAAATCAATGTGGCCGCAGTACAAGAAATTAGATGGGGAGGGAAAGGAGAGGTTGATACTGACGGATACGTATGCTTGTACTCCGGGGAAGAGAAGCAGGGAAAGAATGGGGTAGGATATTTTGTGCAAAAGGAAATGAAAAAGAAAATTATGCAGTTCGAACCAATAAATGGAAGATTGGCCTACCTTAGAATAAAGGCAAAACCGGTAAATGTAAGCCTGATAAATGTATACGCACCAACAGAAGAAAAAACCGACAACGAGAAGGATGCTTTCTACAACTAATTAGAAGGACTCGCAGAAAAGGTGCCCAAAAGAGACATGCTGGTTGTGATGGGGGATGCAAATGCTCAGATTGGAAAAGAGGATTATTTGACCGATGTGGCGGGAAGATTTACGATGCATGACGTAACAAACGATAATGGGCAACGACTGTGTAACTTGGCGGCATCACAGGATCTGATCATAAGTAGCACAAAGTTTAAACATAAGGCATTGCATAAGATTACATGGATGAGACCGGGGTCAAATGGCGAGGATGGAAATCAAATAGACCACATATGCGTATCACGGAAAAGTGCGGCGACAATAAGCGATGTGCGAACGTATCGAGGGGCAAACGCAGATTCGGACCACTTTTTGGTGAAGAGAAGAAGGAAGTGAGAGAAGAATAAAACTAGCAATAGAAATGTTCGGTAATTTTGAAGTTAAAGAAGAATATGTCCAGGAAACGAATAGAATAATTGACAGCGTGGAAAAGGAAGAGAATATAAATAAAGAATGGGAAAATATCAGAAAAGTCATGCAGGAAAGTACGAAAAAAATAGTAGGACGTAGAAGAAGAACGATAAACAAGAGGTGGTTCGACGAAGAATGCGAAGAGTTGATAGACGACAAAAGAGAAGCTAGAATAAAATGGTTGAAGACGAACAAAGTAGACGATATGAAGATATACAACGAAAAAAGAAAGGCAGCATATAAAATATGCAAAAAGAAAAAGAATCAATGGTTGAATGATTTGATGAGGGAAATAGATGACGCCAACAAGACAA